>JANBXA010000734.1:134585000-135185000 GCA_030556225.1 Cricetiscus sungorus
TGAGGTCCCCCACCAGTCCACACGTCCGGCTGAGACTCTCAGAGGCACCTCACCTGTGCCGGGGACAGTGTCAAAGCTGATCAGTGAGGGCTCTGCATCCTTCTCAGGGGCAAGGCCGGGAACAACCAGGTCTGTGCTGGTACCCTCTTCATCATCACTGTCATCAAAATCAAAGGCTTCTCCGGAGTCCTCCTCCACCTCGGGGGAGGGGCCTGGGGCTCTGGGAGCCAGTGGATCTTCTGGAAGAGAGGAGGGGTTAGAGGGCTATTGGGCCTCAAAGGATGGGGTCTGGAGACTGGCTAGCAGTTCTGGTGACTAGGCTAATGCTGCTCAAACCAAAGGGTCCTACTGCGTTCCCAAAGCATCTTGGGCACTGGGTCAGGTCCCTGAGCAGAGGACAGTGGAAGTGTTACTTGACAGTCTCTCCTCACAGTCTGTGGGACAATATTTCACTATGTAGCCCAGGCTAGCCTGGAACTCAGAGAGATCTGCCTGCCTCTGTCTTCCAAGTGCTGGGATTAAAGGCGTGCACTACTGTGCCTGGCTCAGTTTGTAGTCCTTTTAAATACACACATGAAGACACCTGTTTCTGTGTGCTTGCATGCCGGTGTGTCCCCTGCAGGGGCAAGTGACAGCACGAAGGTTCTTTATCCCATACGAATGGCGGTGTGAAACAGCCTCTTGGGAACGCTGTTGCTGGAAGGCACATAGAGGATGCCAGGTGCTCGGGGAGGGCTGGCTGGAGCAAGGTGTGGGTACCCAGTTCAGAGGTCCCCAGTAAGGCCTCGCTTCCTGCTCCTCCCTCCTGGTGTTCTCGGTCCCCTTCCTCATTCTTTACAGCTCAGCTCAGAGGTCTCCCTAAGCTCTCTGCAGGCACCTCCCTCTCTCTGGCCTCTTGCTTTCCTCACCCTGGCCTTGCACGGCCAGCCCCAGCTTATTCTGTACGGTATGTACTCCCCACCAGTTATGGATCCCAAATACGTCAGCAGACTGTGACGTTTATTGTCAGGGCCTGCTTTTGTCTAATACTGAAGGACTGGGGTTTCTGTCCAACAGTACACTGTGAGCTCTTCCTCCTGGTGTGAGATGCCCTTCTGCAGACTGCGCATATGCATTGCTTTCATTAGTCGATGAATAAAGCTGCTTTGGCCAATGGTCAGGCAAAATTTAGCTAGGCAGGCAATCCAAACAAAGATACAGAGGGAAGGAAGGCAATGTAGCTGCCAGGAAAGCAAGATGTGAGGCAGCAAGCCACAAGCCTCACGGTAAAATATAAACGAATAGAAATGGGTTAACTTATAAGAGAGAGAGCTAGCCATTAATAAGCCTAAGCCATTGGTCAAACAATGACAAATATAGATTAAGTCTCTGAGTGGTTATCTTATAAGTGGCTACAGGGACCTAGTAGGTAGGGAGAAAACAGGTCCAGTGGGACCTAAAAATGTTTTCCCTCTACACCCAACTCTGAAGGTCCTCCCGCAGCAGTGCTACTAGCTGAGAGGGGAATCTCGCTCCTGAGAGTCTGTGCCTTGGCTCCCTCCTCTGTACAATGGAAAGAAGAGCAGTACTCCGTAAGGTGGCTGCAGGGCCTCAAACACTTCTCAGCCTCAGCAAACCTGACACAGTGAAGGTAAATGCCACCACTGCATCCTTCCCACACACTGTGGGGCTCAGCAGCATCCCACTGTAGGACAGTGGTCCCTATAGTTAATATATATAGTTTTGACACCTCAAAGGGTCTCCAAACATTACTGTACGTTCCCCAGGGAGCAAAGCTCTACTAGTCAGGAATTTCTGCAACTGGTCTTGCCCCCAACACAGCATCAGTTATCTAAGGGCTCCAACTTCGAATGACAGATTGTGGAGGCTGCCTGAGACCCCTGAGGACGTGAGTGGTGGGGAGAAGGACAGAGCAGAGAGCAGGGTGGAGGGGCCAGCAGAGGAAAGGATGGGCGGCCTCCTCCAATTCCAATAGTCTCTCCTACCCAGAAGATCTGATTCCTCTCCCATGGTGGTCCCGGGCATGACACTCAGCATACATGCAGATGGGAGACCAGCCTCCTGCCAGATGTGGTACCCCCACCTGTCATCACAGCATTTGGGGTGCTAAGGCAGGAGAACTACAAATTTGAAGTCAGCCTGAGCTACAGGCAGGATCCTGTCTCAAAAAAAAAAAAAAAAAAAAAAAAAAGGAAGGCAGGAAGGAAGAAAGAAAGAGAGGGAGGGAGGGAGGGAAGGAGGGAGGGACGGAGGGAAAGGAGGGAGGAAGGAAGGAAAAAGAAAAGATAGAGTTAGGAAGATGATGAGTGGACAGTTAAAGATGCTTACAGAGGACCTGAGTTCAATTTCCAGCACTCATATCCAGCGATTCACAACCACCTGGACTCTGGCTCCAGGGGATCCAATGCCTCCTTCTGGCTTCCAGTGACACAGACAGGCACACACACTCACATACACAGAACAATAGCCCCTTTGAGAAACACAAACTAAACAGTGGGGCTAGAAAGATGACTTGGGAATGGGTAAAGTCATTTGTGGCCCAGTGATGGCAACCTGATGACCTTTGATACATACAGAAACCCACATAAAGGAAGGAGAAGAGGCACAATTCTGAAGTCACCCTCTGACCTCCACAGATACATGTCACACACACACACACACACACACACACACACACACACACACATACACACACACACACACACCACACACACTAACAATAGTATTTTTTAAAAAATCAGATATCATAATCTGGCAGCGATGGCACACACCTTTAATCCCAGCACTCAGAAGGCAGAGGCAGGTGGATCTCTGTGAGTTTGAGGTCAGCCTGCTCTATAAAGTGAGTTCCAGGATAGCCAGAGCTGTTACCCTGTCTTGAAAAAACAAAAAAAGAAAGAAATGAAATGAAATCATATCCAAAACTCTAAAAATATATAATTGCTACAATTAGTAATATCTAAAAATATACAATTTCTGATATCTAAAAAATATATAATTATTATTCAATGATGTTCATGAAACCACATTTGGAGGCAGACAGTGGTGGCGCACACCTTTAATCCCCGCACTAGGGAGGCAGAGGCAGGTGAATCTCTAAGTTTAAGGCCAGCCTGGTCTACAGAGTGAGTTACAGGAGAGCTAGGGCTATACAGTGAAACGCTGTCTCAAAAAAAGAAAGAAAGAAAGAAAGAAAGAAAGAAAGAAGGAAGGAAGGAAGGAAGGAAGGAAAACACATTTAGTGGTACAATAACAAATAGATCTACTCAGTATTGAGTCGATAATTTTGAATATTTTAAAGCTTTATATTAACAAAATAAGATTAGGCACAAGTTTTAAATTGCTTATTTGCATACGTGTGCATGCATGTAGATGCTCAAGTGCCAGGGTGCTCTTGTGGGAGTCAGGACAACACATGTGAGTTGGTTTTCCCCTTAAGCTTTGTGGGTTCCAGGGCTCGACCTCCGGTCACTAGGCTTGGCAGCAAGTGCCTCTACCCACCAGCTGAGCCATCTCACCAGCCCACATCAAGTACAACTTTGGTTCTATTTTTGACAGTGCTGTTAATTATATATACAGTGTGCATGTATGCATCTGTGCATACATGGGTATGTGCACATGTATGAACATGCATGTGTATATAGAATCTTCTGTCCTCTCCCTTTTCTTTCCACTCCAGCCACACTGGTCTTCTTGCTGTACAAGCATGTGGTAAGGAACTCCTGCCTCTGGACCTTTGCAATGGCCCCTTCGGGGCCTAACCTGTTTTTTCTTCATGCATCATTTCCCGCTCCCCTCCTTCATCCACCCCTGCTCAGTGGGGCTGCTATAGAGACCCTGCGACTCTCTGTGGTTTGGTTTTCGGAGACAAGGTCTCACGTAGCCCCAGATGGTCTCACACTCACTATGTAGCCTACAATGAACTTGAGTTTCTGATCCTTCTGCTTCCACCACACTATGGTAGGAGGGAGTGCTAGGATTAAAGAACGCACCACCACACCCAGCTCTCAGAGTCCTTGCCTGCTACGTGGGGAGGGTACGAGACAGACCCATCCTGCTTCCTGGATGCCTAACCTCTCAGTGTGCTCTGTCTTCTCGATGATAGTTCCCTGGGCATATGACAGGTGTCACCACAGTGACTAAGGCCATAGGGCTCTGCTCATCTCTGACATCAGCTATAGGGTAAGGTTGGAGATACCTGCCCATCAAGCTTCACTTGGCTTCTGCTATCAAAAAATGGGGTCACGGGGCTACCTGGCTCTAGGGGCTGATGAGGAAAGACAGGTTAGCATTGAGAGGGGCCTGGTGTGAGGGCTGAGCTCAGTCACTACCAGCTACTTGCATGACAGTGATGCCAAGTGTATTATTGTCATTTACTATGTTGTATTCTCCTGACTCTACCTTGCTTATTACTGTTATTACAGCCCTGTCTCAGCCTGTCCCTGGCTAACATGAGCTGTCCCTTCCAACTCACAGGCCAGCCCCTGCCACACTGACTCGCTCGGGGAGTGTTGGAGACGCGGGTCACTCTGCACCTCCTTCCTTGAAGAGTACAAATAGCTCCAGCCCTTCTCATCCCTGTCACCATGAATCCAACCAGCTGCTGCTGGCAGCCCTGAGCGGGGATTGTGGCAAGGTTAAGACATCGGCTGAGGTGTCAGAGCTCACAGAGGACCCTGGGTGGGGAAGAATGCACTACGAGAAACAAGGCCATGCCCGAAGAGCAGTTGGCTAGTGCTTATCTCGCCCTGGGAAAGGGCCAGGCTAGAGGCTCCCCTGAAGAATCAGAAGGATGAAGAAACATGTGGCACGCTTGGATGGGGAGGGGCTGGGCTCACTGGAGCAGCAGGAATCAAGTGCCCCCCCCCAGCACACAGCAGACCATGCAGTGGGTCAGCATGGGCCAGTTATCTGAGGGTATTGCTTCCCCGGGAACTGAAAACTAGACACAGTACAATAGGTGACAGGAGAGCCAGGAGCCAGCTGTCAGTCAAAACCTCAGAACAGAGGCTCTGGACAGGTCTGCTCTGCTTCCATTCTTACTTCACAAATGGCCTCCTTGGAGGATAGAAGAGAGAGAGTCGGGGGCCCAGTGGCAGGAGCCAGAGGGACCTGAGGCCCTTGGCACAGCAAAGATCCCAGCCGGCTCCTCTCCCGTCTCTCCCAGGCAACCCCATACCACGCCTCATCAGAGGGAAGATCCAATGACCCAGCCCAGGGTGATTGGAAGCCCAGCCCTTCCTCACCATCTGGACAGGTGGCAAGACAGGTGCCAGATACTCATGCCCTTGACACACCCAGTCCTCAAGAGAGCCAACCTGAGTGAGTCTAGGAGGCAGAACACTGGGAAGCCACATTGCCATTAGAAAGCAGTCCACTGGGTGGATCCACCACCATGAAGGTGGGACCACAAACTAGTGGATTCCTCAGACTTTGCTAAGGAACATTCCAGAGGGGAAGAGACTCATCTCTGGGCCCCACCAGGGTGTGGACACTCAAGGACGACCCACACAGGCTTTCCACACCCTTCAGTGACACACTTCTATTCACTGAGCACTGGTTGCCACACGCAGTTCTTTATGTATGTTTAAACCTTGCAACAGTACAGAAGAGGGTGTCATTATCACCCCGTGCTTAAGGACAAGGGCACTGTAGAGACACCAAGTCCCATCACTAAGCTCACACTGTATAAGTGGTGGCAGGGTCAGGATCCAAACTCAGACTGGACCAGTAATCAAGGAGCCCTCACTGGTAGCAGATTTATTCTCTTCCTCCCAGGGCGGGGAAGGTGACAGGGAGGGGAGCATTGAGAGGGAAGAAGACAGGAAGCTGGGCTTGTGGGTAAGACAACCATAGATGCCACCCTGCAGAATCTGGGCCCCCACTGAAGGGGAGGCCAAATAAAACACAGGAAGCTGGGTTAAATTCCAGGTCAACTGGTTTTGTTAGGTAAATACATTCCTTTTTCTAATTCTTCTTCTTTTCATAAATCAGTCAAGACTGGGTTGCCTCCATGTTCCACCCTTACGGTCAGACCCTTCCCCTTCATCCCAGTTTGTGCCTTCAACTGTCCCATTTCAGCCCCAAGCGCCCCACAATCCCAGTCCCCAAACTGTCCATCTCTGCAGGTGATCTTAGGCGGCAGGTAAAACATCAGGAAATGCCTGGCGTTTAGGCTAAAGACATGACTCCGCCTTGTGGGCAGGGAACCTGAAGTGGATGAAGACATAAGGCACACAGCCGGAAGAGGTCACCCATGCCACCGGGCCCCTGGGGTACAGTACCTATGGCAGGCCGTGAAGGAGGGTTCGAGGAAGCCATCAGAGTCCAGCTCACACTAACACTGTCCTCACTGCACACCTGTGAAAAGACGGACTCGGTCAGATACCCAACACAGCAAGGCAGCCTGGCTTGTCAGCCTGTGCTCCAGCCCAGCCACACTCTTCCCGGCAGCCCACGACAGGGCCCATCCCCGCCCAGTATCAATCATTAACTTAGAGGAAAGCTTGCAGCTGCAAGGCACAAACCCCCATCTTCCCAGAATTCACCACAGCCACAATATGCCTTAGCCCATTATCAAGGGACCCATAAGAACCTGTGGTTCAGTCAAGAGGGTTCCTCCCATGTCTTTTAGGCCAGGGCCTGGGGTCACACTTGAACACCAAGGTCTCACGTTCCAGAAGCTCTATTGCCCTGGACTGGACTGTCATAGACAGGACACTTCCTCCTCATGGTGTCTCCATCACCACGAGCTCCCATGGGTCTAATTGCTCTCACTAGGCCCCTCCTGAGGCCCCAATAAAAGCCACGCTCTCCTCATTTCTCGCTGTTCCTGTGCTATGGTGTTGGCCAGCTGGCAAGCAGCCACCAGCCTGGGCACATGGCAGTAGAGCAACAGAACAAAGAGCTACAGAGAGGCGGATGGCACAGGGCAGGGAATCCAAAATGCCCGGTGCTGGAGCAGCTTTCTGCCCCGGCGGCAGAGCCACTGCTGTCTTGTGGAGCTCACACATACTGCAGGGCCAAGAAAGGTGGGAGGGCTCCCCAGACTCTGGGTTAACCCTGCCAGATGCCCCTTGCAGGGCAAGGAGAGGTACCCTGCACCTTTGATCTGGGAGCTGCCCTCCTGGACCTCCCTGCAGGGAGAGAAGCAGGCCCAAAGAGAGAGCAGAGAACTCCAGCCATCCTGACCCTGTCAGTCACCAGCCTGACCCTGCCACCAGCTGGCTGGAGGCCTGTTTCCCTTTTATTTTTACTAACTAAAAACAGCTTTTATTTTTACTAACTAACTGACCAAATAAAAATGGAATGTGCAAGAATGACAGGGGGAAAATGATGACAGTGACATTCACGGAGCGCCTGCAGCTCAGAGGTCACTCCAGGCCCATAACAAGCATTTGTGGAGACTGATACATTACAGTGAGAACATGAGGTCCAGCGTGTGTTTGCAACTTGCCCAAGAAAGATCACACAGCTAGAAAGATGCAGTGCTCAAACCAAGGACATGCACATGCTGGAGGGTGGCTCAGTGGTCAAGAGTAGCTGCTCTTGCAATAAACCTGGGTTTGTTTCCTGAATCCATATGGTAGCTCACAACTGTCTATAATTCTAGGGGATTTTATGCCTTCTTCTGAATCCTGTGGGCACCAGGCACACAAGTGCACATGCATGTACATGTATGCCCATAATGTACATATGTGCACATACACACACACACACACACACACACACACACACACACACAAATCTCTCTTCTACTCCCAGTTCTAAACTCCCACAAATAGTTAATGTTAGTTTCTTAAGAAACTAGAGCCGAGTGTTGGAGGCCCACGCCTTTAATCCCAGCACTCAGGAGGCAGAGGCAGGTGGATCTCTGTGAGTTCGAGGCCAGCCTGATCTGCAGAGCTAGTTCCAGGACAGGCTCCAAAGCAATACAGAGAAATTCTGTCTCGAAAAATAAACAACAACAACAACAACAACAAAAAGAAATCCTATCTAGGTGTGTTGGTGCAGGCCTTTAATCCCAGCACTTGGGATTAAGAAGCAAGCAGATCTCTGAATTCCAGGACAGGCTGGTCTACAGAGCAGTTCTAGGACAGCCAGAACTACACAGAGAAACCCTGTCTCAAACACACACACACACACACACACACACACACACACACACACACACCAAAAAATAAAAAATAAAAACAGCTTCTAGAACAATCCAACATAGTCACTAGCTGTCACAAGCTTATTCAGTCACCCCTTCCCCCCTTGTTCATGATGTTGTCTTCAGATTCAGCCACCCCCAAGTCAAGCACGTCACCATGACTCTACCATTGTTTCCTTGACCACAGCCTAATGCTCTGCTGCACACCCACATCTCCTGCCTCACTTTGTCCCATCACTGGGGCGCTGGGCATCTCCCTTCACTGCCAGAGGGGGAGCAGGACGCCATGAAGGACCCTGAGGGGAGGGGCGACAGTCTACCTTCACCTAGAGGTAGCTTTTACCCAGAGGGTTGCCACCACTGTTCAACCTCCCTGCTGCTTGTTATCATTAACGTGTTAGGCTGTCTGGGGCCTGAGCTTCATCTCAGCCTGCTTTCAATGCATGCACAGCATTGGGCATCACTGGGATCCTGGAGCATGGTCCCTGCGCACATCAGGGACCACTGTACACCTCAGCCTGTTCACACAGACCCCTGTACTGTCTCTGTTTGGATTTGGTTTCATTATTGCTGATTTCAGGACAGTGCATGCGGAAATAGGTTTGTTTGCTTTCTGACACTGGGTATAGAACCCAGGGGCTTGTGTGTGCTGGACAAGCACTCTGCCACCAAGTTACATCCCCAGCCAGATTCCCTTTAAACACACATATTATTTTTAAGTGTGTGTGTGTGTGTGTGTGTGTGTGTGTGTGTGTGCAGCAATCCTCTTGTCTCTAAACACACACACACACACACACACACACACACACACACACACACACACGCAAATACACAGTGTTAGAGTAATAGGCATGCTCCTGACCACATCTGGTTTTTTATGGCACTGGAAATTTGAACCCAGGTCCTCACGCACACATAGCAAGCCTTCTGACACACTGAGCCATTTCCTAGCCCGACCTTCCTTCTCCAACAGCACACAGCAGCGCTGTACTTGCCCTAGTCAGCCCCACAATTCACTCAAAAGTCATAATCACCCCTGGCTGCACAGGCAGAAACCACCCGGTTTCTTAGTGTTACCAACGAGCCAGCAGTGGGCATCAGCCTGCCCTGACCCTACCTGGGCCTTGTGGAAGTGATTTCACAAGCCTTCAGGGTTAACCTGTAAAAACACAAGTCTGTAAGGACAAGTGCCCAGGAACAGACTGCGGTCAGCATTTTCATACTGAAGATGTGAGTACAGTCACATGGCTGTCCTTCAGGGCTCCTTCTGGTGGGCTCAACCCCTCAGATCTCCCTGGTGAGCACTGAGACCCAAAGGCAGGGAAACAAATGCCCATTTCACAGAAAGAAAAACAGAGGCATTATCACCTAGCCTCACAAAGATGGTGTGATAGTGACGACAGAGGCTTGGACTTCCATCCAGAGACCTTCCCTTCCAGGCTCAGAAGTTCCAGGTCCTCCTCTCCTGCTCTTCCTTCTGGGCCTAAGGTTTTCCCTGGATAGGAAGGCACGCATCAGGAAGGCACATAGGTCCAGCCATCCCAGAGTCTCACTACACTTCTATTCATCCCATTTTTTCTTTCTTTCTTTCTTTCTTTCTTGTTTTGTTTTTTTGTTTTGTTTGTTGGTTTAGCATAATTTGTTTAGAAACAAGACTCCGTATAATTAGACCAGGCTGGCCTTTGAGCTGTGTAGTTGAGGCTGACTTTGAACTTGTGATCCTTCTGCACTCGCCTACCAAGTGTTAGGATTACAGATAACATTCACATCTAATTCATGAAATGCTGAGTGCTGAGCCCAGGGCTTTGCAGGCCTGGCAAGGACTGTGGGCTGAGCCCCAGCCTCAGCACCCCTGGCTGCATTTTATCAGTGCAAAAAGGAAAGGGGCCAGGAAGGCAGAGGCAGGGGGATCTCTATGAGTTCATGGCCAACTTGGTCTACAGAGCTAGTTCCAGGACAGGCAGTAAAGCTGCACAGAGGAACCTATCACAGAAAACGAAAGCAGGAAGGGAGGGAGAGAGGGAGGGAGGGAGGGAGGGAGGGAGGGAGGGAGGGAGGGAGGGAGGGAGGGAGGAAGGAAGACTGACATGTAGGTGGGTGTGGTAGGAGCGTCTTCCTTTTACTGCCCCTGCTGGTGCCCCTCAGCCCCTCTGCAGTGAGCACTGAGGAGGGAGAGAAAATGCAGCCATTCACACAATGAAAACCACCCACACTTTCTTTGGTTGGTGGTGACACTGAGGGCAGAACCCAGGTCTCAGGACTGCTGGACCACACCATACACTCTCAGCCAGGCCATCAGCATCTTCTTCTTGTTTGAGACAGGGTGTTATGTAGCCCACGTCGGCCTCAAATTTACTATAGAGCCAAGGATAGCTTACACTTCCTGCCTCCACCTCCCACATCTGCATGTCCTCAGAATCAGAAATTGGCCCCAAGGTGGTGCTGTTGCTACCCAGATGTGGAAACTGAGTCAAGGGAAAGTGACAAGCCTTCCCCAGTCGTCCAACATAAGCCAGGCAGAGCCTGTGAAGGCTCAAAGTAGGGATCTATAGGCAGGCATTTCTGAGCGGAAATCCCAGCTCTGGCTGTGCCAGCCATGACAGGGAACCCTTGTGCAGAACAGAGAGATGTCCTGGGCTAAGATGAAGTGTTGGGTACGATCATTCCATCCCCACAACAAATTCTACCAGAGCCAGCATGGCCACTGTTAAAACTGAGACACCCATCATATGATACTTGGCTGGTAGGATTACTGAGTCCCCTCTTGCGGACACCTTTTTAAAATGAGACTGGACAGGCAGGTGTGCCCCAGAGCTGTTCCATTTTATGCCACACCATGCAGAGTGGGGTGGATGAATCTGCTCTTTGGGGTGGTCCACAACAGGGTAGATACATGGGAACAAGGGAGACAGTCTGGGCTCTGGGGTGTACACGGTGTGCCTGACCTGTGAAGCTCAGTCACCAGACCCCAAAGAGGAAGCACCCGGCACCCTGTTGCTGCTCATTCAGCCATGCTTCCCTCCTGGCTGGCGCAATGAGCTTTCCCTGGGGTTTTCCCTCCCTGGGAGTTCAAAGTCTAGGTTGGTGGTGGCGGTTTCACCAGCTCAACTCAGTGAGTGTGTGTGTGTGTGTGTGTGTGTGTGTGTGTGTGTGTGTGTGTGAGTGAGTGTGTGTGTGTGTGAGAGTGTGTGTGAGTGTGTGTGAGTGTGTGTGTGTGAGAGTGTGTGTGAGTGTGTGTGAGTGTGTGTGAGTGTGTGTGTGGTGTGTGTGTGAGTGTGTATGTGTGTGTGTATGTGTGTGTGGTGTGTGTGAGTGTGTGTGTGAGTGTGTGTGTGAGTGTGTGTGTGTGTGTGTGTGTGTGTGTAGCTCTCTGAGTGACCCCCTTCCTCTCTCATGAACCCACTCCCAGTGGGGGACCCAGACTTCAAGAAGGCCAGTGAGTGAAGCCAGGCATTGAAGAGTGGCGTGTGGCCCTTAGGAAGGGCTGGGGGTGGGGGAAGGTCCAGCAGCACTAGACTGTACCAGGCAGCTTCTGGTCACCCTCCAATGAGGCACAGGGAACAGGCTGTGTCCAGGACACCCTGCTGAGGAACGCCAGCCTCAGAGGCAGTATATCAGTTTCCTGGGTGCCGGGGGAGGGAGGGAAATGGAGGGTGGGGAACGGAGGGGTGGGTAGCGAGGGCTGGGCTGGACCTGAGCCTGCCCCACTGTCCTCCAGGGTCTCTCCAGCTTCATCAGACAGGTGCCTAGCCAACTGGTCCCCTACCCCAGGCACCCCATTCTGGTCACCCAGGTCCTAAACAAGGCTCTCCCAGGTTAGTCCCTCACCTGTCCCCTCTGGTCCCAGCAGCTCCTCTCTTGTCCTGGAATTCTGCTTCCCCAGGGGCGGTGGGGACCTGCTTCAGATCCCTGGGCCTTTGTTCAGGTTGCTTGTTCTCTCCAGACAGATTCCTCTCATGATCAGCAAACTCCTACTAAACCATCAAAACCCAGTCCCACTTTCTCCATTAAGACCCTTCCCTTGATTCACCTCGCACAGTGGCTTCTGGGCTCTGGCTGTGGAGTTTTCTAAAATCAACACACAGAGGTTCTGACTTGGGGGTGTGGCTAGTCCTAAGCCTGGAGGTTATTTTTGAAAGCTCAAAGAACACAGGAGCACACTCAAGGTTGATGGCGCGGCCCTATTCCAGGGGTCTTGCTCACTAGACTAGGAACCCTGGGATGCACTCGTCTGCACTTAATCTCTGTTCAGGAACAGTAGCCAGGGTGTGGCCTGCAGCCGTGCCTTCCACAACTGCCAAACTAAATAGGGAGCATCCCCCCTGGGAACAAAGGGCACGCAGCTGGGCCATCTGTAGAGATAGATGGGCTTCAGATGGATGGAGCCGAAGCTGCGCACTAAAGCCCTCCTGGGTGGACTCTGCCCTGCCCAGAAACCCACGTGGAGAGAAGTGGGTTACCAAGGAAGAAGCTGAGCAGAAAGTGGGGCTGGGTCCCAGCCAGGAGGGGGCACCAGCTTCTATGCAAAGCCCAGCCCTTGGGATCCCTCAGCACCAGCTGGCCCTTGGTGCTGAGAGACTGTGTGTCATCCCACACAGCGATGTCTCTCAAAGACTACAAGCTCCACCAAGAAAGTGGGCAAAGAGAATTCAAGAGGCACTTGTGTGGGGGGCGGAGCCAGCTTCAGCTGGGCTCCAGTGGAACAACTCAGTACTAAGGGGGATCCTGTCAAAGGCAGAGATGGCACTGGGCGACACTGCAGGTTCTTCATAGCAGGGAGATCCTATTTTACAGATAGTGAAGCAAAACCCCAGAGGGACTTCGTCCAGCTAAGGACCGGCCAAGGGACATGAAATCAATTTGTGCCACCCGTAGTTATCTGAATTCCTTCTCATCCCAGAAGAGGCAGTGCCTGAGAGGGATGAGAGATGTCCCCAAGGCCCAGAGGCCATTGAGCTCGGAGGCCCTGGGAGGCCCTTACTGCTGCTGTTGGAAGAAAGGACAAGCGGAGGGTGGAGGGAGCCCCTCCCCCCACCCACAGAGTGGCCGCGTGGACTAAAGAGACAGCAGGGCCTGGCTCCTCCCCTCTGGGCCACTCAGGCATTGAGTCCCCAGACATTGGGTCATTCAGGCTCTTGTCTCTTAACTTCCTTTCTTTACGGTACAGGGAGGGAGTCTCTCCTCCCTGGAGTGGGCGAGGCTTGGTCAATGGAGGCAGCCCGGGAACAAAGGGCTGCTTCTCATCCCAGCTCAGCATAGGAGCCCCCACCCCGCAGATCTCCTAGGCCAGTCCCCGGTCAATGATCAAGGAAGGGTGAGGGGCACCGCCCCCAGGCTTCTGTGGGAAGGAGCGGCCCCACAGCCTGGCCAGAGGGGACCCTGGGGTCTGTTGCCCTGGAAACCAGAGCCAATCTGGAGAAGCTGCTGGCTCCAGCAAGTAAGGCTGGCAGCTCCAGACGGGGCTCTGCTACCCTCCCCCTCCCAGTCCCAAACACATTAACCCTGCTGTCCCCAGGGTCCAGCCAGCCTGGGATCAGAAGTGGGGGCGCACATGAAAAGCGTCCTACAGTGTTCCACCCCCTTTTCTGGGGGCCCCAGGGCTCCCAGCCACATCTAGAGCAGAGATGGCCTGTCCCCCCACCAGGAAAGCAGAGATGGCTTGTCCCCCATCACTCCACTAGCCCGATCCACTCAGTTTCCCTATCCGGAAAAGGAAGTCACTCTCCAGGAAATACATGCCAGACTAAGAGGGGACTCAGTCACCATCATTTTTTTGACCACAAAAGTTGTGGCTTAAATGGATAAAGTGACTGGCCCAGGGTCAAGAGGGGACACAGTGGAGTATGGGCGGGAACGGCAGAGAGTCACGTGCCCTGCTACATCCAGCCCCAAACGCCAGAAGCGTTTGCCCTCAACACAGTAAGACCATAGCACAATTTTTGGAATATCCTTATGACTCCAATTCACCTGCCCTGACCTCCAGGGGTTAATCTGGCCTCTCTTTCCTTGCACCCCAAGTCTCTCGCCCTTTTGTCATTCAATAAGCTTTCTCTTGAGCCCAGTACCTACTTCCTGCCAGCCCAGCCTGCAGGGGACCCCAAATACCTGTCCTCAGGTGGCAGGCAGCCAGTGGATGGGCAGTGTGAGCCACCTGCTCTCGCCCGGCCCCTGTGCTGACACCAGAATGAGAGAAATCTCGGCACGTGGGAAGAAGGAACGTGCAGCACGGAGCTGAGCTGTCTCTCTGGGGTTGAGGCTAAGGCCATCAGCACATACTAGCTCATCTCTACAGTGGCATTCCTGACCACATTGAAAACACAGAGTCTTAGTAGGCAGAGTCATCCGCCTGTAACTCTGCACTTAGGAGACAGGGACAAGGTTGCCACAAATTGGAAGCCAGCCTAGTCTGCCTTGGAAGTCGAAGGCCAGCAGGGGCTACCTACCTGACCTATCTTGTAAGAAGGCTGGACCTAAAATTCAACTAGTCAAATACTTTGCCAAGCATGCACAAAGTCCTGGGTTCAACTCTTAGCACCACATAAAACCTGGCATGATGATACATGCCTGTCTCCAGCGTGTCTCTGGAAGGTGCAGGATAAAAGATCGTTAAGTCCAAGGCTATCCTTGGCTACACAACAAGTTTAAGGCCAGCCTGGGCTACATGAGACCCTGCCATAGGAGGGAGAGAGGGAGGGAAGGAAGAAGGGAGGTGAGGATCTTCTCCCATCCTGTGGCTCCTCTGTGGGCATCCCATTTCTCCACCCACCTCTACAAAAGGCTCCTAAGAAGCCCTGTTGGGTTCTGCCTGCAGCTCTCCTGTTCTCTCCCGCAAGAGGGTGTCTCCTCGCTCCCCAGGAGCCAGCTCTTGAGGCCACCCAATAATACGACCTAAAATACAAGAACCAATAGACAGATCTCGACCCCCACTCCCCACCGCTCCCTTCCTCTGTTTCTCCCTCTTCTACTTCAGCCGATGTCACCCAGCTGTCCTGCCTCCTCTACCCCTACCCTCGCCCCATTTCACATCTCAAATCTGGATCCTCCCAGGCTCAAGCTCAAACCACACAGTCTCTACCTGCTCTGGCAACCTCACCCGCTTTGTGGATCCCCACTCCACTGCTATCTCCACAGCGGTGGCCTGGGCCTGACCTTCCCTTGCTCACCAGCCTCTTGCCTGCTCCCAGCTAGGCACCCTTACTCCGCTGCCATTGGAGTCTGACTCTCACTGAGTTCACACCAATCTGTGGACCAGCCCCATGGACAGCTAGCCACCTGCTCCTCCCTTGACCACTCCCAATACCAGCTCTGCTCCCACCAGAGCCTGGGGGCAAATTCATGTCCCCTGTCCTATCACCCACAACCTTGTTGTCTTTCTTTTAGGCATGCCCAGAGCCTGAGCATGCTTCACCTCCTGGTCCAAACCAGGAGCATCACTAACCTGGCCTGTTACTACAGCCATAACGTCTCCCACACCTCCCTCCTCCTGGCGCTTTTGCGCTCAGTATGGGAGTCAAATTAATCCTCTCTTTGGAACCTTCACAAGTTCCAAGTTCCTGCAGTGCCTTGGCCTATGAGGCCCTCACCACTTCTCTGCTCCCGTTCCCACCTCTCCTCCTCAGCTCGCTCCTCTCAAGTCCTGACCACGTGCAGTTCCCTAAAGAGCGTGCACACATCTACCTCAGGGCCCTTGCCCTTGCTGTTCCTTCTGCCTAGAATGTCCTTCCCACATACATCCCATGGTCGTCTCCCTCAGCATCAGGCCTCTGGTCCAAGGGCATCCTATGAGAGCGGCCTCCTGCAAATGGCTCACCATGTGGGCCTCACCCCTGCTTCCTCTCTCATCACAGCAGTCACTGCTTCCTGACATCTTTGCTATAGATGTTAGGCCTCTTCCTCACAGAGGCCAGAAGAGGACGTTGGCTCGCCTGGAGCTGGAGTTACAAATTGTGAGAAACCCAATGTGCATGCTGGGAACTGAATCCGGGTCCTCTTCAAGAACAAGTGCTCTTGGTTGCTGAGCCATCTCTCCAGCTCTTTTGAGACAGGACCTCAATGCAGCCCAGGCTGGTCTCGAACTTGTCACATAGCCAAGGATGACATTAAACTTCTGATCCCCCTGCCTCTGCCTCCCAAGTGCTGCAATTCCAGGTTTGGGCCCCCATATGTGGTTTATAAGGTCCTGGGGATTGAACCCAGGGCTCTGCACATGTCAGGTAAGCATTCTGCTGACAGAGCTACATCCTTCTGTCCCTTGGGTGCAAGCCTCTGTCACTCCTAGCCTTGGGTACCTCAGAGGTGGAGCATGTTGACTACACACTCTAGCCACAGTCCCAGGAGCACAGCCTGACCCCCAGAGGGGCTGGAGGGACCCAGTGAATGAGGGATGGACAGAAGGAAGGAAAGACTAAGGAAACTCCTAAAAGCAGCTGCCTGCAGGGGCCGACAGGCTGACTAGAACTGCAGTTCTCTGGAGGTTGGGATGTTGCAAGTCTTGAGCTAAATCTGGCCATCCAAAATGGCCATTCCTTGGCCTCCTAGGTTAGAACTGACATCTTGTGGCCATAGATAAAGACTCTCTGCTATTGATTGAGCAGACTACTAGCTTCCACCAATCCAAAAGCTAAGATGTCATCAGACAGCATCCTGAGCCAATAGGAGAGCTTCCCCATCTCTCTGTACCCACCTCTCTGATGATGCTTTGGGTTTATGACATTCTCTGTTCTGTAAGACCCCAAATTTTTCACAAAACTGCTTCCGCGTTGGAACATGGAATTTGGGGTGATCTAAACTCACTGTTCCCAGGCTATTGGTCACTCAGAATGACTCCAGAATAAACTCTCTCTTATCCCCTTTAAGATGAGAGCTGTGGGTTTTTGTATCGACAGAAGGGAGGGAAGAAAGGAGGGAGGGAAATAGGGAGGGAGAGGGGACAGATGGGAGGACTCCCTTGTCCCAGGTCAGCTTCCTGAGGGAGAAGGCAGGCACCCACTCTCAGGATAGGCCTCCTCCTTTTTCCTGAACTCACACATTTCATCTGAGAGAACCTCTCAAATACCTTCCCAGTGCCCTAGGCTGTGCAAGAGGCAGCACCCCAAAACCAGTGTGGAAAGAGATCCCTCTCTAGGGAGTGATCAGGAGAGAAGGGTGGGGCAGGGTGGAGAAAGACAAGCTATTTTTAAAATCTCGCTCCCAAAACACCACATTCTTCCCTTGGTGAGTCAGAAGCATGTGGTCCAGCGGGGAGGCCAGGACCCTGGAACGTCATGGATGACGGATGCCACCACCATCAGCGCTGCAGGCAGCCAGAAGGTGGGGACGGGGACACGCAGCCTTCCAGGGAACAGACAAGGTTGAACGTGGAAAGAGAACGGGCCCTCTGAAGGCCACAGGAACCTGTCTGGCTCTATCAACAGTTTCGGCCACCTCCCACCCCCAGCTCTCATCTGTCAGGGAGGGAGTCTTCAACTCTGACCCCAAGAAGCGCTAGACAGGAAATCGCCTCTGTAAAACTCAGCTAAAAACAGCTTGGCTCACCCACCCAAGACAGGGTGAGCTGGGAGGAGAGTCTGCTGCCTCCAGAAAGAAGGTCAAGCCCAAGGTGCTCAGAGGGACTGGGCCACCTAGCCCAGGATAATAACCCTGGTTGAACTCTGCACCTATGGCCTGCATGGAGCGCTGTCCCTGCTGGTGACCTCTGAGTGGGCTTCAGCAACTCTCTGGAGGGAGATGGAGGAAGAAGCCCGGACACTCGGAGCCTGCCCCAAGCCAGGCACCACCATTCTACAGAGGAAACTGAGTGGCAAGTCCACAACTAAACCCCAAGGCTGTCTAAGTCCAGTGCCCGAGTCCATGGGAGCTGGCGACACACCCCAGGATCTGGGGCACTTTCCCCAACCTCCCTTGACTCCCAGAAAAGACACTGTCTACCCAGGGTGTGGGAGGGGTTGGGGAAGCTGGGCTGAGGAAGGCTTTTAACCCTAGCAAGGATGTGCCCCAAATCCTGCTGTCTTGGGCCAGAGTCAAGTTCATGATCTTGACCCGGGCAGGGAACCTCCCTAAACCCAAGCCCTCTTTCGTGATCAACTATGACAAAAGGGACTAGAGATGGCTACCCACAGGCATGCTTCACAAGGCTGCCTCCTGTGTCCTAGCTGATGCTCCCTGCTCTCTCCATCCCAGCTTCCCTCTCTCTCTGAAATCGCACAGAGCCCTAAGCTACAGCCCATCAGGCCCATGCCGTTTGCACAGTGGAGAATGAAGGCCACGGCCCTGGGTCCCGCCTGCTCTGAAGTCACTTCAGTCCCACCATATATCCTTGGAATGCCCTGTGTGCCACTGTCTGGGCCCAGCCACTATCTTTAGAAGAATGAGTCCTGTCACCGAATGTGTATGTTCCATGTGACCTGGTGAGTGGGGCAGGACTCTGGAGTACACTGGTTCCTTTATTTGATCCTGGCTTCCTCCTCCACTACAAGCCTTCACCGCATAGGGCACAGGAAGGGTCAAATGAGCTGCATTCAAGCCTCAATGCTACAAATAAATTGATAAATCGGTAAAAACAATCATTCATATAAAATGCCTAGTGGGAGCCTGAACACAGTAGGTGCACAATACACTTGTTGAGTGAATAAATGATCACCTAGGTCCTAGGCTAGAGTGTCCCATCCCAAATCATTGCCCTTCCTGGGATAGTGAAGTTTCTGTGTCAGGACAGACCACCCTACAGTGACTGGCCCCCAACAGCCCTCCCTGTGGGGAATAAGAAATAGCCGATGCATTCTGGGACAGCCAAAAGCTCGGCCCAATGCAGAGGTAAACCTCAGCTCTCTAGAGCCTCCATCCACCACCTCCTGTCCTCTTCACAATTGTGTCCCAAGACAGAGGTGGGCAGGTGCAACAGGAAAAGGCAGAAACTGAAATACGGCAGCATGATGGGATACCTTTCATTATGCAAGCTACAGCAATGGCCATGATCTTAGGGTGGGGGGCCCGTACAGGCTGCACTGGATCACCTGAAGAGACACGAGCCCAGATTCCCAGCCCCAGGGAGAGCCACAAACATGGAGACTCAGGCCTCACTTCCTTGTGAGACCTGAAAAACAACTTGCTTAGGCTGCCAAAATGGCTCAGCAGGTAAAGGAGCTTGCCGCCAAGGCTGACAATCTGAGTTCAATCCCCGGGACCTACTTGATGGAAGGAGAGAACAGAGTCCCACAGGCTGTCCTCCAATCTCTACATGTACATGAAGATGTAGCATGCTTGCACACACATCTTATGTTCATGCACTCATACATAGGTGGCTTGCTAAAGTTTGTGCCAGTAAAGTCCCGTCGGCCAGCAAATCCACCATCATGTCCCTGACAGAGACAGGTACACTGCCCGAGAATTCTGCTCAGGAGACCTGTGGCCGTATGCTGCCAGCACTCAGAACAACTTATACTAAAAATTGTTGGGGCAGGGGCAATGCACAGATCACCACATGGATGTTGCCTGCCAAGTCCACCCAAGACCCCGTGACCAGTGGCTCTCACAGAGGACAAGGACACCAGATCCTTCCGAGGGAAAGGCTCAAACCTGGCGATGAAGGTCAGTGGTCTCTTCCCCTGTGCACATTCCATGAACTCAAAGGGGCAGCAGGAAAGTCAGCCTCCCTCTCTGAGTCTTTCAGCCACCAACAGCCCAGTGATCATGTGCCAAAGACTAGACCAGACAGACATGATGGCCTCTGCCTGTAATCCCAGCACTTGGGAGGTGGAGGCAGTATGATCAGGAATCCAAGGTTATCCTTGTCTACACAGTAAGGGACCAGCCTGGGCTACATAAGGCCCTGTTTCAAAAATCAAACCAAAATAAAAATGATGTTGTTGGTGGTGGTGTTGCTGCTGGGATGGTGATGGTGATGGTGATGATGCTGAGGTGGTGATGATGATGGAGGTGGTGATGGCTCCTGCCACCTGGGCATGGCATGAGGCTCTAGGAAGATGCTGATGGGTAGTACAGCCTTGGACCTGTGCTCATAGGAACCAGAAGATAAGGAAAGATTTCAGGGCTTTCTGAAGCTCCAGCAGACTTCCCAACATTCCTACTCAACTCTCCAGGTCCAAGGCTCCTCCCTGGTACTCCAGGTCTCAGCTGACGGTCACTCACTGTATCCATCAATGGTGGATGGATCAATGGTGGACACACAGACCAGGCAGCTGACTCTGGGGCCAAGCACAGCGGCCCTGGCTTCTAGACCCCTTCACCTCGCAGACAGTTGTATATTGTGTCTACACAGAAGGAATATGGGGGGGGGACTCATCTGCTTCCTTTGTTTCCCACTGGGGATGAGAGGGTCACTCATGGAGTCCCATGTGTCCCTTCCCCTCGATTCACACACACACTTGCAGGTTTCCTGAGCCATCAAAGGCAGTGATTTTGTTTGGAGAAGAGAGAGGTTCAGACGTGGCCTTGCTATGTGGCCCCAGTTCACCTCAAACTCACAGCAAGCCTGCCTCAACCCTTCTACCTCAGCCTTGCAATGCTGGGATTACAAACACATGCCAGGCGGTGGGGGCTCATGCCTTTAATTCCAGCACTCGGGAGGCAGGGGCAAGTGGATCTCTGTGAGTTCAAGGCCAGGCTGGTCTACAGAGCAAATTCCAGGACAGCCTCCAAAGCTACAAAGACAGCCTCCAAAGCCTCAAACAACAAAACAAACAAACAAACAAAACACATGGACTGTACCCAGTAAGCTGGTGAACCTCATTGGGGGTGGGGAGTGATGTCACAACTAAGTGAAAGAGAGGGCGATTCGGCACTTAGCGAGTGGAGGGCAAGCACTGCATGTGCTCAGAATGGCCGCCCAGGAAAGGCTTGTCCAGTCTACGTGTCCTTTGTGCCGCAGGGGAGGGGGAGGGCCCTGGGGGCAGGGCTAACCCAAGGGCATCTGGTCACTCATTCCCCAGTTGGTGGGGTAGAACTGGCCTCCTAACACAGGGCAGTGTTGCCATGACAACCTCCACTTCAGGCAGCCTGTAACTCTAGCTCCAGAAGCATCGAATGTCTCTGATGTCCTCAGACACTGTCACACATGCACTCACACCCCAGATGCACATACATACTAATAATTAAAAATAAAATCAATATTCAAATGTAAAATAAGAGACAGCCAGAGAGCCAGCACGTGCCTTTCGCCACCTGAGTGTGGAGGGACCACCCGTGAGGTGCAGACCCTCACAGACACCTGATGGGGAGGTTCCCTTGAGGTTGAACCTCCCAGCCTCTAGCACAGCGGATCTCAACCTTCCTAACTCTGTGACCGTTAAATATAGTTCCTCATGCTGTGATGACCCCCAACCATGAAACGATTTCATTGCTACTTCATAACTGCAATTTTGCTACTGTTATGAATTGTAATGTAAACATATGATGCGTAGGCTACCTGAGACCCAATGGGGTCACAGCCCCCAGGCTGAGACCCACGAGAAGCATGTGCCTGCCGAGACCCACCACTCAGGCCATGGTTTTCAGTCACAGCAGTGTGACTATGCTAGCACAGTAGCCTGCCATTGGAGCCAGTGTCCTCGCACTGTCCTTGCTCCTGTCACTCCACCCAGCTGCCCTGCTCCTCATTTGTGATAAGCATATTGCCTGAAGTGGATCCAGGTCCCATGCCTGGGCACAGAACCAAGAGCACAGTTCTTTGGGTTGCCCAGTGTCACTGAGAAGCAGGTGCCAAAATCAATCCCAAGGTGCCTTCATGAACATTCTGCTACATTAATAGAAAGCTGACAGATGCAGGTTCCTGCCCTGGGCTCTGAAACCAGCTCTTTGCAAACAGATTGCCTTGATGGAATTCTATCTGGAAAGGGGCTGAGAACACAAACATTTATTTGTTTGTTTGTTTGTTTGTTTGTTTGTATGCGCATCGGTATTTTGCCATGGGTTGCAGGTCCCCTGGAACTGGAGTTACAGACAGTTGTGAGCTGGGAGTTGAACCAGGGTCCTCTGAAAAAGCAGCCAGTGCTCTTAACCGATGAGCCATCTCTCCAGCCCAGATGCACACACTTCCGAGGGCACTGTCAAATCAGCCAGGTGATCAGCCACCACCCAGGATGTACAGACTCCACAGAGCTGGCCTGAGATGTGCCCCGCCCTGGTGTGGCTGAGGACTTTCTTAGACGTGGCAGGGACCCAGAGTCACAGTAGGCTAATGGCCGGAGCCCTCTGCCAGCCTTCACAGGCCTCCAGGCAGCCAGTACAGAGAGGAGAATCGGACAAAGTGGATGCCAAGCCCAGTATCTCTTCCTAGGCACTGTGCGGTTCAGCTTCCCCAAGCCTCAGTTTACCTAAGACCCACCCAGCTGCTGGGAGATGCTAGTCCCATCCCTCAGCCTACATCCATGAAGACCTCTCCCCACGGCCACACTTCTGTACATTACTGGGGATATAACAACTGTGTGTAGCAAAGAAAAGGGCCCTGCCCCAAGGGAGCTTACAGAGCCTAGTGCTGGACCTGGCATGGGTGGTCCTCAAAGTGACTCCACAGCACCACACACACTGAAACTGCTGCTTTGGCAGACAGCTCACAATCCCTGGGAAAGGGGTGGGTGTCTACCTCCCACCCCAGCAACCCCACTTCCTCCTTTGGAGCTCTTAGGAACAAGAACCCTCTCTCCTACACAGGACACTCCCTCCCCAGAGCTGTCCTTTCTTCTCCACGTCTGCCTTTTCCCTGGCCAGTCAGTCTCAACCTTTCATCACTCCCTGTGTGCTGACTGCCTTCCCTGTGCTGGTCCCAACCCTGAGGTGTTGCCACGTGGCCCCGGCCCTCATTAGTTCAGCAGACTCCTCTCAGATGCCGGCTATGCCGGGGAATCATGGCTGAGGTCGAGACACCCTCCCTGCAGCACCCTCCCTGTGAGAGCCAATGCTCAAATGATGCTCAGCCTCAACTCACAGCCCTGAGCCATGTGACTCCATCCCATCCACCTGGCTGCCCTTGGACCCTTCCTGCACCTAGGTCCATATACAGCCCAGCAGCGTCTTCCAGGGGTTGCCTCCTGCCAGATTTTCAGGACAAGGGTCAAGTAGAAGCCACAAGACACCATATTAGGGGAAAATTGCAGAAAGTAAGAGTGCCCTGCAGAGGAAGGCTAGCCTTGTGACTCATGAGCCCAAGAATATTCCATGCAGGACCAGTTCTAGGTCATGCCAAGAAGCCCAACCTACCCCAAGCCACTTTGGGACCAGTTGGGCCTCAGACTGGGTCACATGCCTTGGCCACCAACTCCCAGCAGTACTGGCGTGTTCTTGGGGGTTCTGACATGACCCATCTGAGATAGGAGTGTGATGGGGGATGTCCTCTGTATGTTGCGACTGTGTGTCTCTCTTATTTGTTGATGAATAAAGCTGTTCTTGGCCAGTGGACAGGCAGGCTTTTGCTAGGTGGGAATCCCGAACAAAGATGCAGGGAAAAGAAAGAACAGACGCCAATGTAGCCGCTGGGGAGTCAAGAGAGACCGAGGCATCACTGGTAAGCCAAGGCCACGTGGTGATACATAGATTAATAGCAATGGGTTAATAATTAAGAGAGAGCTAGCCAGTAAGAAGCCTAAGCCAACAGCCAAGCAATTATAAATACATATTAAGTCTCCGAGTGATTATTTCTTAAGCGTCTCTCTCCCACGACAGGAGTGGGGACATTCCTGAGTAAGGCTACTGGGTTAACTCTGGTACAAGATTGTGATCAGGGCACAGGCAAAGCCAGCGTTTCTCCCCCAACATTGAATTGACAAAGGCACTAGAAAAGCTCAGAGACTGGAACCCAGGGCCCAGGTTCCATGGCTCTTGTGCACGTGTCTGCTCCCAAATGGGACTCAACACTCGGGTCCTCGCGGTGCCTGGTGAGTGGACTTCCAGAGATGCTTGGCTGACTGCGTGACCAGGGGGTCACTCCCAGGTCCCAACCCAGGCTGAGGAAAGCTCATGCTGGGCAAACCTAGCAATACCTCACAAGAGGAAAGGCAGCAGCCTAGACAAGGTGTGGCAGGAGGGAAAACCTCAGGCGCCTCTTACATCTGTGGCATCCTGGGACAAGCCAGACAGAACAAGGATGGTCCCAGGTCTGAGTGAGAAAAGCAGGGATTTTGCAGGGCAACACTCCTAGGTTCCAGCTACACCCACTGCTGTGTGACCCTAGGCTAGCCGCCTGACTTCTTGCAGCAGTCCTGGACAAGGTTGGGGCCAGGACACGATCCCTAGCAAAAAATGGTTGCCCTTTCCTCCAGGCAGGTCTGCAATTCAGCTACCAGGTTAAGAATCTAAGTCCCCCAAAGCCAGTCCAGACAAGTTTGTGATGGAGCCTAGATATACCGGTTAATATTTACCTACAATGACCCAAACCTTGCAGAACATCCGGAATGCCCTACCCAACCTAAGAATATGGGTCAGGCAGGAAGGGAGGAGGGAGAGATAGCATGTGAGCCTGAGGAAGATGAAATGGCCAGCCCAGCCTCCAACCAGAAAGAGCACCCAGCTGTGACAACCTTGGGCCTATTTCCAGCAGATCTGGGGCCATGAGTACACAGTCCTGTACACCCCACAGCTGGCCCCAGTCTCGAAGGCCAGCACATGACCCCATGACCCTCACCAAACAAACTTCACTTTGCCTGTTTGGACCTGAGTTTCCCCACAACCTCAGGGAGAACCCACAAGGCAGATGAGTCATCAGACTCCAAGGCTCCTGTTCTCATGGGTTGTCATCCCCAGACACAGATGAGAAACCTGAGCTCAGAGCTCGGAGTTGGCTTGCTGAGGTCTCAGTGTCAGTCTGAGGTACAGGTGGGATCTGAATTCAGTCTTCCCTCTTTGAGACTATTAACACCAGCCACACAGAGAAAGAGAGACAGGTTGAGACGATTAACCAATGACACACAACTGACAAGTAGCAGAAGTGATTGAAGAGGCTAAGGGTCGCAGTCACCATCTCTACATAACTCCACTTATTACAACTCTCCAACTGTGCCTGGGAGCATCCAGGAAGGGCTGAGGAGGAAGGAAGAGAGCTAGGACTCCCCCCACCCCGGCCTCAGTTTTGCCTGTGCAGCCAGGACAGCACACAACAGTACCATTCCCCTGCTATGACACAGCCTACAGCTCCTCAGTGTGGCTCAGAGGTCCTATTCTACCATCTGCTGACCCCACTGCTTGCTGGCATCTCCTGTAGACCAGGCCTTGTGGGAAGATGAAGACAAAAGCAGCCTGAGCTCAGAGATGGAAGAGGTGCCCACCTGCCCCAGCTCCCAAGGGCAGGACCCTGACTCCATCCCCAGGCTGTCATCATCTGCCTGGGAACCGCCCCCACTTCCTCTTGAGCCTCAGCCCAGGCTAGATGGTTCTCATAATGACCACAGGATAGCCAGCCACATGCCCTGCTGGGCACCTGAAATTCAGGGCTGCAACCATTTGCTTTGTTTTCTGACTCCATTAGGGAAGTGAATATGCTTCCACTGTCTCTCAAGATCCCAAATGGTCCTCAGTACACACTAGGAGGCCAAGGAGCTGGGTGGTGGGTGGATGGAAGGATGGAGGATGAAGGATGGATAGATGGGTGGATAGATGGGTAGGAGAATAGAGGATGGATGGATGGATGGGATATGGATGGGTTGGTGGGTAGGTGAATGAGTGGATGGGTGGATGGAATAATGCATAGTGGATGAGTAGATGGATCAGTGAATAGATGGAAGTGTGGATGGAAGGCTAAATGATGGGTGGATAGAAAATGGGTAGAAGATGGGTGATACAAGAGTGGATGGATTGGCATTTAGATGTATAGATGGGTTAAAGGATGAATGAATTGATGGTAGATGGGTGAATGGATGGATAGATAGGAGGGTAGATGGATGGATGGGTGGATGGATGGGGGATGGATGGATGGATGGATGAATGGATGGGTGGGGGGACGGATGGATGGATGGGTAGATGGATGAGTAAATAGACACAGACACATAGGTGTCAAGACAGATGAATAGCCAAGAAGATGGAGAAATGAATAATTGAAGGAACAAATGACAGGAACTCATTAAGAAGTGTT
This sequence comes from Cricetiscus sungorus, assembly GCA_030556225.1. Taxonomy (NCBI): domain Eukaryota; kingdom Metazoa; phylum Chordata; class Mammalia; order Rodentia; family Cricetidae; genus Cricetiscus; species Cricetiscus sungorus. The sequence goes on from JANBXA010000734.1 coordinate 134,611,232, forward strand.
TTGGAGCCCTACTCCAACCTGGAATGTACTAGAGCTCAGATCCCCAGGAATTCCAGCTGTACCCCAAGTTTCAATCTGACTCAGACATCTTGGAGACACCTGTTTCCCCAACCTGACTTACTTCCTCTATAATCACCCCGTCTCCTCACCAGACACCCAGTAGGCAACACTACAGACTGTCACTGGGCCGACAGTCATCCTCTGTAGGCCATCCTTCATAGGTCTCAACAGATACTTCCTAAATGAGAACAAATGTACAAACAAAAGACCCAGGTCCAGCAAGGTCTGCTGGCCTGGGCATCTCTACAAGTACTAGTCAAGCACTGGCATCCACCGCAGTGTTGGCACACCAGGCACATTCCCAAGGGAGCCCCAGGAGGCTGCTGGGGGCTGCTGTGGGGAAGGGCAGCTATGGCAGGGCCCCAAAGGGCTTCCACTCACATGACAGTCACTTCGCCAAACATTTCCAGCTCTGAGGTCTGGAAGTCTTCTCCAAACGGGTCCCTAAACTGCTTGTTTCACACCCCAGTACAAGGGGAAGCTTCACATGCAGATTCTGGCCTGGGGCTGACCTCAGTGGTAGAGCTCTAGCCTAACATACCCTGAAGTGGGAATGAAAGCAGACCCAGGGCTCCAACCCCAGTACCCCAAAAAAAATCACATCCCAAACTCCCTCCCAATTCCTCCTGTAGAGTCCTGGGATCAGCATTCTTAGCAGGCCACCCAGGGCCCCACCTGACACACACTCAGTCAGAATTCTGGCTCCTGGGTTCTCCAGGGCTCAGGACCATCTGTCTGCACCTGCCTCCTTTGCACACACTTGACCCACTTACAGAAAGTCCCTGGTGCAATTTCTACAGCTTCTAGGAATCACTGGATGCGTCCTCCCTCCCATTCTCACTACCCACGTGTCTGCCCCCACCATGAGCTAGGTTACCCCGGCCATCCCAGCCAGCTTGCCTCCTCAGGCTGCTTGTGGTTGCAGTTACATGACACATGTTCAGGAAAGTGACATCAGACAACCAAGGAGCAGAAACGGGCTGCTCCTTGAGAGTTCTATTGGTCCCAGGTTGTCAAAGCTTGTAGGGATGTCCTCACACTCCACAAACAATAGTGTCTGAGTTCAAAGGTGTCAATGGTCCTGAAGAGTCATGCACATCAATATGTCCATTTGGGGCAGCATCTGTGTCCTGCAATTCATTACAGGCTACTCACTTGGAGAATGGAAGCATTCAGAAGTCAGGAACAGAAGGGAAACCACGGCAGAATAATGCTCGTGGTAAAGATTCTGAGAAGTCCCGCATGCAGCTAGAGCCTGATGGCCATAAAGAACCTGTTGACTGGGAAGCGTTTCAAGCCCTGATGGTGTCAGGGCTAGAGTGGGAGAGGCGGGGCTAGAGAGTGGGAGAGATGGGACTAAAGTATGAGAGAGGCAGGGCTAAAGAGCGGGAGGGGCAGGGATAGAGTAGGAGAGGCAGGGACAGAGAGTGGGAGAGGGGACCTGAGCTCAGCCTGCTCCAGAGCACACCCTGCTAACCAGTGTGTCAGGTATTTGTTCCAGAGTAGATGTTCCCTGAAGTTAAGGGTCACTTCTTGGGGTGTTACTGGGGGTGTGTGGATCCTTTAAGAGGTGGAGCCTAATGGGAGAAAATGAGGTCATCATGGTATGACTTTAAAAGAGCTATTGGAATAGCCAGGGCATGGTGGCTCATACTTTTAATCTTAGCACTGGGGAGGCAGAGGCAGGGGGATCTTTGTGAGTTCAGAACCATCCTGGTCTGCATAGGAGCTCCAGGACAGGCAGAGCTACACACAGAGAAACCCTGTCTTGAAAAAACAATAAATTGATAGATAGATAAATAAATAAATAAATAAATAAATAAATAAATAAATAAATAAATAAAATCCTGAGACCTTGGCCCCTACTTCCCCTTCTCTGCTTCCTGGACACCATGTGGTAAGCAGCTTTGTTACAAGACTCCCTATTGTAAGTACAGCACTGAGAGATAGAGGCAGAAGCATTAGGAGTTCAAAGCCATCCTTGAATACATAGCGAGTTGGAGGTCAGCCTGAACTACAGGAAACCCCATTTTTCTTTTTTAAATTAGTGATGTTGAACCCAGGCATGGTGGTGAACTCCTTTAATCCCAGCATTTGGGAGACAGAGGCAGGCAGACCTCTGTGAGTTCAAGGCCAGCCTGGTCTATAGAGTGAGTTCCGGGATAGCCGTGGCTAGGTAGAGAGTCCCTGTCTCAAAAAGAGAGAAGGAGGAGGAAGAGGACGAGTGGGGCTGGAGAGATGGCTCAGTGGTAAAGAGCACTGACTGCCCTTGCAGAAAATCCAGGTTCAATTCCCAGCACCCACATGTCTCTAACTCCAGTCCCAGGGGAACTGATGCCCACAGACTTTGTACACACATGGTGCACGGACATGTATTCAGGAAGTACTCATTCCCATAAATTAAAAGTAAATAAATTCTCAAAATAGTATTTTAAGTGGCATGAGAAATTCTACATGTCCAATCTGCCCATCTCACCCAAGAGGAAACTGAGGGCTTAGGGAGAAGTTGCAGGGGGTGGGGCAACACTACCCATGCTCTCTTGGGTGGTTACAAGTGGAGTATGAACCCAGACGCCCAGACCCAGGCTCTTGGCGCACACCCTTCCTAAGGCCCCAGAGCAGTGAAAAGCCCAAGACTGGGAACTGGGCTGCTGGGATCTACCTGACTTTAGGCAGACTACGCCATCGAGGCTTTGGGATAAAGTGGGAATACTTGGAAAGACTGGGTATCCCTAAGTGGGTAAGCAAATACCAAAGGCCCCAGGTGACATGCCAACAGGGGACACACGTGTCCCTCAGATAAACTGAGGTTGATGGGGACCCTTGGGGTTGCAAGGGAGGGCTCCAGAGTCTCATGGGACAGTGTCCACAACCTGCCATGTACTCAGTGTGTGACTTTGGGCTGACTGCTTGTCTTTTGCTGCCACATCCATACAATGGAGATAATAAACCTGCAGGTTACATACAAAGCAACAAACCCAGACGAGCCACAGTGCCCGAGGCTAGGACTCCAGTCCTCTAGACCATGTTCACGTTACCCAGGCTTTGGGGTCCAGAGAGGGAGATACCCCTGCTCTCAGTGGCCACACTCGGAATGGGCGGGGCTCTGAAACCTGCCTGACACCTCTTGTTGCCCCAGCAAGAGGCATGGGCCTGCCATCTATGAAACACAGCTCTCCAGTGGCGCCACCTCCCTCGATGGCCTCATGTGACCTGTGTTAATCGAATCCTGGACCAGACCCATGTGGTTTTCCCAGCACTCCGTGGAAATAGATGCCCAGAAAGCTAGCTTGTGTGCTGACCAAGTGGCTCCAGGAAGCCCCACACCCCACTCCTCTTTTCCAGAGGCCCCTGAGACTACAAAGTTCAAAGCCATAAGATCTGTCCTGTGAGCCCCTCCCTGGGGTTACTCAACCTCCTGCCTCTGCCCTGAGAGGGCATTTGTTTCATCTACTCCGTTATGCTCTGTGACCTTGGGCAGGTCGATTAACCTCTCAGAGTCTCTGAAACCTGTTTCGGGGAAACAAGAAATAAGCAGAGTTTGGGAAATATGCAAGGTTCGGACACTGGGCTAGTAATCAGGGGCTCCCACCAGCTTCAAAGGACTTCCTGTTGTCCCCAGCCCCTTGCCACCCAGGATGTCCCTGGGATAGAAAATTCTGATTAACCCAGGATGTCCCCAGGACAGAAAGCTCTGGTTGCATTATTCCCTGATCCAAATACTAAAAGGGGTCAAAGACCTTCAAAGTCACAAGATTGCCATTAAGTGAGGGTCTCCAGCAGCATCCTCCTGCCTCCAAATCTCTCCTCCCCTGAGCTAACTTTGCCACTTGCCTGCTTCACCCAGCCCCTCCTCCAGTTCTTTCCCTTTCCCTATGCTGTGTAGTGGCCTGTCTGCCTCCCCCAGAGACTGAAGGTGCCTGTATCCTACTCAGCTGGGCATCTTGGCGCTGCATCTGTGCCTGTATCCAGGAGCTTCCTAAACAGGTGTCAGGGAGGATGCAAAGCCAGACAGATGAAAACCACTGCACACTTCTGGCATCCTCTTGGCAAGACTGAAGGAGGTCATAGAGGTCATGGACAGAGCAGCTGGCCTGCTAGAGAGCCTCCCTCCCACCCGCCCTCCCACACTGCTGGGCATTGTGGGCGCCCCTCTCCGGGTTCCATAGCAGACTCATGCTTGTACTTCTGACTTATGGCCGATCTTCCCAGAATGCTGTGCTCCACACCACACCCCAGAACAGCAGGGTGGGTTCCTCCCAGCCAGGTCCCAGGCTCTTGCATGGCCCTGCACAACCCTATGCCATCCAGCCCAGATGTAGAGCTCAAGTCTGACTCTCCACAGGTGCCAATACGCATTGGATTTTCAGCCAGCCTCTGAACGTGACCTCCTCCTGAACTAAATCCTCGTCCCCTCCCCAAGTCACCCCCTGACTCCCCACTAACTGGCTCATTTACTGACACTGCCAATAACCATCTACAAAAGAAAATTCTAGAAGCCACCTGATTCCTTCCTCCCTCCCTCTGCCTTGCACATACACTCCTAGCTGACTATTCTAGCTGATTCTATCTCAGACATGTAACACTGATCCCACACTTATTCCGGCTCCCTGGCACAACCCACACCTATACCTTGCTTCCCTCTCGCCCCAGGAGCCTACTGCCTCCCACAGCAGATTCCTCAAGTGACTATGGCAACTCAGAGGGACTGAGGCAGGTAGAGCACATAGTAGATGTGCTAGGCACATGGCTCAAACCTTCCTGAACCCCCACACCAGCCATCTCCATCTATTTATCTCCTACACTGGCCTGGGAACTATGGCTTCTCTATCCTGTGTCTGACCCTCAGCCCTGGAACTCAGGCAAATGCCCCCAAGTCGTGGCCACTGCATACTTCTTTTTTATTTATTTGTTTTATTTATTATTTATTTATTTGATTGGTTTTTGTTTGTTTGTTTGTTTGTTTGTTTTTTGTCGAGACAGGGTTTCTCTGTATTGCTTCGGAGCCTGTCCTGCAACTAGCTCTGTAGACCAGGCTGGCCTCACGCTCACAGAGATCTGCCTGTCTCTGCCTCCTGAGTGCTGGGATTAAAGGTGTGAGCCACCAACGCCCGGCATGCTTCTTAACAGATAATAAAGGTTGGGGGTGAGACCTAGTGGCCATCCTGAGGTTGTTGATGGCCCTGGAGAGGGACTGCAAGACCTCAGCTTCTCCCGGCTTCTTTTCTCTCTTGCACACTCTCCCACCATTGTTATGCCATCTGCCATGACCTCATCATCAAAGCTAAGGTGATGCTGGTGCCCTTGAACATCTAGAACTGTGAATCATAAGCATCTTCATTAACTTTGGGTGCTTTGTTACAGTAACAGAAAACTGACCAGTAGGTATGTCAGCCATTACAGAAGACCCACAAGCAAAGGGTGATAGCCTGCCTGCTCCTTGTTGTGACTAAAGGGGATCAGAGTATATCACCCCAAGACCAGCAAGATGGCTTGGTGTGTAAAAGCACTTGTCACCAAGCCTGACAACCTGAGTTCAATCCCCGGGACCCACGTGGTAGAAGAAAAGAACTGACTACCACAAGTTGGTCTCTGACCTCCCCAGGAGCATCACAGGGCATGCACACATTCACACACACACACACACACACACACACACACACACACACACAATGCATGAACACAAAATAAATACATGTAAAGCATAAATAAAAAGAATGTTACCTCAAAATGTATCACTCTGGTATAAGAATCCTTTTGAGCTAAAGGCCCTGAGCAAGCGGCAGGGACAGGAATGCTCTCTGCCTGCTCCCTCCTGTGGGAAAGCAGGACCTACGTTTCCCTCTGTGACAGGGGCATAAATCCCTCTCCCTCAAACAGGAAGAAGAGGAATGTTCCTGTCTGAGGAGCCTACTAAACATTTGTGACGGGCCATCTCAATCGTCAACTGAACAGGAGGGTATAGAGAATCGTAGGAGCCACATCTCAGGGCCTACCCATGAGGGCGTTTCCAGGGAGGCTGAATGAGGCAGGGGACACACCCCGATTGGGCAATGCCGTCTCAGGTGCTCAGGTACGGAACCGCATTAAACAGCGTAAAGGGGAGCTGAGCACCAACAGTCATCGCTCCCTGCTTCCTGACTGGATGTCGCGTGGCCAATCGCCTCATGCTCCTGCCGCCATGATAGGCTGTGTGTGCCCCAACCTGTGAGCCCAAAGATACCCTTCCTCCCTCAGGCTGCTTCCCTCAGCGTGTCGTCGCAATGACAGGAAGGTGGCTGAGGCAACCTCACTTTACTACAGTTCCCTAGTCATTTTCCCAGGACTGACTGACTGACTGACTGACTGACTGACTGACTGACTGACTGACTGACTGACTGACTGACTGGGCACGCAGTCTTCGCCCTTGTTCAGTCACATCAGCTTCATCATCCTTTGTTAACGTGGGATGGAAACGTCTTCAGGGCTCTCACCACTGCTCTGAGAAGCCCCAACACTGATTTTAAAACTTAATACTTAAAAAAAAAAAAAAGGCTATACTTGGGTCTGGAGATGTGGCTCAGATGGTGGAATGCTTGTCTAGACTGCACAGGCCCCAGGTCCCGTAAAGCATGCATGGTGACACACACCCACCAACGTTCAGGGTCAGTCTAGGCTAACATGGGCTTCAGAGCATCCTGTCTCCAAAATTTAAATTAAGTTAAATTAAAAAACTAGACCCAACCTAGCATTTAGGAGGCTGCAGCAGGAAGATTTCTATGAGTTCGAGACAGTCTGGACTGTGTAGTAAGTTTCAGGTCAACCTGGACCATATAAGACACCATCTCAAAATAAAAATCAATATCAAATAATACACAGGGCCAGCAAGATTGCTCAATGGGTATAGGAACTTGCATCAAGCTTAACCTGAATTCAATCACCAGAACCCACAAAGTAGGAGACAACTGATTTCCTGTGAGTTGTCCTCTGACCTTTTACACACTCAACTTAGTACACACACACACACACACACACACACACACACACACTAAATAATAAAGAAATAAATGTAACACAAAGTTCGCAAATGGAAGTGTGCCTCCTGTTTTATTAATCTGCCTTATGACAGTTTAACTCTCAGACCTCATGACAGACTCTGAAAGTGCAGAGCGGCGCTTCCTCGCCCAAATAACAATCACCGAAACTGGAGCTAGGCCCAGGCACTGTCCTGGCCACCTGCGTTTCTCTTGTGGGGTCCCCACACCCTGAGCCTCGGGTGCTCGCACAACTAAGGAAAAAGACAGCAGACCCCTTCTCTCCAGAGACAGGTCCAAAGAGTAAGCCAGTGTCTGGGTGGGCAAGCGGTACACGCCCCACCCCCAACCCTCTGTCCAGAGAGTGTGCAGAGCGGGTGCAGTAAGGGCTATTCTGGGCTTCTTCCGAGTTTTCTTCAAGGGCCATGAAAGCCACATGTCATTAAAAGTAAAACAAAGGGCCGGAGAGATGGCTCAGTGGCTAAAAGCACTGGCTGCTCTCGCAAAGGACCCGGGTTCAGTTCCTGATACCACCTCATAACCATCTGTGGCTTCAGTTCCGGGAGATCCAAAACCGTCTTCTGACCTCCGCACACACTCCAGGCACACACAGGTACACATGCATGCAAGCAAACACTCACACACAGAGAAATAAAATGAATATCTTTAAAAATAAAAGTAGCCAGGCATGGTGGCACACACCTTTTGTCCTAGCACTCAGGAGGCAGAACCAGGTGGGTTAACCTGATCTACATATCGAGTCCCAGGCCAGCCAAGGCTACATAGTGAGACCCCATCTCAAGAAACAAAAATAATAGAAATCAAATAAACCTTTCTGTAATGAGCATTCAGGAGGCTCTGGGGGACCCGGGTTGGAGATGTTTTCTCTCCTCTTCTAAAACTGTACTTTTCCTACTTGATTTAACTATTGTTTTCCCATGGGAATTGAGTAAGATCGGCTCCTGACAGCTCCCTCCCTCCACCCACTTCAAACAACGGACAGAGATTGCAAGGGTGGGAGCAAGGAGGAGGTGGCTGACTTCTGTGCCAATGGCTGGGAGTCAGGGTGCACGTCAAGCAAGGGGCTCCCAGGATGGAGTTTTACCAAGCGGTGCCCGGAAGACAAGCTCACCTTAGGCTCTCCCTGGGCAGATGCCACCATGTGCTGGGACCATCACAGGCTGGATTACTACAACCCACCCACTGTCCTGGGCTGGGGCTGTGCCTATGATGAGGATGGGTGGACTGAGAGCACCTCTCACCCAACCCACAGGCTGGAGGGGAGATGCAAGCAGGAGCTGGGGTCAGGTGTAACTAAGAGGCCATCTGTGGGAGCTGGCCATCCATCTGTCCATCTCCACACCATGTGTGAAATGCCAGGATATCAGCAGCCAGGCAGGCCAGGCTTCAGGTCAGAGTACAGCAGTGATCTGGGGCACAGGGTGGAAAACAGAGCCGTGGGCCAAACAGAAGCAGCTCTGGTCACCTCCAGCTCCCAGCCACATGGCCCTGGCCTCAACCAGAGACAGAGGATGGAGACAGCAATGTGTCTGCCTCTCAGCTAAGGAGGACTGCGCTCCCTGTGCAGTGGTGTGGTTCGAGGCCAGACTGAGCTACACAGCAAAACTTGTCAACACTGAATAACTTACTCTGACCCCCTGAGACCAGGAACAGCAGCGACGGTGGAGTGGGGGCAGTATGAAACACTTCAAGACACACCCAGAGGGACAAACAGAGCGTAAGGCCCAACAGACAATGTCTGCAGACAGCCTTTATGGATGCCCAGAAAGACGCTATAACCCCAGACCTGAGGAAGGCCTGGTGCTGCCTGCTCTGCCACAGAGAGTAGACCTCCCAGGCCACCTGATTCCAGAGTCACACTGAAGCTGCTTCCGCTGCTGAACCTTCGCAGACACTGTCCTACAGCTGTCCTTCTTCGTGCTGTGCTGGATATGTTCCCCCACCATAGGCGGCCATACCGTGCCCGTGTTCTGACAGTACCTTTGTTGAATGACCATTTGAACCCTAACCCTAACTGTAGCAATGCATTCTGTGTGTTGGTACAGGCTGACCCCAGCTGTCATAGTTCAGGACCCAGCCCAGACTCAGTGAGCTGTCATTCCTGAGTCCCAACCAGGGGTCATAAACCATCTAAAAGCCAGCCAACTTCTCTCCCTCACAAGGTCCCAGAATCTGTCCAGGTGGGACACAGTCACCAGTGCCTAAGCCACCCTCAAGCAACTTCGGCCACACAGATAACCTGGATATCACCAGGAGCTGCCTGATTTGTCTGTCACTTTGACAGTTCACTCTCCTTCTCAGCACCTAGGTCACTCCCTCTGGAGCCTGCCAATCAATAACAATGTTGCTCTCAATAAATCAAGCCTCCTCATGTTATCCTTCTCCCCTTCTCTTTCGAGACAGGGTCTCACTATATAGCTCTAGCTGGCCTGGGACTCAATACATAGACGAGGCAAGCCTTGAACTCCCAGAGATCCACCGGCTCTGCCTTGCAAGTGCTGGGATTAAAGGTGTGCATCACCACACCTAGCCTTGACTGACAGTTTTTTAATCTTTGTGCGTGTTTCTGTGTGTCTGTGTGTACAATCATGTGTGTGAAAGCATGCCACGGTATATGTGGAGGTCAGAGGATGATCTCACACGTGGGCCTTGTCTTACCTTTGTTTGAGACGGAATCTCATTGTTTGTGGCAGCATATGCCAGGCTAATTGGCTCGCAGTCCTCCAAAAACTCACTCGTCTCCATCCACCTCCCACATGGGTTCTGGGAATTCGAACTCAGGTCCTTAGACTTGAGCAGCAGGTGTTGACCTACTAAGCCATCTTCCTGGACTGTCATGATTTTGCTTAATGGATGTTTAACAATCAGCTCCCAAAACTCAGCCACTGGCATGCACACATCAAGACACACTGATGCCAGCACCGCACTGCCTAGGGCTCTGCACAAACCCATAAGAACAGAGAGCTCCCAGGAACACACTCAGTCCGAGGCCCTGGAGGACAGAGGCCCTGTGGACCTCCACCATGGTAGAGACCAAGGTGTTCTCTGGGGACACCAGATGAGAAGCCGGGCCTGAGGGAGTCTATAGGAAGAGAACCCTGGAACACTCACCATTTATGAGTTTGGACCAGTGGGGACTCCGGATCCCTCAGGGACCAGAGACTTGTTAGCTTTGTGGGACAGGGTAAGAACACAGAAGGCTGACTACCATCTTCGCTTGCAGAGGTGGGAAGCCCTGGCTGGAGCCCCTGCTCCTTCACTGACACAGGCCTCTGGCTGGCTGTCACCTCACTGCTGCAGGCTCGGCTTCCTCATCTGTAAAGCAGATTGTCATCCCTGCCTAATTACCGGGGTTGTTGTCAAACAAAGAGATCGTGGCTGTGAAAGAACAATATAAACCTAAGCGGTTATTACCGGTCTATATAACCACCCCCTTTATCATCCCAATTTTATCTGAGATGGTTGTATTCTTGCCATTCTGCCTTCTAACTGCAGAAGTTTCCAGGGCTCTCAGCCCCTCACCCAGCCCTCCAACTGGCAGATACTATGTCTGTGCTAGGGGGTGGGGGATGTCCTTCCTCTTCTGGTAGCCTGATACCCCAGGTCCCCAAGGAGCCCGGCAGCTTTTCCAAGTTTGTTTGATTGATGCAGAACCGGAGATGGAACCCAAAGCCGTGCATACTCCAGGCAAGGGTTGCTGGCACTGAGCTACACCCTCAGCCCCCTAAAGTTAAAATTTGAAATAGCAAAATGTAGGGACCACCAGTTTCAGGAACAATCAGTTCCTGATTGTTGTTCCTGTAGAACAACCATCTACTATGTGCCTGGCAGTGTTGCAGGCTGGTACCCAAGAACAGACATAGCCCCTGCATTCAAACCTTCCAGGGGCAGAGGAGCCGCTCGACTCGGACAGGAGTTCTAAAAGCATGGGAAAACCTGCCTGGCTCGGTGGCAAGGAGGTACTCCCAGACAAGAGCTGGAGGAGGTGAGGGGTGGAACCCATTTGTATGCGGATCAAGGGTGGGACAGAAAACCAAGGACCCTCAGGCATGGTATGAAGGAGCCTGTGCAGAACGGGGGCATCCTGAATTTGGCCTGAGATCATCAGGCTGTGCTTGTCTCTACTCTGAGTACCCAGCCTGGACCCCGTGGAAGCCCATGCTTTGTGGACAGGTGGAGACTGGTGTTTCAGCTCCAACCCACAGAGCCCCAGGGCTGGGCTGAACGTATTAATGAGCTTTCACAACTTGCTCTCTCCCCCACATTGGAAGAGGAACAGATGGGACCTGGGCAGGCTGGGCAGGGGTTTTCCTATGAGGACTCCAAAGCCTTTAAAGCAAACACTGGGATCCGAAGCCCCTCAGAAATGAGAGCCACCCAGTACCATCTCCCTGCTTTGGGCTGAGGTGGGGTTCTCAGGCTCTAGGGACCAAATGACTCCCACCTTCAGGAACACAGAAAGACCTGGCCCCTCCCCCACGTCAGATCCCGGGCTCCCTCTCACAAGCTACCCCAGAAAGATGATCCCCACCATTCAGCGAGCCCACTGGACTCATATCTCCACCCAAGGCCACCCAGGGCTCTGTGCCCGTGGCCTGCCTCTGACCCAGCATCCACCCCTCCCACACTCCACTCCTGCCTCCGGGAGGCCTGGCTGTCCCGCTTCTGGGCAAGGACTCAAGAATGGAGAGGCTGACCCAGAACAGAAGCCACACCGGATTACCTGACTACGTGCAATCTGGGGACCCCACAACACCCAAGGTCAGAGGGGCGTGGGAGGGGCACAGTGAACCACAGTGGAGGGATGGGGCCAGTACGACACAGAGCTGGGAGGGGACTCGAGAACAGAGGGAGAGGACAAAATAGACGGAGGCACAAAGGCCAGTCGGGACTAGACAGAGGGACACTCGAGGGGCACAAAAGGGCACAATCAAGAGAGGGACCCGCGCATACAAGGCTGGGGACTGTCCCCAGCGGCACTTCGTAGACCCGGACACACAAAGCGGCCGGAGGCCAGGAGCCCAGGCCTGGGCAACGCGCACTCACCGTCCCTGCTGCTCACAAAGGCTCCGCGCCACCGCGCCTCCGGATCCCGCCGCGGGCGCCGGTGGCCGGGCCGAGCCCCGCGCCCCGCTGCAGCCCCGGCCCGCGGCCTGCAGCCGCTGCACGGCCCGCCCCGCCCGCCCGGTCCCGGGGCGCGCGGCTGAGGTCACCGCTTAACCCCTGGTGGCCTGGCTCGCACGCAGCGCCCCTCCCAGCTCCCCTAACCGTAATCCCGGAGGGGGGCGGGGCTCGGCTCTCCACACAGCCTCCTCCCTCACCGGGAAACTGAGGCTGGGGGTGGAGAGACCTCAGGCAACACCTAGGACACACGCACAGACCTCCGCCTTCCCGGTCTAGCACAGAAGGACCCCACACACCACTGCGCCTCTCCTCTGCAGCCCTGAAGATCCTGAAGACACCAGGCTCCTTTGATTCCCCCAGCGTGACCTGGAGTTCCCTTGAAGGGGTGAAAGGTGCATGGGCCTGTCCTCACAGAAAGACACAAGGCCTCTTGTGGCTGCCCTAAATCCACAGGGTTGGGTGCAGCCTGGACTCTGGTAGCGGCCCAGCAGCCCCAGGTACCGGCGGCTTGTTCAAAGAAGGGCTTTGACAGCTTCACTACCCAGCATTTAATACAGCCCCATTTCCCAGTGCCAAAACTGAGGCTCAGAAATGGGAGTCATTCTCCAAACCTCCCCCCCCCAGACCCCCAGCAAAGAGGTGGTGAGGCTGAGCTCGGAGCTCTCCATCCTTTTGCTTCGAGGCTGCCAAGCGCTGGCTACTCCCTTCCAGGATCCCAGAGGGCCTCCGGATATGATGTAATTAATTACAGTTATCAGGTCACTAATTAAGATTATCCGTTGTTATTAAACACTCCCAGCTACCTCTCTACGTGAGCAGCAATTCACGCTCAGGCTTATCAGCAATTATTCCTGGGTTAGCAATAATGACTGAAGGGTTCAAGTGCAAAGTATAGGTTGAAATCATCATCTAACTGTGCTTGTGGCCACAGAACGGTGTTTTGTTGTTCCTGGTGTGTGTGTGTGTGTGTGTGTGTGTGTGTGTGTGTGTGTGTGTGTGTGTGGTGAATATGTGTAGGTGTTTGTGTTACTGTAAGACATCTTCCTCACCATATCTTCTTAAAAGATTTCTTCTGTATGGCTCTGTGCATGTGAGTGTGAGTGCAGGCACCCACAGAGGTCAGAGACATCAGATCCCAGGGAGCAGAAGTTACCAACAATTGTGAAGAGCTCAGCGTGGGTTCTGGGAGTCAAACTCCAGAGAAGTCTCTCTTGGAGGTCTCTCACTCAACGTGGAGTTTGCCAGTTTGACAAGACTGACTGGGCATCAAGTCTTAGCAATCCCCCTGTCTCTGCCTCACAGGGCTGGGATTACCAGGTCCTGCCACTCTGGGGAGCTTTTTCCTTGGGTGCTTGGGATCAAACCCAAATCTTCCTTGTTTTCAAGCCAGCACTTCCCTCACTGAGACATCTTCTCAGCCCCTTAACTGTTTTTTGTTTGTGCTTTGTTTGGGGGGGGTTGTTTGTTTGTTTGTTTGTTTGTTTGTTGCCCTTTTTGGAGCTGGGGAGATAACTCAGTGGTTAAGATCTCTTGTTGCTCTCACAGAAGACCTGGATTCAGCTCCCAGTATCCACATGGTGGCTCACAATCATTCATAATTCCAGTTCCAATGAAACCAAAGTCCTCTTCTGATTTCCTCAGGCACCGTGCATGTATATGGTGAACCTACATACATACATGAAGGCAAAATTGCCATACACATAAAATGAAATAAATGCATCTAGAAAAATTAAATAATGTTTATTTATGAGGCACTTGCCTTGAGGGCTTCCAAAGAAGAAAGAAACCAGAGGGGCCCAGACCTTGACTCTCAGCTCTCAGACTAGAAGGAGACACCGATAAACGGCTATGGTACAGACTCTCTGTATAGGCAGAACTCTCTGAAGTCACCAGCGAGCCCTCACTCATTAGGTGACAAATACTTGCTGAACATTTGCTGCCTTCCAGGCTCCTGGGGAAGATAGACGATTTCTTAAACAGATCCAGTATCTGTCCTGGAGGAACTTCCATGCCAGGGCTAATGTACCACAGGCAGCAGAACATAGGGGACTGTTGCAAATGCCGTCAAAGCAGGAGGGCTTCCGATGTTCAGAGTGACCCTGAGCTGACAGCACTAAGCCTTGGGCCAGAATGTGACTTGAGAGGGCTGTCATGACCAGAGCCACACATAGGCTCTGGTCTCTGTTCCCAGCTTTTCAGGATCTGTCCTGGCCTCCTTTGGGCCCTTGAGGCTGCCACCTCCTCCTAGAACTATACCAAGAACCAGAATCTTTAGGAATCCTGCCTTGCACTTCCAGAATGCAGCTGTGATCAGGATGCTTAATTGAACCTTCCCCAGCCAGAGAGCACTGTGGTCCAAGTGTGAAGGCAGAGATGACGGCCTAAATGCTTCTTGTTCCCCAGAGCTCTCCACACAGTCCCTCTGCAGTGGCCAACACTTGACCACTGGGAGTTTGGCCATAAACAGCCAGGTTGCCAGAGCTCCAAATATGTAATGTAATGGTAATGTCCATGTTCCCTGTGGCGTGGCCACATTCTGCAGGGGACAGGCTCCTTAACACAAACATGTTCTCCACTGGCCAAGCCTCTCTGCCAGCCCCATGCACCCTTGACAGCCAGGCCCTTACCCGGTGACTTCACATTTTAACTGCAGTGTCTCTCTGCTGTCTGCTTTTGTCATAAAGAGGCATGTTTGATGAAGAACGCGACCACAGCCTTCACAAGCCAGACCAGCACACCTCCTGCCTTCTTCCTCTCCGTCAAGTTCACTATCTCAACTTGCACACGTGTCCCCTCCCTTCCCCCAGCACTACATTCTTTTTATTTTTATTTGTTTGTTTGTTTATTTATTTATTTATTTTTTGAGGCAAGGCTTCTCTGTGTAGCCTTGGCGGTCCTGGAACTCACTCTATAGACCAGGCTGGCCTCAAACGCAGAGATCCACCTGCCTCTGCCTTTTGAGTGCTGGGATTAAAGACTTGCCCCACCATGCCCAGCGTTTTATTTTTATAACACAGGGTCTCATTATGTGGCCCTGGTTAACCTAGAACTTGCTATACAGACCGGGATGATCTCAAACTCAAAGATCTGCCTGCCTCTGTCACCCAAGTGCTGAAGGCAAGCATCACCATTGCCCTTTTTATTTATTTGTTTGTTTGTTTTAAGGTTTTCAGTTGATTGGATTTCCCCCACCACCACAGACCAAGCCTTGATCTTTATTATTTAAAAAAAAAAGAAAAGAAAAGCTGAATATTTATTTCGCTTTCTGATTCTGTGATTGTGCCTTCAACATTTTCAGCTTTCTGCTCTTCAATAAGGAAAGCCCGCTTGACCCCGTCACAGACACCACAGGGCCCGCAGACATGGGTCTTTGTCTCAGACAATCTCATAAGGACTTCCGGTCTCACAGCAGGAACCCCTCGAAGCCTGCCTGGACACATACCACATGTGCATGTAAGTGCTTTCTCAACCTCCTTGGTATAAAGGTAAACAATCCTGTTGCCAGGGGTTCGAGACAGCCTAGTTTTGTTAGGTGGTAGATGGGAAAGCCCATGACCATGTGTCAAATGCTGAGCCACTCTGAGTGCCTCTCAGCGCTGCGCCTGGAAGAGGGAGTTGGTTGGATTTTTCTGAGACAGGCCCTCATCTAGAACACAGGCTGGCCTAGAACTCACAATCCTGCCTCTACCTGAAGATCTCCCAGGGCTATGGTTGCAGGTGTGAGACCCTGTGGCCAGCTGTTGCAACTCCACATTCTTAAGCTCAAAGTACAGACAATGATGATACAATGATGCAAAATGCATCTCTGGTCCTTTGTTCATGCTGTCTTTGTGGCCTGGACTGCACCTGGCTATTGCATGTCAAACACAACACTAACTGCTTTTTATTGTGTGACTTCTTTGTTCGGGTGCTTTTGTTTTGTTTGGTTTGGTTTGTTTGAGACAGGGTCTCACATAGCCCAGGCTGGCCTTAAACTCAAGCTCCTCTGGCTTCTGCCTCTCAAATCCTGGGGTGGCAGGCATGTGCTGGTATACCGTGCTTTGCTTTGGTGTTTTTGAGACATGATCTTTTAGTATCACCCAAGCCAGTCTTGAACTTGAGGCTCACCTGCCTCGACCTCCCCGGTCCTAGAATCACAGGCAGGCTTGGTGACTGCTTTCTGTGCATCTCTATATCAATAGCACCTTCTCAAATGACTCCTCCCTACACTTCCTCCTTGCGAGCTCCTGGGCTCCCAAGCAACCCACAGTCAGTCCCCTTCAGGCGCAGCAATGAAGTTGCCCTTGTAACCTGCCCTAGATACTGGAGTCAGGCAGAGCAAGCATCCTCCCAACACCTAAGACAGAAGGTGCTGCAGCAAAAACAAATGTCTGCTGGACAGCCGAACCCCTGGGCTTTGATAACCACAAAAGAAAAGGAGAGGAAAAAATAAGCCTGGGGCTCCACAATTAAAATCACATGGCAGTTCATACCCGTCTGTAACTCAGGTCCAGGGGATCCCTATGTGATGGGAGATGTCATTCTGTAAATATCTTTCTCTTATTGGTTAATGAATAAAGCCCTGTTGGCTAATAGGAAGGCAAGACTAGGAGACAAGGATTCTGGGAGATGTAGTAGAGACTTGAGAGAAGAGGTCCAGACTCTCTCTCCAGTAAGATAAGACCACATGGACACACTTAGATTAATAGAAATGGGTTAATATTTAAGACAGAGCTAGCCAATAAGAAACGCTAGTAACTGGCCAACATTGTTATATCTAATGCAGCGTCTCTGTGTGTTATTTGGGGCTGCTGCGACTCTGGGACAAGGCTGGAGGAAAATGCTCATAACATGTATGTGCAAGTAAAACAACAATGCACATGAGATAAAAATAAAAGGATTTTAAATTCTGGGAAAATTTCCATATCCTATAACATTCAATTAACCACTGAGCATGCCTCGTGGGGGATCTGTTGTGTAGTCACCTACTGGAGGATTAGGAAATTCAGGAGCATGGTCTGCCTTACTTTCTCCCTGAGCTGTGGAGCTGGGGGTAAACATAGGGGCTGGATTCCTCTTTGACTAAAAAGGCGGGGCTCTTCAGCAAGCTGGTAGCAAAGCCAAGACGGATACACAAAAGCCTTGCCTCTGCCTCCTACTCTGATTGCCTCTTGACCAGCTCAGCTCCATCAAGGATCAAAAAGAACCAGCAATAGCCAGGCAGTGGTGGCACACGCCTTTAATCCCAGCACTCTGGAGGCAGAGGTAGGTGGATCTCTGTGAGTTCAAAGATAGCCTAGTCTACAGAGTGAGTTCCAGGACAGCCAGGACTACGCTGTCTCAAAAAAGAAAGGGGAGGGGGGAGGAAGGAAGATGGCTCAGTACATACCAGTGCTTAGAGAAACCTGAACACCTTGAGCTGCATCTCTAGTACCCATAGATGGAAGATGAGAATTAGCTCCCACAAGTTGTCCTCTGACATCCACACATGAGCCATGGCATTCTCACACCCACATACATTTCAAAATAAATAAATATAAGGACTGGGAATGGTGGCACTCACCTTTAATCCCAGCACTTAGGAACAAGAGGCAGGCAAATCTATGAGTTAGTTAAAGGCCAGCCTGGTCTACATGGTGAGTTCCGGGCTAGCTGGGGCTACTTAGTGAGACCATGTCTCAAAAAAGTGGGAGCTGAAAAGATAGCTCAGAGGTTAAGAGCACTGGATGCTCTTCCAGAGGACCTGGGTTCAGTTCTCAGCTCCCACATGGCAGCTCACAACTGTCTGTAACTCCAGTTCCAAGGGATCTGACACCTTCACACCAATGCACACAAAATAGATTTTTAAAAAATTAAGAGAAGAATGAGGAGGACGAGGAGGAGGTAGAGGAGAAAAGAAGAAGAAGAAGAAGAAGAAGAAGAAGAAGAAGAAGAAGAAGAAGAAGAAGAAGAAGAAGAAGAAGAAGAAGGAGAAGGAGAAGAAGAAGGAGGAGGAGAAGGAGGAGGAGGAGGAGGAGGAGGAGGAGGAGGAGGAGGAGGAGGAGGAGGAGGAGGAGGAGGAGAAGAAGAAGAAAATGGGTGGCTGAGGAAGTGAGGTCCCAGCCCAGTGACCATCCTACCATAGCAGCATAGCAGCATGAATGAGTGTGCATACGATGTCCTCATTCTGTCCTCGTCATATTGAGCCCCAACCTTAAGTGTGCATCTTCTAAACAGCCTGGGTCCCATTGCAATCTCATTAAGAGGTGACCTGTCCATTGCCCTGCCCTGTTTGGTGGTACAGGCAGAAAACAAGCAAAACAGAGTTACAACAGCTTCCATTCAACAGTGGGTCATGAGGTCTAGGCGCTGTAAAGAGACGAAAGGGTATCTGGACGTTCGTGGTCTCACACACTTGACCACACAGTGCCTGTTAGCCCCAAAAGGGCAGAAAACAACATCCCGGTAAATGTACTCGGGAGTTCAGGTAGCACAAACAGGGTCAGGAAGTATTGGGACAGCATGAGCTGCCTCACGTGACCACAGACAACTGGGAAACCTTGATTATGTTTGAAGGTTAGACCATGGTAAGATATCATGAACTGCCTAATTCTACTGACCTATGATGGCTTCAAGGTACAGTATCTTTGTGGGCAGGAAACACACCCCAGGGTCCAGGGTGCAAAACCATGAAGCCAGCAGCTTTCTCTGCCATCCCTGAGAGGGGCAGCCAGTGGGAAGTGGGACTGTGTCAGACTTGCAGCTGTTCTGAATATTTGAGGTCTTTTGCAAAGTCAGGCAGGGCTGGCAAGATGGCGCAGGGGTAAACATGCTTGCACTGAAAGCCAGACAACCCACGTTTGATCCCTGAGTCCCACAGTGAGGGAGAAATGTGACTCCCAATAGTTGGCTTCTAAACTCCTCATGCGCGCGCACACACACACACACACACACACACACACACACACACACACACTAAAGAAAATTGGGACCGGCGAGGGAGCTCATTAGCTAAAAGTGCTTTGCTATGCAAGCTTGGTAAACTACGTTCAGTCCCCAGAACCCACATAAAGTTCGAAGGAGAGACCTGACTTCAGAGAACTGTGCTCTGACTTCCATTCGTCCTCCGTGGTGAGCGCACGCCTACAATGACACAACACACATAATAATAATAATACCAAATAAAAGTTAGGGGGAAAGTCAGGTGACTCATCCTCAACCAAACAAGTCACTTCTTCCCTTGGTCTCAGTTCCAATATCTATACATGGCATAATTGCCACCTTTTCCGTCTCAGTTCCATGACATAATGCCCATGTTTCCTAGGAGCATGACCTGGCCCTTGCCCTCTTAAAGGAACATCTGTGATCATGGCATGAGACCCTCACAGGGGGCTGAAGAGCTGGCTCAGTGGTTAAGAGGACTTCCTGTTCCTGCAGAAGACTCAGGTTAAGTTCCCAGCACCCGCACTGGTGGCTCACAGCTATCTGTAACTCCATGCTTCTGGCATATGTGGGCACTACACACACACACACACACACACACACACACACACACACACACACACAGAGAGTACAGACCCACATGCATCCAAAACACCCAGAACAAGCCTGGAAAAACAGATATGTACTCCTCAGCTACCTGGGAGGTAGTGGCTCAAAACTTTAATCCCAGCATTCAGGAGGCAGAGGTGGGTGAATCTCTGAGTTCAAGGTCAGCCTGGTCCTGGTCTAGGACAGCCATTGTCTTAAAACAAAAACAAAAACAAAAACAAAACAAACAAACAAAAAAAAACAGACTCTCACAGGATCTGTCCTATTAAACAGATTCTCTGGTCAAACAGTTGGGGGTTGGCTCATTAGAGCCTCACTTGAAATTCTAGCTTTATTTTCCTCCTGCCCTCTGCCCTGTGTCCTCCCCTGATCCCCTGAGCCCTTCAGGAGGTTACCATCCATGCTCCTAAGCTGGATTTATGTGGCAGTGTTTCTTTGGTCTGTTATTGGCAGGAGTGAATAGACAATTGTTCACTGATCCCCAGGAAAATCACACAGCAAGCCAGTAGTTGTTTATGTTTGTTCTTTGAGCCGTGTTTTGCGAGAGAGGGTCTCATACAGCAGTCCAGGATGGCTTCAAACTCCAGGCAACCCGCCTGTCTCAGCCTCCCCCAGGGCTGGGGTTACAGGTACGTGCCCCCAAAACCAGCACAAACCTTGACATTTTGCAGACCTATGTGATTTTTTTCATGTCTCTTGTGTGTATACAGTGTGTGCACACATGTGTATTTGTGTGCATAAGGGCACACTCACCCATGCACACCTGTGTAGAAGCCACACGTTGACTTCTGGTGTCTTCCTCAATCATCTTCATGCTGGTTTTTGGGGGTTGGGGGGGAGGGTTTAGGGGTTTTTTTTTGTAATTGTTTTGAAACTGGGTCTCACTATGTAACCCTGTCTCTCCTAGAACTTGCTGTATAGGCCAGGCTGGCCTCAAAGTCACAGAAATCCTCCTGCCCCTGGCTTCTACATAACAGACCAAAAATAAATAGTCCTGAAAGCTTTGAAACGTTATGAGATCCTTGGGTGGACAGAGAGAGCACCAGACCTCAGCTTCCCACTCCCATGTGATGGAGCCTCCCACAAGGCTGGAGCCACCTCCGTCCCGGCACAGCGGGCCAGATGGACATCCGACCCACACTGCGCCCTTTGGCTCATTGCTCCCAGGAATGTGGACTTAGAGAGTCAAAAGGCTAGACTGGAAAAATGACCACAGAGACTGCTCAGAGCACAGTCAGTGTACGCATTATGAAGAAACCACAGCCGAGTCCAGGCTGAGGCTTGAGAGAAACATGAAAATAAAATAAAATTCTAGGGCTGAAGATGTAGCTCAGAGACATGGCTCCGTAGGTGAGGTTCTTGCCCAGCACTCACAATGCCCTGGGTTTAATACCCAGCATCACATAAGCCAGGAGTAATGGCACACACCTGTAATCCCAGCACTCAAGGCATAGAGGCAGCAGGATCAGAAGTTTAATGTCATGTTGGCTATGTAGTGAGTTCAAGGCCAGCCTGGGCTATATGAATAACAAACATAGATAAAAATAATGGCAACGATAATGATAGTAGCAAACAAAACACTGTCTCTCTACCTTGCTCTGTGCAGACACCTGTGCTCCTGAATGCACCCCACCCCCACATACCCTACAGAGTGTCATATTAACTTTTACCGATATTGAATTTGAAGTTCAATGACTTGTCATGGGCCTGACTTCCATCACTGATGCGGTGAGCTCCACCAAGCCCCTCTCGCTGGACCCTCCCGAGGGCATCTTTAGTCCTTGACAACAAAGCAGGCCGTGACCAGAGACAGGCGGTACTCTGTGTGCCCAGGCCACTGTCACATGCAGGGCCAGAGGAGCACCTGAGTGTTATACAAGAGAAGCTCCGCCCCCTGCTGCTGCCTTCCTGAGTCTTCAAAGGTAAAAGGGCCACAGTGAAAAGTCTGTGGGGTAAATGCGAGTCAGGGACCTCAGAGGCAGGGCCGGGGCAATCAGACTCAGACTCCTGCCCTCCAGTCCAATACCACAGGTGCATGGGCTAGCCTGTGTGCCTCACCTACAGCCTGAGTGGCTGCAGCCTCTTGGGGGGGGGGGCAGCTGAGCACCTGCAGTCTCTGATGATCAAGGGTTTGGGTGGCTCCGCCTGGGGCCTGGGCACACAGCCAGAAAGGACAGGAGGCAAGGTCTTTTCCTCCTGGCATCAGATTACCACCTACCAAGAGCTCAGGGTTCTTGCTGGTCAGGACAAAGCCTGGAGCCTGTTCTAGAAGCCACCGTAGGGATGGAGAGTCAAGATGAGGGGGTAATGCAGAGGATGGGAACAGCAGGGGGACCAGGGACAGTATGAGCTAAGCCAGGGGACTGGGCCCAGACACAAGGTCTCCAGAAGGGAACAGACTCAGCTGGGGAGGAGGCTTGGCAGCTGCCGGCCTGCCATGACACTGGCCACAGATACGGCCTGGCATGAGCCCCAGAAACCTCCATTGTCCCTGGTTTCACCACCTCCCGGGGCTGGGACTCTCTACCAGCTCTCTGGTCCCCAGATGAAAGACGCTTTCTAAGAGTCATAAAACTGTGCCCACTCGGAACAATGGGCCCTTATGTGGCTGCACCCTTCACATAAGCCAATCAGCAGCACCCAAGAAGCTGCAGGCTGGGGCTTTATAGACTGCTGCTTGGACCAGCCCCAGGCTCATTAACATCCAGTCCCCTCGCCCTGTGTGGGGGAGGCCCTGCTGGATCCCTCCATTCACTGAGCTCACTGGGCCCCGGCAGGGACAGTCTTTGTCCTGCTTCATGAATATGGAAACAGAGGCCCAGAGAGCGTGGGCAGCCAGCCCGAGGCTACACAACCACAACCAGCTCAGACTCACAGTCCTGTCATCATCCCATTCCTCCCAAAGCCCATAATCACGTACTCCATGCCCAAGCCCCTTCCCTCTCATCAGAACAGATTTGCAAGACCCCTCTTTGAAAAGTTTCTACACCCTATACGCCTGCCTACCGATGCAGCAATCCAAATCACACTAAATTCAACTGAATTAGAAAAAGCCCACGTTTAATGGATACAGCTCTCCCAGATGGCCTTCCAGTGCCCCCGAGAGGAGATGGGGGGAGGGAGACAGTTTAAATACCCTGTGAGTGTGGTCTTGAGCATCTCTGGGGGAGGAGATGAGGAAAGGGAGACAGTTTAAATACCCTGTGGGAGTGGTCTTGAGCATCTCTGGGGGAGGGGCCATTATTTGGTGGGCTTTCTGAGATGCAGCAGGGTTTGGAGGGAGATGGGGTGGAATCTCCACTATAACACTCTTCACATGGGGACCTGAAGCCCAGAGAGGGCAAGCAGCCTGCCTGAGACACACAGCAAGAAAGCCCTACATTAGGTCCACCTCATACCTACCCCAAATTTCAAAAGTGGGGTTCAGCCTCATGGCCCTGATTTGCACCCTCCTGTGTCACTCCAGATATGTGACTCATATTTGGTTTTGTTTTAGTTTCTTAGTTATTTTTCTGTGCCAGGAAATAGAAGCTAGGGTTTGCTCACACCAGGAAAGTACTCCATCACGGCTCTCTCACTGTCTCCTGGGTCCCTTCTAAGTACAAAAGTCCTTGACCCTCTACCTACCGGATAACCCAATGCAGAATTGCCATTCCTACTCTGAAAAGGCAAGAACAAAGTCTGGGGCAGGTGGTGTTGGCAGTGCACGCCTTTAATCCCAGCACTCAGGAGACAGAGGCAGGTGGATCTCTGTGAGTTCAAGGCCAGCCTGGTCTACAGAGTGAGTTCCAGGACAGCAGGGATACACAGAGAAATCTTGTCTAATAAAACCAAAAGTCTATGAAGTGGGTGGGAAGGGTCTTAGCCACACTCCCGTGAGAGCTGGTCAGTGTGGATGCCAGTGCTGTTCATGTCTGTCTGGATCTAGACCACTGTCCTTCCTGATAGACCAGCATGAGAGTCAGGACAGGACACACAGGACACATATCATACACTCTCCAAGTGCCAGGCCATCCCTATGCGTCTTTCTAGAAACCAGGAGTCTAGCAAAACACGAGAATGGTATGTCCCCAGTCCCTCAAGCCCAAGGAGTCACCTGGGACCCCTCTGGTTCCATCCATACCTGAGCCCCTAACCCCTTGCAGTGTCTGCCTCTTCTTGTCTTCTGTTGGTCCCTTCCCACCCTGCACCCTGCAGAGACAGTCTGAGGAAGTAGAGTGGGGTGACACAGACCTGCAATCCCAGTACTGGGGAGGCAGAGGCAGGAGGATCATAAAATCATTGGTAGCCTGAGCTACATAGCAAGTTCCAAGCTAGCCCTGGCTAAGTTCCAAGATAGCCAGCCCTATCTCAAAACAAATCCAAAGACAGAGAAAACGGCAGCCTGCAGCTCCTGGCCTCCTGGCCTCTTTTGTGCTAAGACTCCACGCTTGTCTGGCGGACAGATGGGTAGCTCTGGTGTCCCAAACCCTACAGAACACCTTAGGCCTTCACATCAGCTACCAACCCGGGCCCTTTGTGGAAGTAGTTCTCTCATGGCCTGACCCACCCTGGGGAGCTGGCTTGGCACCTGGCCTGTGTCACTATCTCCTGCACCTTCTGCTGCCTGTGAGGAAAGCAGCCTGCCCAGAGGAACTCCCGGATACAGCGGTTCATCAGTCAGGCCAGGAGTTGGCAATAGCACCATTGTCCCCTCCATCCCCGCCATCCTCACTGTAATCCCCCCAACACCATCATCACCTTTACAGGTACTTGCTGACTCCTGGGTGTTGAGCCTTTCCCTGTATGATCTGGTCAGATCACAATAATCTCTCCTTGAGGTAGGAGCTAGCGCCATCCTTTGCTACACATGAGGAAGCTAACCAACACAGATGACCAGTCCACAGCATGAGCAGCTGTAGAGCTAGCCAGTTATCTGCCACCCCTGCTACTCTAGTCCCCCTGAAGGCAGGAACCTGTCTGGTACTGAACAGGCATTCAGTAGACTGCCTTTGGATGCATGGGCAGATAGGTGGGTGGGTTGGCGGGTGAGTGTGTGGATAGATGAATGTAAGTTGGATGGATGGTAGATGGATGATAGGTACATACATGGGTAGATAGATGGATATAGAGCAGACAGATGGATAGAAAATAGATAGGTAGCAGGTAAACATGTATGGATGCATAGATAAAATTGAATAGACTGAAGGATGGTAGACCCATGTAGAGATGGGTAGATTAATGTATGGGTGGTGAATAGATGGGTAGAAACTGGTGAAGTGGGGTTGAGAAGGTGGCTCAACAGTTAAGAGCACTGGCTACTCTTCCAGAAAACCTGGGTTCAATTCCCAGCACCTAAATGGTTGCTCACTGACAAATGTCTGTTAATTCCAGTTCCAGGGGATCCAACACTCTAACAGACATGCATGCAGGCAAAACATCAATGCCCATAAAATACATAAGTCACTAAAAATATTTTTAAAAATATTTTTTAAAAAGGAATTGGTGGAGAGAAGATGGATGGATGGATGGATGGACGGACGGACGGATGGACGGACGAACGGACGGACGGATGAATGGACAGATGGACAGATGGAAAGGGAACACAAGTGAAAACTAAGAGGAAAAGAGATTGTGGGTCCTAACGCCCCACTTCCAGCTGCTCACCCCCTAGGAGAGAAGGAGGAAGCTGCCTGTGTTTCCTCGTTTATTGGAAAATCCCCTGGCAGGGATTCCAGAGGAGGCAGAAAGGAGTGTGTTGACATTTTTTAGGGACAAGGAAATAAGGAGCGTGGTGTGATGAGACACCTTGAGAAGGCTGAGTGAGTAACAGCAAGGGCAGAAGTGACCCTGCAGTCCTTCTCTGTGCCAGGGAATTGCACCAACCCTAGCTCATGTCCCCAGATGGGGCTGGGAGGGGGTGTAGGCAGCCGTAAACTGTACCCAACAAGTGAGCTCCCTGCCCTGTGGCTGCAGGGTAGGGCCTGGGGACAGAGCTACGGATTTGGTTGGAGTCACTCTCACCATCACCTAGGAGCTCTTAGACCCCAGGCCTGTGGACATCCTTTCCAGCCTGGCTCTCCTTATGTGAGAGATCTCATCTCTTTACCAGATTCTGGGGCAAGACCTCCTGAAGAGATGTGACCCCACTCCTTCACTGAGCAGATTCTGGGGCCAGACTCATGGGGGAGGGGAAGGCATCAAGACATGAGACCCAGGTTTCTAGTTGCTGGAAAAGAAAAGAAAGGCTGGGTGGTGGTGCACACATTTAATCCCAGCACTCAGGAGGCAAAAGCAGGTAGATTTCTGTAAATTTGAGAGAAGCCTGGACTACAGAGCAAGTTCCAGGACAGCCAAGACTGTTACATAGAGAAACCTTGTCTCTAAAAACAAAACAAAAAGAAGAAGGAGGAGAAGGAGAAGGGAAGGAAGGAAGGAAGGGAGGGAGGGAGGGAGGGAGGGAGGGAGGGAGGGAGGGAGGGAGGGAGGGAGGGAGGGAGGGAGGGAGAAGAAGGAAGGGGCTGAGGACTGCTTGCCTGGCAATTGATTAGTCCTGGCTTCAGTCCTCAGCAGTACAAAAACCAGGCATGGTGGTGCATGCCTGTAACCACCCAGGCATTTGGGAGGGAGAAGCAGGAGGATCAGAAGTTCAAGGTTATTTCTGATAGACCATGAGTTGGGGCTACATGAGACCTACAGGAGAGAGGGAGATAGGAGAAAGAGAGGGACAAAGACAGAGAGACTGGACAGATGTGTCTTCCCCAGCCCATTAAAGACACCATCCAGTGACATAAATAAAATATGCCATTGTTCCTTCTGAAAGTAAAAAGTTTCTGCACCCCAATAAGCCTCTCTGCCTCCGTAGCAATCCAAATCAGACTAAATCAAACTGAATTAGACAAAGGGAGGTTTAATGTTTGCAACGCTCCTGGATGATTTTCGGGACCCCCCCCAGAGTAAAGATGGGGAAGAGGGATCGAAAAACCTCCAGACTGTTTTGGGGGGCAGTTTAAATACCCTGTGGGAGTGGTCGTGAGCATCTCTGGGGGAGGAGCCATGTTTTGAGGGCTTTCTGAAATGAGGCAGGGTTTGGGAAAAGAGAGATGAGGGTGGAGCTTCCACCAGAACAGAAAGAAACAAAGACAGAAAGGGGTGTTGGGGTGTTGGGGACACTTACTATGCATCAAGTTTAGAGCTATGAAGGGGAAAACTCCTCAGCTTTGGAAGCCCAGGGTTAAGCATGTGACTCACTCATGGAAGGCACAGGCGGGCTCATAACCCCAGCCTGACCGCTCATAAGCCCAGCCTGAGTGCGACCCTGTCCTTTCTCCACCATTAGGCCTCTTCTCTCCAAGATGGGCCCTCAGTGTCCACAGTTTCTTCCAAAGGCCTGGGCTTGTGTGACCCTCACCCCCATCTCACTCATTCCCCTCCCCCAGAAGCTACAGATCCCTACTTCCTGGGCCCTATGGGCCCTGGGACAAAGGCAGGTGGCCAGAAGGCACTGGGGCCCTGGAGACCTCAGACCCTCAGAGCCAAAGGGCTCTTAGGAATCATGGAAACCAATCCCCTCCTTTCCGGGAAGGGGAAACCGAGGCCCCAGGAGGGCATAGCCCGGTTTCCACCCCCACTGTGGCTCTGAAAAACAAGCCCACTGCAACCTCTATCAGATAGAGGGAATGCTTATCAGATCCGATTGCTGCTTGCTCAGGTGGAGAGATGCTGGGGTGGAGGCGGGAAGCTTCTCTGTCTGAACCGCTGGCTCCCTCACTCAGCTGGCCATCTCATGACTGAAACCCGGCTTGTGGAGCTCTCTCCCTCCTCGCCCAGTTCCTGGCGTCCCCCCACACTGAGGAAACTGGGAGTGAGCAGGGTGCCCTCTAGCTAGGAGCTGTCGTGAGGGAGACACAAGGTAGCCACTAAGGTGCCCACTAAGATCCGTCCTCTCAGCTCCTGAAACTTGTTCCCTGGAGTCTGGCTTTCAGGAATCTGAGAACCTCTAATCGGTTTGTTGGTTTTTAAGTTTTGTCAAGTACCTTTATTTTTCCTGCCGTGCCAACCCCCAAAACAGGCTCCCCACTAAGCTCCTGAGCACCCTGGGAGACCTCTCCCCAGGGAACTCCCATTCCGGAGTGGCACCCACTTCCGGGGACATGAATACCTGTTTCACAGCCTTGCCCCCACAAGATGGCCCTGTGACCCGGACCGAGTTCAGTCTCAGCTTCCCCAGCATCGGCACAGCCTGTGCTGCAGCATCACAAAGAATAGACATCAAGAACTACACAGTCCAGAATAGACATCAAGAACTACACAGTCCAGAATAGACATCAAGAACTACACAGTCCAGAATAGACATCAAGAACTACACAGTCCAGAATAGACATCAAGAACTACACAGTCCAGAATAGACATCAAGAACTACACAGTCCAGAATAGACATCAAGAACTACACAGTCCAGAATAGACATCAAGAACTACACAGTCCAGAATAGACATCAAGAACTACACAGTCCAGAATAGACATCAAGAACTACACAGTCCAGAATAGACATCAAGAACTACACAGTCCAGAATAGACATCAAGAACTACACAGTCCAGAATAGACATCAAGAACTACACAGTCCAGAATAGACATCAAGAACTACACAGTCCAGAATAGACATCAAGAACTACACAGTCCAGAATAGACATCAAGAACTACATAGTCCAGCTAGTTAGATAGCTCAGCAGATGAGAACACTTCCCTCCACACACACATGCTATAGAACACATTTGTCATCCCCCTACACACACACACACACACACACACACACACACCAAAAATAAGCACATATATGCACACACTGATGCACAGCCACACACATGCAAATACACACACACACACACACACACACACACATGTGCACACAAAGTAAAAAGAAATGTAAAGAGAAGTGCTTAAGGGGTCCAAGGCCACTCTAAAAATATAAATAATAAAGTACCTTAGACACCAGGGTTGAAGGTCAAGGCCCTCACAGCCACCGAAGAGCCTGCAGACCTCGGTAGAGCAGCTGCCTGTGTAGAGGCTTGGGCTTGGTTGGGTTGGGTTGCTGTCTTGTAGGAGAAGGGAGCGGGCTGTTGTGGAAACAGGTCTAGGATGGCCTCATACTCTTGGCAATTCTTCTGCCTCAACCCCCTGTATGCTGGCATTACAGGTGTAAGGCACCACATCCTAGCATTTTAAAGTAATCCCATTCATGACTAGGTAGAGCCCTCAGTGAAAAGGAATCAGAGAGCTCTGTGTGGCTTGTGCCCAGGTGGTGGTGCCCAGGAAGTGGACTGGTGGCCATGGCAGTGTGGGAGCAGTGGGTGCCACTGCCACCGTCATAACACTGTCACTAGCAGGGTGGGCGGGACAGTAAATCCCTCACGTGCTTTCCTCCCCACGACGGCCCTCCAGTGGGGAGGACAGTGGGGACTTCTCTCTTCTAGATGACAGGGATATGGAAGGGTCACCCTGTAAAACGCCCAGTCTTCAGCCACTGGGGGACAGAAAGCAGGTGGGTGGTAGCCACAAGCTGGGCCTCAGTGGAGAGGTCACCTCTGACACTCTAGCCAGGCTCTCCAGGGAAGGAAGAGACCCTGAGTCCGTGCCATCTCAAAGCTATGTGGCCTCAGGCAGGATATCTGTTCTCTCTAGGCCACTGTCCCATAAGTATGGGGACAGTCATCATGAGTGTCAGTCATCATGGGGGTAGTTGTTCCCACCCTGTCCAGTTAACCAATGAGTGCTCTAGGGGACCAGCAACATGGGCTGGCTTTGTAGACTGTGACATGCCTTGGATGAGACACTGCCTTCTTGATCATGGAGAGTCCCTTCATAGGAAGGCAAGATAAGGTGGGAGACAGCAATAATGAAAATAAAATAAAGAAGCAGCTGGGACCTAGGTCCCTCTTCTCCTCTGCCCACAGCCACCTTTCCTCCCCCTGAAACTGCAGCTCCCTTTCCCTGAGTTATGAGATCTTCAGGAAGTTCCTTCGCCTCTCTGGGACTATGATCAGAGTAACACGTACTCAGAAAGGATGTTGGAGGATTAACCATGTCATTCAGGCACCTCACTGTGTCGGCCAAATAAAAACATGAAACAATGGTCCAGTGAGTTGTTATGTTATCATTGGCCAGATGCTGACTAAACAATGAAAAAGACTCTTTCAGAAATCAGTGATCTGTCTGTCACCAGAGGTATTCAAGCTGTGGCTGAACAGCCACCTGTCAAGGGACTCAAGGCCAGACCGACCGCCTGGTGACCTTTAAAATGCCATCCAACCACAAGCAGTAAAAATCCCTGCCAAGGAATTGTATTAGCTGCCATCCTCCCCTCCAATTGGAAATCACAGGGATGGAATGGGACAGGGCTGGCCACCGGGGTGAGGACATGGGCAGAAACAAGCAGGTATGGAGCAGCGAGGACGCTGTGCTTGGCTGGGAGTGGACCTGTTAATGTTCAGCCACTGCGCCACCCAGCCACTGCGCAACCTCCACCTCAATTTTCTGGTTATGGAAGGATGAGGTTGAGCAGGTGCTCTGGAGCCATGGCCCACCCTTCTCAACCTCATTAACCCTAAGAGTGAGGTAGAGGAGTTCCCACCACACACGTGTGCTCCTCGCTCCCCCCACATTCCTCCTCCCACGTCTCCCTGATCTGCTAGCCAGGAGTCAGGGTCAGCACCACAGAACTGTCAACTAGGTCCTATCTGAGACTGACAGCTACTTCCAAGCCTCCCTGCCATCTTGGGGACAGCTGGGCACCCCAGAGCCCAAGGCTATGGAAACAAGCACCTCCGCACCTCCATCACCTCCAAGGATCCCCCTCCAAGTCTGCAAACTTTAAGAATGACTGACCTGGATTGCTCAGAGTTAGGACGTGGTCCTCAGGGGAGAAGATGCAAGTGGCTGGGGCAGGTGCCACGGGTGGAGAAGTGCCTGGTGGGGAAGCTGCTGGTGGAGCAGGCAGGAGGCTCCGTTCTGATACACACAGGCTGCTGAGCCAGGCCTGGCTAGGCTTGCAGACAGCCCAGGTGTGTGAGTCACTTACCAGCCAGACCTGCTAGGCCAGTGCCTAGGACACGAAGGCGGGCAGAGGGCGGGAAACTGGAGGACAGGAGAGGGCCCTGGCCACCACAACAAGGAAGAGTTAGGCTGTGTCAGGGCCAGCCTAGGAGGCCCAGGAGGTTAGCCACGGGAGGAGGGGGGACAGAATAAGTCAAGATGAATCTCCAAGGTGTGCTGAGCGCAGGGCTCAGGATAAGGCCCTGGGGTGGGTGGGGGTCTACATGACCAGACCCTTTAACTAGGGAAGATGGGAAGGACAGACATACACCGATCGAACAGATTCTCTCCAGTGCAGCTGGGTGACTGCAGACAAGCGGTCTGGTCTCTGTGAGCCTCAGATATCTGCCAGTTACACTGCAAGTGTAATTATAACAGCCTCTGCGTGACAGGGCTGCCTGGAGTGATGAACAAGGTCAACACCACACACAGGCTTCTAGGGACAGTCAGTGACAATGGCTCAGATCTCAGGACACCTCCTCGGCACTGCAAGATAGGTAGCTGGCCTTGCCATTGTCATCTTTCTTGTCGCCAGGGTTAATTATCAAAGATTTCACTAACACCAAGCTGGTCAAGAACACAGGTGTCTGGGTGTCAGAATAGCTATTCAACCATAGATACTCTGCCTATTCTGTGAGCCTCAGAAAAGCCTGGAAACACAAAGGTAGCCCCACCCCTTATCCTCACCCCCTCATCCCACTCCCCCATCCCTGCTCACCAAATCCACATAGATCAGTGGCAGTGCGAACAGCTGTGCTCAAATTTCACACCAAAGCCGTTCCGTGCTCACCACCAAAACTCCAAAGCCTTGAGGTATTAGACTGGGGACAACTGCAACCCTAAGGCTCTGTCCTTGCTTGCATAAATCAAGTGTGCATTTAGCTGAACATTGTGGTGTAGCCCTGTAATCCCAGCGCTGGGACATAGAGGCAGGAGGATTTCTGAGAGTCAGAGGCCAGCCTTGGGCTGCATAGTAAGTTCCACATGTGGGGACCCTGCCTCTAAAATACAAAACAAACCAAAAGAGCATTTGCCCCTACATTCTTTCTAGTTGTTTTGCAGACACAGCAGCCTAGCTTCATCCTGACAGAGACTGCAGCCCTGAAGAGCTCCAATGGTTACACTGACCCTTTAGGAAGAAAGCCTGACAGTGGTGATGGTGGTGATGGTGATGGTGGTGATAGTGACGATGGTGGTGATAGTGACGATGGTGATGGTGGTAGTGATGATGATGATAGTGGTGGTTGTAGTGATGGTAATGATAATGATTGGTGGTGATGGTAATAATGATGGTGATGGTAGTGATGATGGTGGTGGTGATGGTAGTGATGATGATGATGGTGATGGTAGTGATGATAATGATTGGTGGTGATGGTAGTGATGGTGATGGTGGTGATGGTGGTGATGGTAGTGATGATGATGGTGGTGATGGTAGCAATGGTGGTGGTGATGGTAGTGATGATAGTGATTGGTGGTGACAGTAGTGATGGTGATGGTGGTAGTGATGATGATAGTGGTGGTTGTAGTGATGGTGATGATAATGATTGGTGGTGATGGTAGTGATGGTGGTGATGATGGTGGTGGTGATGATTGGTGGTGACGGTAGTGATGGTGATGGTGGTGATAGTAGTGATGATGATGGTGGTGATGGTGGTGATGATGGTGGTGGTTATGGTGGTGATGGTAGTGATGATAATGATTGGTGGTGATGGTAGTGATGATAATGATTGGTGGTGATGGTAGTGATAGTGATGGTGGTGATGGTGATGGTGGTGATGGTGGTGATGGTAGTGATGATGATGGTGGTGATGGTAGTGATGATGGTGGTGATGGTAGTGATGGTGATGATTGGTGGTGATGGTAGTGATAATGGTGGTGGTGATGGTGGTGATGATGGTGGTGATGATGGTGGTGATGATGGTGGTGGTGATGGTAGTGATGGTGATGATTGGTGATGACGGTAGTGATGGTGATGGTGGTAGTAATGATGATGATAGTGGTGGTTGTAGTGATGGTGGTGGTTGGGTTATGGGCTCCACAATTCATACACAGAAAACTTCTCCTAGTGTGATTCCATTCACACCTTACAACATGGATTCTCCTTTATATGCAGAGAGGGAAACCGTGGCTTCTAGAAAGTAACTTACCCACAGTCTCACAATGGATGGATATTTTGAATTTAAACAAACTACGTGGAAGTGGGCGCAGTGGTACACACCTTCACTCCCAGCACTAGAGGCAGAGGCAAGAAGATCAAAGCAAGTACAAGGCTAATTTGAGTTACGTAGCAAACCCTGTCTGGAGAAATTAATAACAAGTAAGTGCATTTGAACCAGGCATGGTGGCACAGTCCTGGAACCCCAGGGACATCAGCAGTTCTAGGTCATCCTCAGCTACACAGCAAGTTTAAGGCCACCTTGGCTACGTGACCCCTGGTCTAAAAACAACAACAAAACTTGGATTTGGCTGAGTGAGTCCAAAGCCTCTCGCTCCACCAGTTACCCCAACAGGCAAGTCCTGGCTGGGCTTAGAAGTTCCCCAGCCCGGGAGAGCAACCTTAAGCCTGCCTCTCTGGATTCCCTCCCGGAAGGCTGGGACTCTCAGATGAGTCACTTTGCCTGGATTTAATCTCTCAAGTGGAACAAGAGGAGTGCCACAGAAGAGAGTAAGGTGGTGTGTGCAAAGTGCCCAGCACGTGCCAGGTGGGCAGACTCCCATCAAGGCTGCCGTGTCCTTGTCATAGCCTCCAGGGTTGGAGTGTGCCCAAGGCAGGAGGTGGTCCTGGTCGCTCCCCCTCCAGGAGCCAGTGTGGGAGGGTGGTTCCCTGTTCCCTGGTCCAGGCTGCCACCTGGACCAGTACCTACAGTCACAACCCTGGGGAGGAGGCTGGCTTGTGGGAAGGCTGCACTGTCTCCAGCCACACCTACCCCTAGAGCCACTGCTCTTCCAGTCAAACTGCCTAGAAGGTCTAACCTGGTCTTGAACCCCCTAGACCCGAAAGGAAGTGATCAACCTCTATGCCCTCTGCCTTCCCCCATCCCGTGCCCACAATACCCTCTCTCTGTCAACCCCAGCTGTATCCAGTTGTCGTGAAAGCCTTCAGAGGGGCTGATCAGACTCAGATGAGACTGAGATGAGTCTCTGATGAGACTCTAGCTCATAGCCACTTGTTTCCTGCACCAACTTCCTTTTTGGGTTTTGTTATTGTTCTTTTGGTTCATTGTAGTGGCTGGGAATTTTTGTTTGGTTTTACTGGTTTTGTTGCTTGTTTGTAGTTTTGGTGGTGGTGGTGCCGGTGGGTTTTGAGGTTTTATTAGACAAAGTCTCCAAGGGTCTAGCCTAGCCTTGGATTGATAATGTAGCTATGGCTGGCCTTGAACTCCTGATCTTAGTGCTTCTGCCTGGGTTTACAAGTGCTGAGTGGACACGTGTGCACCACCACACCCAGACTTTTTCTTGCGTCTAATTTTTTACATTGTGTGTGTGTGTGTGTGTGTGTGTGTGTGTGTGTGTGTGTGTGTGTGTGTAGGTCAGAGGACAACTTTTGGGAGTTAGTTTTCTCTTTCCATTCTGTGAGGTCCCAGGGATTGAACTCAGGTCATCAGGCTTGGCAGTAAGCACCTTCCATTTTGCTGGCCCATCTTTGTACTTCACATCCATGTTCCTCATCATCCCTGTTCAAACCAAAGTCAGCAGTCTGAAAGCCCCAAGACTCCTCACTGATTCTGAACACTGAGCCTAGCCTTAGAACTGGAGCTGCCCAGCATCGGGAAGCAGAGGCAGGTGGATCTCTGCAGAGCAGGGTTTATGGGCCTGCCCTGCTGTGCCGCCTGGGCAGCTGGGGAGAGCCTGCCCCACTTCAGGCTCCTGCAAGAATATGACTGCCTGTAACAAGACTGTGCCATCCAGGAAGCAGGCAGAGTACTCTGTCAGCTTAGACGGGTTCCCAAAGAGCCAGAGTGGCAGATCTCACATCAGTCCAGGAGACTCAGGGAAGTCACAGAGCCAGCAAGACGGAGAGCTGCTGTTTGACTCTAAGTCCTCGTAGGGAAGAGAGGATTGAGGCTCCTAGGGCAGGCTGTTTGGGGAGCAGAGTTCTGCCCATTGTCCCCAAAGTACTAAGCCATCTGCCCACAGCCTTGAAGGGGTGAAGAGCCATGGTCATGTGACACGCTGGGTGGTGGTCTCCATGATGCCTGATTGCAGGGTGGGGCTTCCACCTCAGTCCCATCCCCCTCCTCAGCACTTGCAAAGGAAGCTGAGGCTGGAGGCCCTTCTGAGGCAGCCTGCCCAGGTGCCTTGGGGACCAGCAGCTGTGAGACAAGCCACTGGGCTGGGCCAGAGGGTCTCCAGCTGTCCCCACCCTCCTGCTCAGGTGGGAGTTTTGCCCAGGGTAGGGCACTACCACTGCTCTAAAAAGCTCCTAGCCCTGGATGCAGACACAGCCCAACCTGCAACCAGAACCCCAGGACAAGCCTGTAATTATCACAGGGCGGGATCAAACAAACCCCAGTTTGAGTTCAGCTTCTTTGCAAGCCATTTAACCCTGGAGAAGCCTCTTAACCCATTGACCTCTATATTCAAGGCTGTAAAATCCGAGAAGCCATTGTACAAAGTGAATGAGCTCATCCACAGAAAGCACATCTTTGCCAAGGAGCGTTAGGTGGGGGCACCGGGAGTGGCCTTTGTTCTTCTTTTATTCTACCAAGCCAGAAAAAAAAAAAAAAAAAAAAAAAAAAAACCTGGCCTTTAGGGTGTGCTAATACACTTCTAATCCCACTCAGGAGGCTGAGGCAGGAATATGGTGAGTTTTGGGCTAGCTTGGGCTGACTAGAGAGATAATGTCTAAGAAAACATTCTGGGTATGGTGGCACATGCCTGTAACAAGGTGGGGTGCAGAGGAAAAATCTTTGTATAGTGTAAATATGCATTGCTCTTATTGTTAATAAAAAGCTGATTGGTTGATGGCTAGGCAGGATTTTGGGGGCCGAGAGCATGCTGGGAAGAAGGAGGGCTGAATCAGAGGGGTCTCAAGCAGATGCAGAGGAAGCAGGTCTGCAGAAAACAAAGTAGCAAAGCCATGAGCCACGTGGTAGAATTTACATAACAAATATGGGTTAATTTAAGTTGTAAGAGCTGGCTGGAGAAAATCCTGAACTAGCAGCTGAGAATTTATAGTTAATATTAAGCCTCTTTGTGGTTATTTGTAAGCAGCTGCCGAGACACAGAGAAACTCCACCTACAGTGGGGGTTAGGGGCAGGAGGGGCAGGAGGGGCTAGCCTGGGCTGCCCATGAGGTTCAATGGTAGAGTAAATCAATGCCAAATTCAATGCTCTATTTTACAGGAAAACAGTGCAAGGAAGACAAAGCCCTGGAACCCCAAATGTCTCATCTACAGTGGAACTTTCTGAGTTTGGAAGCAAGGTACTAAAGGTCTAACTGGGACAGGGGGAGGAACCCTTACTCCTTAGCCCTCTAAAGACAGAGGCATTTGCAGGGTGCCTGCTCTGTCCCTATCATCTTGCTGCCACGATCCCCCCTCCTCCATGTGTTTATTATTGTCATTATCATCCTCACTCTAAAAACAGGAAAAAATGTGGTTCAGAGAGTTGAATGTTGTCCGTGAATTGCCACAGAAAAGGGCAATTGGATTTGAAGCTTCTGGGGTGTAGTTGTTTAAAAGAGGATCTCATGTAGTCCAGGCTAGCCTCAAAGTCTCTACATAGCTGAGAATGATCTTGAATGCCTCAAGTTCCTGCACCTAGCTCCCAGGTGCTAGGATTACAGACCTCCATGATCACACTCCGTTCATATAGTGCTGGGGATCGAATTCAGGGCTAGGCAAGCATTGTAACAACCAAGCCACACCAATAACCCATTTGTCTATTTATTTATGTGAGTTTTGTGTGTTTGTTTTTGTTTTTGAGACAGGGTCTTGCTATGTAGACCTTGAACTCAGAGATGAGCCTGCCTCTGCCTCCGAGTGTTGGGATTAAAGGTGTTCACCACCAAATCCAGCCTCTATTTATGTTTTTGAGACAAGATTTCACTATGTGTCCCAGTCTGGCCTCAGATTTGAAGCAGGTAATCCATGTGCCTCAGCCTCTTTGGTGTGTGTGTGTGTGTGTGTGTGTGTGTGTGTGTGTGTGTGTGTAACACATGTGTGCCACAGCCTGTAGAAGCTGTAAGAAGTCAGATCCCCAGAACTGGATTTACAGACAATTGTAAGCCACTATGTGGGTCCTGGAATCGAACTCAGGTCCTTTGGAAGAGCAGCCAGTGCTCTTAATCACTGAGCCATCTCTCCAGTCCCATCAACAGGATTAGTTAATCTCACTATTGCTATTAAGACATCCAACAGGCCACCCTCAACTCTGAAGACAAATGTCACCAGCCAAGGACATCAACAGAAACTGTTGCTCCCCCAGAGCTGGCATGGTCCATGGAGGGCCAGGAAGGCACACGGGGTGAACAAGACAGGGCGGTGTTGTGGTTGTGGGATATTTGTACACTGTGTGAAAGTGTATTGCTGGGATTGGTGTAGTAAAAAGCTGAATGGCCAATAGCTAGGCAGGAGGTATAGGCGGGACTTCCAGGCGGAAAGAGGAAGTAGGAGGAGATAATTAGGACGCCAGGAGACACAAGAAGCTGGATGGGGGCACATGACAGAACAGAGATTAATAGAAATGGGTTAGTTTAAGTTCTAAGAGCTAGTCAGAAACAAGCCTAAGCTAAGGCAAGTTTTCATAATTAATAATAAGACTCCATGTCGTTATGTGGGAGTTGGCTGTTGGGGCAGAGGAAGACTTGTTACAGGGCAGCAACGGGCTCAGCACTGGGTGACAAGAAAGGCATAAGCATATGAGCCCAGCCTGGAGCTCATGGCCTGAGCGGTGCAGCAAGGAAGTGGGGGGTGGGGAGGGAAGGGTCGTGGGCTGTGAGTGGGGGTAGATGTCCCATTCCCTTCCCTGGATGGGGGGGGGGGGAGGAGGGAGGGGAGGGTCGTGGGCTGAGAGTGGGGGTAGATATTCCATTCCCTTCCCTGGATGGGCTGCTGATGATCTGGGTCCCCAGCCTCTTGCCTGGGTCACAGCGCCTCTGCACGGCCTCCTGTCATCTAACATGGAGCAACACTACACCATCGGAGGCCCGGGGCAGAGCCCCCACACCTCCCGGGAGACCGGTGACTACTGAGCCTGCCTCCAAGGTTTCATAAGGTGGACTGCTGGGAACAGTGACGACCCTTCCTCTGCGGGCTCCCTGGGCTTTCCGGAGGGAGCTTCCAAGCAGGAAACGGTCACTGGCCACTTGTCGGTGCCTGCTGGGTACGTCCATAGTCACAGTATCCCTAACACGGCCCTCTGGTGCCATCGGGGTGGGAACACGGAGGCCCAGAGCCGAGTAGGGAGTGACCTTCTCAATGAGGTGTGTCTGAGCCAGGCCTGTAAGCCACTACTTTGGGAAATTAAGGTAGGAGTGTCTAGAGTCTGTGACCTTCACTCCTCACTCAGTGTTTCAAGGAGATCCAAAGGTCAAAGGTCAAAGGTCAGACTGGGGAAAGGCTAGACACGATCTGTCAGCTTGCTAAGCCAGCCCTGGGCTTACCCTGGGGTCTCACCAGCACAGCTGTGGAAAAGCAGGTGAGAAGAGGGTCCAGCTCCTGGGCGGGATGCCCTGTAGCTCCTCCGTGTCACAAAGAAACCTCCCCAGTGCAGCTGCCGCCCCCTGCCAGTCACCAGGAGCACAGCATCCAGTTGGAAGGCAGGAAGCTGCCAGCTGCAAACATGATTGAGCAGAAAAAAAATGGGGGCTGGGGGTGGAGACAGAAACGAGGCTGGCTGAGACCTTTGAACTGCCCCTGGGGTCTCTCGCATGCTTCACCCCAGCTTTCCTGGCCCTGGGGTACTCAGCTGTGACGCTACCTACCCGTAGTGCTTACACACTCCCACAGGCGCTCACGGAGGGAAAGAACATCCACAGCCAGGCAGACGGACGGCAGACAGATTGTAACACCGAGACAGCAGAAGAGATACTGTGTGGTTCGGGAGACTGGCTTAGAGCACGCCACGGGCGGCTCACCATGCTCATCGGAACTCTGCTGCAGCTGAGGTGAAAGGCTTGACCACGCCTGACCACAGTGACAGAAAGCCCTGCAGCTGAGCAAGCCCAGTGCAGGCGCTCTGGTCAGCACCCGACTGAGTCCCAACACAGCTGACATCACCGTGGGACGCATGAGTGAGGACGCCCCTAGAGGGCCCCAGGACCAGCTACTGAGTGAATCCCCAGACTTTAAATCATCCCCACTGAGGCCCCAGATGCTACAAAGCAGAGGCAATTTGTCCCCACTGTACTTTGTCCTACACCATGAAGTTTGGGGTGACTCATCACAAAATAAGTAGCCAGGGATGAAGATGAAATACAGTTGGTAGAGGGCTTGCCTCAAATGTGTGTGTGTGGAGCCCTGGGCCCATCAGGGATTCAAGGTCATCCTAGACACATAGGAAGTTTGAGGCCTACCTGGGCTATACGAGTCCCTATCTCTTTTTTCTTTTTTATATTTGTTTGTTTATTTATTTATTTATTTATGTATTTTGAGACAGGGTTTCTCTGTATAGCCCTGGCTGCCCTAGACCTTGCTCTGTAGGCCAGACTGGCCTGGAACTCAAAGAGATCTGCCTGCCTCTACCTCCTGAGTGCTGGGGTTAAAGGCGTGCACCATCACTGCTCAGTTAGACCCTATTTCAGGAAAGCAAAGAATAGAGCTGCAGATGGGTCAACAGCTAAGAGCACTGGCTGCTGTTCCAGAGGTTCAAACCTCAGCGCTCACTACCATCTCTAACTCCAGATCCAGGATCCTATGACCTCTGCTGGCCTCCACTGACACTAGGCACACACGTGGTACATAGGCATACACACAGGCAAAACACCCATACACATAAAATAAAATAAGTTTATGTGGAATAATCTTTTTGTACACTGTGAAGATGTGTCTTTGCCAAGGCACCTTCTGATTGGTTTCATAAAAAGCAGACTGGCCAATAGCTAGGCTGGGAGAGGTTAGGCGGGACTTCTGGGCAGACAGAGAGAAAGAGAAGATGAGTCTAGGATACAGAGAAGAAACAGGAAGTGCAAGACGTAAAAGAGGTAAAAAGACTTGAGGCAAAACCTAGATTAGTATAACTGGGTTAATTCAAGTTATAAGAGCTGGTGGGACGAGCCTGAGCTATAGGTCAAGCTTTCATAATTAATAAGAAGTCTCCATGTCCTTTTAGTGTGTGTGAAATGGTGGCCCAAAGACAAACCTATCTACATATGCTAGATAAATAAATATTTTTAAACAAGAAACAGAGAAATAGATACTCCACCACAATGGGAATACTGATATGTGGCAGTCTTTTTTTTTTTTTTTTTTTCACTTGTACAGACTTGGGGCAGAATTAGAACCCAGAACCACCACCCCTTCACTGAGAAGCCATCCTCTCTGGGTCCCAGGTCATGGGGCCAGCGACACTGTATTGGCAGGGAGTTCTTGTCCCTCTCCAGTGCCAATCTTCAAGCATCCTCTCAAGAATGAGTGACCCCCGAGAGGCGTCGGCCATGGCTACTCACGCTCCTAGCACTACACCTGTGCATTTAGTAGACTCCTACTGATTATGCTCTGTCAATTACGGGCCCACCTGGGATTTTATTCATGTCATAGACAGGTGGATACGCACAGCAGATTGCCTAACAGAAAGTGGGTTGGAGTATGGTCATCGGGGATGCTAGCCAATACCAGACAACGAGGTTCTCCCTGATCACCTGTAGCTGGCTACAGCTGCAGCCCAGGCCTAGGGGGACAATCCCAGGAGGCGGGTTCACAAGAGGTTCCTGCTGGCACATGGCCCCCCACGAGTTTGCGTAGAGCAGTACAGTCAGGCTCACCACAGCGAAAGCAACCTCGAGCCCTTGTTCAAGACCAGCCCCAGCCCCTGGTCCACTGGCCTTTTGGGTGTGGCTCTTGAAGGAGCCAGTCCACTTCCTAGAGCCTCAGTTTCCCTATCCTAACCCTATTGGGACAACACTGTACCCACCCCTCTGAGGAGTCCATGAAGTGACCCGTGGGGAAGGCTGGGGTCTTAGGGTATCCCCGGAACAGTACCCTCATCTCTTCTCTCCATTCAGAGACAGGAGCATGGCCAACAAGGAATCTGAAGGCTGGAGGTCAACCTGAGGTTTGTCTTGTGACACTGGTTTAGACATGTAGCCTGTGTGGTTGGTGTGTGTGTGTGTGTGTGTGTGTGTGTGTGTGTGTGTGTGTGTGTGTTACACATGTGTATGCAGCTGTGTTCCCTTGTGCACGAGAATGTGGAGGCCAGAAGTTGATGCTGGGTGTCTTGCTCTGCCTTAACTACTTTTCTATTGCTATCACAAAACACCATGACCAATGCAATACAAAGAAAAAAGCATTTAATCTGGGAGCTCAAAGCTCCAGAGGGTCGGAGTGCATGACCATCACGACAGGGAGCATGGCAGCAGCACGCAGGCAGGGATGATGCTGGGGCAGTAGCTGAGAGCTCACATCCTGATCCACAAGCATGAGAGAGGGGGGAGGAGGGAGGGAGGGAGGGAGGGAGGGAGGGAGGGAGAGAAGGAGGGAGGGGGAGGGAGGGAGGGAGGGAGAGAAGGAGGGAGGGGGAGGGAGGGAGGGAGGGAGAGAAGGAGGGAGGGGGAGGGAGGGAGGGAGGGAGAGAAGGAGGGAGGGGGAGGGAGGGAGGGAGAGAAGGAGGGAGGGGGAGGGAGGGAGGGAGGGAGAGAAGGAGGGAGGGGGAGGGAGGGAGGGAGGGAGAGAAGGAGGGAGGGGGAGGGAGGGAGGGAGGGAGAGAGAGAGAGAGAGAGAGAGAGAGAGAGAGAGAGAGAGAGAGAGAGCTGAGAATAGCGTGGCTTTTGAAACTCCAAGAGTGTCCCCAGTGACACACCTCCTCCAACATGGCCACATCCCTAATCTCTCCCAGAGAATCCACCTAGGGACCAAGCATTCAAATCTATGAACCTATGGGGATTCTCTTTAAACTCACTCAGTTTTCACTCACATTCTCTACTGCTCTCCACTGCAGTCATGTATTATTTATGATTTATTAAAGCTTGACTGAGGGTTCAGAAGAGCAACGTCAGCTGCACCTATAGCGATCAGACAGTGGTGATCCACACCTCTAATCCCAGCAGCCAGAAGTGAGGAGGGGGTGGTACATTCATTTAATCCTAGGACTCAGGATTAAGAGGTAGACGGTCTCTGTGAGTCCAAGGCCATCCAGACCTACACAAG
This sequence comes from Cricetiscus sungorus, assembly GCA_030556225.1. Lineage (NCBI taxonomy): Eukaryota > Metazoa > Chordata > Mammalia > Rodentia > Cricetidae > Cricetiscus > Cricetiscus sungorus. The sequence continues at coordinate 134,653,334 of JANBXA010000734.1, forward strand.
ATCAAATCAGTCTAAAACAGAATTATAGTTCACACCTTTAATCCCAGCACTAGAGGGATATAAGAGACGGAAGCAAGGATTCAGAAGGTATTCATTCTCCAGTCACGCTGGAGAGGTTACAGACTGAGGCTTGCTGAGAGTTCGTGGACACAGGGTCAGCCCCCTCGGCCTGGGGCAGAGGTGAGAGCTAACGGCCAGCTGCTTTGCTTTTCTGATATTCAGCTTGAAGTGTGAACCCCAACATCAGTCATTTGTTTTTCGTGTTACACTCCACCTTATTTTTTAGTTCGTTTGCTTTTGAGAAAGAGCTATGTAGCCCTGACTGTCCTGGAACTTCCTATATAATCCAAGCTGGTCTCAAACTCACAGCCATCTACTTGCCTCTGCCTCCTGAACACTGGAGAGGTGTACACCACCACACCATCTTGCACCCTATGTCTTGAGACAAGGTCTTTCGAGAAACATGGAGTTCTCTGTTGTGACCAAATGGATAGCCTGGAAACATCAGTGAGCCCCACCCATCTCCACTCTCCATGCTAGGATTAGAGGCACATGCCACCATGCCTAAATTTTTTTTAGATGTGCTGTGGATCTGAACTCAGGCCCTCATGTTTGTACGGCAAATACTTCACCTGTTGAGCCATCTCCCTGGCCCTGTTTTGGCTTTTTTGGAACAGGATTTCATGAAGCCCAGGCCAGCCCCAAACTTGCTAAGTGGCTGAGAATAACCCCTGATCCTTCTTCCTCGAGTCCTTCTTGTATCACTAAAGATGACCTAGCTTCCAATGTTAATAACTACAGCAAAGGGAAGTCCAGAGACTGCAGCCATCGAGCCCCAGTGAGGTCACCTGCTCAGTGTCACACAGACTGTCACAGGAATAAGAGTCAATGCCAGATGGGCTGGCTGCATCCAGAAAGACAAATGTAGTATGTACTCGCTCATAAGACATAAAGCCAAGGACAACCAACCTACAGGCCACAACCCCAGAGAACCTGGGCAACAAAGAGGACCCTAAGAGAGACACGCATGGACCTGCCTAGGTAGGGGAAATGACAAGACCTCCTGAGTAAATTGGGAACATGAGGGACAGGGTGGATGGTGAAATGGGGGAAGGTAGGAGGGAAGGGAAGTGGAGGAAATGTATAGCTCAAAAAATAAAAGAAGAGGAAAGGAAGGAAGGAAAGAGCCGGATGGTGATGGTGCACGCTTTTAATCCCAGCACTCGAGAGGCAGAGGCAGGGGGATCTCTGTGAGTTCAAGACCAGCCTGGTCTACATGAGCTAGTTCCAGGACAGGCTCCAAGGCAATACAGAGAAACCCTGTCTCAAAAAAGAAAAAAGGAAGGAAGGAAGGAAAGAAGGAAGGAAGGAAGAAAAAAAGAAAGGAAGGAAGGAAGAAAAAAAGAAAGAAAGGAAGGAAGGAAGGAAGGAAGAAAAAAAGAAAGGAAGGAAGGAGAGAAAAGAAAAGATAGAAAGTGTCCTACAGGCTTGCCTACAGCCATATCTTACGGATGCATCTTCTCAATTGAGACTGTCTCCTTTCAGATGGCTTAACTTGCATCGTCGACATAAAACAAGCCAATACACAGATGCAGAAGGGTCTTGAAAAGTTCAGGGCCACTTTTTCTACATAGCATGTTCCAGAACAGCCAGAGCTATAGTGAGACCATGTCTCAATTATACAATAAAATTCCAGTTTTCTTTTTAAAGATTTACTTTTTTTTAAATTTAATGTTTCTGAGTGTCTTACATGCAAATACATATATACCTCGAGTAGATGCCTGGTACCCTCGGAGGCCAAAAGAGGGTGTTGTATCCCCTGGAATTGGAGTAGAGAGTGGTACGAGCTTTCCTATGAATGCAAGGAACAGAACCTGGATCCTCTGAAAACCAAGAAGTGTCATTAACCTCTGAGCCATCTCTCTAGACCGCAGAAACCTGAGACCAGGGTCTCTCTGTGTAGCCCTGGCTGACCTGGAGCTTGCTATATAGACCAGACTGACCTTGAACTCACAGAGATCTGCCTCCCTAGTGATGGGGAAGTCCTATTATATGTATGTTTCTCTTATTGGTTGATGAATAAAACACTGTGTGGCTAGTGGCCAGGCAGGAAGGATAGGCAGGGCTACCTGAGGAGGAGAATTCTGGGAAGTGTAGCAGACTAGCAGTCATCACGTAGAACCCGGGAAGAGAGGATGTGCAAGGCGTTCTCTGGTAAGCCAAGACCACATGGAAATACGTAGATTAATAGAAATGGGTTAAAACAGAGCTAGCCAATAAGAACCCCTGGTCACCGGCCAACAGTTTGATAATTAATATAAGTCTCTGTGTGTTCATTTGGGGTTGAAGCGTCGATGGGACCCAGCTGGGGGGAAAAAATTCTCGTCCCATCCCGGTATTGGGATTAAAGGTGTGTGCCATGATGCCTTGTATCTAAAAATAATGTTTGAACAAAAAGCCCAATCAATAATAAAATGAAGGCGGTTGATGAAACTCAGTTGCACAGTGTCTATGTAGCCTGTGTGAGGCCCTTACTTCAGTCCCCAGTATGTAAAAAAGAGGGGTGGGAACACAGTGGTGCACACCTTTCATGAGAGCACTCGGGAGGCAGAGGCAGGGGGATCTCTATGAGTTTGAAGCCAGCCTGGTCTATACAGCAAGTCAGAAGAAAGAGGAGGAGGAGGTAGCACAAAGAAGGGAAGGAGGGAAAGAGGGAGGGAGGGAGGGGAGGAGGGAAGAGGAAGGGAGGAGAGAGGAAGGAGGGAGGGAGGGAGGGAAGGAGGGTAGGAGGGAGGAAGGGAGGGAGGGAAGTAGGGAGGGAGGGAAGTAGGGAGGGAGGGAAAGAGAGAGGGAGGGAGAGAAGGAGGGAGGGAGGTAAGGAGGGAGGGAGGGAGGGAGTGGAGGAGGGAAGAGGAAGGGAGGAGAGAGGAAGGAGGGAGGAAAGGAGGGAAGGAGAGAGGGAGGGAGGAACGGAGAGAGGGAGGAAGGGAGGAAGGGAAGGAGGGAGGGAAGGAGGGAGGGAGAGAAAGAGGGAGAGAAGGAGGGAGGGAGGGAAGGAAGGAGGGAGGGAGGGAAGGAGGGAGAGAAGGAGGGAGGGGGAAGGAGGGAGGGAAGAAGGAAGGGAGGGAGGGAAGGAGGGAGGGAAGGGTGGAGGGAGGAAGGGAGGGAAGGAGGGAGGGAGGGAGGGAGGGAGGGAGGGAGGGAGGGAGGGAGGGAAGGAAGGGGTCTACTGGATGGAACAAACCCAACTAGCCCACAGAAGAGAGATGTGGCAGCTGTGTGAGGTCGCATCTGCCACCCCAGCACTTTGAAGATGGAGGGAGGGCAGGAGGACCAGTGCTTCAGCATCTGCTGACGTCTCCTAACTTCTGCATCCACAGCCTGTACACAACTGAGCTTCAGCCAGCCTTAGCCTTAGTTTAGGGCCAGCCTGGACTACGTGAGATGCATTCTCAATAAAACAACGAAGCACAAAAGTTGACAAGGGAGTTTTGGGCCTCGGAATGTGGCTAAGAAACCAGGTCCCAGGCGTCCACCTCTCTGTCCTTCCAGTGTGTTGGTGAGACCTTCTCAGGGATGATGGTCCGCTTCAGGGCCCAGGTGAGATGGTAAAATCCTGTCATCCCAGCACTGGGAAGAAGAGGGACGATCAGAGGTCCAAAGCCATCCTTGGCTACATAGTACGTTCGAGGCCAGCCTGCACTGCACAAGCCACTACACCTGGCCAGGCTCAGAGCCCTGCCTGGCCCATTTTTGCTTTATTAACTATAAGGGTCAGATGGAAAGACACAAAGCCCCAGGTGGGATGTCCTGGGCCCAAGTCCCCAGGTTCTGAAGGAAGGAGAGAGCCCTCACCTGTGTCCCCTTCCCCTCCAAGACCCATCTGTGCAGAAGTGTGGGGCTCCATCGCCCCCTGCTGGTGGTAGTGAAAACAACGCCAAGAGGACTACACTTGCCTCCTCCACCTCGGTGATTTCAGGGTCTACCGGGAATTCTAAACTAATAGCAGCAGCATCCCAGTCTTGAAAGGCTCACATTCTCTTCAGAGGAAATCACAACTTCTAAAAAGGCCCCCCAGCACAGAGCCAGGGAAGCTCAGTTGGCCCACTCTGCCATCCTGGAGGAGGTGATCTGCATCCAATGACAGATAGCCTGACTCAGGGGTTCAGGTCTCTGGGTCCCAGATAATAATTTATGTCTACTCGACCAGGGCAATTGCACCGACCGCCCTTTCAGGTTAAGAAAAGCTGAAGGCTGTAGAGCATGCTGGCCCATGCCTTTAATCCCAGCATTGAAGAGGCAGAGGTAGATCTCTGTGACTTCCAGGCTAGCTAGGGCTACATAGTGATGCCCTGTCTGAGAGAGAGAGAGAGAGAGAGAGAGAGAGAGAGAGAGAGAGAGAGAGAGAGAGAGAGAGGGAGGGAGGGAGGGAGGGAGGGAGGGAGGGAGGGAGGGAGGGAGGGAGAAAAAGATCCAGGTGGTGGTGACACATTCCTTTAATCCCACCACTCGGAGGCAAAGGCAGGCAGATCTCTCTGAGTTCGAGGCCAGCCTGGTTTACAAAGTTCCAGGACAATTTACCTCCTGTTCTGGGTTTGTGTTGAGAGAGCCAACGGTGTCGAGGACACTTCGTGTCTGAGCAGCAGAGGGAGACAGTGTGCCAGGAAAAGCAGAGTGTGCAGGATGGGAGAGCCAGGGAGGGAGACAGGATGACGTGGGTGTTACTGAGGGTGTTTGTGTGCATGTAGGGGTGTGTACACAAATGCACACACACAAGCCTTACAAGCCACAGAGACCCCGCCTCAGAGCGCTAGCTCCTGGTGCGATAGAAGCTACAACAAAAGGATCTACCTTTTTTTCTTCTTCTTTTTCCTTTTCTGATAATTTTGCAAAGCCATCTACCATCTTGGCTAGGGTCACAGTGCCATCTCCAGGCCTGGGACTCTCCCCACACCCACACCAACATTTCAGAGTAGCTTTGTTTGGGAGGGGCTATCAGGGGGTGGGTGCATCATGCGGCTGGACCTGAGAATGAAAAATACAGAACCCAGGTTGGAGACAGGGCTCAGTGGTTAAGAGCACTCACTGACTGCTCTTCCAGAGGATGCAGGTTCAATTCCCAGCAGCCACATGGCAGCCAACAGCTGTCTGTAACTCCAAGATTGGACACCCTCACATAGGCATACATATAGGCAAAACATCAATGCAACTAAAATAAAAATAAGTAAATTTAAAAATAATAATAATAAACAAGCAAAACAGAACCCAGCTGGGCTAATGGGGCACACCTTTAATTCCAGCACTTGGAGGCAGAGGCAGGTGGATCTCCGAGTTCAAAGCCAGCCCGCTCTACAGAGCGAGTTCCAAGACAGCCAGGACTATGCAGAGAAACCCTATCTCAAAAATAAATAAAGGAAAACACCAAACCCAGGAAGATCAAAGAACAAAATCCAGGGAGCTGGAAAGATGACTCAGATGTTACAGTGACCTGGGTTTGATTCCCAGCTCCATATGGTGTCTTAAAACCACCTATAAACCCAGGCCCAGGGGTAAAACAGGCATGCGTGGTACACAAATACACATGCAGGCAACACACTCATTTGCACAAAGAAAAATAGATAAATCTTAAAAAACAGTTAAACAAGCAAAATTCTAATTTGTACTCTTTTTCTTTTAGGCAGGGTCTTAAGTAGCCCAAGCTAGCCTCGAACTGCCTATGTAGCTGAAAATGACTTCTAGTCAGATTTTTCTTTGGGCCACCAGCTCACACATAATGACACAGAGACTTATTAATTATGAAAGCTCAGCCTATAGCTTAGGCTTGTCTCACTAGCTATTATAACTTAAACTAACTCATTTATCTTAATCTACATTTTGTTACCTCATCTCTCCGTACTGCTCATGCCTTCTTCCTCCCAGAGTTCTCTGCCCAGAAGTCCCGCCTATCTCTCCTGCCTAGCTATTGGTCCTTCAGCTTGTTATTACACCAATCACAGCAATACATTTTCACACAGATGTCCCACCGCAATGGCCTTGAACTTCTGATCCTCCTGCCTCCATGGTCCAACGCTGGGATGGCAGGGTGCCAGCTAAACCACATACCAGCCCTGCTTCCTGCCTCTTTGTAGTACTGGGAGGCCAGGTCCTCCTCCAGCACGCTAAACAAACCAAGCCACCACTGAGCCACACCCCAGCCCCCGTTTAATCTTTACTAAAGGCCTTTAGTAGTTAAACAGTTACTTCACACAGAGAAACACAGTGGGTAGCCTGGTGCATTGAGCTGTCAGAGTTCAGTCTACGAAGGGAACCCAACAATAGGCTGAGGACAAAACATCTTGGGACACCAGTGAACTTTTTCATGATGATGAAGGAGGGAGCATCTTCAGCTGTCAATTAAATGGCCTGCCTGAGAAATTTAGCTGGGAAGTATTGTCTCGCCTTCACATCTCTAGGCCAGACAAACAGCTCAGTTAAGAGGTATGGAATCGAGTCTTCTTGTTTTCTAGCCTGGCTGCTCTGGGCCATTGGAGGATTAGTCCAAAACAATGGATCCCTAACAAATGTTTATTTATTTATGTGTATGGGTGTTTTCCTGTATGTATGTCTGTGCACTATATCTATATCTGGTGTCCAAGGAAGTCAGAAGAGAGCAGAGGGCATCAGATCCCCCAGGACTGAAGTTGCAGACAGTTCAGAGCTACTCTGTGGGTGCTGGGAATTGAACCCGGGTCCTCTGGAAGAACAAGTGCTCTTAACCACAGAGCTATCTCTTTGGGCCTGGTAATTTTTGTTTAATGTCTCTTAAGCCTTCTTTCATCACCTCCATGGATGTTTCTTTAATCTCCCTAGTCTCTTTTTTAAGTATTTGTTTTACAAGCCAGGCATGGTGGCCCGAGCCTTTAATCCCAGCACCCAGATGGCAGAAGCAGGTGGATCTCTGAGTTCAAGACCAGTATGGTCTACATAGTGAGTTCCAGGACAGCCAGTCAGAGCTATACAGAGAAACCCTGTTTTTCTGTTTTTAATACATATTAAAAACATATATACATATACATATACATATACATATACATATACATATACATATACATATACATATACATATACATATAGTTTGTTTGAGACAGATTCTCACCTTATATCCCTGGCTGTCCTGGAACTCATTATAAAGACCAGATTGACCTAGAATTTACAGAGATCTGGGATTAGAGGCACCCACCGCTTGTTTTATTTTTAATTGTGTGTACACCTGTGTGCGGACATGTCTGTAAGTGTAGGTGCCCACAGAAGACAGAAGAGGGGATCCGGTTCCTTGGAGCTGGAGTTGCAAGCATTTAAGAGCCGTAGGTGCATGCCTATGATTCCAGCACTCAGGAGGCAGAAGCAGGAGGATCTCTGTGAGTTCAAGGCCAACCTGCCTGGTCTACACAGCAAGTTCCAGGACAGGCTCCAAAGCTACACAGAGAAACCCTGTCTCTAATTAAAAAAAAAAAAAAAAAAAAAAGAGCCGCCCGGTGTGAGTGCTGGAAATCAAACTGGGTCCTCCAGAAGAGTGGATGAGAGGGGCTGGAGAGGTGGTTCAGAGATTAAGAGCATCGGCTGCTCTTCCAGAGGTCCTGAGTTCAATTCCCAGCATTCACATGGTGCATGGGGGCTCACAACCATCTGTAATGAGATCTGGGGCCCTCTTCTGACCTGCAGGCATAACACCATATACAAAATAAATCTTAAGAAAGGAAGGAAGGAAGGAAGGAAGGAAGGAAGGAAGGAAGGAAGGAAGGAAGAGGGCAGAAGAGCAGCACGCTTAACCTTGAGCCTTCTCTCCAGCTACCTCCACTGATATCAAGAAAACGTCCAACTTTCTAAGAATATCTGAAGCAGAATATCTGAACCCAGTGAGCCTAAAACAAAAGGCCAATAAAGGAATGGCCCACCCCAAAATCCATCCCAACCTTTTGATTTGTGTCCTGACTAAACACAGACACCACGCTGTTCTGGTGGAAGCTTCATCCCAGCCCCTGGCATCCATATACCCGAAGAGTCTGGAATGTTCTGGTGGAAGTTTCACCCTAAGCCCCCTCCACAATCTCTCTCCAAACCCTGCCGCAGCTCAGAAAGCCCAGCAAAAGATGACCCCTCCCCCAGAGACCACTCCAACAGGGTATTTAAACTGTCCCCCCAGAAAACAGACACATGGTTTTCCCGTCTCTCTTTCATCTCCTCTCTTGGGGGGCTGGAAAATCATCCGGGAACGTTGTATCCACTAAATGTGGGTTTTTTCTAACTCGGTTTGATTTGGCCTGATTTGGATTGCTGCATCTATGGAGAAGCTTATCAGGGTGTAGAAACTTTTCACTGTCTGGCCCTCAGCACTTCAAAATGACAAGATTGTGTCAGGACCCATCTGCTTCACATCTCCAGAAAGTTCTCAGGAGGCTCCTGTAGCCACACCCAGCCTTGCTCCCACCTCAAGAGTGAAAACACACACTCTGCATTCATAGGGCAGGGCCAGCTGCAGGCCACAGAAGGTCTGGGCACCTTCCCAACCCCTGGTACTTGATCTTCACAGCCCAGAGAGGTTAAGGGACCCGCCCGAGGTCAGTCTTCTACAGGACCAAGATCCAGCCCCTAGCCACTTTTGTCTTACCTGTTCTGTGTGTAAGTGTGTTCCCTGCGTGTCTTCCTCAGTGACTCTCCACCTCATTTTGGGTATGATGTGCATGTGTGTATTTCTACTCACAGGTGTGTGTGTGTGTGTGTGTGTGTGTGTGTGTGTGTGAACTAAAGGCTAATGTCAAGTGTTCTTCCTTGGTCTTTCCCTACCTTATAGATCAAGGCAGGGCCACCCACTTGAACCCCAAGCTCACCAATTCAGCTAGTCTAGCTAGATGGCTTGCCTTGGGGATCTCTCTGCCTTCCAAGAGCTGGGATGACAGCTGGGCCATCTCACCTGCTAGCATTTGCGTGTTGTTTGGAGATCCGAACTCCGGCCCTCATGCTTGCTCTGAAAGCAGTCACCTCTCCAAATTCTCCCCTTATTTCTCGAAACAGGTTCTCTCAATGAACTCACCAATTCTGCAAGGGTAGTAGTCCCGGGAACCCCACGGATCTTCCTCTGGCTCGGTTTCCATCTCCCTGGTGCTAGGGTTAAAGACGCAGCAGGCTCTTCCCTGGGTACTTAGGATCAGAACTCACGTCTTCAGGCTCGTGTGCAGCAGTTACCTTACTGACTGACCCATCTCTCCAGTCCCTCGTTTCTTTATATATTTTGTTCATTACTTTGAAGGCTTTTAAAAATCATGTGTGAGTGTGTAAGGGTATGTGCTTGTGAGTACATGTGCCCACAGAGATCGGAGACGTCAGATCCCCAGAGCTGGCTTTACTGATGGTCAGAAAGCTACTCCACAACGCCTAGGACAGCAGTGTGTGCTCTTGACTGCTGATCTCTCCGGCACCTCATTGATTTGTTTATTTGGGTCAAGGTCTTGATATGTAGCCCAGGCTAGTCTTGAACTGGAAAGCCCCCTCCCTGACTCTACCTCCCAAGTGCAGGGATCACAGGCATGTACCAGCATCTCTTTCTCTTTGAAGAATGACATGTTTCTTCATTAATGAAGACATCAATGACATGTTATCCCCTTCTACTGTCCCTGAGGGAGCCTGGTAATTCCCAGAGACTCGGGGCCCCACCCCAGGACAATGAGGTCTCTGAGCCCCCAGCAGATAGGAAACACATGGCCAGGCAGTCTGTTAGGTTGTTGAGATCAAAGTGAGGCCTCTGGTTCTGACATCCCTCCCCCTAGAGGGGCCCCAGCTGGAGCCCAAACTCCTGGACCACATGGGAAGGTAATTTTTTCCAGCAATTCCATGGTTCTCCATCAGGAAGGGGTCTGCAATCGCCCCTGCAGAACATCTGTCAATGCCAGGCGATGGTTTGGGGCTTGGGAGCAGGAAGAAAGGGAGAGCTTCTGACATTCAGTCGGTGGGGGCTGGGGGTAGTGCTGAACCAGCTGCAATTGTTGATGGCAAACACCAGCTCCGCTGAAAGTGCTATGGGAAAACAGGGGTCCCCTCTAGAGGTTCTTAGCCTCATTACTGAAAAGACTGAAGAATGAACTCAATTGGAGACACACGGACAATTTTGTCAGAGTTTAAAAGAAAACCCCAGAGCAGGCAGCTGTAGGAGTCAGCAGAGGAGGAGGAATGGAGGAAAGGAAAAAGGGCCATGCCATCTAAGCTGGCAGGGAGGTCAGACACGTGGCTGACAAGCAGCCACACGGTTTGTCAGCCACAGGGTGCAGAGGGAGGGAGGGAGACTCTAAAGACAGTGTAAGGAAGCCCAAAATGTTGATGAAAATATGCTTAGAAAAGAGATAGAAAATAAGGGTAAAATGATGCTTGCCAACTAAACCTACCAGCTTATGTGACAAACACCCCTCTGCACTAAGGGCAGGGATTCTAGAAGGAGACTATAGTATCTCATTAAAGAGCTAACTATTCCACCCATCCCCTCCCCTGGCATAGGATGAGCTCTGTCCTAGGGATGGCCCTTACACAAAGCAAATGAACCAGCCCAGCTGGAATGTTCCGTCTCCACCCAGGCCGCAAATTCCATCATCTTGACCAGGAGTAGGTTCAAGTTCAAGATAGCTGGAATGACATGTCGAAATGGCACTTGGGAAAAGTGGCATTAACCTGTATAGTCACAGGACAAAAGAGAAATTATGAGTCATTGCAAATTATAGACAGAGGGGCTGGGGGTGTGGTTCAGTTGCTTACCTCACAAAGTTAAAGGTTCAATCCCCAGCATGCATAAACCAGGTAGGGGCATGCCTGCGACCAGCACTCAGGAAGCAGAGGGTCAGGAGTTCAGGATCACTCTTGCCTATATATTGAGTTCTAAGCCAGCCTGGGACACATGAAGTCCCGTCCCAAAGCAAAACCAGAATGCACTGGTGGGAACCTGCAGGTAGATGAACTGCAGGGAAATGCTGGGCTGGGCTCAGAGGTCCACCTGCCTCCGCCTCCAGAGTGCTGGGTTAAAGTCCCAAGCAGCCACCGCTGGCTCCTTTTTTAGAGGCAAGACTTCAAGTGGTCCAGACTAGCCTCACACTCTCTATGTGCTAGGAACACGTGCATGCCAGACGCAAGCATAGCTCCCTGAGCTGAACAGCCTGTTCATTCGATCGGATGGTTAGCTTGAGGGTTGATGGAAGCTACACCCACGTGTGTCAAGAATGCCTTCTAAAAGTCAAGAGGATATCAGATCATAGGAGAGGTGGGTAGTAAACGGTTATTACATGGCACTGAAGACAGTTGGGATAATTACTCTCTTGACCTACACCCATCATCTCTCTCAAAGCGCATGTTCTACTCAGCCAGGGTCAAGAGGGCTGCATGCTCTTGAAGACAAATCCAGCTTTCTTCAGAGAACTTCAGTTCCGTTTAAACAGTGCAGAGGGTGGTCCCACTACAGAAAATGACCTCTGTGTGTGTGTGTGTGTGTGTGTGTGTGTGTGTGTGTGTGTGTGAGTGTGTGTGTGTGTGTCTAAGTATATGTGTCTGTCTATGTGTATCTGTGTTTCTGTATGTGTGTGTGTGTGAGTATGTGTGTGTATATGTGTGCCTGTGTGTATCATCTGTTTGTGCATGTGTATCTGTGTGTGTACATGTGTGTCTCTCTGTGTGTGTGTCTGTGTGTTTGTGTGTGTATGTGTGTATCTCTGTGCATGGGTGTGGTCTGTGTGTATATGTATGTGCATGAGTGTGCACACGGGTGTGGTGTCTGTGCATGGGTATGATGTGTTCGTGAGTGTATGTGCATGTGTGTGTGTGTGTGTGTGTGTGTGTCTGTCTGTCTGTCTGTCTGTCTGTCTGTCTGCATATCTGGAGGTCAGAGGACGGCTTGTTCATTCTATTTCCATCATTCGGGTCCTGGGGATGGAGCTAAGATACAGCACACAAGAAATGAAGGTCAGGATGAGCTGCTAAAGGGGAGTGACATTGGGATATTCACAGCTTTCCTGGCAATTCGAGAGCCAGGCAGCCATTATCCTTTTTATAGTTTTTTCCTCCTTATGACAATTGTCAACTGTTGTGCCCTGGTGGTGTCACTTAGCATGTAGCTGGCATTGTAATGAGGTTGACTAGAAGTTGCCTGGTCATCATCACTCTGGATCCATCTTGTATCTAATAGTTGGTTGGTTGGTCTGGTTGACCTAAAGGGAGACTTCTGGCCACAGATATCCTATGGATGAGGAAGAGCTAGATATCAAAAGGGCTTTCTGGGCACTACTTAGGGTGGCATGATATCAGTGGTCCCTGGGAGGCCAGTGTGGTGGCAGATACCTGTAATCCCAGCACTGAGGCAAGACGATCTCTGCAAGGACCAAACTAGCCTGGTCCAGGCTATGGTGGGCAGCAGTGGATGGAGCACACCTTTAGTCCCAGCACTTGAGAGACAGAGGCAGGCAGATCGCTGTGAGTTGGAGGCCATCCTGGTCTACAAAGCTACACAGAGAAACCCTGTCTTGGGGGAAAAAAATGCAAACAGCCACAAAAGGACCTTCAAGATAGCTCCGTGAGTAGAGAGCCTGAAATTCCTGGGGTGAAATGAGGATTTCCACAAGGTGGCCTGGACCGTGACACACAACAAACAAAGGAATGAATAAATGTCAAGCGTTTTTATAAGGGGGGAGGGCTGGAATGAAGCCCAGTCAGTTTGAGGCTTGCCTGGCATACAGGAAGTCCTAGAAAATGGTGAGGCCAGGAATGACGGAACATACCTGTAATCCCAGCATTAGGGAGGTAGAGACAGGAAGGAGAGCAGACTCAAGACTCGTGAGAATCTCTGCTCCCTAAACACTGGGATTAAAGTATGTGCGACCATGCTCCAGAAAAAGGGGCCTGAGTGGCTGGAGAGATGGCCCAGTGGGTAAGAACTCCTGCTGCTCTTGCAGAGGACCCAAGTTCAGTTTCCAGCGCCCAGGTAACGCCAGCTCCAGGGGATCCAACAACTCTGGCCTCTGTGGGGACCCACACACTCAGTTTTTTTTTTTTTTAATAAGAAGATACAAAGGTGGGGGGTGCTAAGAAGCCCTCAATTAGCAGCAACAAGCATTACAGAAAGGGAGTTCACAGGCAACCCCCTCTACCAGTGCACTGTGGACAAATGTGGGTCTCAGTTGAGGCAAGCCAGTGGTGCACAGCAGCCACCAGCTTTGGTCTTTGCTGAGTCCTTGATGGTTCCCAGCACTGGGTGGGGCCTGGAGAAGTTACTCATGTGCTGAGGCTCCAGGGTCCTGTCTGAGGCCAGCTACTCCTACAAGGGCAATCTTGGAAACTTCTAAAGCTTCCCTCCTCCAGATCCACTGCCTCCTGCCTAATTCCCAGAGGCCTGTGTCCTAAAGTTCCTTGTGACCCAAGAGACTGCTGGACCCCTTGGCTCCCAGCCTCATTATAATCCCATCTATAGAGTCAAGCCTGCCATGGATCACATGTTTGTAATTCCTGCACTTGGGAGGCCGAGGGAGGAAGACTGAGGCTGGCTCCACCCAACCACCCAACTAGAGTAAAACCTTGTCAAAACAAAACAAAATAAAACAAAATCCCAGGTGAAGTGTGATGGCAGACTTTAATCCCAGCACTTGGGAGGCAAGGAGGCAGAAGCAGACAGATCTCTCTGTGAATTTGAGGCCAGCCTGGTCTACATAGCAAATTCCAAGACAGCCAGGACTACATACAGAAACCCTGAATCAGAAAAAAAAAAAAAAAAATCCTATCTACACGCTCAGTGACACCCTTCCCTGAGTGCCAGGACAGGTCACAGTTGCCCTGAATTGCCAGGGTGATGACTGGACAGAACCAGAAAAGCAGGGGAAAGGCTCACACCCGAATTCCTGAAAAATACCATTCCCAGAAAACACAACCGCAACCCTCCCCTTTCGAAGCTTCTCCCGGGACCTCTTTTCTCTGTTCAGCTTCTGGAACAACCCCCACCCGAGGAGTGAACAGTAAACCTGGGGCCTCCCATTTCTGTTGTTGGCCAAGAACAAAACCTTCATTTTCTCTTCTTCCCTCTCATTGTTAGATCCCCAATTCACAGCCAGGTACGGGTGTCAGGGCTACAGACGTGGCTCAGTTGGCAGAGGGTTTGCTTAGCATGAGTGAGGTCTCAGGTTTGTACCTCAGGACCACACCCATCAACTTTTATTCTTTTGTTTGTTTGTTTTGTTTTTTTCCAGACAGGGTTTCTCTGTGGCTTTGGATCCTATCCTGGAACTCGCTCTTGTAGACTAGGCTGGTCTCAAACTCACAGAGATCCACCTGCCTCTGCCTCCGAGTGCTGGGTCTAAAGGCGTGCGCCACCACTGCCCGGCTCCAATTTTTATTCTTTAATGCATACAGGTGTTTTGCCATGTGTGCCTGTTCACCATGTGTGTGCTTGGTTCTCATGGATGCCAGTAGAGGGCGCTAGATCCCACAGAAATGGAGAAAGAGACTGCATTTCTCAACGGCCTCAAACTCATGCCAATCCTCCTGCCTCCGGCTGCCTAGCAGTAACAATGCAACAGAGTTTACAGACAGTAGTGGACTGCCCTGTGTGAGTGCTAAGAATCCAACCCTTGTCTTCCAGAAGAGCAATGGGTGTTCTTAACCACTGAGCTATCTCTCCAGGCCTGACAGACAAACTTCTCAAGGTGGCTTATACCTTGCATCCTAGCACTCAAGAGATTGAGGCAGAAGGATTAGAAATTCAAGGCCATTCTCAGCTACTTAACACAAAATCCAACTAGGACATAAGGAACCCTGTCACAGTTTAAAAAAAAAAATCCCCCCCCCCCCCAAAGACAACTCAGCAGGTGAGGGCACTTCCCACCAATCCTGTTGACTTAAGCTCCATCTCCAGAACCTACATGCTGGTTGGTTCCTTAGAACCAACCCTACAAAGTTGTCCTCTGACCTCCACACAAATGCCACGGCACATGTTCACCCACAGGCGTCCATGTTTACACACAGACACACACAGAGTAAACTAATAATTTTGTTGTTGATGAAGGTGGGGTTTTGTTTTTGTTTTTTGAGACAGTGTCTCACTATATAGCTTTGGCTGGCCTAGAGCTCACTATGTAGACCAGGCTGGCCTTGAACTCAGAGACCAGCCAGCTTCTGCCTTCTGAGCACTGGGATTAAAGGTGTGTTTTAAGCCAAAATATACATACACACACACACACACACACACACACACACACACACACACACACATATATATATATATATATACATACATACACACACATCAGTATTAAAGACTAAGTTCAAGCCCCACACATGTCAGGCCGGTGCTAAAAATATGTTATTTGGGGTTTTGACACAAGATCTCACTCTGTAGACGAGGCTGGCCTCAAACTCACTCCAATCTTCTTACCTCTGCCCCTGCCTGGCTGTAGCATTGCAATAGAGTTAAAGATAGTAGTGAGCTGCCATGAGGGCAGTGGGAATCAATTTCCTATTTTCTAGAAGAGTAGCAAGGGCTCTTAGCCACTGAGCCATCTCTCCAGCCTTGACATACCTCACTGAAAAAAAAAATTGCATTGTCCTTTGGCTACCAAAGCCCAAATGCTAACTAAACCTTTGAGGTGTTCATTCTAGGTGCCCCCATGTAGTGCTAAAATGCTTCCACCAAACATCTGGGACTTCAGTGATGGAGACATGACTCAGCAGTTAGAAGTGCTTGCTGTTCTTGCAGAGGACCCAGAGCAGAACCCATGGGTGCCAGGCACTTACATACATACATACAGGCAAAACACTTGTATGCATATGATAAGAGAGAATGAACATAAAAAGTCCGAACATAAGGGTATTCTGTTGTTTTCTTTCTATACTTCTTGTTTTGTTTTGGTTTGGTTTTTTTGTTTGTTTTTAGAAATGGTTTCTCTGTATATCTTGGAACTCACTCTGTAGACCAGGCTGGCCTCTAACTCAAAAAGATCAGCCTGCCTCTGCCTCCCAGGTGTGCTGGGATTAAAGGTATGTACCACCCCCTACCCAAAATATTTAAAGATCTATTTGTGTGTAGGAGTCTTTTGCCTGCATGTATGTAACATGTGTGCCTGGTGCCCTGCAGAAGTTAGAGTTTCTGGTCCCCTCCAACTACAGTTAAGGATGGCTGTGAACTACCATGTGAGTACTAGGGATTGAACCCAAGTCCTCTGTAAGAGCAACAAGTGCTCTTAGCTGCTGAGCCATCTCTCCAGCTCCTACATTTTTTTAATTTGTTTTGTTTTGTTTTAACAGTCTAATCTACAGGGCCCCAGCCAGAGGACATAAGATGAATCGTGGGGGAAAAAATGTGTTATGGAATGCCTGTGATTTTTATCACTGGGGAGGGGGAGGCAGAGGGATTGTGAGTCGGAGACTAGCTTGGCTTACAAAGCAAAACACCTTCTCAAAATAAAGTGAAAAGAAAAAGAGGTAAAATGCTGGCCCAGCATGTGTGTCACCCTGGATTTCAGGCCCAGGGCTGCCTGAAGCAGGACACGTCCCTGCAGGCTTGTAATCCCAGCACTGGGGAGGTAGAGGCTGGAGGAGAACCTTCAGTGGCAACTCCTCTTGGTGACCAAGCACACCGACATAAGTTCATGTGCAGAGCTGCTGTTTCCACCTCCTTACAGACCTTAGCCAGGCTTGTGAGGACTTGTGAAGGGACAAGCATGGGCAAAGCCACCCTTGACTGTGCCAGAATCACTCACCTATCACAGCAGGATGCCCACACTGTACGGAGTCACCTGGCCAAGTGACTGGGGCCCCAGAGCCAACACCAAGAGCCAAGACGTCCGCCACTTCCTAAGGCTGGACGCAACCGGATGGATGTGAACAAACCCAAGAGTCAGCTCTGCCGCCACGCCTCACCCAGTCCCCCTTTCACTCTTGAAACGTGTATATACTAAGCTGATCTAAAACTCACTGCGTGGACAAGGATGACCTAACACTTCCTATCCTCCTGCCTCCACCTCCAGAGCGCTAAGATTACAAGCATGCACCACCATTGCTTGGTTTTAGGTGGTGCTGGGAACAGAATCCAGGGTTTTGTGCATGGGCAAGCGCCCTATCACGCGAGCTCCACCCCGTTAAATAAACCAGGAGATGCGTGTACACAGGTGCAAAGCTTGCCCAGGCCCAGTGTGAGTGGAAGGACTTACATTAGCTAGGAAGGGGTAGGGGCCCCCTAGAGCGTGGAACCCTGGCAAGCAGAAGAGAAAAACAGTGTGCCAGGACTGTGCCTCACTTAGATTCATGGGCTGGGACCCTGAAAATTAGACTAAGGGATAAGGGGGAGGAGGCAGAGGTGTCTTGGCCCCGTAATTCTAACACAGGTGGGAACAAGGGGAACAAGTCTGACACAGCATATTAACCATGTAAATTTCAGACAAGTTAAGTTTCACTTCCCTCATCTTTAGGAAGAGGATCATAAATTTTCACCTTCAAAGTATTAAATGAGATGCTGCCTCCTGTTGAACAGGAGATACTATCTTCAAAGCCTTTGTGGAACAGAGTGCCTGGCTCATTCCCTTAGTCAGTGCTAACGCCAACACCAGGTACGCAGCATCTTTTTTGTTGGGGTTTTCTAGTTTGCTATTTTTGAGGCAGAGTCTCCTGGAGTCCTGGCTAGGTTTGAACTCCCATTTCAGTATGGGGCGGGGCCGGGGGGGGGGGAAGGGGCGGGGGGAAGTTTTGGATTCTCCTGTGCCTGCCTCCTAAAACTATAGGTGTGTCTCCATGTCTGGTTTATTCTGTGCTGTATTTAAACACAGGGCTTCCCAAGTGAAATAAATAAGTAATTGAAAGAGAAAAAAAAAAAAAAAGAGGGAAACAATCCCGTCTTTAAACGGGACATGTCAGGGCACACACACAAGCCCAGCAATTAGGAGGCCAAGGCAGTAGAACCCAACCTCAGAGGCAGCCCGGCCACACAGTAAATCTGTCACAAAAGGAAAGCCCCATCCTTTATCCTAGACATTTTAACTTCTGGGAATCTAGCCTAGAAAATATATGTATTCCCGAGCCCTTTATTCAGCAACTCGTGTGCCCATGAAACAGTTTGGAATGGCACCATCATCGAATGCCAGGCGTGGTGGGGCTTTGTGGTCACTCTGAACCAGGTCTGTGTTTCAATGTGTTTGAGGGTGATGGGTGGGCCAGGAGGCTGCCCAGCCTCATCTGAACAGGCCTTCTTGCCTCCAAGGCCCCTACCTCTTGGTTTTATAGTTGCCTTTGTTGCTTTTGGCCTGGAGTCCTCTATGTAGGCTAAAGTGACCTTAAACACAGAGAGCTGGCTGCCTTTGCCTACTGAGTACCAGGATTAAAGGCATGTGTCACCACGCCTGGCTACTGTTTTTGTTTGTTTGTTTGTTTTTGAGACATTCTCTTGTAGCTTAGGCTAGCCTCAAAGTCCCTATGTATCCAAGGATAACCTTGAATTTCTGGTCCTCCTGCCTTTGCCTCCCACATTCTGGAATTATAAGCATGTGACACTACTGTTTAGTTTTGAGGCAAGGGGACATTCTGTAGCACAGGCTACCCTTGAACTCTTGGAAATCCCAAGTGCACAGATTACGGCTGGATATCAGGAAAACCAGCATCCTACCCCTGGGTGCAGGTATGCCACCAGCCACCTGGAGGCACTCTAGACAGCCAACCTCTTTCACGTGTCATGGCAGGGTTTTTCCCGTTCTCCTTAACACACTCGGGGGACTGCAGGAGAGGTTGGCAGCTGAAGCTCGGGCCAGACAGGGCAGGTTGGAGCCTGCCCACTCTTCAAAGGCTTCTCTCTCTCCCCTAGCCGTTACCTGCACAACCGTAGGTGCCAGGGACCAGTACACCTTTCGTAATGCTGGCCAGGAGGAAGAACCCTTAACCCAGACAGCGGAGGACACCAGGGAAAAGTCAGAGGGTTCCAGGAAAAGTACCACACAGTCAAAAGAGGATGTAGGCTCTGGGGGTCCCCAAGCCTGGGATGGGTCTCTCATTTACCTGATGTGTTGTAACTTCTTACAACTTGTCTCTCCATTTTGAGCAGCAATAAACAACAAAGAGAAAGACAGTACTAGGCGGTGGTGGCACACCCTTTAACCCCAGCACTGGGGAGGCAGGACAGGAAGTCAGAGCGGGAACCGAGAGGCAGGAACAGAAGCAGAGGCCATGGAGGGCAGCTGCTTCCTAGCTTGCCGCTCATGGCTGCCTCAACCTGCTTTCTTATACAAGCCAGGACAACCTGGCCAGGGATGTCAAGGTGTGCTAGACTCTCCCACATCAATCATTCACCAAGAAAATCCCCCGAAGATTTGCCCAAGGGACTGTCTAATAGAGGTGATTTCTCAGCTAAGATACCTTCTTTCCAGATGACTCTGGCTTTCATGCAAATCAAAGGAGGACACAGAAAGAAGGGTGGCTGGCCAGGAGTTGGTGGCACACGCCTTTAGTCCCAGCACTCGGGAGGCAGAGGCAGGCGGATCTCTGTGAGTTCAAGTCCAGCCTGGTCTACAGAGCAAGTTCCAGGATAGGCTCCAAAGCAATACAGAGAAACCCTGTCTTGAAAAACAAAAAGAAGAAGAAGGGTTGCTGAAACCTAGTAACTCTCTGACACCTTCTTCTCTAGGGAGAGAAACCCTGTCTTGAAAAACAAAAAGAAGAAGAAGGGTTGCTGAAACCTAGTAACTCTCTGACACCTTCTTCTCTAGGGGACATCAACAGGACAGGTTGTTATTTTCTATTATTTAATTTATTATATCTTGTTTGTTTTTCGAGACAAGGTTTCCCTGTGTAACAACCAGGCTGGCCTCAAACTCACACAGATCTGCCTGCCTCTGTTTCCTGAGACCTGGGATCAAAGGTGTGCACCACCAACAACCGACTTTTAATTTCTTTTTGAAAACAAGGTCTTGGGGCTGGAGGGATGGCTCAGTGGTTAAGAGCACTGACTGCTCTTCCAGAGGACCCTGGTTCAATTCCCAGCACCCACATGATAGTTCACACCTATCTGTAATTTCCATTCTAGGAAACCCAACAGCCATGGCAAAACACCAATGAACCTAAAATAAATAATAAATAAAAAAGCAGTCTGTTTACAAAAAAAAAGGGACAAGGTCTCAGCTGGGCATGGTGGCATGGAGGCACTCAGGAGGCAGAGGAAGGTAGATCTCTGAGTTTCTTAGTTCAAGGCCAGCTTGGTCTACAGAACAGCCTGGGCTAAACAGAGTATTCTTGTCTTGGTGGGTGGGGGTTGGGGGGAGGCAAGAATTCCACTTGTAGCTCTAGTGGCCTGGATAGTAATCCTAAAATCTTCAGGTCAACCAACAATGCCATATTGCTGCTTAGGGCCATGTCTGGCTTGGACCCTAACTCTTTCTAGAATTCTGGGTCTCAAAGCCAGGGACTCAGACTTGTTAGGCAAGCATTTTACCAACGGAGCTATACCCCAATCCCCAATTATTCCTTCCTCCAATAATCAAGTCTGGAAGCTTCATTTCCCGGTTTTAAAAACTGATTAGGGGAAAAGGGCTCATCCATCCTCAGTGACATCGCAGCCTGAAAAGCTGACCAGCTCCCTAGCACTGCGAGTTGCAGGATGTATGGTGTGGTAGTCTCAACCCAAGCCCGCCTCCAGCAACTGTTACCTCTCCTCACCCCCCATCTTCCTGCCCAAGACTCTCCCTTCTCACTCACTGCCTCTGTAGTCCCTCCATTCTCCTTAAAACTGGCAATAAGCTCAGGCTAGCAATAGAACTCCAGAAGTCCTTTCTCTGAGGATGCAAACAGTAAGCATTTTAGAGCTTCTGAGCCAAGGGGGAAAACCCAGACACACTGTGGGCCCTTAGCTTGTACAACAATGCCTGCGGCAGTGTGGCTCAGGAGAGAAAGACGCTCGCTTGGGGGGTTTGTTTGTTTCTTCCTTTTATTTCTTTATTTTAATTTTTTTTCCTGTTTCTGTGATAGAATACTTGGACAAAAAGCAACTTGAGAGGGAGTTCATTGTGGCTCACAGTTCAAGGCCGCAGTCTACCATGGTGGGAAGTCATGCAGCAGAAGCCTGAAGCAGTGTGTGTGTGTGTGTGTGTGTGTGTGTGTGTGTGTGTGTGTGTAAGGATGTGTGTGTGAAGGGACATGTGTGTATGTGAAGGGATATGTTTGTGTGTGTGTGTGTGTGTGTGTGTGTGAGAAGGGATATGTGTGTGTGTGAAGGGATGTGTTTGTGTGTGTGTGTGTGTGTGTGTGTGAGAAGGGATATGTGTGTGTGTGAAGGGATGTGTGTGGGTGTGAAGAGATGTGTGTGTGTGAAGGTGTGTGTGTGTAGGTGTTTGTATGTGTGTGTGTGTATGAAGGGATGTGTGTGTGTGTGTATGTGTGTGTGTGTGTGTGTGAAGGTGTGTGTGTGTGTGTGTGAAGGTAGGTGTGTGTGTGTGTGTGTGAAGGGATGTGTGTGTGTGTGTGTGTGTGAAGGTGTGTGTGTGTGAAGGTGTGTGTGTGTGTGTGTGTGTGAAGGTGTGTGTATGTGTGTGTGTGTGTGTGAAGGTAGGTGTGTGTGTGTGTGTGTGTGTGTGTGTGTGTGTGTATGTGTGTGTGCAGGGATGCTGCTGCCTAGCCTCCTCTCTCCATTCATACAGACACAGGAAAAGCAGCTTAACCTCCTCTAGGCATGCCCAGAGGCCAGCCTCCCAATCATTAGATTCTGTCTACTTGACAACACCAATTACCAAGGGAGAGAAGTCAGGAAGCCTAGAGAGGAGACTCCATCAGTCTATACACTCTGACATGAGGAGTTTTGGTGGGGGGCTCAGGCCCTCTGCAAATTCTCCTTCTACACCATCGCCAAGGTCTTCCGGAGCCCCAGTGGGTGGGATAACTGTGGAGTCCCAATCTGGAGCCTCCTCCCAGACCAACAGGCCTTCTCCCTTGGCCACTCCTCCCAGCATCTCCACCCTTCCTCCCCCTACAAGCAGCAGCTAACAGTTCTCCAGGGCGCTGTCAGGCTCCACTCCCTCAGGCTCAGACCTGGCCTGGGGTGTCATTTGTGAAAGAAATGACTTCCCTCAGAGGAGCCCCCCAAAAAGGAGGCGGCAAGCTGGGTAGAAGGCAAACATCAGGTGCTGTGTGCCCCATCAAACAGAGTCTGGAGCTAGTGGTGGCGTCGGTCACACAGCTGTAGTCCCAGCACTCAGGAGGCTGATAGGAGGGGGGTTAGGAGTTCAATTCCAACCTGGGCTACAAGACCGCAGAGGGCTGGGGATGGTGCAGCACACCTTTAGTTCCAACACTTGGAGGCAGAAGCAGGTGGATCTCTGTGAGTTGGAAGCCAGCCTGGTCTACAGTGGGTACCAGGACAGTCAGGACTACACAGAGACACTTAGTCTTTAAAAAAGGAGACAAACAAACAAAACTGTGAGAAAATAAGAAAAAGGTTAATTTTTTTAAAATTATTTATTTAGTTTTGAGATGGGGGTCTCACTGTGTAGCACAGGCTGGCCTTGAAATAACAAAAATGAAAAGACCACCTCCCTCTGCTCCCCAGGCACTGGAATTAAATAAAGGCTTGTACCATTTTGCCTGACTTTTTTTTTTTCCTGCATGTGAATATTTTACTTGAATGTATGTGCATGCTTGGAGTCTAAGGAGGTCAGAAGAGGGCATCAGATCCCCCGGAACTAGAGTTTCAGATGGTTGGGATCTTCCCATGGATACTGGGAATTGAACCTGAGTCCTCTGAAAAAGGGACCACTTGCAGTCAGAGCTCTTAAAAGCTGCACCATCTCTCCAGACCCCTAACACTTGTTTGGTTTTGTTGTTGTTGTTGTGGTTTAATCAAAGGTAGTCAGCATAGCAAGGCCCATGTTCCCTTTCCCCTCTGCTCTGATATCAGAGTCAGATATGAAGTAGGACTCACGGGAAGCCATGTGGTCCCACCCATTTTCATGCCATGTGGTTCATGACACATCTCTTTTTTCTTGCTATGCTACTTTCAATTTGCCTTTGTGTAACATTTAGATTGCTCTGTGTTTCAGAGGCCCCTTGGTAGATCATTCCACAGACAGAGGAGGGAAGCAAGGCTCAGAGAGGCTGCTTAACCTAATCAAGTACACACAGCAGTGGCAGAGCAGGGGCACTTTGAGTCTGTGCCCTCCCTCCTGGTCTCACGGGCTCTGTCCTGCACTTACTACCCTTCCAGCCGTGCCCTGACCTCAGCTGCACCCCTGCTCACTCCTGCTGAGTGACACTGAGACCCTTGAAGCAGGCAAGTGTTCTGGGTGGTGATGGGGGGGGGGGGGTTCTGTGTGTGCAGTCTCAGGCTTTCCCTGCAGGCAGGCAGTTTTAATGAGGTTTGGTAATAAATGGACTCTTTTGAACACTCTGTGTGTAATAACAGTTATTTAAAGTATCCAGTAGATTAAAAAAAAATAATGAGTGGTTTAGCTGGCAGAGTGGCTCCTGGCAGAGTAGAGGACATCGAGCCGCAGGCTCCAGAGAGTGGACACATGGTCCTTCTCTGGGCTCACTGGAGCCGGCGTGGCCTCCCCGGGTCTCTGGGTCCTGTCTCTCCAAGGAGGGTTAGATTCCAGCTAGAATGATAACTTCTGCAAACGACCAGCCTTACATCACATGCGTGCGCTAGAGAGGCCACGGTCAGCGTCCTCCTTCCAAGGCTCCTGAGGCCCCGTAGCTGCCCCAGGCTGTGCACTAATTCAACAACAGGTTTTCTATGCATGGGGTGCAGATCTATGAGTCAGTGAAGGAAGAGCATCCGATTTTCTTGTCTCCTTCCATCTCCCCATCATGATGGATGCTCCTGTTTTTATTATTTTTTTACTTATTTTTTGTTCTTCCAGACAGGGTTTCTCTGTGTGGTTCTGTAGACCAGACAGGCATCGAACTCACAGAGATCCTGTGCCTCTACCTCCCGAGTGCTGGGACTAAAGTGTTTGCTGCCACCACCCGGCTTCTGTACTTACTTTAAAATTTTTAATGTATGTGTGTGAGTGTGTGAGCTACCACGTGCCCCCGATGCCAGTGGGTGAGTTGAGCATGTGGAGGTCAGAAGACAAGGTGTGTGACTCACGTGGATGCCATTGATCAAAGGCAGGCCTCATGCTTAGCTGCATGAGCCATTTTGCCAGCCGGGAGCTGCTTCTAGACAAAGGTCAGGGGTCATAAGGTGATGGGAGAATGTCAGGGCTGGGAGAGGCATCAGACAGCACCCAGTTCTCCTTCCTAAAGCCTAGGCCGTGTACAAACCATCTTTCTTTGTGTAGCTCTGGCTGTGTTAGAACTGGCTCTTATAGAACAGGCTGGCCTTGAATTTACAGAGATCAGGTGCTGAGATTAAAGGTGTGTGCCACAACCACCGGGCTATAATTGCCTTTATTATTACTATTTTCATTTTTGTTTTGTTTTTCCAGGCAGAGTTTCTCCGTGTAGCCCTGGCTGTTCTGGAACTCTCTCAGAGATCTGCCTGCCTCTGCCTCTCAAGTGCTGACTCTTTGGGCACTCACATGCATGGTGCACAGACATTAATGTAGGCAAAACATCCATCACATACAATGGAAAATAAATATTAAAACATATTCACTTTAGTGTGAATCGTATGTATGTGTATGTGTGGGGGGCAGGGAGTTGTGCACACGTATGTAATATCTGAGAAGTCCAGAAGAGGCTGTCAGTCCCCTGGAGCTGGAGTTAGGTGGTTGTAAAAGGCCGGAAGTGGGTATTGGATAACTGAACTCTCATCCTCTGGAGGCGCTCTCTTCACTGCTGAGTCATCTCTCCAGCCCCTTTTTATCTTTTCCTTTCTGTCTTTTCTTTGCTACAGTAGGGATGGAACCCGGGCCCCATGCATGTGAGTGTGTGCTGTATACTTGTATACTGATCTGTACTCCTGGGGTAGCCCTAAGCAAAATCACAGTGGGACCATAACCATATCAGGGTGCAGATGGACTTTCTTACATTTCCTTTTTTCTTAAGAGTGCTGGGGATGGAGCCCAGGGCATGCACTGTGCCACAGAGCCACACCCTCAACCCAAACAAGCCCTGTCATGTCTGCACACAGTAAAAGTTCAGTGCTTTTGGAACAAATGTAGGAATGCCTTTCCTCCTTTAACCTGGCTGTCTATTTGTGAATTTTAGAATTAGCCTGGATATTTAGAATGGTGGGGACTTCCCATGAGATTAATAATGTGTTTTTCTTCCTCCAGTTTTTTTTTTTTTTTTTCTTTGTCCAAGACAGGGTTTCTCTGTGTAGCCCTGGCTATTCTGGAACTTGCTCTGTAGGCTGGCCTCAAACTCTCAAAGATCTGACTGCCTTTGCCTCCAAGTGCTGGATTAAAGGAATGTGCCACCACTGTCCACGAGTCTCTGTCTCTCTCTGTCTCTCTGTCTCTCTCTCTCTCTCTCTCTCTCTCTCTCTCTCTCTCTCTCTCTCTCTCTCTCTCTCTTTATTGACTATGTGGCTGGTAGCCAAGGACTTGCTATGTGGACCAGGCTGGCTTGGAACTCACAGAGATCACCTGCCTCTGCCTCTTGCATGCTGGGATTAAAATTGTGTGCTGCCATGACTTAGCTTGCTTTTCTTACTTTTTTAGACAGGTTGGCCTCAAATGTGCTTTGCAGCTGGAAACAGGGTATAACTTTGGATTTTTTTTTTTTTAATCTTCCACCCTCTACTTCAAAGTGTTGGATCACAGGTAAGTCACCATTCCTGATTTACATTGGGATAGAGATGGAAGCCACATTGGGATAGAGATGGAAGCCAGGGCCTCCTGCAACAACAATTTTCTTTTTCTGCTTTGAAAGGATTCTAGTTTTGTAAGACATAACATAGTTTGCAATGCAAGAGCCACCAGGGCTACCACAGTCACCAGGGTCACCAATCTGCCTTAAATGGGCTGTACCTTTTCTTGTTTTGTTGTAACCTTTAGGGGAGTGAGTTGACGTCATGCTGGGGTAAAGCCCTATTTTTCCTGTCTATTCAAATTCCAGTGGCTCAGCCTCCTCACTGGAAAGGCATTTGGTTTTGTTCCTTTCGCAGTCAAAGTTGAGTGGATGCCTGTAACACATCACACAATCACTTTGTACCTTGTTCCCGCCACAACCTCAATAGGTCTTGATAACATAGCTTGGACTGACCGGAGACTCATTGTGTAGCCTAGGCTAGCCTAGAACTCCTGATCTCCCCTCCTCTGCTTCCAGAATGATGGGATCACAGGCTTGAGCCTAGTCAGGCTTTCACTTGTTTCAAACCTGTTCCACCAGCTGGGTGTGGTCCCCAGAATTTAGGAGGTGGAAACAGGAAGACCACACATTCAAGACTATCCTTGGCTAGCTGTCTAAGCTGGGGAGTGGGGGGGGGGGTCTATCCTTGGCTATATAGTGAACTGAAGATCCTGTCTCAAAGTGGTGGCATGTGCCTTTAATCCCAGAGGCAGGCAGATCTCTGTGAGTTCGAGGCCAGCCTGATCTACAGAGTGAGTTCCAGGGCATCCAGGGCTACACAGAGAAACCCTGTCTTAAAAAAACCAAAACCCAAACAAACAAACAAACAAAAAGCCCAGTATCTGTACTGTCTTCTGACAGGGAAAAAAGACTCTGCAGTCTGTTACTTGAAAGCTTGAGTGGGGGACAGTCTTCTAGCATGATGGTGAGCTATTGATTAGAGACTAGTTCTGCAGATTGTGGCTCCATCATGAATGCAAACACAGGTCAGGATGGGGAGCCACTGGTGGCTGCAAACTAACCACGTATGTTGATTAAATTGATTTCGATCCAGGTTTTCCCGGATTGGAGAAATTACATTTGATTCCCCAGACGAGCCCACTCTCATTTCACATTTCTCCTGGCCTCTCTTCTATTAAAAGGGAAATGGTAAAACCTGTCAGAGCACAATTGCAAAGTGCTTGCTTGCTTAATCCTTGAAGACTGCAAGAGCCCTCTCCAGCCCTTGGGACTTTTCTTACCTTCAAAACAGGACATAGCTCAGAAAATGCCGGAAAATGTTCATTGAATTGGCTTAACCCAGAGCCCTCATTGTGCCAGCTTCGTGGGTTCTATGTCCTTTAGCTGAGAGCTCCTCTCCACGAACTAGGGGATAAATAGCCCAAGGATGAAAACAGATAGTGGGCTCTTGAGGAAAATGGACAAGCAGGTGGCACTTCTCAGGCTTTTGGAAGCAGAAAAGTCTCCTGGGATATCTCCCGGATGCATTTTCCTGGCTGAAGTGTAGCTCATTGGTAGGGGGCACCCTTTTGTTTGTTTCATTGCTTACTTTTTCTTTTTGCCTCTTTGTTGTTCTTATTTTTTAAGACAGGACCTCATGTAGCTGAGGATGTATGCAGTCAGGGATGACCTTGAACCCCTGGTCCTGTCCTCCTCCCTTCCCTAACCAAGTGTCCAGCTAACATCAAATGCTAAAAACGTCCCAGTCCCTGCAGAGGATCCCCATCACTGCAGACATGAAAATAAAATCAAGCTAAGCATGTTGACTCACACCCATCATCCCAGCAGTTGTGGGGCAAAGTCAAGAGGATCCAGAGTTTGAGGTCACCCTTGCCACCATGCTGAATTGGAGGCCAGCATAGATAGGGGCACATATTGACTAAAAAGATGAGGAGGAGGGAGCTGGAAAGATGGCTCAGCAGGTAAGAGCACTCACTGTTCCTCCAGAGGACCCAGATTTGATTCCCAGCACCCACATGGGGACTCAGCCTTTAGTTCCAGTTCTGGGAATCTGACACCCTCTTCTGGCCTCTATGGGTACTGCATACATGTACATATGTGCAGAAAAACCCCTCATACTCATAAAATAAAATAAACTTTTAAAATCATAACTTTTTTTGCTTTTGTTGTTGTTGTTTTTTCCTTTGTTTTGTTTTGTTTGAGACTGGGCTTCTCTGTGTAATAGCTCTGGCTCTACCAGAACTCAGTTTGTAGACCAGGCTGGCCTGGAACTGGCAGCGATTAGCCTGCCTCTGTCTCCCGAGAGCTGGGAGTAAAGGAGTATGTTACCATACCCAGCTAAAATCATAACTATAATTATAATGTGAGTCCCAGGCCAGCCAAGGATACATAGTGGGACCCTGTCTCAAAATAAAGAGAGATAAGTTAAAATTTGAAGCAAACAAAAAAATGGCATTTTCTTTCTTTTTTTTTTTTTGAAATATTTATGTATTGCCTTTATTTGCTTGCATCGGAATTTTGCCTTTTTGTATGGGAATGTACCACGTGCAAGCGGCAGCTACCACATGGGTACTGGGAAGAGCAATGCATGCTTTTAAGTGCCTGCCGCCATCTCTCCCGCCTCTGCAGTTTCTGTTTTAGTAAGGTAGCCTCTAAGAAACTCCCAAGGGATGCTGACTCTGCTGGTCCTGGGGTCACCACAACTTCCTGGCCTGGGCTGAGAAGCTTCAACCCTCCTGCCTGTCGTACCAGCCAGCTGTGCAGCCCTAAGTGCCATAAAAGCTTCTCTGATTCTCTCTTCTGGATATTATTTAGGTCAGCAGGAAAATGTAGACAGCTTCCTGCATGCCATCTGCCCTGGGTGTTCAATAGATAACAGCAGGAAAAACCACAGGCTGAGCCCAGGATAGCTGCCAGGCTGGGGACTTAGAGGTCCAGCTGTAACATTTAAGGACCTTTTGGATTCTAAAATTCCGTGACTCACTCTCAGAAATGAAATAGTTTGTTTTTTTAATTAAATTATTTTTATGTGTGTGGTGTTTTGCCTGTATGTATGCCTGTGTACCATGCAGCATGCCTTTCTGGTGCCCAAGGAGGCCAGAAGAGGGTGTTGGATCACCTGGAACTGGAGTTATAGCCAATTGTGCGCCACGATGTGGGTGATGGGAATTGAACCAGGTCTTCTGGAAGAGCCATCAGTGGTCTTAAATGCTGACCCATCTCTCCAGGCCCTAGAACAGGACCTTAGGACAGGGATTTGTAGGCTACCTACAGATCTGGGTATGAGGAAATAGAAAATTCAGAAGGAACCCCAGATCAATGTTGCCGTTTTACTGACAGGGGAACCCAGACAGGAAGCAAAAGTCTTGACTTCAGTTTGACTGCTAGTTTTCCAGTTGTGCTTGCAAAGGCTGTCAGGTCTCAAAGCCAGCAAACAGCTATTGAGACATCAAAGCAAGCCTGGCTGCAGATTCTCCCAGCATCCCTCAATTCCTGCCTGTTACTCCTGGCTGGCACACCCACCCCCTACCCTAAACTTCTCCAGCCCAGAGACTGGGCTGCACCTGCCCTTCCCCGAACACTCTGCTCTATAATTCAGCCATTTTGGCTATGTGACGCTTTTTTGTCCTTTTACCTCTTGGCCACCGCCTCTTGGTGAGTGGCTCCTCTCTTCACCTCCCTGCCCCTCTCTCCTCTCCTGGTCGGGGTCAGTCTACCGGCCATGTTCAGCCTGGCCTCTCCCCTCTGCCTGCTTTCTCTTTTCATCTACAATAAAAAGTCTCCTTACTTTAGGGGTAGCCAGGTCCTCCTCCTTCTATTTCACTTTTTCATTCACCTACTGGCTTTCCAGTTATGCTTGCAAAGGTAGTGCAGCTCGAAGGGCATGACATTCCTGGGCAGGTCAGTGGGCTCAGTGGGTTACAGCATTGAAGACCTAAGGTCTGTCCCTGGCAGACACAACTCCTGCATCCTGCAAGTTGTTCTCTAGCTTCCACAGGAACCCATGGGCATGCCCCGCCCAGCCCCGCCCCGCCCCGCCCCGCCCCCCAAAAAAAGAAAAGCAAGAAAATGTAAGTCAGGCCTAGTGGCTGTGCCTTTAATCATAGCACTCAGAATGCAGAGGCACAAGTTCCAGCACAGCCAGGGATGCACAGAGAAACCTTGTCTCAAAAAATTAAATTAAATTAAAAAAAAAAAAGGAAAGAAACAAACAAGCGAACAAAAGTAAGAAAAAAAAAGAATATTTTAGTATACTGACCCTAGATAGGCAAGATATTATTTCAATGTGGAATCAATGTTTGTTTGTTGGTTGGTTGGTTGGTTGGTTTTTTGAGACAGGGTTTCTCTGTGGCTTTGAAGGCTGTCCTGGAACTTGCCGTTATAGACCATGCTGGTCTCAAACTCAGAGATCTGCCTGCCTCTACCTCCCGAGTACTGGGACTAAAGGCATGAGCCACCAACACCTGGCTGCTTCAGTTTACTTTTGAGATAGGCTCTGGGTGTATATATATCAGGGTGATCTGAGATTCACTGCGTAGCCCAGGCTGGCCTTCAACTCTTAACAATCCTCCTGTCTTAGTTGGCAGAGTGTTAGGGTTATAGGTGTGTCCTGCCCTACCAAGCTTATCCTTTACTTCTGGATGTGCCTGGGATTGAACCTAGAGCATCTCACATGCCAGGCAAGTGTTCTACTGCTGAGCCATATCCCCAGCTCTATTTGCTTTTTATGTGAGGTCTCTCTATGTTGCCCTAGCTAATTTCAAACTTCTGATCCCCCTTGCCTCAGTTTCTCAAGTAACTGGGATTACATAGCTACATACTATCGTGCCCATATTAATTTAATAAAACTGTTCATCTGTCCTGGGTTTTTTGTTTTGTTTGCTGAGTCTTCAAGTGTAATGTGAGCTGCGTATGGTGGTACAAATGCATGATACAGCATTCTGGAGGTGAGGCAATAGGATACCAGTTCAAGGTCAGGCTGGGCTACAAGGTGAAACCCTGCTTCAAGAATAAAGAAACAAAAACCCCAAACGAAACAAGCAAATCCAGCGTGTTGCTATAATTGCAGCATGGACCTGCCATATTCAAGGGTCCAGTAGCTTCTAGCTTCCTGGTTCAATAGCACAGGCAGATTGTGTATCATCCTATTGTGGTCCAAATGGACCTATCCAGACCATCAGAATTCATTTCTGTCTGGAGCTCAGGGTGTGGGTAGTGTTTGCCTAGCATGTATGAAGCCCGATTCGAGTCCCAGTACCACACAAACAGACTATGATAGTCCATGTCTGTAATCTCAACACTCCAGAGGTGAGGCAGGTGAATCAAAAGTTGCAGGGCATCATTGGTTACATTGTGAGTTCAAGACTGACCTGGAATACTTGCAACCCAGTCTAAAAACAGTGGGTGGCTTTTTTTTTTTTTTTTTTTTATGTAAGTGGGACTTGAGACTTGACTAGCCTGGGAGCTGAGGTGGAGCTGGATGGAATCACATCTCTGGGAGGGGCTCTGGCTGTCGCTGAGTTCAACCTTTATTGAGGAGCCGCAGAAAAGGCTAACAGCAAGATCACCCACATTTCCATGTACAAACAGTCACCTGTGCCCAGACAGAAGGGCCTAGAAGTCTCAGTCCCTGCTCTCCCTTCCCTTCAGCCCGCTGCTCTAAACCTTTCTTCTCTCCACGAGCAGTCGCTCAACTAAAATGAAGTAAAATTCCCAAGTTTGAGCAGGGTTTGGAGGGAGCACTCCCGGCTTGCTCTGTATGTGCACCTCACTGTCACATTCGTTACATAAGCTGAGCAGCGGCCGACCGACATGCCTCTCTGATGAGTGTGTGCGTTTGCACCCCCACCCCAGCCAGGGGAGTCACTTGGGCTTTCTTTCCCTGGGTCTGAAATAGCGTGGAACCAAGGCATGTATGTAGTGGCAGAAAACACCTTTGTCACCCGCCGAGAAGGGCCAGTTGGTGGGTGTTATCCCCCAGAGTGCTCCTCTCCAGCACAGCCTCAGGAAAAACCAGTTTTGGAAGCGCCACACCTTGGGTCAGATGATGCAACGTGATATTAGCGTTGGGTTGCATCAGCGGTTCTGACGCATGTGCCTTTTACGCCGGCAGAAAGCAGTATAATGGGGCTGGAGAAAGAAAGAGACGCTCGCTGCTTGAAAGCCTTTTAAAGGCGCTCTCAGCGTTTCTAATTGGCCACACAGGGTGTTGTCGGGAAGATAAACGCCCAACCAGCCACCTCCCCCGGACAAGCTCCAGCATGCCGTTTCCTGAAACCGGGACCTGACGGCACACTTAAGGCAGAATTCTTTTCTGGTTGGTTCTAATGTTTTATATCAAAGCCTCAAGGTTTAATCTCTTCAATCTTTTCGAATGCCTGGCCTATTAAGAGGCTTTCAAACGGTGCTCCTATGTGGTCTTGACCTGAATATCTCCGAAATGCACCAGTGAGGCTCATTTTCGGAGTTGTTTTACATAAGTGCATCCAGCTCTCAGGACACACAGACTGTGACTGTATCAAACAATTTAGATTTGGTTCGCTCAGAGTCGGTTTGCCTTCCGATATGTGTATGTCGTCCACTCCCCTCACTTGCTTCTCGATATAATAAAGAATGAACCGCAAAGACCCTAGAACTCTCTAGTCAACCAAGGAAGTTGCCGAAAAGAAACTTTGAATTCGCATAATCAGGCACTTGAGAGGTGGAGGAAGGAGGAGCAAGCGCAATGCCAGCCTGGGCTACATGGTGAGTTCCAGGCCAGCCTGGGCTACATGGTGAGTTCCAGGCCAGCCTGGGCTACATGGTGAGTTCCAGGCCAGCCTGGGCTACGCGAGACAAAACAAAAGCACAAAGGGAAAGAAAGAAACAATTGGTAGAAGAGAAAGTGATACTGCGATGCAAGCCTCCCCTAGTACCAGCCACGTCCATCTTTCTTCAATGGGCAATCCTGCACATTGCTAGCCCGCTTCTGTGAACTGGCCCCTGCCGACTTCTCACTCGTCAGCCTTGTCACTTTAATCTCACCCCAGCACCTCTGGCCACTTCCCTTCCGGGATCCCTGCACTACTCCGTGGTGCTGGGAAAATGCTTTCTACCCCTTTTCTGGCAGGTCGGAGTCTTTAAATTGCTCAACTCAGCTTGTTCAGGAAACGCCTTCCTTAATCCTAGAATGGGGTAAGTTCCACCCACTTCTCTATCTTTCTCCTTACTCTACCTTCCCACTGGGCAGAGACCTTGTTCTCTACGTCTGTATTTTCAGCATGTAGCATCCTTGCATCTTGTTGTGTTTGTACCGGGGGCGCAGTAAATATGCTAAAAGAAAAACTTTCCATCACAAGTAGTTTCAAGTCCACTTATGCCACCAACCCCCCCTCCGGGATAATTACTAAGTTCTTAGTATATCAAACCTTTGAACGCGCAACAGCACCCGGTTGCATCCTGGGGACACATCCACAGTGAATAAAATCTAGCCTCTGTGTGCATAGGAGAAAGTTATTCAAATTGTATTCATCTTTCATTCCAATCACTCAATTGGGGCACGTCCCCCGTTCCCCGTTGGCTGCTGCGTGAGCAAAGCAACTATTTTCCAGCGACTGTCCTCAGGTGACCTGTCTAGACGCTCAGAGGAAAAAACAAGAGAATCTGACACTCTCCGGAGCCCCAAAGACGCCTGTGACGCGCAGGCCGCGCTGCGTGAAAGGGCGTGCGGAGCGCACAGCGGCAGGCCCAGCGGGGCTTGCGGCGTGGCGCCGGGTGCCCGGGACGCAGGCTCGGGTGGGTGGCCGGGCCGCGGGGTCCTCCGGCCGATAGGGGGCGCGCGCGCCCGGAGCCCCTCGCCGCCCGCCGCGCGCGCGCTCGCTTGCCGCCCGGCCGCACATGTGTTTCTGTTTTGTGTTGTAGCATTTGTTCTGGAAGCTCGTATTTACATTTTAAGTGTATCTGGTGAGTGGGCTGGAGCCCTCGTCCGGGCCGGGAAGAGAAGAAGCCGTCGACCCGTCTTTCAATCGCTCCCCTTCCCCTTTTCTCATCACTCCAACCAGGTAGGGGCTGAAACCAACAGGGACCAGTTTGCAGGGTCTGGGAAAGTTTTTTTTTTTCCTCTTTTTTTTTTTTCCTTCTCTTCCTCTCCCCCCCCCCACGAGAAAGGTTAGAGAAAAAAAACGCTGGGGAAGGGGGGGGTTGGGGGACGGAATGAATAAGAAGGGGAAGGAAGGCGGATCCACGTGGTTTAATCGGAGACAGACAGAGATCCCATTGTTCAAAATCAATAAAAAAAAAAAAAAAAAAAAAAGCAGACGGGGCGAGTGCGGGGCAGCGGGGCCCGGGCGGGGGGGCCACGAAAGTTCCTCTTTCCGCGCGTGCTCGCAGGTGCTCGGGGCCGGGCCGGGCCGGGGTGAGGGGGTCCCCGCGTGGCGCGCGGCGCGGGGAGGGGCGAGGGAGCAGCAGGTGGGGCGGCCCACGCCGCGCCGCGCTCCCCGCCCCCGCAGCCAGCCCGTGCATTGTGCGCCCGTGTCTCCGCAGCCCGCGACCATGCCCAGGAAGAAGGGGGCGGCCTGGGAGGAGCCGAGTTCGGGCAACGGCACGGCGCGCGCGGGGCCTCGGAGGCGCGGCGGCCCCGCGGGCAGGAAGCGCGAGCGGCCCGAGCGCTGCAGCAGCAGCAGCGGCGGCGGCAGCAGCGGCGACGAGGACGGCCCGGAGCTGGACGGGGCCCCCGGCGGCGGCAAGCGCGCGGCCAGGCCGGCGGCGGCGGGCAAGGCGGGCGGCACGGCCGCGATTATCACGGAACCCGAGCACACGAAGGAGCGCGTCGTGAGTGGGGCGGGGGCGCGGGCGGTTGGCGGTTGGGGGGGAGGGGCGCCGCGGGGTCACGCCCCGCCCCTCCCCCACGCCGCGCGGCGAGGGACTCGGAGGAGCTGGCCCCGGGCCGGGGGGACGGGGCGTGCGTGGCCCCGCGGGGGCTGGCGCTGTCCCCCGGGTGCGTCCCCCTCTCCCCCCCGCGTCTCTTCCTCCGGGGAGGGCAGCCCTCCGGGAGCCGCCGGCTCGCGCCGGGGCTTTGAGGTTCCCGCCGCTGCGGCTCGGGCGCCCCGGGGGGGCGGGGCCTGGCGCGCTGCGCGCATGCTCCGTGTGTATCCTGCGCCGTCGGCCGGCCGGTGCGCGCGGGGCATGGTGGGGGCCGCGCGGCTGTGAGCGCGCATGCTCCTCGGAGGCCCTCCCCGCCCCGGGGCTCTCCTCCCACCCGCGACCCCCCGCAGAGCGGCGCTGGGCTTTGTTTGCCTGGGGTGGCCGCGGCGTGGGGCCGGTTGGGGGGGGGTCCGTTCTCCTGTACGCTCTGGTCCCCGCCATCCAACTTGAACTTGCGGGAAAAGCCCCGCAGAGCCGGTGAGGGCCGGGCCCAGGGTCCGCAGCATCCTTAACTAGAACTTTGTGGAAGTTTTCTTTGGGACATCTCTCCCCTCTGCCGAGGCAGGAGACCACATGTCACCCTTGTTTCTAAGGATGCTCAGGAGAGGTGACAACGGTAAAGGGACCTGGGCGCCTCACAGTCCAAGCACACTAGAAAGCCCTTCACCATCATGCAGGTCATGCCCGTGATCATATTTCCCAAACGGTCCTAAAAGCTGCTGGGCATGCAGGGGAACCCTAAGTGAGGTAGGCTTGCCAGATAGGGTGATGGTCTCCGCCAGCGTGTTAAAAGAGGAACTCACCAATTGCCCTCCTGCTCCCCGCTCAGAGGGTTAGGACCATGCTAAGGTGTTAGGCATGGTGGAGTCCTAGCTCTGTTGAACCGGGTTTTCTGAGTTTGGGAAAGCCACGTGGAATTGGATTATCTGTATCTGAGCTAGCAGCTGTACTGCTCTTGTCCACTGCAAGAACAGTGAGTTCTGTAGTCTGGAAAGAGATTCTTAACCCACCGAGGGATTCACGTGGAGTAGAAGAAAGAAGTGGAGGGGTTGGGAGCCCTGCCCCTGCCCCTGCCTCCGCCTCCGCCTCCACTAACCCTGCATTGGAGTTGGCACGTTGTGTCCTACCCAGAGATGTCATCTCTGAGTGAAGCAGGCCCCTGCAGTTTGTGCTTATGTGTACAGCTAACTTCCTGTCTGTGTGTAGAAACAGGAACTGAAAAGCTGTGTCTGCCACCTTATACCATTGTCAGGGCCATAGGATGGGTGAAGCCAGGGGCCTGTGGGGAATCAAATGATACCCTTGAGTTTGTTTCCCTTAGGGTTGGTGAGTTTGGCTCAAGAACAAGGGCATTCATTCCCACAGGCCTAGGCCACAGGCCACCCAATGTCCCCAGCCCAGGGCCATCCTGGTCTCTCAGCTAGGCAGGTTATAGGCTGTTTGCTGTAGTAGGCTACCAATCTCTTGATTTTTCAGAAGTTACTTCACAGAGCAGACCTAGGCTGCCTTCTCTTATCTTGAATTTGCAGTAGTGTTGGGCTTGGGGAAGATAAGCCACATACTCACATTGTTGGGGGGCATGTTTACCCTGCCTTGAAGAGTCAGGTGTTCCTGGAAAGACAGAATAGCCAATTTGTAGGTTAGTCGAGGGTCCAGGCTCACAAGTAGTTGTGAAGGATGGCTATTGTGTTTTCAAGGAAGAGTCTGATTCATTGATCATCCCCAGTGGTCTTGCCTGTGTCCTCGGAGACCAGTGAGTGGTACAGGTGTCCTTTTTGTCTGTTCTGTTTTGTTTTTTTTCTATGTAGTAGCTTTGGCTGTCCTGGGACTTGATCTATAGAACAGGCTGGCTTTGAACCTTGAGATCCACCTGCCTCTGCTTCCCAAGTGCTGAGATTAAAGGTGTATGACACCACCATCTGACTTATAGACCCTGAGACATATTTCCACTCTTAGTGGATAAAAATGAAGGCCAAGCTTGCAGTGAGAGTGTTGATAGCCCTCAGGGACTGTTGTTGCCAGCATCTTGCTCCATGGTCCTCTTCATCCCAGTGTATCAGTCTCCTAAATGGACTGTGAAAAGGTTGATTCTCAGCCTTGCAAAGTGTACTTGGGTGATAATCCAGAAACTGCTATGGCCAGGAACTCCCATTTTGTTGATTGAACATACTCTGTGCTTCTGCCGTGTCTAACTCCTCTGAGCACAGGCCAGGACCAGTCATGGGGAGGTAGGTAGCTAGGTGAGATGCAGTTCACCCATCCTGGACTGTTGGGCTTTGTCTGCGTGCAGGCCTTTAGACACAGTGCAGTCACGTTGTAGTCTGGGTTAGCTTTCAGAGAACAGGGAGACCACTTTCTTGTTCTTTTTCCTTCCTTCCTGTCCCTCCCTTCCCCTCCCTCACTCCTTTTGATGTTTGGATAGGACTGAACTCAGGGCTAAGCACATGCTCTTCCACTGAGCCCCCAAGCCCTCTCATATCCATTTGCTCACTGGGATCCCCTGGGTAGGGCCAGCAGGCTTATGGGCTAGGTTGTTGCAGCTCTGTGGCTGAGGATTTCTTTTTGATGGGGGCTAGATTGAAAGGGCATTGTGAATAGCACTAATTAAAGTTTTTATTCCATAAGGAGGAGGGGAGTCAAGCTGTAGGGAGATGAACTGTTTGTTGGGTTACCAGTAAACAGTTTGGAGGTATCGGCAGTGGATGAAGTCCCTCATCCTCGGTGAGAACACGAGGGTCCATGGAATGAAACTGGGCCCAGGCTAGCGGGTTGTGTTTTTCGTGGGCAGTGGGCATGGTTACCCACAGACAGCCCTTTCAGAAGGCAGGGCTTTCAGACACATGCTAGCTGGCTTGAAAGGCTTCAGGAGCCCCGCAGATGGCAGTAGGTACTGGCCACCTGCCCTTTGTCTTTGGAGCTCAGGGCTGGAGTGGCCACAACACCCATGAGACTTAGCTCTGTGTGAGTGTCTCTCGGTGAGTGCTGAGCTTGGGAGCCCTTGAACTTCTCTATGTCAGGAGTAGAATGCTGTCTGGCCTGGCGTCATGCTGGTTTTGAGGCCTCTCCCCTCTATTTCTGGGGCTCCTTCAAAGTCTGACCTGAAGAATGGTAGAGCACCCACTAGTGACAGTCTTAAAGAGGGCCCAGTGCTGTGTGGGCGAAGCTTGTAGGCCGTGCCAGCCACACCTGCTTTAACAAAGGAGAAAGGGAACGGAGGCCCCCGTCGGGTAACTTGAGTCTGGCTTTGGAAGGCTGCTCCCGCACTCCACACTCCTGAATAATTGAGAAGGGAGCCTACTCCATCCCTGTGAGGCCTGGCCCTGAGGAGCCAGTCTTGAAGCTCCATTCCTGCCATCTGCCTCCTGGAAGTAGGGGTTACATAGTAATGGGGAAACCTGAGAGGTCAGATTCCCCCAAAATAAAGTGTGGCGTGTGTCCGGGACAGCTGACCTGGGGCCACTGTGGGCTTGGGGTATTGGAGCTGCAGCCACTGCTTGGTTCTGGTTCTGGTTTGCTCCGGGCTTCCACAAAGAGCTCAGAAGGAGCTCTTCTTAGTCAGGGGTGGAGGTGGGGGTAGAGGGGTACGTAGGTACAGAGATTGAGCCTAAAACCAACTCTATTTCATTGCTTTTTATGCTAATTTTTATTTCTCTGTGTGTATGTGTACGTGCTTTACACCCTATATGCACAAGGCCAGATGTGCCAGATCCCCTGGGACTGACATTAGAGAAATGTGAGCCACTCACTACGTGATCGGGTGCTAGGAACTGAACCCAGGTCCTCTGCCAGAGCAGGAAACACTGACCACTGAGCTGTTTTCTTTCTCTAGCCCTACAGAGTGCATTTGGAAACTGGGTGTGATCCCAGAATTTGGAGGGCTGATGCAGAGAATTGTGAAAAATGAAGGTCATCATGGGCCACATAGTGAGGCTTTGTCTCAAACAAAGCAAAAAAGTACATTTCTATCAAAAAATATGCATTTTATTTATTCATGTGTATGTGAGTATGGGCACACAGGCCATGGGTCCTCAGGATTTGAACTCAGGTCATCAGGCTTTGCTATTGAGTCCTTTTTCCTCACTGAGCCAGCTCAACAGCCCACAAGTAATTTTGAAAGCACAGAATAATAATGTAT
Organism: Cricetiscus sungorus; assembly: GCA_030556225.1. Classification (NCBI taxonomy): domain Eukaryota; kingdom Metazoa; phylum Chordata; class Mammalia; order Rodentia; family Cricetidae; genus Cricetiscus; species Cricetiscus sungorus. The sequence goes on from JANBXA010000734.1 coordinate 134,692,089, forward strand.
TTTGATATTTAAGACAGTAAAGAGTGCTGATAATTTTTATGGGTGCAGCCCATGATTGTGTAGTGGCCTTTTAAAGTGCTAGCTCTGTGGGTGTGTTGGGGGCTTAGTAGCCCCGGTAGGTTTTTGTGTTTAAGATGAGTGATGAGTGACTGAATAGATACAGTGTTCCATACCTGTACTCACAGTGCTAGGATGCTGAAGCAGGAGGACCACTGAGATTGAGAGGCAATCAGAACTCCAGAGCAAAATCCTGTCTCTAAACAGAGAGGGGCCGGGGAGTCATCTAATGACAAGGTCCCCCTTTCAGCACTGGTCCCCGCTGTAGGCAGCATCGGATGACCATGGCTGATCGTCTGCATCAGACCCTGGTGCACCACCTAAGCTGAGCCCAGTCTTCCCCTTTTCATCTCCCCGATTAAGTTAGGTACCTGGCTGTGACTCCCCTTCCTTCCCCCTTGTTAAAAGTCTCTTGTTCCTCTGACCAGCACACGGGACTGATGTCATGGTGACCATGCAGAAGTCACGAAGGGCTTGACGAAGGCTGCCCGGACACCATGATGCTCATAGTGGGAATATGTAGCTGCCCTCAGAGAATGTGGCTCCTGGATCCCCAGCCTTGGGGGCTGGTCTTGTGTATGACTCTAGTTCATTGCACAGAATGGGGGCGAACAGAGCTCTCCTTTGGCTTAGCATTAGTGTTGAGCTCAAACTTAAGGTGACTTCTGGGGATGGCCTTGGGGTCACTCACCCTGGAGCATGTAGATGAGGGGGGTGATTGGCTGGGACCTCTAGCCAGTGCAAACGCATCAGCAAAGAATTAAACTTCCAAGCCGGGTGCAGCGGTGTGTGCATGGCCGAGGCTGGAAGATGTGAGTTCAGATTAATTTAGGCTGCAGAGAGCCCTCGTCTCTTTAACAGTTCCTAGGACAGCTGTGGAGGGCCAGCATCAAGCAGGTAGCCTTAATGAGCTAATCCTTGGTCTTCTCTCTCTCTCTCTCTCTCTCTCTCTCTAGAAACTTGAAGGGTCTAAGTGCAAAGGGCAGCTTTTGATTTTTGGGGCAACCAACTGGGACTTGATTGGACGGAAGGAAGTGCCTAAACAGCAAGGTATGAGAGACTGTCTGGAGCTGACTGGCTGCTTGTAAGCCAGGCGGCCAGCAGAGTGCTAGTAGCTGCCCACCAGGTAGGTATGCTCTGTGTTTGTGGGCATGTTCAGAGAGGCCAAGCAAATTGCTGGAGGCCACATGGGCACTCTGGTGGGGCCGTGCATTTGAGTTGAACCTGGTCACATGCGTGCCTTCACAGTCCTGTATTTAAAATGCTCAGATTACTCAGGAGAATGCAGTCCTCAAACAGACCTGAGTCCTCAAGATTGCCTTTCACTACAAGGAAGAGGCCAGCCCTGTTCTGAGGTGCTGCAAAGCCCTCGCCATTGGTCAGGTGTAATGGACGGAGCTGTATAGGCTACTTGGTGGCTTGTTAGAGCAGCTCAGTGGAACTAGTAAGCTACAGAGAGTGGACATAGTCCAGCCAGCTCCCCGTGTCCCGCTGTCTGTGGAAGATGGGTCCCTTCTGAGGGGCCTCTTGGAGAAGAGAGCTGGCTCAGCGCCACACTTTGGCTCTTGATTTCATATGGAAACACACCCAAAGTGCTTCCCAGCATTGCTTTGCCCGTGAACAAATACTTGAACACTGACACACCCTAGTGCCCAAACCTAGGGGCCTTGGCCTTCATCCTGCCCAGGAAGATGTCGGGGTCCTGCGTGGTACAGATGCAGCTAACCAACTACTGCTCCTTCTTGTGTACCCACCCTTCAGTACAGCCCTGGGCCGCTCCCACTCCTCATGAATAAACAGTGGCCACTGCAGCTAGGGCACACAGGGTTCCTGCCCTCTGCTGTGTCCATTGCCCTGCAGACATGGCAGGGCTGCCTTGACCTAACTGTCACCTGCCTCCTGTGGCCCAGAAGTTGAGTCCAGAGCAGATCAGTCTAGGTTTGGCAGTCTTGTCATCCTACCCATCCCAGGGAGCCTCCTGGCCCTGTCTCCAAAGTAGGTTTCTGTAGTTTCACTTAATTGTAGACATTTAGGTTTGTCTAAGCTGTCTGTAACTTCGCCTAGAGTTGTTAGGCAAACTTTCCCTCCCACCAACCTGCGGGTAAAGGCTACCCACCCTGTCAATTGGATCTTTGCAGCTCTTTACCCTTAATGTGTCCTGTTTATGTGGCAGCATGGTGGTCTTTGCTGTAGCTTGTAGTGAGGACCAGGTCCTGGGGGTCTGGAAACTGAGATTAATGTCCTCCAGCCTGGCTCTGAGCTGGGGCCACTGCCATGTTGTGACTTTAACTTGGTCTCCTCTGAACTGAATGGAGGAGGTGGTCCCTGGGACGGGAAGATAGCCCAGTATTCTTGTGGCTGACGGTAGTGCCCTCTTCAGGGGAAGGTGTTAACAGGGGGGCCAGGGAGCCAGAGTCTGACTGGGCCAGCTAGTTCAGGAACCAGGCCGTTCTCTGTGGCACCCTGATTGATGCCCAGTACTGTCGCAGCTCATAGGTGACCAGTGGAAAGCCTTTCTGATCCATTACTTGTCTGTGTCTGAGTCACCTGAAATGTAGTGGCTTGTTTCTCAAGATAGCCGCCATTGTCCTGGAGGTAAAAGAAAGCCACACCTCTGCCTCGGGGAAGTGGGGGTGGTAGCTCCCAGGGGTGTGCCAGGCGTGAGGCCTGGCAAGCACAGGACCATGACCGGGTCCCTGCTGCCTGTCACAGTATATGGGATGTTTGGGTGTGGCACAGGATAAATAAGGGGTACAGTGCAAAGTTAGATGTGGGTTTCCCAGAGAGTTTGAAGGGCTAGTAGGGGCCTTGGGAGGACATCCATGGGGAAGTGACTTGGTGCGCAAGACAGGTGACAGGCTGAGGTTCCTAGATGTGGGTGAAGCTGAGTGGATGGCCACAGACCTTTCTCTAAGTAAGCAAGTGGGTCTGAGTAGAGGCTTGATGCCATCACTGTGGAGGTGGCCAGTGACACCAGGGAGGTTTGGTTTTGTGTGACCCCTGGGAGATACATTGCGGTATACTGTCCAGCTGTGCTCTGCGGGGACTTGATTTGTATTCCTCCCTTTGCAGCTGCTTACCGAAACCTTGGTCAGAATTTGTGGGGGCCCCATAGGTATGGGTGCCTGTCGGGGGTCCGGGTGCGGACTGTGGTTTCGGGTTCGTGTGCTGCCCACAGCCTCCTCATCACCACAGAAGGGAAGCTGTGGAGCTGGGGTAAGTAGTAGACATGCGTTACACATGTTTGCCCTGAAGTGTGACTTCAAGCCACCTGGAGGATGCCATGGCTGTGCGGGGTGTGTGTGTGAGTGTCTCTGTGTGAGTGTGTGTGTGTGTCCAGGCTTGTGCAGCAAGATCCTTTACTGCTAAGCCATCTCACTAGTTCCCGTTGTTTGAATTGAATTTTCCTTGGAGAATGTTGTCCTGAACTTGAGACAAGTGTGAGCTTGATGCTGCCATCCCTCCAATCAGACATCGTTCCTGGCCTGTTGTCCCTTCACCTAGCCCATGTCCTGCTCTGTGGCACCATGTGGCAATGAGGCCTGTGTTCTCACCACTCTGAATGCCACTTGTAACACATCTTGTTAGAAGGCCCTGTGGCTGAGACCTTGTGGCTCCTGGCCTCGGGTCTATCTGACCTTTTTTATTTTGGTCTTTTTAAGTCTCTCTCCCTTTTTCTTTTGGTGATTTCATGAGCTGCTGTACCAGAGTCCAAATATATTAACATCTGCCGTCTTCTCTGCACTTCGCTAATTTTATAATTCTGTTGAAAAAAAATCTCAAGTGTGTGTGGCCCAAATTAATATCCTCCCAGGCTCTGGGTGACACGCCAACATCTGCCCCAATTTTTGTTTTCTCCGGATTGGTACAGGGCCCCTCCCCCATTCCCTGATGCTTCATCCTCAACACCGGCCAGGGCCTTTTAGGTCAGTGTCCCCAACTTCAGTATCTGCTCTCTGATGTCCTTGCGGAGTTTCAGTGGCACTCAGGTTCTCCATTGCATCTCAGGACAGACCCTGTGACGAGAGAGGGACTCCCTGGAGCAGCAGCAGGGTTGTGGGGACCTGGCAGGAGGTCTCGAGACCACTGTTAGACACTTAACAGAGGGTTGCCCGGAGGCGTCCCTCCCGAGCAGCTCTGAGCTGCTTCCAGCCTGCCTTTCACTGAATTTGGGCATGGCAGGCTCCTCTTGAAGTTGGCACCTGCTCAAGCCAGCCCTTCAGTCTATGCCCATCTCCTGGGAGGGAGGCTACTCACCTCTCTGCCTGCAGGCTGCTATGGCTCAGCTTACTCACCCATCTCATGACTGAACTAACCAGAAGGGACACTTACCACTGAGGAAGGTTAGTGTGAACCCCATCCTGCTTGTGGCTGTCACTTTCCAGCCTCTACAGTCCTCCTAGACTGACTAGTGTGTATCTGTGAGCAGTGATTCTGGGGTCTGTATTGCCTGGTAGGATTTCAGGGCTTCTGGCTGTCCTGAAGCCCCCTACCCATTGTCCATCCCAAGCTGAAGCAGGGCTCCCTAGAGGAGCTGTGCATTGCTAAGGCTTCCACAGAGACTGGTCCCCTGATTGCCTTCATACAACACAGCAGCTGTCTAGAAGGAGGTGGCCCTATAGGCAGGTCTGTCCCTTGTCATGAGGGTACATGGAGCTGGGGTCTGTTTTAGATTTACTTATTTAGTGTACATTGGATGTATGTATGCATGTGTCTGTATGAGGGTCAGATCCTTTGGAACTGGAGTTGGAGAAAGTTGCGAACTTCCGTGTGAATGGATGGGAATTGAACCCTAGTCTTTTGGAAGAGCAGCCAGGGCTCTTAATCACTGAGCCATTTCTCCAGCCCCAGGGCTGGGCTTTTATACCTGGGTGAGGATGCAAATAAGAAGTGAAGGTCATAGTTAGACGCATCAGACCCTCTAGAGGGAACAGTGTCCCCCAGCTGCTTGAGGAGTGGGAACTCTTCCCGGAGCTTAATGCCTGTGGGGCATTCAGGGAAGAGTTTCCTGGGGTAACAGACTGGCGGTGCATTTGGAATGGTCCTGTAGGGCCACTTCCTGCTGGGATACATTCAGGGTGGCCCTTTGACTGGGGCCAATTCCACTGGGGAGAGTAGCGGGGCTCGTCCTTACCACAAGGGATTTGTTGAAGGTTTGCTTTGGGAGATGAGAGTAGGAGCTGCCCCAGCATACCCTTGCATTGCTCACCTAGCCACCCACGATCTCCCCACAGGTCGGAATGAGAAGGGACAGCTTGGCCATGGTGATACCAAGCGGGTTGAAGCCCCCAGACTCATTGAGGCCCTCAGCCATGAGGCAATTGTGCTGGCAGCATGCGGACGCAACCACACCCTGGCGTTAACAGGTAAGAGGGGATTCTCTTCTTTCTAGTGGAGGCAAAAGCCCACAAAGGTGGTTACGACTCTGGGCCAGTGTCAAAAGGAAGATGATGTCCTGGTTTGATGGGTGTCTTCCTGAAGGCAGTGAGAGCCCTGTGGTGGCCCCTGGGAGCCCAGACCAAGTTCTGTGTGTGGCAGGGTTCAGCTCTGTTCTGCACCCTTGCTGTCCCTGGGACAGATGGGCATACACACCTACCTACCTACCTCATGCTCTGCTTGGTGGATGAGCTGTTTGCATAACACTGATCCAAATTCACCCTTACATCCCCTTCTGTCATGTCTTCTATCTTTTCAGATACTGGCTCCGTGTTTGCCTTTGGAGAGAATAAGATGGGACAGCTGGGCCTTGGGAACCAGACAGATGCTGTCCCAAGCCCTGCTCAGGTACAAGCAAGGTTGTGGGTTTGGGCAGCTTTGGTGTGAGAACAGTGATGCTTTGCAAGGGGAAGTGTGGTGGAGAGAAGATATGTTAGGTGAGCCCCACCGTGGGGTGCAAGGGCGCTCCTCAACATGCAGACACTGTCTTTTTCTTGTTGTTTGCAACCCCACCCCCACCCCCTGACAAGGTTGCTCTGTGTGGACCCAGCTGTCCTGGAATTCACTTTGTAGACTAGGCAGGCCTCAAACTCACAGTGCTTGATCAGAGGTGTGCACCACCACTACCGTGCAAATGCTAAATTTTGACCTTGTGTAAAGTTGTCTTCTGAGGTGTTCAGAATGAGCAAGAGGCTCTGCGGGAGGGCTCCCTCCTTGGGAAACAGTGCTGACTGCTAGCCAGTGGCTTAGGGGTGTGTGTGGGACCTCCTGGCCGTGCCTGTAGGCTTTGAAGGATAATGAAGGTTCCTGTTAGCTTCGAGTTCTGGACTGCAGTTGGATAATTGAGTGAAGCGGGATAGTTGAGTAAGGATGGGATGAGCCTGGGTGCCATCTTCGCCTGCATCATCAAGGGTTAAAACACTGTTCCTTCTGTCTGGGCCTTTGCCTGCACACCCTGCACTTGGCTTCTGTCCCTGTGCAGTGGGGCCAGCCTGTCACTTGCTGTCTTTTCCAGTCCTTGGCTGAGCCATTTTGTGTCTGGCTCACATCTTCATTGAGACCTGACTGGAACAGGACAGCTCCTTCAGGCTGGGTGGCAGTACAGAAGCCCTGCTTTTCTTACTTCCCTAGTTGGGGCTGATAGCAGTATTAACATTAGAAGTGAGCTTTTGGGGTCACTGCAAGGCCTTGCTGTCCCCAGCCCTGGTCCCTGTGCTTGAGCCTGATGATTGGGGGTGGCCGGCGGTTCTGCTGGGAGACTCTAGACTATAGAGCCCCAGAACAAAAGCTAATGTTCTTGGCCTCTGCTGCCCTGGAGGGTGGGGGTCTCCAGCAGTTAAGTGCCCTTGTAGTCAGCTTTGTGATAATGTGTGCTCAAGTGGCTGCCTGTGGAGTGTGGCGTCCCCCTCCCCGTGAGCGCACTGTTGTTTCATACCAGGGTGGAACGAGGAAAAGACTGAAGGAGCTGAAACGCTGGCTGTCTGTCTTTGCAGATCATGTACAACGGGCAGCCAATTACCAAGATGGCCTGCGGGGCTGAATTCAGCATGCTGATGGACTGCAAAGGCAACCTCTATTCCTTTGGGTGCCCTGAATATGGCCAGCTGGGTATGGGAGTCTCTTAAAAGCTCAGTAATCTAACTGTAAACGTAGAGCCAGAAGGCAGTGTGGGGCTGTGCACACGTGTTACGAGTGTGGGTAATTGATCTAGATAGTAGCTGCTACCCGCTAAGTGCGCCTCACGCTCCGTGGAACAGCTTGCTGTTAACTCACAGGTTACGAGGGTCACGATGCTCTACCTCAGTGAAAACATCAGGACTGAGTCTGGCAAAGAAGCTTTTCTTTTGGTTTGGAAGGCCATTCGTATGAGAATCTCAGACAGAAAGAAGGACAAAGGCTGAGCCGCTCTCGGCCAGTTTCATGTATTTTGGAAGTGAGAGAATTATGTAAGAGGTTCTGGAAATCTGATTGGATGAGCATCTGGCCTGTCCCACAGCTCATCCCTCACCGCAGTGGACGTCACACAGGCACAGAGCAGAAGAGAGAGGAGGTCAGAAAGCTGTCCTCAGAGCCATTGAAGCTCACTGCCCGAATTTTGCAAGGTCTCCATTTTCCTTTCCCCTCCGACTCTGAGGTTGCTCCTGGTGCCTTCTCCAGTCTTGAGCTGGAGGCAGGGTGTGGGCGCCCCCTGCTGGTGTCTGAACAACCTGCAGCAGTCCAAGATCTGGGTTGCCGGGCCCCAGCGTCATTACAAGTGCGCAGACGGAGAACGTAAATAGAAGCAGAGCGTTGCTCTGGCCTTAGACTTCAGGGAACAGGGACTCTGTGGAACTAAATATACCTTGAGTCAGAAGTGAATAAGAAGGACCAGCCCCTTACGCACATCCGTGCTGGTTGCCAGGGAGTTCTTGGGGCTGTTAGAGAAACTGTTTCCATGGCCACGGGCGGGCCTACTGCCATACCCAGGCCCAGCACAGGAAGTCTGTTTCTGTGCTTCCTGCTACATGTGCAGCTTCCCTTCACCTTTAGACAGCATCTTGGTAGAACCAGCCTGTCTGCCTTCAGCAGCGTGGTCTTTACAGTAAGGATGGCACCCATGGAAAGGGTCTTGAGGGACAGTTAGCACTGAGCAGTTAGGAACCTGGCTTCGCCTGCTTTGATGGAACCCACCTCTATTCTGAACTCCAGTTCACTCTGAGGCGCACACAGTCCTACCTGTGGTCCCGGCAACTGAGAAGCAGGCAGGAGGGTTGCAGCAGGTTTGAGGTTGGCATACTATGGGTTACAGGCTAGCCAGGCTGCACAGTAAAACACAGCCTAATTCCCAGTTCTGTTCTTGTCCTGGTACAGACATTGCTTTTAGAATTCAAACATGATTTTATGAGGGTCTCCTGGGCTGCACTCCCTGCAGTGACCAGATGGCCGGGAGAGGGGACTCAGTACCTCCCAGGGGAGGAGGTAGCCACCCCCCTTTCCTGGAGGGAGTGTTGCCTGCACTCTGACTACAGCCAGGTGCTGAGTGTGACACCTTTAAGGGAAGTTGGAAAGATGGTGAGGTCCCTGGTGGCCTCAGGCTTTTCAGCTGCCTGTCACTCCCAGTGGTGTGTGATCTGAACTGCTACAGAAGGCAAGCATCTCTAAGCCAAGCCCAGCACCCTGCCATGCCCGGTTAGCCTGTGTCCAAGAGTGCTTTTGTAGCACAGCACCCACACATCAACACCTGTAAAGGGCTGATGAGCAGAGCAGCACCCCGTTGGGGACCAGCCGGTATCCTGCCATGATGCTTCACCCACAGGCCACTGCCAGGTGGATGATGCAGCCACACTTTGTTACTTGGGAGTGAGAACGTTCTGGGCTGTAAGCAGTCAGGATAGGATGGATCTTGGCTAGTGGGTCCAGACCAGCCCTTGTGACTTGTTTTTGTTTGTTTGACTGGTTGGTGGTTTCATTCATTTACATTGGTTTTTTTCTTTTTTTTCTTTCTTGTTTTTTTTTTTTTTTTTTTTGAGACAGCCTCGCTATGTATCTCTGGCTAGGCTAGAATATACCAGCCTGACTTCAGTTTCAGATCTGCTTGCCTCTGAGTGCTGGGATTAAAAGTGGGGGCCACCTGTTTGTTTTGTTTGTCTTTGAGACAGACTCAATGTAGCCCAGGCTTGAAATTCCCTGTGTAGCTGAGGATAGCTTTTACCTCCTGACCTTCCTGCATCTGCCTTCTAAGTGCTGGTATAAAACACCAATGCAAGAAGCCAGAAAGTGCTGGGTCCTCGGGCACAGACATGCCGGTGCAGTGCTGGGCTGGAGCTTGCCTGGTGTGTGCCAGGCAGGCCCTTCACCAGTGAAGCCAGTGCTGACCCAGTCCCTCATGACTTTCTGCAGGTGGTTAGTGAATCCCGGGGTTTTGTGTCCTTTGCAGCATGTTTAAATGTAGGCAGAAACTGAGACTTTGGTAGACAATCATGTCTACCCTTTCCCTTCTGGAGGTCCTCAGAGCCCCCCAGCTGGGTGCTGGGTGCTTGGTAGATTGTCTTTAGGATGAGAGCCGCTGTGAAGTCACTTCTGTGACCTCAGCCACAGAAGGAGACACACTTCCTTTGCCTCCCAGAGTATGTGTAGGGTCTTTCCCAAGTTATGGTCCTATTGCATAGGATGCCCTGGTTGCTTATGTGACCTGTGTTACCCACAAGTTCATGACCAAATGGGTTGGCTGGATCTCTGGGTGGGGGCAGGGTGGTCTCCTGGGCCCATGGCAGTACAAACAGAGTAGCTTGCCTCCGTGCCTTCTGCTATTGCTGATTTCTGGTTCTGCTTACCACAGGACACAACTCAGATGGGAAGTTCATTGCCCGGGCCCAGCGGATAGAATATGACTGTGAGCTGGTACCCCGGCGGGTGGCCATCTTCATCGAGAAGACCAAGGATGGGCAGATCTTGCCTGTCCCGAATGTGGTGGTTCGAGATGTAGCCTGTGGTGCTAACCACACAGTAAGCCTTTTTTCTTTCTCATTGTCCAAGAACCATGCCGGTGTAGACTGATTCTGGGGTGGGTGTCTGTCTTGCACAGGCTGTCATTGGGCTGGGTGAATTTCCCAACATGATCTCCTGACCACCACAGACACATCCAAACATGAATATCCAGGTGTCTTGTCTGCAACCCCCCACCCCATGTACACACACAACGTGGTGTCAGTATGATAGGTTACCTTTTGCTAAGGTGCGAATGGTTAACTATTGAGGGTGCCTCCTTAAAGGTCATCTTAGAATAACCATGGGAGGACAGATCATCTGTATCTTGAGGTCTTTGTATTTGTGTGTCCATGGGCACTATTGGAGTCTGTGGAAGTCAAAGTGCTGAGTTTGATCTGGTCATCAGGCTTGCATTGCACTGCTGAGCCATGTTGCTGGCCTTCTTTTTAAGATAGGGTTTGACTCTGTTGTCCTGACTGGCTTAGAACTCTTAGCTCTGTGGCCAGGCTGGTCTCAAACTCAGAGATGCTCCTGCCTCTGCCTCTTGAGTGCTGGGATGAAAGGTGTGCTCTTGTCACTGGCCCTTCTTGATCCCTTTGCTGAGAATAGGGGCGTCTGGTCTGGGTCTTGTTTTGGCACCAGACAGGAAGCCCAGGGTTGAATCCCAGGGCCACACCCTGTCTGCTTGGTGGTGCCTGCAAGTCCTTAAACCAGAATGCTGTTTTTAATCTTGTTTGGGGCAACCCATGTTACATGTTTTGAGTTGCTGGATATGGAGCCTAAGGCTTTGTACATGGTGGGCAAGTGCTCTGGGCCTGAACTAGACATCCTGTTCCTTGCCGAGCTTGCACATCATGAGGTGTAGATGGGAAACGTGAAAGACACCAGAGGCAGTTTGTAAAGAGCTGGCACACCAGTGCCTGCCTCGTGTGTGCATCTGTGACAGCAAAGTGCAGAGCCCTTCCCTCCTGGTTCTGTAGTTCAGACAGTGTTACAACAGGAACTTGAAAGTGTTAGCTTCTGCTGAGGGAAGGGGAGATTGAGAGAATAAGGGAAACCGTACCCCATAAAAGGAGTGCACTGCACGCTGGCTGGCTGTGTGGCCAGCTCCCTTCCTGCCTTAAATGTGGGAAGTTGCTGTGCCACTCCTTTGCCTTCTGCTGCTGTCCCAGCTCCTCCTGGACAGAAGCTGTGTGTGACCCTCGTGACCTAGCCAGTGTTTCCTCTCTCTGCAGCTGGTCCTGGACTCACAGAAGAGAGTCTTCTCCTGGGGCTTTGGTGGCTATGGCCGGCTGGGCCATGCTGAACAGAAGGATGAGATGGTACCTCGCCTGGTGAAGCTGTTTGACTTCCCAGGGCGTGGTGCAACCCAGATCTATGCCGGCTACACCTGCTCATTTGCTGTCAGTGAAGTGGGTCAGTGTCTATTCCCTGCCCAGCTTCCCAGGCCCCTCTAGGGATGGTTATTCTCAAAGGTCCCTCAGCCATGCCATGTCTGTCTGTGGCTGTCTCTGCAATATCTTTTCAAACAGATGTCCTTCACTTTGGGGTCCTGAGATGCTTGCTTGTAGCACTAATGTGCTTTGCTTTCTTCTAGGTGGCCTGTTTTTCTGGGGGGCCACCAATACATCTCGTGAGTCTACCATGTACCCGAAAGCAGTACAAGACCTCTGTGGCTGGCGGATCCGGAGTCTCGCCTGTGGGTAAGTGGCTGTGCCCCGGCAGGGCTAATGGTGTTCGTTCCTTCCTGTGAGTGTTAGGTGCCCTGTGTGCCTGTGTTCTTGGGAAGGCTGCTATGCCAGCTGCTGACTCGGGGTCTTCCAGGCTGGACAGAGACACCAAACCCCCAAAATGTGGGAGAGGGGAGAATGATACCTTCATGGAAAGTAAAGTTGAAAGCTTTTGTTACTGCAGCTTGGAAACTAGGGTTTTAATTTCTCAGCAGGAGTGCATGGGGAGACTTTTAATTTGTTGTCCTCATTGAAGGGTATTTGCTGAATTACCCAGTACTTATAGGTGACAAGTGTGGGAGTGTCTGGGTTAGCTTGGCTCTGAGCTGTTGTTCCCTGATCCCCTGTGTATGTCTGTCCTCCACCCTTGCCCCAGGTTCCTTGAGGATGGATTGTCACTTTGTCCCTTAAATGGCCTCCTCCTCCTCCCCACCTTGGTATTTCTCCCAAGGGACTCTCCCTCTGAGAGTGCAAGACAGAGATGTGGGCAGTGAGGCCCTGGCATTGACCTGGAAATGAATGTGGACCATTCCTGGAAACACATTTCCCTCGCCCCTTCCTTACTGAGTTTGTAGTATGGAGGTGGGTATGTTAAGGGGTGTCCTTGACACGGATCAAGTGGCACAGGTGACCCTGCAAAGTGACCTGGCCTTAGGTAGGTGGTGACAACTTCTTCTGTCTATTTGCAGGAAGAGCAGTATCATTGTGGCGGCCGATGAGAGTACCATCAGCTGGGGTCCATCGCCAACCTTCGGGGAACTGGTGAGCCCTTACTAGGCTAGGGTCTTGGCAGAGGTGCACTAGCTAAGACAGGCCTGAAAATGGGCACGAGGAAGATTGGTGTTGTTCCCTCGTTCTCCAAAACTGTCCTGGTTGGTTGGTTGGTAGCGAGACTGCTCTGTGCTGTAGAGCGAGTCATCGGGGGCTTCAGACCTGTGGAACATTTTTCTACGTTGGGACCCATTGTCCACGTTAACAGGAAGCAGTGTCTTCCTGCGCTGCATGTGGCATCCTGTCTCCTGTGGCCTCCAGACATTCTGCTTAGTAGGCAGCTTGGGCTGTTGGTTGTGCGCTGGACCAGTGTCATTAGGCCAGCCACACGGATGCTTTTGTCTTTGTTTCTCTAACTAGAGTCACGGTTGGCTTTTACCCCCAGTGATTGGAGTGAGGTCAGAAGCGGCTGCCCTTGGCTCTAACCTTGCTCTGTCCCATCCTAAGAACAGGAATCTTAAGTCCTAGCTCAGTGAGTCTTTGTGAGGAGGCCAAGGCTGGTTGGGTTTGTGTAACTCCTGTGGCTGGCCTTTGACTCTTTATCTTTATGATTTCTTACTTCATCCTTTTGGGAGTAGAAGTTTCCTCATTGGTGGAATCTGAGGGGCAGAGCTGTCCTTATCCCTCAAGCTGTCATCATGGACTTCCATGAGCCACTACCCACTCCTCAGGGCTCCCAGACCCACAGGACCCCCTTCTGTGTGGCAGAGAAGGATGGATGGTGTGTTTGTGTTTGCTCTGTGTAGCCCTGGTTCCTCCAGAACTCAACTCTGTAGACCAAGCTGGTTTGGAACTTAACAGAGATCCACCTGCCTCTGCCTCCCGAGTGCTGGGATTAAAGGTGCTTACCTCTATACCTTACCTGGCTGCTGGATGGTTTTTGGGGCCCACCAGAAATAGTCTTTGGCATTTGGCAGCCTGAACTGCATAGTGTCCGTGGCCTAATGACTTACAAGACAGCCTAAACTTAATTATCAAGACCCTCTGTCAATAAACACTTGATCTTCTGGGGCTAGAGAGATGGATGTCTCATTGCAGAAGAGCACTGCCTGCTCTTGCAGAAGATGAAGGTTCCCAGAACCTACATGGTGGCTCCCAACTGTCTAACTCCAATTCTAGGGTGATCTGATACCCTCTTCTGGCCTCTGCAGTTACTGGCACACAAATGGAACACAGACATATGGCAGGCAAAATATCCAAACACAAATTTATTTCATTTTTTCTTACTTTGTTTTTTGAGATAGGATTTTTCTGTGTAACAATCCTGGCTGGCCTGGAACTTGCTTGGTAGGCCAGGCTGGCCTGGAACTTATTGAGATCTGCCTGCCTCTGCCTCTCAAGTGCTGAGATTAAACTCTTGAGCTACCACTACCCGGCTCCAAACACAAAATTTTCAAAAAAAAATGTTTTGTTTTGTTCTTTTTTTCTAAACACAACTCGAAATCTTAGTAATGGTGGGCTTGGAAAGCCTGAGTGGCAGGAAGGTGATGCATCTTCAGGGGATGTGAATGAGTTTGGAAAGATGCGCAGTCTGCCTAGAAGGAGCTTGACCAGGGTGTGGGACAAGCCTCAGGGCCAGCTGTGCTTAGAGCAGTGTTCCCTGGCAGCCCCTGGCCGCTCCCTTTGACCTCTGGTTATCTGCCATTGCACGACATCAGCTCCTTTCTCCCTGTAAAGTGTCAGGGCTGGCCGGGCAGGTGTGTCACAGGTTGCGGTTGGTTGTTTGTGTGGGTTGTGTCAGCCACTGTCACCTCAGGGCTCTGCACACTTTGTCCCATAATCACAGTGACTGGGCCTGGAAACAGTCTATTTTTGTCTCTCCAGGGGTATGGGGACCACAAGCCCAAATCTTCCACTGCAGCTCAAGAGGTGAAGACCCTGGATGGCATTTTCTCGGAGCAGGTGAGTGCGGGGCCTGTGGTGGCTGTCATAGCTGTTCACAGCCTGCTGAGCTGTGTGACACCCCCTGACTGGTTTTCCTGTCCTTGTGTTGAGTGTTTGGAGGGTGCAACTCAGCAGGAAAGGGGCAAGTTCCCAGTTCTATGGTCATCAGCCCACAATCCCCTCAAACTGGGATCCTTGCCATAGGCCAGGGTCAGGGACAGTTCCCTGAGCAGATAATATACGTTGACTTGTGATTGGGGGGAGGGGCGAGTGCAGTGTGGAGCTGAATCCCAGTCCCTGCCCACAGGTCTCCCCGGGCGTCCATCTGGGCCTGCAGTCCTGGGAAGGATGGGCCTCGGATGGCCCCGATCTGGAGACACCAGGTGTTTAGGAAGAGGGAAGGGTTTCATTTCTTTCCCAGGGCCCAGCCCAGTTTCTGGCCCGCATTGAGCCTGTTCAGCTTTTCGCATCCGACGCCTGTGGTGCGGGGTGCCTGTGCGATGCCGACACGGCCTTGTCCTTTCTTGCAGGTGGCCATGGGCTATTCACACTCCTTGGTGATAGCACGGGATGAGAGTGAGGCTGAGAAAGAGAAGCTCAAAAGGCTGCCTGAGTACACCCCACGCACCCTCTGAGGCAGGGCGCACTCCCTCGTGGCAGCTGTCAGTTCACGTGCACTGGGACCACAAGTGAGACAAGGAAACTAGGAAGCAGAAGATGACCGAAGGCGCATTGGGCCAACCTTCCTGCAGTTCCGTTCCCAACAGTCCAACGCTAACTACCTTTTTCTGTATGCTTTCCAAAGTGTTTTCTTCCTGATGTTTGATTAAACATTTGCTCATAGCCAGCTTGCCTTTCTCCGAGACAGGCAGGAACTCTGAGCAATTTAGGTTTTTTTTTTTTTAAGTTGTACTTTTTCACCCCCTCCTGAGTATCCTTGTCCAGCCCTCCCATTCCAGCCATAATTAGCATTGTGATCCGAGTGGGTGCCACGTGGGAGAGAAACCGCCACTTTCCCAGTCAGAAACAGCCCTTCCAGGAACCAGCAGGCTGTAGGCCAAGAAATCCCCAGTGGTCGGTCTCCACCCAGAATCCCGCCTGCCCGCTTTGGGAGACCCGGTCACTCGCTTGCGGCCCTCCCGCCTGCCCCTCACCTCCTCCCGATAGCTGTTGCTGACTTGCTGTCTGCAAGGCCCACTGCCTTTTGGCTGAAGCATTTGTAGAACCAGCCATTCCTCCCCGCCCCCGCCCCCACCATGGGGCCTCTGGAGTCTGTGTAGCCATTTGTATCTACTTTAGCTCTCAAGTCCAAATGAGAATTGGGGACCATGGGATATGGGGGTGGGCAAGGTGGGGGACCTTTTTGTTGTTGAAGGGCCTGGTTTTATGGCTCCCTGTGGAGCCCAGGCTATGCTTACCAGTTAGAGACCAGCCAGCAGTCAAGTGTGTTCTCAGTCCTCTGTGACCCACTGTTGTCGCCTGCGTGCTTTTCCTGTCCGCTCCTGCTGTCCCCCTCTGCCTGGGATGGCTACCCTGTCCTGAGACTTAGCCATTCTTCTGCTGGCTCCAATGCTCTTTGGCCGCTTGCATTTGCTTGCCTCTGGTACCAAATAGTTGGGATTCCTGATGAAATCCCCTGCCCCGCGTGTCAGTGCAGATGCTGTGACTGCCACCCACATCCCCACAAGTGCCCTCTGCCCGAGCCCGTCCTGGTATTAATGACTTTGCAGCTGAGTTCCGAGGTGCCTTTCCCGGATCCCTCCTCACTGGACCCGAGTGTGGTGGCAGCTCGGGCTGGGGCCCCTGGTTTCCAGAGGGTCTGGGCTGCTGTAACGAGGTTTAGCTGAGTGGTGCTCTGGAGGTGACCAGGAGAAGGGTTGAAGTGTGAGGCTGGGTGGGTGGGTGGGAAATTAATTCTGCTCTTCACGTTTATGGTTTTGTTGTTGCTGTTGTAGCGCTTGTTGGTGTCTCCATGTTAAAATGCCAAAAATGACCTAGCTGTTGCTTTCCTCCTGCTCCAGCGCTCCACAGCAGCTTCTGGCTTTGCGAGGTGTGTTTGTCTCAGCCAGTGCCATGGCCTGGCGGGAACGGATCCGAGTTCCCACTATTTCCCATCATGTGCCCGACGATAGTCAGGGACAAGCTTCGGCAAAACTAACCTGCTTTGTCCAGGTCACCCCAGACACCACCCCTTGCTTCCACTTAACGCCTGAGCCTTCCCCAGTCTCTCTCTGGCTAGGGCCGCTCAGTCTGTGTCTGCTCCTTCTGGCCTGGAGGTCTCCTGGAGTTGTGTGGTCACCAAGAGTGACTCAGGAGCTGAACTGGGCTCATCTTCCAGGGAGCAAGCGGGGGTTAGCACCCCTGGATCGAGCGTTGGGGAGAGGGCAGTGCATGGAAAGCGTCTTCTGGGGAGAGACCCTTGAGCTGGGCCACAGCCCTTCCTTTAGGCTAAAATGTCCACCTGAGCTTTTCCACTGGGAAACGCCTTTAGAACGGGGATGGTGGGAAGCCCTGGGTGGCAACTACCCTGGCTGCCCCTGGGCTCCTGAGGTCTTCCGGTCATGACAAGAGGGTAGCATGAAGGGAATAGCGAGGATGTGATTCGCTTGAAGGTGCCTGGTTTAGTGCTGTTAATTGTCTTATTTTTTTTTTATATATATATTTCTTGGAGTAAACATTTTAAATAAATGGCATCATTGTTTACTCTGCCTTGACTCTCTTGTTTCCTCTTCAGTAGCGTGGACTGCATCCTCAGGCCTGTGCAAGTGCTGCATAAGTATCCGAAGAGGGCTGGAGAGATGGTTAAAACACTGGCTGCTGTTCCAGAGGTCCTGAATCCATTCCCAGTGACCATGTGTACATAACCGTCTGTAATGAGATCTGGGTACCTCTGGTGGCCTTCAGGGACACATGCAGGCAGAACACTGTATACATAATAAATCTTTAAAGATAAGTGCCCAAAGAGAGTGAAAGCTCCTAGGGAGCTTCTGGGCCATCCTGGGCTCCCTAGAGCTCTGACTACCCTACCCCTAAGGGGCGATGGCCAAGGGGACACAGAGGCACTCCAGAACACACATGGTCCCAGCTCAGGACCCATTTTGTGTTGGGACAAGGTCTCATATAGCTCAGGCTGGCATCCTACCTTTTGGGCGCTCAGCATATGTAAGGTTTCAGCCCTCACTGTAAATCTTACCCAGCCCTTGGTTAAGGGAGTCATGCTCAGCATGAAGGTGACTAGCCATTGACATTGCTGAGATCGAGTGTGTTAAATGTGGTTTTACAGGGTCTTGGGCCTGAAATTTTGCAGGTGCTGGGAATAAATGTGTGTGCTACCATGCTAACTTAAATGTTGACCTTAAGAGGTTTTCAACCTGGGCCTTTTGGGGTTTGTTTCTGTAAGCACACTTGGTGAGTTATCCACCCTTGCCCTACAAGGGGATCTATCAAAGAGTAATCACACATAACGCCCAGACTTCATAAGAGATCCAAGGCTATCTGGCCCCTTCAATTTGGCCAGTTACCCCCAGGGGGCGCAGAGGAGTCAGCCTTTTGTTTCATGCCAAAGGGCTGCCATACATCCTGGCTGTCATCTGTACACACACCAACAGTCTTGAGCTTGGGTCATTGTTCCTGTTTATGGAGAAAGTGAGTTGTAGTCAGGTGATGAGCTTGGTCACAGGAAAGGGGGCTGCTGGACTGACCTGTGCCGGGAAGGAGCCTCTGCCAAAGGTTACAGCCTACTCCCCACCCCCCAAAAACGGCTGCAGAGCCAGAGACCCCACCCTGATCGTTTTGCAAGCTTCCCTGGCAAGGAGGCCTGGCTCTGCAGGCTGTGTTGGTTGCTGGTGGAGGGGCTGTCTGGGGAGGCCAGCAGCCTCGCTAGCTTGTCATGTGCTCCTGAGGGTGAAGGTGAGGGCCCCAGGTGAGCAGCTGTCACACACTTTCTGTTGGGAAGGGAGGTGTTGTGGGGTCATAGACCCTGGTTCCCCGTGGACTACAGTGTTGGGAGCAGCCTTGTGTGGTCACTGGACAGGAGCAAAACCTGCAGTGCTCAGTTAACTGCTTTAGGAGCTAGAGTCAGTCAGCAGAAGGCGGACAGATCAAATGAGCGAGCTCAATTTTATTGCTACATGTATGGGTGTTTTGCCCTCATATATGCATGCATCATAGGCCATGTAGTGCCTAGAGGCCAGAAGACAGAGACCCTGAAACTACATTTACAGTTGGGAGCTGCCATGTAGGTGCGGTGACTGTAACAGCTCTGGCTGTCCTGGAACTCTAGACAAGCCCAGCGTCCAACTCAGATCCACCTGCCTGTCTCCTGGGTGCTAGGATTAAAGGTGTGCGCCACCAACAGACTACATTTCCACTGTTAACCATAGCTGCACATGCCAGCCCTCTGGAGGTAGAGGCAAGAGGACCAGGATTTCAATTGTCTGCATTTGTGAGTACCTACATGCATGTGGTGATGTAACCCGTGGAGATGTGGGCATCGGTTGTCCCACTGTGTTGAGCCATCTCAAAAGCCCTCATGGTCATTTCTGGCTATGTAGGAAGTTCAAGGCTGGCTTGGGCAAAAAACAAACTTCTGGAGATATCTAGGGATTATTATAAATAGGTAAGTGGTTTGGGATTATTAACCCCCAGTTATCTCATCCACATCACCAAGTTGTGGATGTACCATGAGGTGCTACAGGTTTAGGACACAGCAGGTCCTGGGGTGATCTCCCTGACCAGAGATCAGAACCTAGATCAGAGGCCTGATCTAGAATTGGCCTCATTCTAAGTTCTTGTAGCTAGCCTGAGTGTGTCCCTGCCCATCTGTCCATCTGTCAAATCCACACCTAGCCCTTCAGCTCTATGGGAGAGTACAGCCCCCTTAAGAGATTGAGGTCACCAAGTGGGTCCCCCAGGGCACACATACTGTAAGGTAGGGCTGGAGGTCAGGAAAACTAGTCAGTTTGGGATAAGGTCCTGCTCCCACTGCTTCAGACAAGCGAGGCCACTTACCTCTGCTACCAACTCTTGGGGAGTGTGGGGGTCCTTGCTGGCTCCAGAACCAACTCACAGGGGATGAGAACCACTTGTTCAGGTTTTTTGGGGGTGGGGGCCGAGACAGGGTTTCCTGTGTTAACAGCTCAAGCCTTCCTGGAACTAGCTCTGTAGACCAGGCTGGCCTCGAACTCACAGCCTACCTCTGCCTCCTGAGTGCTGGGAAGAAAGGCATGTGCCACCACTGCCTGGGCTCTGTTCAAGTTTGCCAATGACTTATGGGGTCCTATCCTGAGCACAGGAAGAGACTGAGGGTGCCAGACCTCCAAACCACTCCACTGTAACAGCACTGACATGGCCAGTGAGACAGGACACTTCATCTGGGACCCAGCAAAGGCTCGTCCAGCTATCTATCCTTCATGCTACTGGGCACTTAAGGAGACCAGAGCCGCCTCCTGGGGTCAGCTGCCTGCCAGCAAGGTGTCAACTCCCCTTAGGCCTGTGCCCTCTAATGCAGGCCAGCTTCTAGGTGCTGCCCCTGCTCCTTCAGCTTGGAGCGCAGATCAGTGTGACCTAGCCGAGTCAGTCCAAAGCATTTGGGAAGTCCAGCTGTATTGCCCATTACAAATTCAGAAGGAACAGCGACTAGGGGCGACATCTGCCAAGTGTTGAAAGCTCCAAACTACCCTTAAGATGAACACCTACGTTTTATTTGCTCTGTAGTATGTTTTATTTTTTGCTCTGTATTGTATAAAGACAGTTCCCCACACCATTTTCTCCCTCAAGCTGGTAGATCTGAGGGGCCCCAACTCTCCAGGCTCCCCATTCCCTTCAACCCAATGCGCCCGGAATCACACACGGCACTGGGGGTGAGCAGAGCCAGCAGTAGCTCCAGGGTCCGGGTCTAAGGAATCATCTTCCACCACTTGAATGCGAACGGCACCCGGCGGACAATAACACAGGCGCAGCTGTCTCCCATGCCGGTCAGGTAGCAATCAAAGTCATCGATGAAGGTGCACTTGAGACCCAGCGGCTCCAGCAAGCTGCAGACTCTCTCCTCCAGGCAGCAAGTGCCCTTGATCTGGGGCCCAAAGGGCTTGGGGATTCCTAGATTCTTGTCCAATACGATCATCTGCAGCTGTTAAGACAGAACTAGGGTCAGACAGCATCAGGGCCCTGAAATAAGTTATCCCTGCCCTTCCTGGGGTTTGTGGGGGGGAGGAGGGGAGCACAGAGCCATAAAGGGGAAAACCACACATCACTTAGGGTTGGCCACACAAGCCTGTGTCCATGTAGGCGTCACTAATCCACCTCAATGAAAGCTATTTTTGCTTAGTTTCAGTGTCTGCCAATGTTTTTCTGAAAAATATGAATTCTGACCAGCAGCTAACCACCTTATCTTTGTCTCTGGATTTGTTGCTCTGGCCTTGTCTGTGTCCCCTGTCCCAGCCAGCTTTAATATCCAGGGGGCTCCGGTAATCCGCAGGCAGACTTTTCCCCACCATATCCGCTCTGGTCCTGTGCGCATGAGCCTGGGGTCCACACCAGGCTTGCACTTCAGGCCACAGCCATCTGATACCAGTCTAGTACACCATGGCCAGCAAGGCACCAGCCGTGTGGGCCAAGCAGACCGTCTGAACCAGGCATGCCCAGTGGCCTCACCATGTCAGGGAAGTACGGTCTCGCGAAGTGCTTTGTGGTCTGTTGGTTGGAGGGGACATTTGTCAGCAACTCCAGGCAGAAGAGCTGTGGGATGGCAATGATGTCCTTTTCCATCAGGCCCAGTTCCTTCTTTAGGAGGGTGCGGTTCAGGCTAATGCATTTCTGCACGGCGGGGAAGGCGGGGAAGACAGCAGGGTCGTGGTCATCAGGAAGCTCTGCTCATGTCTACTACACAAATCCAGGAAAGGCCTTGGAGCGGCTTCTATCTGGTTCAAATCCCGTGAGCCAGGAGCCCTGGTGGGCCCTGTGAGCCTTTCCTTACCATGTAGTATAGCAGTCCTTAAGTTAAAGTGAATTCAGAGAGAAGGCTGGGATGCAGGAGGCCAGGGTCCCTCAACTAGTCTACTGGATGGCCACTAGTGTCAAAGACCCCCCACCCCCAGTCTTTCAGGTGAGTTGGGGGGCACACAGAAGTCTTTGGGTCCTTCCCTCACATTTAAGCATCTGCTCCTGCCTACTCAACACACCCTCCTCGATGACACCAACACCCTTGGTATCCAACTTGAGTTCAAATAAGATTGAGCCACCTGTCCTCGTTCCTATCTGGTACCCACTTGCCAGGGCAGGTGGCCCTCTCCGGTTCAGAGGCCAGGGCACCAGTACATCATGGCATAGGATGTTCATAGTCTAAGAGCAGTAAGGAGCCAATGAGCAGCACCCCGAAAGTCTATCTGGGGCTGGGCAGCTGCCTCCACCCCAATAGGACCAGGGCCTCCTTCGAGACCTGCAGGCCAGCACTGCCTTGGGGACAGTCCTGCACCCCAGGCCTTTACCTCCACATAGTCGTTCTCCTTCCGCAAGTTCTCATCAGCCAGGATTTGGGAGATGGTTCTGGCCTCCCTCCCTGTGGGAAAGACGCCAGGCAGGGGACAGGTCAATGCCCACCTGAGGTACATCCTCAGACGAGTGACTGTATTGTCTGTTTCTAGACCCCGATGATGTTCCCGAATCTTATGTCTGGTGTCAACTGAGATACGTTCCACCGGAAAACCCAGGCAGGATTCATTGCCACTAGCCACTGTCTGTGGCTTGAGGGAAAGCAAGGCCAGAGTACATTAGTGTGGTGACAGCCTCCACTTAGAGGACACCTCAACCCTCTGTGCGGCTGTGCTACATCATCCCCTCCCCCCTAGCGTGTACTAGAAGCCTTGTAGTTGTGGCCATCAGGCTCAAACTCGGTTCCTCGGGTTCCAGCCCTGAGGTGACAGCCTTTGTCTTCTGGTATTGTACCCCGTGACCTCTCACCCTGTGACAAGGTGTCCCTGCATCCTACCACAGAATGTTGCTCAGGAGATGGATGAGTCTCTAACCCAGGTTGAGAGAAGATCCCGATGTCCCCACCTCCTTATTGAAGGTGTTCCCCGTGTTCCCTTCACATTTAGGTCAAAAGATGGCCTGCGAGCACACCTTTGCTGGTTCCCTTGTTTCCTTAAGGGGGACCTGGGAGTGTCAGTGCCACCAAGCCTTGTGGCCCCTCCCAGGGGTCATATATATCACAATGGTCATCCCACCACCTTAGGATTCGCTGTGCCTTCTCTACCAATGACAGATTAAGCCTCTAGACCAGTGGCTCTCAACCTTCCCAACGCTGTGACGCTTTAACATAGTTCACGTTGTAGTGACCCCCAGCCACAAGATTTTGTTGCTGCTCCATAACTGTAATTAGGCATTATTATGTAAATATAGGATATGTGATCCTGTGAAAAGTCATTCAACCCCCTCTGGGGTCTTTACCCACAGGTTGAGAACCACTCTTGGTCAGGTGGTGGCGGCTCATGCCTTTAATCTCAGCACTCGGGAGGCAGAGACAGATGGATCCGAGTTCAAGGGCAGCCTGGCCTACAGAGCTGAAGTTCCAGGACAGCCAGGGCTACACAGAGAAACCCTCTCTCGAAAACCAACAGAAAAGGTCCTAGGTGAAGAAAAGTCACCTTTACCATTAGAAAGGAGCTGTTCTGCTCTGAGATCTTCGAACAGGGTCACGTCCCCAAAGCCTTCCTTCTGCTTCTGTTCAAACAGCTCATAGCAGGCACTGGGGCTGGCCATCAGGAGGCGGAACCCCTGGGAAGGGAGACAGAGTCACGCACTCTGGGAGTCCCTCGGTCTCCAGCACATGCACCCTCTCCAGCCCTGACAAACCTTTCCGTCGCCATTTTTGTCCTTTACAGGGACAAAGCACATGAACTCATCCACGTGACCAGTCATCAGCCAGTCTGAGAAGAGCTCCACAGGGGCCTGTACCTGCTGGGCACACACAAAGTCTCGCAGGGCCTTGCTCATGTCCCGGCCTTCGGAGCTGGGAGATAGAAGAGAGCAGCCTTTGAGAAGCTGGGCTCCTGGAGCTGCCTGCCATCCGCTGGATCAGGCCACCCTAGGCTACGGACTGCTTTTGCCAATGGAAGGCAGACTTTTAAACATTCCCTATTCTGGGCCAGCGAGCTGGCCAGGCCTGGGGACCTGGATCGAATCCCTAGGACCCACATAGGGAACAGACTCCAACAGGTCGCCTTGAGCACAGCACATACACTGTGGCTTAGACTTAGAAAGGGGTGTGTGTTTGTGGTGGCCCTTTCAGTGACCCGACTCAAGCCCAAGTCACAGGATCCAAATTGACCGAGCTGGCCTCAAATCCATATAGGCACAAGTCAAGGTTAGAACTGAATCTAGGACTGACTTCCTGCTTGCTAGGTAAGCTCTCCAAACCGTGCCACCCCATCCCAAGCTTGCTTTTTTCTCACCCCAGTCTTAATGCAAACCAAAGGCTCCCGTACCCTTCAGTGTCAAAAAGAATGCAAAGCACGTCTGCTGAGGGGAACTGAGGATTGTTGTGACCAGGGTGTTGGTGGCCTTCCCTTTCAGACAACTGATCACCTGCCAGCTGGTCTCCTAGCTCACCTGGGATAAAAGCTACCACCAATGAGGACCCTGCCTAGAGGGTAATCTTTGCCTTGAACCTTGACCGGCGGGGATACCATCAGGTTCCCAATGGAATCCAGACTAGCCACTCCGTGGTCCTCAGTTTGGTGGGTCAGGTAGCCAACACCAGGACTCTAAGGAGGAAACCCCGTGGGGGAAGGAATGTTACATAAAGTACTGGATGTAGGTCCTGTCTCACTCTTGACCATCAGGTACATGCACATCTCCTACCCCACAGAGGCCTCCTGGAAGCCCCGGCCCCCAGCGTCCCATCCTGGCTCAACACCAGGCCTGAGAGGTTCACTGTAATCAGAGTCCAGCGCCTCACCAGTGAGTACTTCATGGGGAAATCATCCAGCTTGGAAACCCGGGGGGTGTCAAGAATCAGGGACACTGTCTTGTGGGGAGCCTGAGTATAGCAGAAAGCCATCTCATCCTGGAGGAGACAAAGACGATTAACTCTTCATTGGCTGCTTCCTCATCTGCTACACAGCTTCCTGGGAGCAGCCAGAGAGAAACCTGGTCAGCTCCTGCTCAGCCTTCAAAACCTTCCTAGAGGCTTTGCCCAACACATTCCACCTTCCAGTTTAAGACTGAGAACCCCCATCCCCGACCCCCAACCCAGTGACTGGTCTTGTCAAATTCTACTTAAGAAAGTTAATTAAGAAAGTTAATTGTTTCTGGGACTTGCAGGCAGTCACTATGATCTGACTTGGCCTATAGATGCCTTCTAGCCAGATCCAGCCGCCACCAGAGTTCCCCGCATCTCAGCCAAGGGGCTTTTTTTTTGGTGTGTAGATGGAGGGGGGATAGGAGGTCTTTTGAGACATCATCTCCTGTAGCCTTTAAAGTTACTATGTAGCTGAGGGCTGGCTTTGAATTCTGACCCACACTGCTTGGTCTCCAAGCGCTGGGATACACCCTGGTTTACACCACGCTGGGAATTGAGTTTGGGATTCTCCACTAAGCAAGCACTCTTGAGTTATATCCCTAACCCTTGACCTCTCAATT
Source organism: Cricetiscus sungorus (assembly GCA_030556225.1). NCBI lineage: Eukaryota > Metazoa > Chordata > Mammalia > Rodentia > Cricetidae > Cricetiscus > Cricetiscus sungorus. The sequence goes on from JANBXA010000734.1 coordinate 134,717,075, forward strand.
CCTATTTGTACTTTTACCCCACCCCCATCCCCCTTGTCTTATTCCATGATGCAACTTTTACCTGCCCCTGATCATGCCTTGTTCTTCCAAGCACACCTCACATCGCAAACTCCAGGTCAACGGCACAGAGCTGGTGGCCCCGTCACAGCCCCAGCAGAGCCTGGCTTATGACCCACCTAAAGGTTTGCTCAGCTACCTAAGTGACCTGCTTCAGGCTATCACGTCTGGCCCCTATCTTCCTTCTTGGCACTTACAGCTCTGGCCCCACTGGAGGGTACCCGTCATTCATCTCTAGTCCCTGGTGGCACAACAGGCTCTGGTAATTGCTCAGATGTGTTTAGAGTAGAAAAATTCTCCAGAAACAAAGCCGAGCCAGCTCTAGTCCTGCTGGCCAGGCACAAGCCCAGACTGGTAGCCCAGCTCCGATACCTCCAACGGAGGTCTCAAACTGGTCTTGATTGCCTGCCATCCAGAAGAAAGGGGACTGGACTCTAGATTTGTCCTTGACAAGCCCCAGTGGTGTGCTGGACCACCGTGTTAAGTCATCGTGTGGTATGTGTGCCAAGCCTCCTTGCCCCTCCTCCACAGCTAGAGCAACCCAGGAGGGTTACCTGTAGCCACCTGCCCTGACGGCTGGGGTCCTCGTACACAGATGCCACCTGCACATTACTCTTCTCACTCAGCCTTGTCACGGTGTCCACGAAGCCCTGCAGCTGTAGCTCCCTGCCACGAGACAGAAACCTACTGGTTTCCTCAAGGTCCTTGACTCCATCACTCCCTTATCCCAGGGGGAAGGCAAGGGAGAGGGCCACTCTGCCCACAATGAACAGAGCCATTGTCCCCCGCTTCAGCATAGGTCACAGACTTAAGACTTTTTCTACCTAGACCTTGCTGGCAACCAGTGATAGTCCAGCCCCGTTCATGGGCCACACCTTTTGACCACCTCTGCAAGAAAGCGCGTGCGCGCGGGGCGCGCGCGCACACACACACACACACACACACACACACACACACACACACATTAATTTCTTGGTTGGGCTCCTCTGTTCAAACTATTGGATGACTGTTTGCTCCCCAAGAGACTATTAGAAACTATAGACAGCTCAAGACGGCCAGTGAGGTCATCTTTGTGGGGCAGGGGAATCCCATCTAGACACCTAGGTTGGCTCTTTGAGACAGAGTCTCATTACTAGACAGTGTCTTGGGATCTGCTCTGCAGACCAGGCTATCCCCAAACTCAGACTGGCCGGCCTCTTGTCAACCAAGTTCTGGGTTCAAAGTGTGCACCACATGGCACCTGAAGAATTTGAGATTATAGTGCTTTCACACAGAGGTCCAACACTGGATGCACAGTGGACATCCTTTCCTTGGGCACAAAGTGACATTTGAAGGGGAGGTTAAGAAATCCAGTTTACTACTGGACCTCAGTGGTTGACTGCATTGGCAAGTCACAATCCGGGAAGTGTCCTCGCCTGGATTCTAGGCCAGTCCCAGGTCCAGTGTTTCTGTTGGCATCCTACGCAACTCTCCAGAGACCTCGTTTCTTGGGTCTCCGATCAGCATAAGGCGAGGAGAGAGGATGCCAGTGACACTCCCTCCTCCCCAGGTGGCCTCAGGCACTCTTACCTGCACAGGTAAACCTCGAGAGGCAGCTGGGTGCTGGGAGTGAAGATGTAAGGAGCAACCCGGTACATCACTGTATCCTTGTATAGTGGCATCTCTGGGATTGACTGCAATGCAGGACAGGTCACCATGGAGAGCTGGCTCCATCTTCCTGCCCCCTTCCCCTGAACACCCAGGGTCTACAGCTGTTCACCTCAACCCATCCCTGGAGTCCACGGCCTTCTAGCCTTCTGTAACATCCCCGGCTGTACTGAGCGCCATACTCCTGGGTGTCCAGCTAGCACTGTGGCTCTCCCTCCAGAGCCCAGGGATCCTTGCTGACCAGGTGGCATACCATGTCATGAGACTTTTCCACCAGGGAGATGGAGAAGGAAATCAGGCCTGTGAAGTTGGCAGATGGGAACTCTATGGCTTCAATATAGAAGGTCTCTTTTCCTCGGTTCTCAAAGGGAGCCAGGACATGGACAGGCTTGCCAGGTCCCAGTACCAGCTCATAGGTGCAGGTGCCGGTGCCTTCTAGGAGAGATAAAGGGTGACCAGATGCTAGAGCTGTCTGGCTGCTGTCTCTATTCCAGGTGGGCAAGTTCAGCAGGCTTGTGATTCATCAGGACAGAGGGTTCTGAGATTGCCAGCACTGTTAAGAGCAACTTAATGCATCATTACACTGTTGTGTGTTTGCCACGTGTGTGCACATGCGTGTGTAGGCCAGAGGTTGGTTCAGGTGTCCTCAAGACAGTTTTGAGACAAGGTCTCCTTCCAACCTAGGAGCTTACCGATTCAACTAGAGTGGCTGGTCAGGAGATTCCTAGTACACCTGTGTTGTAGGCTCACAACCATCTGACTCCAGTTGGAGATCCTTAGTCTCCAGTGGGCCTCTGCAGTCACCAGACACACTTATCGAGTGCATAGACATATGTGGGCAGACACTCAGTACACAAATTTAAGGGTTTTTTTTTTTATAACGAATCTTTCTAGGAGTTACTTGGGGCTTATTATCTATTAATCATCCTATTGGCTCAAATGCATTTCTTCCATTCTCTAAGGGAATCCTGAAGCTACATACCATCATCCCCATATATGATGGAATGGCTAACCCATGGCAATATGTAGAAATTAACTCTGGTAAAGGTGGCAGCCAGACAGCCCCTGCAACACTGATCTGGCCACCAGCCAGTGACCTATGACTGTAGATCCTGGGAACCAGCAGGCTGAGGTGGAGCAGGGCTGGTACTTACTTTGGGGACAGTAGACTCTTGCCTTGCTTGCCTCTTCCTTGGAGGTATGGAGGATCAGCCAGTAGTTCCTAAGGACAGAGGTGGGGCCCTCCACTGTCAGAGTCATCTGAGACAGTTTCTGTATTTCTGAGAAATAGGATAGAGACAGGTTCAAGCCAGGCTACAGGATGGGAAAGTGAGTGGCAAGGATTGGGGTGAGTTACATTGAGTCTTGCTTAGTAGTCCAGGCTGGCCGAACTCGATAATTCCCCTGCCTCAGCTTCCCAAGTGCTAGAGTGACAGGTTGAGCTATCATGTCTGGCTTTAAGGCTTATCCGAGATCCTGTTTCCTGGGATACTCAGGGCCCTCAGCCTGAAGGCACCTCCTGTGCACTGGAGGAAAGGTTGTCACACCCCTTTCATGGGATGGAGAGTTCTCACTACCTTGTGAGGTCAATGATGTCTCATCTCTTCCCCTAGATGGCAAAATGAGGCTCGTTCACAACCAGGGAGTTAATGGGTTGCTGTCTGACATTAAGACTGCCTTCATGGGGACTGAGGATGTAGCTCAGCTGATAGCTTGCCTAGCATGCACAAAACCCTGGGGGGGGCGGTTGGAGGGAGGGAAGGGCAGTGTCCAATCCCTAGTGCTATAAAGCACATTTTTAATTCTCTCAGGAGGTAGACATAAGATAATCAGAAGTTCAGGACTGGCCTGGGCTACATGAGATCTTAGTCTCAAAATATGTGGGAGGCCTGGAAGATTGGGTCCATGGAGAATTAAGAATACTTGATCTTCCAGAGGACCTGGGTGTGTCCCCTAGCATCAATTTTCAGGTGGCTTACAGCCTATTGCAAATTCGTTCTAGGAGATCTGCTGCCCTGACTTTAAAGGGCTCCAGCACATACATAGTGCACATAAGCTCATGTAGACACACGGTTTCTCTGTGTAGCCCTGACTGTCCTGGAACTCAGACAAGCTAGCCACGAACTCAGATCTGCCTGCTTCTGCTTCCAAGTGCTGGAATTAAGTGAGTGTGCTACCACAGCCTGTTTTATTACAATTTTAAATTTTTTTATTATTTTTTTTTAAGACAGGGTTTCTCTGTGTAACAGTCCTGGCTGTCCTGGAACTCACTCTGTAGACCAGGCTGGCCTCAAAGTCACAGCTCAGCCTGCCTCTGCCTTCTAAGTGCTGGGATTAAAAAGTGTGCTATTTATAATTTATAATTATTTTAAAAGCTAACACATCTTTGTATGAAACCATATAGCCTCTCATTACACGGCTGAAGGCATAAAACCCTTTGGTATGCTAGGAATGTCACCCAGGGCCTCTGTACATGTTAAGCAAATGCTCTCCTATGGAGTAGTATGCTCCCAACTTATGAAAAAAGGCTGGGTCATTCCTGAGGAATCAGCTGTGACCCACATGTGGGCTGAGAAATAGAGCTTGATAGAGGTGGGGGACATCACAAAGGTGTACCTTTGGAGGCTTCCTGATTGATGGATTGGTCATCAGGATCGTCTGTGTCAACAGGATTACAATTCACCAGCAGGATGGCTCCCCAGCCATTTGGACCCCACACCCATCTCTTCTGCAAGTGACAGAGACATTGAGGCAGGAAAGGGACCAGCGGACACTCTGCTACTCATATGCAGAGCTTGGAACTCAGTCCCTGGAACTCAGGGGACAGAGTTTGAGAAAGGTGACTTATGAAAACAGAAGGCTACTGGGTGAGTAAGTACAGGTGACTGCTGCCTGGTTTCAGGAATGCAGGGCCGGAGAGGCATGTTGTAGAGCTGTGTCCCACCAGAGGCTCAGGGGTGGCAGAGCTCACTCTGCTGCATCTGACTATATAACCAGTCAGTGCCTCTGGACACCTTGCTATTTTGGTTTTGAGAGAAGGTCTTGATATGTAATCCTAGGAAGGCAGCAAACTCACCATCCTGGCTTTGTCATCTCAGAACTGGGTTGGCAGGCAGGTGGCCCCACATCTGGCTCTGTTTCATTTTGGGACAGGATCTACTATAGCCCAGGCTAGCTTTTAATTCCCTATGTTATCTTGAGAATGGCCTTGAATGCCTGATCTTTCTGCCTCTACTTTGTGGATGTGCTGAAAGGGCACATCCCACCACATCTGGCTATTTTTCAGGAAGTCAGAAATTGATTTCATTGACCTTGACTTGTATAGCAGTGATGATAAAAATGGTCCCAGTGGTCAGGTGTGGCTCTCTTAGGTCCTGCCTTGCTCCCCCAACCAGGCAAGCCTCACCTTAGCCTGCTTGTCACTGGGCATGTCCAGCTGTCCATCTCGGTAGATGTCTGCCTCCAGGGAGATCTCTGAAGGAGAAAGGGAAGATCTCAGACACCTGGGCTGCTTGCTTATGGGGCCCAGAAACTCTGCTGGTCCTCACAAGGCAAAGCCCAGCTCTGACACTGCTGAAAGCCTAATGCGGTATCATAATGGTCATACTTAGCATCTTCAAAATTCATGCCGAAGACCCACATGGTGAGTTAGAGTAAGTCACAAAATAATCAATTTTCTTGTGTGTAATTTTATATTGGGGTGTGTCCATAGCTATATTGGGCCACAGGTTGGACACTCATGGTTAGTGTCTTCAAAGGCAGGCTGGTTCTCATGAATAAGTCAGGGAGGGAGCTCTCTTCCCTCTCCCCATCTGCACTCTAGAGCTCAGACACGGATTGCAATGCGACCTCATTCTTCTAGCTCCCATCCCAGCCTCCTACCCTTCTAGAACAATCTTTAAACTTGAAGATACACAGGGATCAATACGGAATCCCTTGGTAACTCAAGGGTGCCAGACTTCTGCCCAGTGCCTTCCTGGGGGACTACCCTATGGTGGCATCTTACTGTCCACCCTGCCCCTTCCCACACAGCTCACCTTCCTTCAACTTTACCTTAGTGTCACTCCTGGATCTTTTGTGAAGTGCCACTTCCTGCCTGGCAGGTCAGGGCCATGAGCCTGGCACTGGCTTACTGCTGCACCCTCAGCGCCCAACCTGCAGGCATGGTGTCCCACTGCCCACCATGAGCCTGACTGCAGAACTTGTCATTTTGAAGTCTACAGTATTTGATATCCATAGAGGTTGGCTGGAGAGGATCACAGTATATATGTTCATTGACAGTAACATGGGCCAGGGGATACAGGGGCTAGAAAATGGAGACAGGTGTTTGTCTTAGGTAGTCAAGGGGGTCTCATAAACTAACATCAGCCCTAAGAGGCAAAAAGATTCCCGATATCTGGAGTGAAGGTACCAGAAGGAGTGGGAAATATGTTCAAAGTGTTCAAGGGTCAAAGAAGCCACTAGTGCCAAAAAATAGGGGCAGGAAAAACTCAGGCGTCAGAGGTAGCTGGGTGACTCATGGAGGACTTGTGGGTAGCCTTGACTTTGGGTTTCATTTGGGTCCCACGGAAGCTGAAGAAAGCCTGAGAACCCAGGTACTGTTGTCTGACGTCTTCCTAATGATAAAGCACTCTGGTTGTGGCATCAGACCACAACCACAACCGGACCCACAGAATGGCAGGAAGCTGGATAAAGATTGAGGCTGACAACTGGGACAGGGACAGACCCGCAGACTCCTTCAAGTCCCGGCTATGCTTGAAGTGTCTAAGATTTCGACTGACATGGAGCCCAAGAGGATGAAGGGTGATGAGCCTGAACCCAGAAGAACCCAGGCTGCGTCTGCTGTGATGGGGGAAAGCTATTAGCTTTGGGAGACTGAGAGATGCAGTTAAGAGCACTTGCTGCCCATGCACCCACATGAAGCTCACAACTACTGCCCACGTGAGTTCGAGATGACCAACACCACCCATCTGACCAAGACTTCGTGCACCATTTGATGCACATGAACTAAACACATTTACAATTAAAGGAGGTAGCCTTGGGGCAGGGTAGAGAAAAATCAGTTTTGTTAAGGATACATTGAGTTGGACACATAAGCTGTGTTGGGAAGGCAATACTGACCAATCTACGGGGCTGCCAGGGTAGAGATGGGTGATGAAGTCTTTAGTGATGAAGTCTTTAGAGAAGTTACATGAGCCTGAGACACTTTGGTGGTGGCCATCTGGGTTGAATGCTCTGCAAAGGCTCTGGAATGGATCAGAGAGCTATCTCGATAGGTTTCACGTGACGTGTAAGGATTGACAGATGTATCTAATACCACCCAGTTAAGGAAAGACAGCCACCTGGTTCTTACGAAGCAGCTGCAGCGAGCTGTGGCTGGAGAGATGGCTCAGCCACGAAGGGCTCTTACTGCGTCCCAAAGGATCCGAGTTTGGTTCCCAATGTGCATCGTCAAGCATCTCAGAACCACGTGTAACTAGTCCAGGGGAATCTGATGCCCCCATCCTGGCCTCATGTGCACTCACACGGAGTGTAAGGGCCTTCTTAGACCAGTAAGTTGCTAAGGGTACAGATCTACAGTGAGGACATAGGAACTTTGGGCGAGACCATCAGCGACAGTGAGGGAGGGGCCAGATAACTCATGCAGATTCCATCCTCAGGAAATGAAGGAAGGGAAGAGTGACTAAACTCCAAGAGAACATGTGTGCAAGCCTCGGGCCCAATAGGAGGCATTTTATATACGAAGAGCCTCTCCCTAAGCTTGGCACCGCCTGACCTGCTCTCCAGAGGGCTGGATGGACTTCAGCTCCTAGAGGCAGCGAGACTCACCAATTCCAGTGAGGTACAGCACAGCTGTGGCCGTGGGGGCCTCTTTGTCAGGACAGTAATACGAGACTAACACCTGTGGAGACAGCATGCAGAATCTGTAAGGGAAGCCCAGTGCCAGAGCCATAGATGGAGTCTAAGCCATTTGACCTCGGCCGGAGGCCCTGGACCACTTAGAGTTTTAGGAGTGCCTCAGGTAAGTTGCTTGTGCTGGCCTTGAACTTGTTCTGCAGCAGATCCCTCCTCCCCGTTAACCGGGCTTAATGAGCAGGCACCATTAGTTCCAGTTTACATCCTCGGTTCTGGCCTAAATCAAGGCACAGTGCTTACTTACCCAAGTGAGCCTCCTGCCTCAGGAAACTGCCTGCCCTAGACACAGACGGGCATGTTCCACTCGCCATCCTGTACGGCCTTGTTCCCTGCCCCCAGGCAGCTGCAGCTGGCCTATTGCCAATATAGGCTTCCGCTAGGCTTTGCGGCTTCCACACTGGGATCACCCGGGTAGGTAAGGGTTCCCCATCTCCCCTCCCTGGCTCACCTTGTCCTCATCCACAGTGGGGCTGGGTGACACCATTCTCACCAAGGCCTCTGTGGGCTGGGTCATTGGTTGCCAGACCACGGCCTCCGCCTTCCCAGTAATGATTGCACTGCAGATATGGATCAGGACCCTTGGGGAGCCACGGATGGTAAAGGACTCGCAATTCTTGGGTGCACACCTGGGTTTGCAAGAGACAACACACATTAGAGGAACATGGATGCATTAGCCTAGGGGTCAGCAGGGCTTGAGGACAGCCTGCCAATCTCCATCTTACAGGGTTGAGGAAGTAGTCTGGTCAATGGAGTTTGGGGGGGTCCCAAATGCCTTCAGCTTTTCTCTTACTACCCTGGGACTTCTATTCTTCCTCTGATGATTTCCAGCCCAACCTCACCTTCCCACCAATGCCTCACAAGTGATCAAATTTTCACTTTATATACAGGCCCCAGCTCCCATGCATGGGGTGAATAAATGTGAGAACCACAAAACAACTCCCTGTGGCCACGTCAAAGCCAAAGGGGCTCTTAGGAGCAAGAAGGAAGTCAGCACCCTGAGGTGGGACTGCAAGGCCTCCCCTCCCCAAGACCAAACCAGATTCCTGGAGGCCAGCTCGTTCAGCAGAGAAAGCTAAACTAACCTTACATTCCTAGACACAAGGACTCTACCCAGCCCACCCCCCTTCTAGGTACTGCCTTTAGACATCCCCAAGTCTCACCCACTGACATCCAAGGTGATTTCCATGCCCAGCACACAGATGGCATGTGTGGGGTTGTCCAGGGACAGGCTCACAGTACTCTGGAAAGACATGGCAAGGCTTTCCAGAGACAGCCACCCTCTGGTGCAACCCTTACCCACCAGAGCAATCGCCTAGGGCGCTCATGCCCCCTTGCCTTCCTCTTAAATAGGTAAGGAACACCCCGGCCCACCCCCTTGTTAACCTCAATCCCACCCAGGTGAGGCTGCCTTTCTCTCTGGTAGCTGTGGGAGGTGTATGGGTGTTTGGAGGAGAGAGATGGGGTGGGGGTGGGGTCCTTTCCGTCAGTATCAATGTTTAGCAGCTGCTGCCTGTGGACCCTGCAGCCCTGGGGAATCAGAAGCTAATTGCTTAGAGCTCTGGCCTTCCACTGGGAGCAAGGAGCCTTCTGGGAAGTTGGAATCTGCATGGAGCAAGCAGATTCTGCTAGAGCCAGAGTGGAGGTCTCCAGACGTAGGGGCTGTGGTCAGGATGCTACATTTCAAGGTTGGGGGTCTTGGTTCTAGAACAGTGGTTCTCAATTTGTGGGTTTTCACCCCTTTGGGGTTGCATATCAGATCTCATACACATTAGATGTTTACACTGCATTTCATAACAGTAGCAAAATTGCAGTTACAAAGTAGCAAAAAAAAAAAATTATGGTTGGAGGTCATCACAACATGAGGAACTGTATTAAAGGGTCACAGCAGGCTGGGCAGTGGTGGCCCACGCCTTTAATCCCAGCACTTGGGAGGCAGAGGCAGGCAGATCTCAGTGAGTTTGAGGTCAGCCTGGTCTACAAAGTGAGTTCCAAGACAGCCAGAGAAACCCTGTCTAGAAAAACAAAAAACAAACAAACATACATATAAAGGGCCACAGCATTAGGGAGGCTGAGAACCATTGCTCTAGGATGTAGCTTCTTGGCCACTGATGGGGGGAGGGGGCTTGGCAAAATGTTGAGGTCACAGCTGTGGAAGCTGTTAGCTCTGTGAATCAATCCCTGGTCCTGGCACAACCTACATCATTTTCCTGGTGATAAAAGTTGCTCACAGCTGTGTCTCCTGCTAGCTTGGGTGGGGTGCGGTGGGGTGGGGTGGGGTGGGGGATGGGCAGCACCAGCTGGTTCATGGTGTCAGCCTGCGTAGCCTTGCTTACAGCTGCGGTCCGTTTAGGCCCACAAGGCAGAAAGGAAAATTTATATTTCAAAATTGCTAAAACAGGGATCAGCGTTCCCATGCCCTACGATAAGTTGCTGAGGTGACAGGTTCATCCGTGAGCTTCATGGTCTCTTTTAGTAATGCATACCTAGGTCAAACGACTAAGCCACGTGTGGTGGTTCCTGCCTGTCAACTGGTTCAGCACTCAGGCTGTGGCAGGAGGGTTTCTTCGAGTTTGACACCAGCCTGGGTTATGGAACAAGACCCGTTTCAAAACCACAAAATATCTTACTGCATTCCATAGTATACATATTTGTTGTTAGTGGGGGAAAAGACCCAGCTGAGCGAGGCAGGCCAGCCTGTGATCATGGAGTTCACGGCTTGATTGGGTAATTCAGTAAGAGTGTGTCAAAGTTTTTAAAAGGGGGTGAGTGGGCGTGTAGCTCCTTGTTAGAGCGTATCTGCCTCCTGGACTTAGTTCCCCTTACTCCTTCACTGAAAGCTGAACCTGGCGGCTCGTGGCTGCAATCGCGGAGCTTGGTAGACTGAGATGGAGGATAAAGAGTAGGACCCCAGCCTGGGCTAATGAAGGGGACTCCATGCAGGAGCGGCTCCAGCTTATTCCCCACAAGACCTTGGTGCAGGGCAGACCTTATTTGTAGTGGAGCAAGGTTGAAGTTGCTGTTGAGGCCCATCTGGTTTTATCTATTCAAGGATTCTGCAGGTGTGGTCCTCTGGTTAGAGTGTCCCCAATGATCCTGTGTATTAAAGGCATTCTTCCCGCTCTACAGTCCTATTAGGTGATGGAATCTTTTGAAAAGTGTTTTGAAAAGGTTTTGTTTCATGTGTATGTATGAGTGTGAGTAAATGTACTACATGTGTGCAGACCCACAGAGGTCAGATGCCTCGGAACTGAAGTTCCAGGCAATTGTGAGCTATCATGTATACACTGAGAACTGAACCCTGGTCTTCTGCAAGAGCAGCAAGTGCTTTTAACCACTTAGCGGCTCTCAACCTGAGGGCTGAGACCCCTTTCATAGGGTCACATATCAGATATCCTGCATATCACATTCACATGACGATTCATAGCAGTTACAAAGTTCAGTGGATATAATCTTATGCTTGGGGATCACCACAGCATGAGGAACTGTTTTAAAGGGTTGCAGCATTAGGGAGGTTGAGAACCACTGCTCTAGTCCCAACCCTTCCTCTTTTAAAATTATCTCTGCCATCCATCTTTGAGACGGGGTCTCGTGTAGCTCAAGCTGGCCTCTGACTCGTTACACATCTGAGCATGGCCTCTAATCCCTGCTCTGCTTGCTTTTGTTTTTCCCAGTGCTGGGATTGCAGGCATGAGCCGCCAGGCTCATACACACAGTGAGAAGCTGATCAACACGCCCGGCTTCCGTTTCAGTTTATCCTAGCCAGTGAGCTGCTCATGAGGTCACTGTGTTTTCCTCTGGCTCTTTTGGAGGCAGCTGCTCTGATCTGGTGGTGGAAGCAGCTCCCTCCATTTCAGGGGCTGCCTTATCCATCAGCCTCCCCGATCCTTCTGCAACCTCAGGCCTGCAGTCTGCAGGGGGCTGTCTACGGCATTACTTCCCACTGACCCCGGCCTCTTTGGGCTACAGGAATATTGCTTTGACCCAGAAAATGCTAGGCAAGGGAGCAGCTGCTCCCTTTCACAGTTAGACTCAGGGTTTCATTCCTCTCTTCCTTGTGAGCAGGGCAGAGATTTTAGGAAAGAATCCTGTTCTGGGCCAAATAGCACTATCTAGCCTAGGCTACCTTTAGCTCACACTAATCCTGCTGCCTCAGCCTCCTGAGTGTTGGGATTAGAAGTGTGCATGTCCATGTCTGTCTGAATCTGAGGTTTTAATAAAAATTGTATCTGTGAGCCGGGCATTGGTGGCACACGCCTTTAGTCCCAGCACTCAGGAGGCAGAGGCAGGCAGAGCTCTGTGAGTTCAATGCCAGCCTGGTCTACACAGCTAGTTTCGGGACAGGCTCCAAAGCAATACAGAGAAACCCTGTCTCAAAAAAACACAAAACAAACAAAAATTGTATTTGTGTAAACTGGGTGGTGGTGGTGCACACCTTTAATCCCAGCACTCAGAAAAAGCAGAGGTGTGTGTGTGTGTGTGTGTGTGTGTGTGTGTGTGTGTGTGTGTGTGTGTGTGTGTGTGAATGCATGCTACATCATGTGTATGGCCTTCAGAGGACAATATTTGGGAGTTGGTTTTCCTATCATGTGGGACCCAGGTTGTACCCACTGAACCATCTTGCTGGCCCTAAACACGAGTCTTCCGAGCATTGTGCCAGCACTCATTCATTCTATACTTCATTGCACAAAATTCCATTCTTCCTAGGGTGTTCCAGGGCCTGTTCCAGGCAGCCTGGCAGACCAACTAGCTATGCCTTATTGCTGGAGTCATGGTAGCTCATTGTCCTTAGAGCCCAGTGTTTGTTTATTGATTGGCTGGCTGGGGAGGCCCTGGGTTGATGTATCGCTATTTCCCTCCTACCAGCTGTGGTTACAGGCATGATTATTTTAACATGGGTGCTGGGATCTGAACTCAGGCCTTCATGCTTGTTTAGTGTGTTTTATCACACGGAACCATCTCCAGCTTCTGGAGGGATGTGTTGTATTTCTCATTGGTGCGTAAGGTGTGTGGATACTGACACATTGGTGCCATTCTCTGCATGCATGTGGCAGTCACAGGACAACTTTGTGGAGTTAGTTTTCCCTGTCTTTACGTGGGTTCTGGGTACCCAACCTGGGTTGTCAGGCTTGCACTCAAGTACCTTTACCCACTGAGCCACCTTACTATTTATTTTTAATTAACTAGCTAATTAATTGAGTCTGGGTCTCATTATGTTGCCCCCACTAGGCTGGAACTCAATATACAGACCAGGCTGGCTGATCTTGAGTTCACAGACTGCCTGCCTCTGCCTCCCAAGTGCTGGGACTAAAGCTGTGACTCACCACCCTGGCCCTCAAGGCATGTATTTTCCAAGGGCTAAGCGTGTAGGAGTGTAGTTGATTGGTCGAGCACGTGCCCAACACCCTTGAGGACCCAGGTTCCATCTCCAGCACGTATGAATTAAAGAAGTCAAGAGAGCTCCCGGCCATGGTTGAAGTCATTCACGTCATGGGTGCTTTGAAACAGATTGCAGTGTGTTTTCCAGAGTGGGACTGGGGGCCAAACTCAGACACTGATGGGAGATGTCACATCTTTATTGCAGCATCTTTGAGTAGAACTGAGTTTGCTATGCAAGGACCATTTTAGGACATGCAAAGATGGGAGAAGAACCAGACACGGGTGAAGCAAGCCAGCCACAGCAGGGAGGAGTGGTCACTCCGGGGGGAGCCCAAACACCCCCAGATCCCTTGCTGCGCCTTACTGCAGGGGCCAGGAAACTCTTTGAGGGAGGCTGCCAGAGGCGGGGGCTCAGGGCACCATGTGCCACCACTTGAAGGCAAAGGGCTTCCTACGAACGTTGGTGCCACAGTGAACCTCTCCGTGGTACATGTGGTAGGCATAGAAGTCATCGATGAAGGTGCAGTGCAGGCCCAGCGGCTCCAGCAGGGAGCGCACCTTCTCCTCCAGGCAGCAGCGGCCGTTGATGATGGGGCCGAAGGGCTTGGGGATGCCCAGGTACTTGCCTAGGACCAGCATGTTCACCTGTGGGAAAGTGGGGGCCAGATCAGAGGAGACAGCAGCTAGCGTGGGACCCACAGGCCTAGTGGACTAGTCCTGTGCGTTTAAAGTTACTTTAACTTTGTTTTTATTTTACAAGCACTGGTGTTTTGCCTACATGTATGCCTGTGTGAGGGTGTGGATCCCCTGAAGCTGGAGTTACAGGCAGCTGTGAGCTGCCAGGTGGGTGCCGGGAATTGAACCCAGGTCCTCTGGAAGGGCAGCCAGTGAGCGATCTTAACCTATGAGGCAGCCATCTCTCCAACACCCCCACCCCGGGTGTTTTCTTCTTGTAACAAGCCTGCTATTGGTAAAATGTCACGTGCTGTTTAAGCTCACTGAGAAGCTGGACCGTAGTAAACTACAATTCCTGGGCCCCAGGGAGAGAGGGGACAGAGTCGCCGACTAAATGGAGTCTTTGGCAGAACCTTGACATGTGGAAGAGACTTCCCAGTAGCCAAACCAGAGCCTCTGCCTTGGAACCCAGAGCCCTGAGGAGCTGGGTTTGAAAATGACTGCTGATAAAAATGGCTGGCTCCTTCCAAAACTGTAGCCCCTGGCCGGGCAGCTGGGTTGGTCTCCACCTGGCCCTTGGGCTTTCTTTGGAGAAGTCTGATAAAAACTCAGTGGGAGGTGGGAAGAGACACTTGGGGGTCACAGTAACAAAGGTGTCCCTGCTCTGAAAGGTCAAATCTGCCCCACCCCAAGGGAGGGGTTGCAACCACACCCTCCTTCCGAGGTCGGTCACATAGGCTTCCTTCCTGGCAATGAATGCTACCCCAGAACACTTTGTCTGTGGCACACATCAGGCCAGTCCCTGACCTCTGGACGGAAGCCTGGAGGCAGCAGTGGTAGGTAGAGCTGGTTTTGAAGCCAGACCCTAGCTCTGCCATGTCTTACCTGCTGTGTGTTTTTGAACCAGTGACCTAACCTCTCTGAACTGCCTCTGGAAAGCAAGACAATGAGAGAACCCACTCCTGACATTGCTGCAAGGCTTAGACGAGGTGTCGTGAGGGTCGCGTGAGCCTCAAAGGGTGAAGGGAAAGCCACCTGTACCCGCCTTAGGCCTCTCCTGGCTGCATCCTGACATTTAAGTCTTTTGAGTGAGATGAAGTTGGATGGTGGCTGTCACCTCCGTACCATGTTGGGGAAGAAGGCCTCAGCCTTCGGGTTCCCCCTGGAGTTCCCCACAAGCTTGAAGAGCTGAGGGATATCAATGATGTCGCCCTCTGTCAGGCCCAGCTCCCGCTTCAGTACCGCCCGGTTCCAGTCAATACAGCTCTGGTGGGGATGCCAAGAGGGTACATTAGGGGAGGAGAAAGTATGGAACGATAGGAATGGGTAAGAATCAGGGTTCTGGCTCCCAGAGGCCTTACACACTCCCCCTACTGCTCTCTGCCTGTTCCTGGGCTTCAGACCCTGGGCCGGTAACCAAGTCCATTTATAGTAAGCAGCCCTGAGAGGATCCACTCCACCCCACCGACCCCACCCGACCCCACCCGACCTCACCCGACCCCACCCCATGCATCTAATCACAGATAGCCAGGCACCCACTGCACCGTCTCCAGGACAGCTGGGTTGAAT
Source organism: Cricetiscus sungorus (assembly GCA_030556225.1). Lineage (NCBI taxonomy): Eukaryota > Metazoa > Chordata > Mammalia > Rodentia > Cricetidae > Cricetiscus > Cricetiscus sungorus. Next base: position 134,732,315 of record JANBXA010000734.1, read on the forward strand.
ACCTCCACGTAGGCATTCTGGTCTCTTAATTTCTTGTTGGACAAAATGTCATTGATCGTCTGCTGTTTTTTTCCTGTCATGGAGGAGAGAGAGAGGGAGAGAGGGAGAGAGAGAGAGAGAGAGAGAGAGAGAGAGAGAGAGAGAGAGAGAGAGAGAGAGAGAGAGAGAGAGAGAGAGACTTAGAGGCAGGCTACCCTGCAGTGAGGGGAGGGTCTGACCCGTGTTGCCGTTCTTTAATGGGGGTGCTCTGAATCAAGGTACACTACTTCCACAGTGCACCCATCTCCAAGGGGACCCTGTTTGCCTTGGAGGAGGGGTTCCAGAAATGCTGTCTTTGATGGTAAATCACAGCACACTCCAGCAACAGGATTGGCAGAGTCAAAGCAGCAAGGATGGCTGGGTGACCCCACTGAATGGCATATGACACAGACAGAGTTAGGGCTAGGGTTAGGTTAGGTTAGGGTTAGGTTAGGGTTAGGGTTAGGTTAGGTTTAGGGTTAGGTTAGGGTTGGGTTAGGGTTGGGGTTAGGGTTGGGGTTAGGGTTAGGTTAGGGTTAGGGTTAGGATAGGGTTAGGTTAGGGTTAGGCTTAGGGTTAGGGTTAGGTTAGGGTTAGGGTTAGAGTTAGGATAGGGTTAGGTTAGGGTTAGGCTTAGGGTTAGGGTTAGGGTTAGGTTAGGGTTAGAGTTAGGATAGGGTTAGGTTAGGGTTAGGCTTAGGGTTAGGGTTAGGGTTAGGTTAGGGTTAGAGTTAGGATAGGGTTAGGGTTAGGGTTAGGATAGGGTTAGGTTAGGGTTAGGCTTAGGGTTAGGCTTAGGGTTAGGCTTAGGGTTAGGGTTAGGCTTAGGGTTAGGGTTAGGGTTAGGGTTAGGGTTAGGCTTAGGGTTAGGGTTAGGGTTAGGGTTAGGGTTAGGGTTAAGGCACAGAAGACAAACTTCTGTTTGAGAGACGGGATCCTGGCAGTCAACCAAGCAAGCCGACAAACTCCTCTCCAGTGCCAGCCCCGGGCCCAGCCACACCAACTGCGGAGGCCCCAGCACAAATAAAAGAGGCTTCTGTGTCATGTGTCCATGTCCCCAGGAGGTGGCTCTGGCCACCAGGAAAGGGGACCTGCTTGGGGCTTGAGGAAGGCTGTTTAGGTGGGGCCTATGGTCTGCATGGGAGCAACAGAGTGTGATTGGATCCCTGGCTCAGGGGTGGATCCATCAGAACTGGAGGAATGAGCGGGGCTCTGGTGGTCTGCTCTTTTCCAATCCTGAAGCTCCAACCCTTATCTCAGAGCCTATTTATAGTTGTTATTTTTAATTTTTTTTTAAGTGTGCATGATGCCCAAGTAGGCCAGAAGAGGGCACCAGATCCCCTGGAATGGTACAGGTAATTGGGAGCCTTCATGTTAGCTCTGAGAACCAAACTCAAGTCTTCTGGAAGAGTAAAAGTGCTCTTAACCGCCAAGCCCTCTCTTCAGTACCTGCATTTACTTTTCAGACAGCCTCAGGTAGTCCAGAATAGCCTCAAGTTTGCCATATAGACAAGGGTGACCCTGAACTGGCCCTCAGCCTCCTAAGTGCTGGGATTATAGCTGCGCACCACCATATCTGGTTTACTGGTGCTGAGGATAGAATGAGGCTGATGCTTAACAATAACGCTACCATTTGAGCCACATCCCCAGCCCCAGATCCTGCTGTGGAATATTCCTTTACACTGTGTGAAGATATGTCACTGTGACTGGTTTAATAAAAAGCTGAATAGCCAATGGCTAGGCAGGGTTTTCAGGGCAAAGAGAATGCTGGGAAGAAGGGAGAGAAAGCCAGCCAGACTTGGATCCAGTTGGACACACAAAACAGGATAGAGGTAAAAGTCACACGGTAGAATGTAGGTCACTAAAAGTATGGGTTGATTTAAGTTATAAGAGCTAGTTAGAAACAAGCCTAAGCTACCGCCAAGCATTTATAATTAAGTCTCCATGTTGACGGGGATGTCTTCTGTACATATGTTTCTCTTATTGGTTGATGAATAAAGCACTGTGGCCAATGAGGCAGGATGATTGGTGGGACTAGGAGACAAGGAGGATTCTGGGAAACATAGGCAGAGTCAGTCTCCATGTAGGACTCGAGGGGAGTAACAGGTCAGGACTCTTTCTCTAGTAAGACAAGACCATGTGGAAATACATAGATTAATAGAAATGGGTTAGTAATTAAGACCGAGCTAGCTAATAAAAAGCTCAAGCCAATGGCCAACAGTATTATAATTAATATAACATATGTGTGTTCATTTGGGACTGACACAGCTCTGGGACCAGGCTGGCGGGAAACAATGCTCATTACACCTTGTGGTTATTTGGGAGCTGGCAGGCAGGACAGAAAAAGTCTGACCACACTGACCAGATGCTGTTAGGAAAGGAGGAGGCGGTGGGTGAGAGTTCAGTGACAGCTCACACCCACTGGAGTGTGGGACCCTGAATTTCCTTCCCAGCAACACAGAAGGCACTGAAAGGACAGCAAGCAAGCAGAGGGGGTGGGGCTGGTTTGCTCGACTCTGTCTAACACGCTCAAACATATTTAGGAAAAACTCTTGAGCCTCAGAGGAGCCTTAGCCTCTGACCCCGCCTGGTGAATTTACTGAAAGCATTCCATCCCACGGACTTCCTCATCTCTTTCTCTCTGTTGCCACTGAGCCTTCTCTGTTCCCCGAATGCAATTTTCCCTTTCGGTCCCCTCACAGCCCCTTCCACCCCGCTAACCCCTGTTCATGCCCTGACACTTCCAGGAAGCCTTCCATGAGCTGGACCAACTTAGGCAGCCCCAAAATACCTTTGTTTGTCTTAGTAGGTCACCGGGAGCTTGGGGGCCACTCACAGCAGGTACACACAGCTCTTTTAACTCACAGGATCTCACGCATGGAGCAGTGGAGACTATAGACAGCCCCGTCAACTTACTCTTGATCCCATCGAAAAGCGGTGCCTGGCCGTGGCCCTGACTCTGCTGCTCCTGAAATAGCTGGTAGCAGGCTCTGGGGCTGGACATCAGCAGCCGGAAGCCCTGCGGGGAAGCACTGCAGTCAGAAGGCGCTACCTGGGGTTCCCAGGATGGGGGATGGGATGGCACCCTCCATCACCTTCCAGTCCCCACAGAGAAGGAGCTGACTCGGAAACCCGGACAGAAGGGCTGCGCACCTGCCTGTCTGGTGCTGGGACGAAACTCAAGAACTCATCGATGTGACCCACGAAGAGCCAGTCTGAGAAGAGCCTCACAGGGGCCTGCACCTGCTGGGCACACAGGAAGTCCTGCAGGGCCTGATGCATGTCCCGGCTCTCGATGCTGTCCTCATGGGGATGAGAGGTTATGATAGCCACTACCACCGTCAAAAGACACAGTGACAACTCACAAGTGACCTTGGGATCGGCCTGCTGACTTTCCCTCATCAAAGAGGGTGTGTGTGTGTGGGGGGCATTGGATCCTCCTGCGAGATTCTAGCACCTGCCTACACCCCTTCCACCTGTGTGTGATTCTGCCCGAAGGATATAGTGTCACTTGCTCCCAAGAGCAGTGGCGCCCACCCTGTGGGTCCCAACCCCTCAGGTCAAACAACCTCTTCACAGGAATCTCCTAAGACCATCAGAAAACACAGACATTTACATTACAGTTCATAACTGTAGCCAAGTTGCAGTTATGCAGTAGCAGTGAAATAATTTTATGGTTGGGGGGCAAGGGTCACCCCCACATGAGGAACCACGGTGCTACAGTGCAGTAGTGTGTGAGGAAGATTGATTGACTAGGCCCGCAGATGCGTCGGGGGAGACATTCATGTTGGGGTGAGACTAGGCCCGTGGATTCGGTGGGGGAGACATTCATGCTGGGGTGAGACTTTGAGGTTACCCACCCACCTGTAAGTAACTCCTCGCCCATGCTTAGTGTAAGCCCAAGCCACCCCCAAGTTGGTCCTTGGATAAACGGCCACTTTGCTCCGTTGTTGGGCCCTTATCTGGAAAAGTTCATGCAATGGGCGTGGCCATGGGGAAGTGTCCAGAGAAGGTGGACTGGCGGGGGACTCAGGCTCTCCCACCTATGCAAGGGACCTCAGAGCCTGGGCTGCTGCTATTGTGGCACTGGCATCTGAACACTTTAGGCTTTGTTACTGCAGCTTCCTTGGGGGGAAACTGAGGCACAGCCGCTGAGGTACACAGGATCACTGTCGAACCACGGACAGCATAGCCTGCTGACTCAGCCTAGATGCCCATGTGATGGAGAAGTATGAGCTTCGGAGCTGGTCGTGCTCACTGCCCCACCCCCACTGCTCCACCCCAGCTGCTGGCACATAGCAGATGCTCAGTAAATAGTCATTGACCGAAGGCATATAAGCTGGCAGAGGTAGGCTCTGGAGGTTCCTCACCCTACGTGTGGATTTCTCTCAATGTCTGCTGACCTCCTAGGTTTGGAGAAGGTAAGAGAGGTGCCACTGTGGCTTTTGTCACTGTCCTCTACCCCAGAACCTGGGTACTGGCCATTCCTCATGTTCTTACCTGGAGTAACCATTGCTCCCGATGAGAATCCTGCCCAGTGGGTATTCCTTCCCTCTGACGGTGACTGGGGGACTCACCTCCAGGTTCCCGAAGGCATCCAACCCTGTGATCTCTGTTGTGTAGGGCCCACGGGTCACATAGCCAAAATTTGGACCCTAAGGTCAGAGGAGGACACACTGACTTAGAGGCACTTGTCCCCGGGGGTTAGGGAGTGTGGGGGGTGGGGTTTGATGACTGCAGGTTTAAGGCTGCTTTGGTCACAGGAAGGAATTCTGTGGCAGCCAAAGAGGAAGCTTATGACTGAGCAGTGTGGAGGGGACACTGGGATGATCAGTGACCCTCGAAAGAGACCAGCAGTGCACAGGCTGGGACCAGGGAATGATGGAGACAGGGTCTCCTTCAGCCAGATTGAGGAGGGACAGGGGTCCAAGCCACCCTGGCCGGCACTTGATCCACAGCGTGTCCCCTTCCTGACCCTGCCCTGGAATGTGCTTTACAGAGCATCTGTGACATCTCCATGTCTTCACCAGAGGCCACACCTGTCACCCCCTGTATGACTTTGTGGCTGCTGTGGTAAGTCACCACCAGGACAGTGGCTTAACAGAACGCTGGGTTATCCTGAAGTTCTAAAGGGCTCAAGTCACTTGTCACAGGGTGGAGTCAGAGTGGCCTCACAGCCATCACAGGGGCCCCAGAGGAAATCTAAAGAGAAAAGTCTCGTGCTGGATGCCACTGCCTGTGGTGGCCTTGTACTGTCTCCCCATTGTAGTCCTTCTCTGTCTTGTTGTGGGGGAAGAGCAGGCCCGGCTGTGCCTCCTTCATTTCCTGGTGCCAGAAGCTGGCCTGGCCGTGGCCTTGTCATTCCATGGAATCCCAGCCGTGAGCGGAGCCCACCACCCACACCACACTTCCAGCCACATCTGCTCCCCAGACTCAGGTGTCGGCGCCTGCCTGGCTTCCCACTTGTCCTGCTCAGAGCACTGAATCCTCCTCTCATCAACCTGCCACCTCCACAGGACTCTCTTCCCAGGGGACAGCCTAGAGGCCACCTTTGTCTATCTCTCACAACAGCTGGGCTGGTCTCATAGAACTACTTAGAGTGTGACCACTTCCCACAGGACAAGTCACTGCCCCTCATCCATCCTGGTCCTTTCCCACTCGCTCTGCCCCTGAGTCTAATCTCTTTATAGCATAAATCGGGACACACCCTCCCTGACCTAAAACGTACATAAATCCCCCCATTTCTCAGATTCTAAACTGACAATCCCACAGAGGCAAGCAGCTCAGTGACTTTGCCATCCGCAGCATTGAGCTAGCTTTAACAGTAGTATTTTGTTTAAATTCGATTTCTTTTTTAAAAAATGTATTTAGTGTTTGCATATGATGCCCTGTCTGCATGTTCACCTGCAGGCCAGAAGAGGGCGCCAGATCCCATCAGAGATGGCTGTGAGCCACCATGTGGGTGCTGAGCCATCTCTCCAGCCCTCCATTTCTGTATTTTTATGGATGTATCTGTGTGTGTCTACATGACTTTATATGTGCCACACGTTTGCTGGAGCCCACAGGGGGCGGTAGAGTGTCAGATCTCCTGGAACTGGAATTACTGGATTCATTATGTGGATGCTGAGACCCGAAACTGTGTTCTCCACAAGATCAGCAAATGCTCTCTTAAGACGGAGAGAGCCCCAGGTATGGTGGCGCACACCTTTTATCCTAGCACTTGGCAGGCAGAGGCAGAGGATTTCTATGAGTTCCAGACCAGCCAGGGCTGCAAAGCAAGACACCGTCTAAAATCAAAACAAAATAACAACAAAAAGACAATGGGAAGAGCCACTTCTCCAGACCCCTACTTCTTTTTTCTTTCACATGTTTTTAAAAAATGTTTACAGAAAGACAAGATCAGTCCGTATAGCCCAGAATAGCCTCAACTCTTACCTCCTGAGTACTGCGTGTGTGGACGCACTGTGCCTGGCAATGTGAAATTTCCCAACATCTGACTGAAAAACCAGCATGTGCAGGGCCCATGCCACTGCCCACCTACAACAGCACAGCACTGAGGATACAGCCATGCCACTGCCCATCTACAGCAGCACAGCACTGAAGGATACGGCAGATAAGCCCTTTTCTTCCCCAAGTTGCTTTTGGTCAGGTTTTATCATAGCAACAGAAGCAAACTGTGACACTGGGGTGGCTCTGATAGGTCAGGAGAAGCCCTCCTGGGTAGGACTCTGACCTGAAGGCTGAGAGTCACCCAGTGGCAGAATAGGGAGGTGCGTTGCTGGCAGAGGGAATGGCACATGGCATATGCCAAGGACCTGGATGAATCCCACAGGCTGGGGGCAGGGAGGGACAAGGAGCTTGGTCCATGATGACACTTGTGGCAATCCTGGTGATAATTTCCCTGTTACCCTGGCTCTTTTCACATGGTGAGGGTGAGCATGTTAAGCCAAGGGCCTGCTGAGACCTCCTTCCACCCAAGCCGAGATGAGGCAGAGGGGAGACTGCCGTGCTGAGGGTCTGTCTGTGTCACCAGATGCTGGTCGTCTGGCTTGTAACGGGAAGCTGGCCTTTGGATTATCAAAGTGGTAAGATGTAGCCACTGCAGGCCGATGGGAACCAGAGTGGCAGGGGAATGGGAGGGTACAAAGTCTGGGCAACAGTAGGCTGGTGCTCCCCTCCCCAAAGCGGATGAGCTTGCTTCCGCCATTAGCCTACACAGGGAGGCCAGCTACAGCTCAGCCACAGGCACAGGGTGCGCCAGGAAGAGGCAAAAGAAGCTGCTGATGAGGCAGACATTTTCTTCCAACCTACCGCCTCTCTCCCTGGAGTGCAAAATAACTCCTGGCTGCAAACCTTGTCTCTCCTTTGTCTGAGGATTCCAGGCCCCAGTGCAGGCTAGGGTCTTCCTGGGAGGGTAGGGAGGCATCGTGGGAGGCCTGATGTCTTCACACAGAGCCTCAGTTTCTACCTCTGCGAAATGGGCCCATTGATAGCATCTCTAATGGTTGTCACATGGAATGAGTCAGCGCCGTGGCTGGGAATGCACGGGCTCAGTAAACATACTATTATTTTTTATGTATGGTGGTGATGATCTGGGCTAAGCTAGCATCCATCTGCCAGATCAGGCCAGCGTGACTCACCAACATGTCACTTCCCGATCCCGAATGTGTTGACTGTGGCTGATAAAACCCCCGCTGACCCTGAAGCCCCAACACAGTTCCAGTGGGACCCCCAAAGGTCAAACCATGCCCAAGAGGCGGAACTCCTGCCGTGTGGCAAAAGCACTCTTAGGTAGTCCAGGCTGTCCCTCACGAGGTAATTCCAAGGACCAGCTGAGCTCATCATGACTAGGCTCTGAGAAATCAGATCTTATCAGGATAATGGCTGAAACAGCCAGCTCAACCCCTCTGAGTCCCCCTGGAGCAGGAATTCAGCTTTGGGGACCAGGCTGCTCAGGGCAAGGGGTGGCCTGGGGAGAGATGGGTTGGGGAGGGAGGGGCCTCAAGGCCAGGGGCACTGGGTGGCTGGGTCTCGGCCAGGCCTACAGGGTTCCTACCATGACTCGTTTGATGGGGAAGTCCTTCAGGCCTCTGTCCCTCGGGGAGTCAAAGACCACAGGTAGCGTCTTGTGGGGAGCCTGGATGTAGCCAATCTCCATTTCATCCTGGAGGGGTGCAGAGAGGCCGTTGTATGTGCCACAAAGTGCTGTGCCTGATGCGGTGTGGACCCACCCTACCTGCTAATCATTGCCATCACGAACAAACTGGATCACCTGAGCCCAGAGGATGGCTCTGAGGCTGCAGACCTGTGTCCTGCACAGCATGCTGGGAAAATGAATAGGACAGAGGCCCTGATTCGGGTGGTGGGGGACCCTGGGCTGTGGCTGGGATGCATGACTGAGCTTTGTCCTTAAGGACAGTGAGTTTCAGTGTTGGGGTGATTAGGGGGTGCTGGGGGACCCAGAGGGCTCCCAGTATCACTGGGATAGGCAGAGGCTTCAGTGCCAAGGCTGTTGCCTGAGCAGCCTTCTTGGTCTGACAGGAGCAGGCAGGAGGCCCCCTGGCACTCTAGGTGGGTGTCCAAGTTTCCAGAAAGGACTTTGTCCCTCTAGCAGGCAGCTGTGCAGAGTGCAAGAGGCAGTCAGTTACAGGATGGAAACCCTGGCTAGTTCCTTGCCTTCAGGTGAGAGATGGGGACCTGTCTGCAGCTTCCCAGGGATCAGCCTACATCACAGAGGGGGGATGGCAAGGGTGGGACTTAGCAGACAGGGAGAGAGATAGAGCCCCCCCCCCAGGGATGGCATATGCGGAGGGGCAGCCTCCATGCTGGCTTTTGATGCACATGACTGGGATATGGGTGAGGAAAAGGGGAAACATCTGAGGAGAGATGGGCGGAAGGCACCAGGGGAGAATCGGGGGATGGGCGTGGAGATGGGGAGGGGTGGGACACAATACTTCACAGTCTATGTCAGATGGACTCTCAGCTTGAGTCCCCTGATGTGAGGCTTTCTGAGGCGACTTCCTCCCTGCCCATCCCAGGAAGGGTGGTCCCCAAGCTCTAGGCTGTACCTCAGGGGCCCAAGGCCCGCATGTGTCCCTTGGCCTGAGGCGGACAGGGCCACGTACCTGCATCCACTGGTCATCCAAATTCTCCTCCTCTGGGCACACACTCAGCTTGCATTTGGCTTTCTTGGTCAGAGCAGCCAGTGCCTTTAGGAAGTCTTCGTTCTCAGGAATCCTACGAGAGAGCGTTAGCCCCCATGACCTCAGAGGAGTGACTGAACAGTCTGTCCCTCTCTCCATGGTCCTGAGAAAATTATGCTGCCCAGCATCCGAGGGCCCCGAGTTTGTGTTTCCATTCCCAGCAAAGCGTAGCACCCAGAATTCAGGGCTCTCCCGGGTGTACCCAATCTCCTAGACCTCACCTGCACACGTACACCTCCTGGGGGGGCTGAGTGTTGGGGGTCATGATCCAGGGCGCCACGCGAAACGTCACACTGTCTTGGAACACAAGGGCCTCGGGAGATCCTGGAGGGGAGAGATGAGAAGACGTGCCACGTTAAGCAGAGCCCGCCTGCTTCCCCTCCCCCACCCCGCCCCTAGGTTGAGGCCTACTGGGTTAGATTTGTCCAGCAGGGACACGGTGAGGGGAATGAGCCCCTGGAAGTCAGCGTCGGGAAAGGCAAGACCCTCCACGTAGAAGTCTGTGCTGTGCTGGCCGCCTGGCAGCTCCAAGCGGTGTGAGAACTGCTGTGGCCCCAGGACCACCTTGTACCTGGACGGCAGCTTGCCCCCTAGACAGAGGCAAAGTGTGCTTAGGCCTGGCATGCCTCTGTGGCTCGGATTGCTTCTCCTCAGTGCTGAGATGCCCAGTCCCTGTGTGTGGAGGTGTTTCGGGGAAAATCATCAAAGTTCCAGGTGGGACCTTGTCTTCCTGACTAGAGGGGTCCAGGAAGGGCTAGCTGGGACATGGCCTGCAAGGGAACTACTTGCCCAGGGGCAGTGGGACAGGGCAGTGCCCATCTGGTGGAGGCAGGAAAGGAACACAGGGTAGCGGCATCAGAGGTGGCAAGGGAAGGGTCAGGCCGACTCACGTGTGGCCCGGAACACCCTCACTTTGTTCATCTTGTCCTTGGTCACGTGCAGCACCAGCTGATACTTGGAAAAGAAGTCTTTGGGAGTCTTCGTGCTTAGGGTCATTGGGGACATGTCCTGCAGGTCTGAAACAAGAACCATGTGGCTGGGGACTGTGGCGTCCCCATTGTCCGTCTCTCTCCAGCCGCCTCTTGGCAGAGGCCACACTCTCCCACACCCTGTCTCAAATCCTGACTGCTACTGAGTAGCTGCGTGACTTAGACAAGCTTGACTTCTTGTCTTGATTTCTTCTTCTTTTTTAAAAGATTTATTTATTATGTGTACAGTGATCTGCCTGCATGTCTGCCTCTAGGCCAGAAAAGGACATCAGATCTTATTATGGATGGTTGTGAGCCACCATGTGGTTGCTGGGAATTGAACTCAGGACCTCTGGAAGAGCAGCCAGTGCTCTTAACCTCTGAGCCATCTCTCTAGACTTTTTCTTAACTTCTTAACTCCTCTGTCTCTCAGTTTCCCCACCCCTTAGACACTGGGGTCTTATGCAATATTTGTTTTTTTGTTTTTGTTTTTGTTTTTTTGAGACAGGGTTTCTCTGTGGCTTTGGAAGCTGTCCTGGAACTAGTTCTTATAGACCAGGCTGGTCTCAAACTCACAGAGATCCACCTGCCTCTGCCTCCTGAGTGCTGGGACTAAAGGTTTACACCACCCACCCAGCCCAGCACCACTTTCTTAATTAATTTGGGCCTCATGTCCAGTCAAGCCCAGGTGTGTAGATTGGACAGGAACCAGCATGGAAAGCAGAGTATCTTGGGGAATCAGGAGCCAGCATGGTCTCTTCCGACTGCTGTGCGACTTTGCCAGATCACTTACTCTCTTGGGACACTTTCATTCCTTCCTCTGTAACATGGGCATGCTAACACAAACATGCTGTCACAAAACCCAGATTCAGGGACTATGTTACAAAACCACATGGGCAAATGAGCCTTGTAGACAAGTAGAGCTCTTGTTCTGGGAGCCAGTCATGGCTTTTGTCCCCAGAGTTGGCCGCAGCCTTTGCTCCTTACCTTTGTTGTCCAAGACCTTGTCATCCTCAAAGTCCATTATGGAGGATTTGGGGTTCTCTTTGTCACAGTTTACCAACAGGATGGCACCTTGGCCATACGGGCCCCAGGTCCAGGTGCTCTGGGAATATCAGGAGGGCAGAAGACATTGTTGGGAACCCTCTCAGATCCCATCAGCCCTTGGGAGACACGTGGCTGGTTTTCTCTCCCTCCCTCTTTGCCTATTTCTCTCATCCAGCAATCAATGGGCTCAAAGAATGGGTTTTTGGCGGCTCCAAATATAATCAAACCTGAATGCGATTCATCGGTGTTTATGGTTTCTTTAAGAAGGCATCTGCTGTACCCAAGACTAGTTTCAATTCCTAATCCTCCTGTCCCCGCTTCTGAGAGCTGAGACTACAGGCCTGTACCACCACACCCAGTCTGTGTGGTGCAGGGCATCGAACCCAGGACTTCATGAATGCGAGGCAAGTACTCTACCAACTAAGCTACATCCCAGCCTCAATTCATCCATTCTTAAAAAGGAGCCTAATAGTAAAGCCTTTTAAAACTGTTGGCTGAAAAAACAAATGGAGTCAAATATGTAAGAATATTAAGATTCCCATCCACCTTGCTACTCTTACGTGACCACAGTCACTCCTTCCAGTGAGTGCTACTCTTGGTACCAGGCACCAATGATGAACTAGCACTGGGTGGCCCAGCCTGTAGAGCTCTATTACAACATGACAGCCTATACAATGTTGGGTAAATTGCAATGCTAGGCAAGTACTCTAAACCACACTCTTCCCCTTCCCCTACTAATGATGGACCCCACGAAGGGGTCTACCGTTTGAAACCTGCCAAAGTATATACTAGCCACCAAGATGGAGTCATGCAAGCAGTTCTGAAGTTCCAAGGACACTTGAGTCCACCCACACACTCTGGGTTAATAGTAGTTCCCTTCGTCACCCCAAGAAACCATCTTTCTGTAACGCACACTCCCTGCCATGCCTCGCTTCTCCTTCCACCCTTGTCTCTCTTCCCTTCTCCATCACTCACTACCACTCACCCCTGTACACAGCTCCATGGGAAGCTCCCATCAGTCTAGTGACTTTAATAAGGCTGGGGAGCATTTCTGAGCCACAGCTGAGATCCATCTATGCACTTTCCCCCCTATTACCTGGGTGACCACAGAGATTCCAGCTGGTAGGCTAACATAATTTCTGAACCCACGATTGGTTGTAAATATGATTTTGTAAAAGAGATAAGCCAAAAGGTCACCAGTAATTTACAAGTTAACATGAGATGTTGGCGAGGTGCTGCTGTTCAGTTTGACACCACCAGGGGGCACAATAGGAGAGCACCATGACCCTAAAGCGTGTACTGATGGACATTTGAGCCTTACCTGATCCTTCTTAGTCCTGGCTGACTTCTTTTTGCCAGTGCGGGTGACATCTGTGCTCAGGGAGATCTCTGAAATCAGTGTAAGAGGGGAAAGTTGGTGAGTGTGAACCACGAGGCTCTCAAACTGGCCCTGACAGACAGGTTGCCCCCAAGGATGAGAGCCTTTTTATTTCTTCAAAGGGGAAGGCATTCCGTGCTTTTGTCCCCAAGAAGCCACACTACAATTCAGGGAGCAGAGCCGGGTCTTCCAATCACTCTGTCTTCCTCTGGAGCCATGACTGTGATGCCAAAACAATTACTAGCCATCCCAGTGGCTGGAGACTCCCACACTCCTGCCAGGTGACCTTGCCAAGTTCTCCAAGAACTCTGAACCCACCACCTTCAACCCTTCTTACGCATGTGTGTCTGTCAGGACCTCTATTGGCTCAATACATGCTCTTAACCACTGAGCCATCTCTCCAGCCATACTAATAAATTCCATTTAAAGATGAATATTAAAGATATAAATACAGGGCTGGAGAGATGGCTCAGTGGTTAAGAACCTTGAGGACCTTCCAGAGGACCCAGGTTCAAGTCCCAGTACCCACATGGCTGCTCACAACTGTCTGTAACCCCAGTTCCAGGGGATCTGACACTCATGGCAAAAACACCAATGCACATTTAAAAAAAATACAAGTACATGTGCATAAATGGGTTATTGGTGTGATAAAAATGAAACAAACATAAATAATGGAATTTGGGGAACACAGAACTATCTGCTACCAAAAGATATATATGTATGTATGTATGTATGTATGTATATATACATATGTGTGTGTATGTATATATGTGTGTATATGTATATATATGTATATGTATATGCATGTATGTGCATGTATATGTATATGTATATGAATATGTATATGTATATGTAGCATTACAAAGGTATAGAGACTTGTGCACAGAATCCAGGCACCTACTTCCTAGCCTGAGAAACCAGTGTTACACTGTTACGAGAGTCTTCTCCCGCACTTACATTAACTATCATCAGAGTTCTATGTAGCTGGGAACTCATCTGCAGCTGAGGGTGACCTTGAGCCTCTGATCCTTCTGCCTCTACCTCTCCAGGGTTGGAGTACAAATGTGCACCCCACAGCTGTGTTTCTTTGTGCTCACTCTCTGGGGAAGGGGCATTTATGAGTAACCAGGTGTGTGGCCAGCTAGAAATGATCATTTTTCTTTGCTTGCTCTAAATAAGATCTAGTCATGTTTGTGTTTTGGAAAGATACCTGCAGGGTGATGATGGGTTGTGTAGAGACAGAAGGAAGCTCTACGGTTACTCCCTCCCTCTCTCTCCCTCTCTCCCTCCCTCCCTCCCTCCCTCCCTCCCTCCCTCCTTCCTTCCCTTCCTTCCTCCCTCCTTCCCTCCCTCCCTTCTTCTTTTCCCCTCCCTTTCTCCCTTTTTGAGACCTGATCTTACTATTTAGACTTGGCTGGCCTTGAACTCACGGAGCTCTGCCTGCCTCTGCCTCTAAGTGCTAGGATTAAAGGCAAGAGCCATTGGCAACTCTTTGGCTTTGGACCCTAATCATCACTTACCCACCCCAGTGAGGTAGAGCAGGGCTTGGATCGGTGGGGACTTGGGTCTATAATATGAAATTCGAACCTGTAAGACCATAACAAACCATTCATGACTCCTCTTAGTCATTCAACAAACACAGTCTGATCTCTGCTGTGTGCTGGCTTAATCCAGTTCAACTCAGGGCCCCAAGGGAGTTCAGAAATGGAGGGACCCACTGAGCCCTGAGAAAAGGGGTGAGGGGAGATTGGGTAAGGAGGTGTTTATTGGCTGTCAACTTGACACAAATAAAGTTCTCTGAAAGGAGGGAACCTCCATTGACAATATGCCTGTATTGAGAAAGTTCTGGCTGTAGGGCATTTTTTAAAGTTAGTGATTGGTGGGGGAAGGCCCAGCCCATTTCAAATGGGACCATCCCTGGGCTGGTGGTCCTGGCTTCTATAAGAAAGCAGGCTGAGCAAGCCAGTAAGCAGCCGCCTCCTCGGCCTCCAAAGCGTGTCCTGCCTCCAGGATGCTGTCCTGTTTGAGTTCCTGTCTTGGCTTCCATTTATGATGAACAGCAATGTGGATGTGTGAGCCAAATAAACCCTTTCCTCCTCGACTTGTTTTGGTCATGGTGTTTCATCGCAGCAATAGAAACCCTGACTGGGATATGTGTAGCTCGAGAAGTTCTCAGGAGGGGAGTAGGGGGTCAGCAGCTGGGAAAGAAAGAGCAAGTGGTAGCTCTGTGCAAACAGGGAGGCGGGGGTGGTGTGTGTGTGAGTGTGTGTGTGTGTGTGTGTGTGTGTGTGTGTGTGTGCATGTGGGGGTAGGGGAAGGAGCAGGGCAAACAGGGAGGTGGGGGTGGTGTGTGTGTGTGTGTGTGTGTGTGTGTGTGTGTGTGAGAGAGAGAGAGAGAGAGAGAGAGAGAGAGAGAGAGAGAGAGAGAGAGAGAGAGAGTGGGAAAGGTTGTGTGTGCATGTGGGGGATATTAGGGGAAGGAGCAGGGGGATGGGTAGTGTGGGAGGGGTGGGTTGTGTGTGTGTGAGTGTGTATGTGTGTGTGGATGGATGGAGGAAGGGGGTCATGTGGGGGTGGGGAGCTGGGTTGTGGGAGTGGGGGAAGGAGTGGGGGTTGGGTCATGTGTAGGTGGGGGTAGAGGAGGGAGTTGGGGGTGTAACTCAGTGGTAAAGGGTGTGCAGCGTACATGAAGCTCTGGGCTCAGCCTGGTCCCTCCTCCTAACAAAACCAGGAATGAGCAAGAAAATAAAATCCCAGAGAGAGGAATCTGATTGGCCCAGCGGCCAGGGAGGGCGGGGCATTGGGAGTGGGAAACCTGAGTGACATAAGCTGGGGGACCAAAAGCAACCAAAAAGCTACAAGGAAAGGAACTTGGGGTGATGTGTTGAGGGGCCACACTGAGGAGTGCCTGAAGGGATACCATGAGGGGACACACGGAGGACCCTCGGGGATACACTGAGGTGTTGGGTCCTGTCCTGTAGACAGTGGTTATCTCGGAATGGCAGCATCCTGGCCTTCCTCTGGACCCTGGCATCCGTTTCTGTCCGGCCTCCAGGCTGCTCCTGAGGTGCAGCCTACTTGCTTTGTGCCAGCCAGTAACATCTTTGCGAGGAACTTTTCTCTGGCCTCCCATGGCCTCCAGGAAATGGGGTCCCTAGCCTTGCATGGTGGCACAAGTCTTATCCCAGCGTGGAGAAGCCTGAGGCAGGGGGATTGAGAGTTTGAGCTCAGGCTAATTAGCAAGAACTTGTCTTAAAACTCAGGAGATCAAAGGGGTGGAGAAAGGGAGAGAGGAGAGAAAGGAAGGGGAGGGAAGACGAGGTGGCTTCCTGTCTCCCTCACTGCTGTCTTCTCCCTCCATCTGTCATACAGGGCTTCTTCAGGGGCCCCAGCCTGTGTCTTGCCTCCATCTCCTCATCCAGGGTCAGCCCAGGGGCCACCTAGGGCTGGCTAGGGCTGTCCCAACTCTCTCCCAGGCTGGCATTTGGTTCCTTCCTCCAAGTTTCCACTTCTTTTGGGAATTAGTCCCTGACTGTACCCGCTCAGCGCCCTAGCTCTGTGTATCCAGGGTGGGGCTATAGAACTCGGCCCCCCAGGAAAGAGCAAGCTGGGTTTTCTCCTCCAGGGACCCCAGAGGCTCTTGTGGAGAACAGGAGCATAGATAGATAGGCCCATTCTCACTCCTGGAATTTGTGAACGAGACATTGGGATCAAAGTCTCTAAGGATGTAGGTTAAGGGTGACCCTGGGATTCAATCCAGTGGCAAGTGTGTCCTTTTGAGAGACCTACACAGAAGGGGAGTGATGACCACGTGCCGGGAATGCAGTCACATGACTCTGAGGGGAGCCACAGAGGGTCACACCTGCTCACACACCGGTCTCCTAAATCTGCAACTGTTGTGGGATAATCTTTGTTCACTGTCAACATGTGTTGCTCTCATTGGTTTAGTAAAGAGCTAAATGGCCAATAGTTGGCAGAAGGAGGTTAGGCGGGACTGGCGGACAGGGAGAGAGCTTCTGGAGGAAGAAGGGTGGCGTTGCCAGGAGCTGTGGGCAGAAGCAAAGTGAACCACCATTCTGAGGAAAGGTACCGAGCCACTCGGTAGAATGTAGATAAGAAATACGGGTTAATTTAAGTTGTCCGAGCTAGTTAGTAACAAGCCTAAGCTATTGGCCAAACTTTTCTAATTAGTAAGTCTCTGGGAGCAGGCTGGCAGGACAGAAAATTCCACCTACATGCAAGCTGGTGTGGTGATTTGTTGCAGTGGCCACTGGAAACTAACTCAGGGGCACAGGAGGTGCTCCTGGTGGCCCCCTGCCTGTGACCTGCAGAGACCCCACGGCCACAGCTATGAGGTCCACCAGTGCGTGTTACCGGATGCCCCAAGGACTGTAGCCTCCCACGCCAGCGCCTTGCTCATTCCTGCATGAGACGTGGATGAACTTGATCCAGATGCCGTCTTCAAGGCCACTGCAAGCTCCACTGTGAACTTGGCTGCATTTAGGCCTGGGAGACCCCCGCTGGTGCACCTATGAGCTGTTTCCAGTGAGGTTTAATGAGAGGGAAGTCCTGCTCGGGATGTGGTGTTGGCACTGTCTGGAGGGCCAGAGTTGAGACTGAATGGAGGGAGAAGGAGAGGGCGAGCTGAGCGCCAGCATCCATCTCTCCCTGCTTCCTGACTGCGGATGCCATGTGACAGGCTGCCTCAGGCTCCTGCCTCTGGGCTCTCCTGCCATGAAGGACAGTGGGTGACCCTAAGCTGTGAGCCAAAATAAGCCCGGCCTTCCTTAAGCTGGTTTTTATCAGGTGTTTGATCCCAGTGATGAGGACAAGGGTGACAAGTATGGATGTCCCATCTGTTCGGACACTGTGGAGGGAAGAGTCACTGAGACCTGGGTCAGGGGAAGGAGGCTCTCCCAGAGTGGGTCCTGTGCATGGAAGCAAACAGACGGTGTGCAGCAGCTGTGGGGCTGACATCTCCCACCCTCAGCCCCCACCACCCCAGGCACCAGGCCTCCACCCCACCCTCACCTCCCCACCCCACCCTCCCCACCCCACCCTATCCCACCAACCACCCTACCCTTAACCCCACACCCCACCCTCAACTCCACACCCCACCCTACCCTCAACGCCACACCCCACCCCATCAGTCCCCCACCCCACTCACCTACCAGGCCCCCATGACACCCTTAGTCCCCTCCCCTCTCCAACCCACCCCCCTAAGCCCCCTTCAGCCCACCCACCTCAACCCTTCACCCCCCCACCTCTACTTAACCCCACCCTACCCCACCCAGCAGGCCCCTCCACACCCACCTTTTGGTCATCTGTGCTGCTGCTGGCTGCTTTGACCTGTAGGGTCACCTCCAGCTCCGGGTCCAGAGGCCATTTGGAGGCACCAGCGGTGCTCTTCTTGGCTGGAGGGCTGTCGGCAACATCTACAGTCACTCCTGGGGAGGCTGTGACGCCAAAGGACACACAGTCCTTAGGAGCAGAGCTGTGGAGCAACAGGGGCCGGCAGAGGCACCAGTGATGAGAGGGCCTGGCCAGCCACGATACTGGCCCCAGCAGGAAAAACACAGGCCACCACTGGACTTGCTCTGGCCTGAGAGTAAATATGGCCTGATTGCCAGGAGGGAATGAGAAACAGACAGGGGGTCCTCTGACTGGAGGCCTTACACTTGAACTAGAGAGACAGCAGCAGGAAGTGTGTGTCAAAGGCACCTCGTACACACCCATAGGGCAGTGTGCACACAGGGGACCTTCAACAGCAGGCATGCCAAGAGCTGTGAGTATAAGAATCACACACAGGGGGCTGGAGAGATGGCTCAAAATATGTCCCCAAGCAAAAACCTCACCACCACCACAACAACAAAATCACACACGTTTCGGGAGTTGTGACAGAACAAATAATCCTTCCTTCCTTCCTTCCTTCCTTCCTTCCTTCCTTCCTTCCTTCCTTCCTCCCTCCCTCCCCTCTTCCTCCCTCCCTCCCTCCTTCCCTTCTTCCCTCCCTCCCTCCCTCCCTCCTTCTCTCTCTCTCTCTCTCTCTCTCTCTCTCTCTCTCTCTCTCTCTCTCTCTCTCTGTCTCTCTGTCTCTCTCTCCCCCTCTCTCTCTGAGACAAGGTCTCACTATATAGTCCTGACTGTCGTGGAACTTGATATGTAGACCACGCTGGCCTGGAACTGGCAGAGGCCTGCTTCCATCTCCTGAGTGCTAGGATTAAAGGTGTGTGCCAGCACACTGGCAGGCAGAGCTGGTAGACATTCTTGAGGCTCACCCTTGTACAAGCAAACATGAATTTGAGAGGGAGTAGGTGAGGGGACAGGAGTAGCATTGGAGGCCAGAGAGGGAGGGGAGGAATGAGGTTAGTACAGTACTCATGATGAATGAAACTCTCAAAGTAAAAATTAAGAAAGTTTTTGGGAGCCAGGCTGACCCGGGCTTTCTCAGAGGCCCTGATGAAAGGGCAAACGGAGCTTCAGTTCTGGGTCCTTGCTCAGGGGTGGGCTTGGCAAGAAGGTCCATCTGGGGCTGGGGCCAGGGCCTTGAAGGAGTTAAGGTTTCAGTCCCTGGGAGCCTGATTCCTTTCCCGGGAAGAGACCGGAGTTATCCGACCCAGGGCTGGGTCTCTGAAGCTCTTGAGATAGAACAAGTCCCCTTTGTGCAACACTGCTTGACTAGCTTCCTGCTGACTGTGTTGCGTTGTGTGATAGCTTCCTGTTGTCTCTGCCCCTCCTCCCTGTAAACAGAGTAGAGGGTGCTCCCTTGGTGCAAAGCTTTAACTGAGGCAAGATCTGCTCTCAACGTCCCCATCTTCATTTTCTCATCTCCAGTCCTCCCTGTCATTGAAGCAGGACCGGCTGCCGGTCCAGGTCGGACAAACTTTGGGCTGTCTCCAGGGACACACTTTCCCTGTAGGCATCCTTCAGGGACCTGCCACAGCCAAGGTGTGGTCCTAGGCACAGGAACAGCTGCCTCAACCTCCCCTGGAAACAGGAAGGCAGTTTCCCAGACTCGATCCTCAGTCTTGCTGCTGCAGACTTGAAACCCAGTGGACTGAGTTTCCTGGTGTCCCCAGGGTGCTCTGTGCACCCTCAGGCATGAGAACCACACCCAGGAAGCTGCTGATAGGCAGCTGCTGAGTTACCCAACTGAGCGGAAGCTGAGGGACCCAGAACCGAGGCTCAACCAGGCACAAATGAAGCCGGTGGCTGAGAAAACCTGTTGTTGTTATTATTACTACTACTACTATTATTATTTTATGAGGCGATTGTTTCATTTCAAAGTCAACAGAACCAGCTGGACAGGGGGAAGAGCAACGCCCAGGTTTCTTTCTCAAGCGACTCTGAGGTGATGAAGCTGGGGGCGGGGAGCAGTGGCCGGCTTGGGTCAGCAGTAGTTGGGACAAGCACACAGGTAATGGTGTAGAGGAAGGGAGTGACAGAGACTGCCACAGTGAGGCCAGTGAAGGAGGAAGCCTGGTTTCTGGAACATTCTCTCTCCGTTCTCTCTTCCTCATCCCCACCTTTTGAATTCACACTATACTTCAGGGTCAGAGCTGTGTGAGCAAAGAGAGCAGAGATTTTCCTGGAGGATTGTGGGAAAAGGCTGGGAAATGACACAGGGGCCCGCCTGGTGAGAGGGGATGAACAGCCAAGGGTTTTTTGTAGTATATTTCCTTCCTTCCTTCCTTCCTTCCTTCCTTCCTTCCTTCCTTCCTTCCTTCCGTCTTCCCATCTTTCCCCTTCTCTTTCTACAAATAGATTCCCAGGTGACTAAGCACCAATGAGGATCCTTCTTGTGCTCAACTTCCTTTTGCTCTCTCTCTCTCTCTCTCTCTCTCTCTCTCTCTCTCTCTCTCTCTCTCTCTCTCTCTCTCTCTCTCTCTCTCTCACACACACACACACACACACACACACACACACACACACACACACGAGTAATTATTTGCCTAATCCTTAACACTCACTCCCAGTATGGGCCTGTGGTCCCAAATAGGAACACAATTCAACACCACTCATCTCAAATCACATGCGCCTCTGTTTGTCCCCTCAACACAAGTGAGAAGGTGTCCTCACCTGATTCCCATGCTTATGGGGTCAGAAAGCAGGGTGCTATCACTAAGCCTACTGGACTACAGAGGCCAGTGTGTCTGCTTTAGCCAGCAGCCTGGGCTAAGTGTTGGCTCTGACACCACTGCCTGCTAGGAGCAGTTAAAATGATCTATCTATCTATCTATCTATCATCTATCTATCTATCTATCATCTATCTATCTATCATCTATCTATCATCTATCTATCTATCTATCTATCTATCTATCTATCTATCTATCTATCTATCTGATTTTGGTCATGGTCCTGTCAAAGACACAAGGACCTGAGTTTGATCCCCAGAACCCATGTACAAAAGCTAAGCATGGGGCTGGGCATGGTGGCACATGCCTTTAACCCCCCAGCACTCCGGAGGCAGAGGCAGGCTGACGGATCTCTTTGAGTTCAAAGCCAGCCTGGTCTACAGCATGAGTTCCAGGACAGCCAGAGCTACACAGAGAAATTCTGTCTCAAAGAGGCAAAGACACCAGCCAGCCCATCACTGTTTATGGCCATCCCATGACCTGACCCTGACATCTCATGCTCCTCCCTCACCCCCTGTAGCCCAATCTCACATGGCAACCAGTGTTTGGGTTTAACCCAGTGCACACATGGCATTCTATTGCCCGGCATACCTCCGTGGCAGTCAGTCCACGCAAACCAAGCCTTGAGAAGAGCAGAAGTCCTAACAGTGCCCCACCCAAGCTGTACAGGATGCTGCCCCTGCCCAGGACACCCCTCCCATTCTTGTCTTGTCCTTCCTCCTACTGACTGGACATGCCCCTGCCTCAGGTCCTTTGAACCAGCTATATTGACTCTTGCCAGAGAACAAACATCCACATTGTCAACACCCCTGTCTAATCAAATGTCACTGTTCTGATCACCCCATTGGAAAACAGCAATCAGAATTAGTCATACAGTTCAGTGGGTAAAGGTGCTTGCTGCCAAGCCTACTGAGGTGAATTACATTTCCAGAGCTCCCATGGTGAGAGGAGAGATCCGCTTTCACAAGCTGTCCTCTAACCTCTGAACACAGAGCCTGAGGAATGATGCTCCTCCACACACCTGAATCTACAACCACGTACACACCATCAGACATGTACAAAAGAACCACCATGACCTTGACCAGGGGAGGGCTAGCCTTGGATCATGCCAGTGCCACTGGGCTAGCTCTGGCCCCTGTCATCTCTGCACCCACATTGGAGCAGCTCATCCTCTGATGACACCAGGCTTTTCTCCACCTGTGTCCCCAGCCTCTCCCCGATAGCCTGGGGACCCCCGAGACCCTGAGTGTTTTCCTGCTGTTGGAGTCACCCAGCTTCTGACTGGGCACATCACATAGACTTTTATGGAGATCACTGGGGCCACAGCTCTGTGGGGTCAAGCTGCATCAATTCCCACATGAAGGGTGACGCCAGATTCTATCCCGAGGCTTCCTCCACTGTCCTGTGTGACCTAGAACCTGGCAAAGGTCTCGGTGCTCAGTAGGTCCTCAGCCTATATTTGATGAATGAACAAGGGAATGTGGGGATCTGGCCGGTACTGTGCAGGGTATGTAATAAACCGCACTGTGGGTTACCTAACAAACAGCTCCTTAACAGACATGTTTGCAATCGTCACACTTAGTCTTATTCTTCACTGGGTAGGGAAATTGAGGCTCTGTTGCTCTAGCCCATTAGCCTCTCCTCCGTCAGCCTATAGCAAGCAGAGCCTGGCAGCAGATTCCTCACGGAGAAGGGACTGTGCTGAGTCCGCACCCGGCTTATCTCCCTAGCAGATCTCTTACCCGGAGCCTGAGCCCGGCCAGCAGCAGCATCCCGCCCCTGCTGGCATTGCCCATCGGCCCCACCCTCACAGACTCAGGAGCTGCCCCTCTTACCCACAGACGTCCAGCGGCGTCGAGATGCCCACCACACACACAGCGTGGGTGGGCTGCTCAGGGGCCACATGGATCACCGTGCCCTGGGCCATCCTCGGGCAGCTGGCAGCAGGAAGCCCCTGGGCTGGTTCCTTTATAGTAGCAGATGAGGCCATGAGTCAGCACCTGCCCTGCCCCGGAGGCCCAACCCCTCTCCACTCAGGTGCCTCGTGGGCTGCACAGCCTCCTCTACCCGGGACGCCCAGGACCCCCAGGTGGGTTCCACGGTGGGCGTGGCAACAGCAGAAGAGTCAAGCGCCCTGAAGCCTGGGAGGGAAGAGCGCCCGCAGCCCGTGCCTCCGCCACCCCTGCCCGGGCCAGGGCGGCATAGTCTCGCCAAGCACCCTTAGCAGGGCATGGGGAGAAGGAGAGCAAGGCAGGCGGCGCTAAGCCAGAGGTCATGCTGGGTGTGGCCGAGTCTCCCCCAGGGTCTTCTCATCGGGACTCCGCTCTCCGCTGTTGCAGGAATGCTTCTCGCAGGACAGTCTATGAAATATGTGCTTTTATGGTCCCCTCCCCCATCTCCTCCTGGAAGCAGCTCTGAGGCCAGCACACATTATCACACCCACTTTCTGGAGGGAGAAACTGAGGCACAGGGAGGCATCACGGTCAGTCAGGGTTTGAACAGAGGCGTCACCACAGGGTAGGGCCTTTATTAGTAGCCTGCCCCAGAGACGTGATCTCTTTAGACTTTAGCACAGCGGCTTCTCTCTGCAACACCAAGCGTCCAAGGGCAGGTGACTGCTACCCATTTTATAGACGGGGAAAATGGAGGCACAGGGAGGGAAAAGACACTTGTCCTGGGGGCTGTGGATTGCCTGTGGCAGGGCTGGGAGGGAAAACCGAGTTGCCTGACATGGAAGTGAGGTTTGCTGTATACCCTGGGTGTCTGCCTCTAGGGGTCTCCCCCATGAGACCAGATGGGCCCGGGCTCTCGTGGAGGCACAGCACTCGGTGCCAGGTCCGTCTGCTAATGGGGTAAACGGGTGGGGGGCGGGGTGGGGCGGACAAGTCCCAACGTGGCGCGCCCAGGGAAGCTGTGTCCTGGGAGCTGCGTGTGCAGGGTGTTTGGGGTGGCGAGCAGTGGAGCTGCCGTTCTCATCTCCTCCTTAGAGGGGTGAGCTGGCTGCAGCGTCACACAGCCCTGAGCACACAGCCTCCTTGCCAGCTCCCCAGAGCTGGGGTCCCCACTGGGGCCCCGAGAGGCCAGGGAAGGCTCCCAGGGGCCGCAATCCCCACACAGCAGCTAGGACCAGGTCACTTCCTGTCCTCTGCAGTATTCGACCCTGCCCCATGCTCTACATGACCCTGCTCACAGGAGACCCAAAATAAGCCCAGTGTCTCAGGCTGGTCATGTGGTCATGTGATTAGGAGTCTGCGTTTCTAACGGGAGGAGGGAGCCCTAGGCAACACACGGCCTTCATTCTGTACTTGGAGAAAATGAGCACAGAGAGGGTATTGATAGACACACTGTCACACAGCAAGTCGGTGGGAGGGCAAGTCTCTCCTGGAATAGCTTTGCCTCTCTCTCTCTCTCTCTCTCCTTTTAAATGGGCGAGCAGAGCAGGCAGCATTGATCAGACTTGAGGGGCTGATGACAATGTGCATGTTTGGTGTTCCTTAGGAAGAGCCAGCACAGCTACAGTATGATGACACTGCAGGAATCAGTTCTGTCCATCCATCATGTGAGTCCTGGGCGCCCAACTCAGGTGGCCGGGCTTTGGGGCAAACACCCGTTGAACTGTCTCCCTCATCCTCAACTTCATTTTTGAGACAGGTTCTCTCATTGGTCAGAGCCTAAGTATGCGCTGCAGGCTTCATGTCTCTGCCTCCTCAGTGCCAGGACTCAAGCCTGTGCCTCCACCCCTGCCTGGCCTTGTGCACGCGTCTGTCCCGCACCTGTGCGCACGCGTGAGGGTGTACAGGCTGTGTGCGCTCAGGTAGAAGCCACGGCAATGTTGGGTGTCTTCCTCCATTGCTGTCCACTTTATTCTTTGAGACAGGGTCTCTCATTGAATCCATGCTGATTGGCTAGAGTCTCTGGCCAGCGAGCCCTACATATATTTTCCTGACTCCAGCTCCCCAGTGCTGGAACTACAGGCCAGGCTGCTTTTCATGTGTGTGCTGGGAATGCAAACTCAAAGTCACAAGCTTGCAAGACAAGCACTTTACTGACTATTGTTGAATTACTACTGTTAAGTGATGGGGGCATGCACAGAGGTCAAGGGACAAATTTGGGATTCCGTTCTCCCCTTCAACTTTAACATAGGTTCTGGGGATCAAACTCGGGTTGTCAGGCTTGGCGGCAAGCTCCTTTACCCACCACCGAGCCGTCTTGCCGACCCAAGGTAGCCATTGTCGAGTGGTGGCGATAATCAAGCTGACTAATGTGTCCGTCTCCTCACATAGGGAACTGTGTTTGTGTCACGCTTTCTTAGCCTGTGCCCGTTGGTGGGCACTTAGATTCTTTTTGTGTCACGATGATCTTGCGGAGCACTATCGTGCCGGAAGCAAGATGGCAGAGTCGGACGATTATTTCCAAGTGATTCTAGCAGACCACGCCTCCCTGAGCTCCCTCCTGGTCGCTGCTGCCCTGTCCCTGTTTGCGTGGTTTCTGTTTCCATGGTGTCATTTGCTATTGGTGTTGTTGCTGGTGAGATGGACAGATGCTGTTGATGTTGGGCATCGGGAAGTAATCAGGACAGGCCTTGCAGGCACCTGGTGGCTGAAGAGTCATCCCTGTGCCTTGGCTGTCAGGACTGTGATCACATCTCTCCACAGCAACTTAAGGGCTGGGCCAGCAGCCTTCAGAAATAACCCTGACGTCTGAACCTGGGGCGGGTTTAAAATAACACAGACACCTGCACTTTCCTCAGTTGTGTGTGGGCCATTCTCTTCCTGGACGTGCTTATCTGCCCGGTGGATTGACACCCAGAGGAGGGCTGCCAGGCAGGGCTGGGTTCCACGGTGGCCAGGTGTGGTCAGGGTTGCCCTGGGCTCCTTCGCTGCTGCTAACTCGTCCGTGCTTCTGTTTCCTGACTTCCAGACCTCACCTCTAATGAAGCAGGGCCACTCATTGCCTTCAGCTGCCACTCAAGGGTCCTGTGGTGTGGAAAGAACAAGCTTCTGGTAATTGCAGAAGTCGTAAGTGGCCATGGAGCATGTTCACACTCATGGACTGTGTCCTGCTCTCCCAATGGGAGCAGAGGGCTGCTTATGCACCATTCTCCTGTCCCTGGCGGGTATATTGACTTCTACAGTCTAAAGGAGCCAGGCCTTGGCTTTTTTGGGATGTTACTGTTACTGAATTTGGGGGTCATAATCTGAGAAGCCAGGCTGAGCCACCGGGCCTCAAGGAGCCAATTAAAACAACCATATAAATAGCAATGGCAGAGAAAGGAGATTTAGTTAATGTGGCCACACTGGGAAGAGGGACAAAGAGATATAGTGACCTTCTTAAGTCCATCTGCAGGGTCCTGAAGTGAGTCGAAATTTAAGTACCAGGCTGGAGAGATGGCTCGGTGGATAAGAAAGCTTGATGCCCCTGTAGAGAACCTGAGTTCAGTTCCCAGCACCCACGTGGTGGTTGACAACTGAAAAGTTACTGCACCCCTATAAGCATCTCTACCAATGCTGCAATCCAAATCAGACCGAATCAAACCGAATTAGCAAAAGCTCATGTTTAATGGATAGAATATTCCTGGATGATTTTTCCAGCCCCCCAGAGAGGAGACAGGAAAGAGAGACTGGAAAGCCACATGTCTGTTTTCTGGAGGACAGTTTAAGTACCCTGTGGGAGTGGTCCTGAGCATCTCTGGGAGGGGGGGGTCATCTTTTGCTGGGCTTTCTGAGATGTAGCGGGGTTTGAAGAGAGATAGGGAGGAGGCTTGGGCAGAACTTCCATCAGAACATTCCAGACTCTGGGTGTATGGATGTCAGGGGCTGGGCTGAAGCTTCCATCAGAACAACAACCATCGTGATTCCAGGTGCAGGGGATTTCATACTCTTTTCTGGCCACTGTGGACACACAGAGACACACATACATATGAATAAAAATAGTTTAAAAGATCTTTAACATTTAAGTAGAGGGCCAGGGATCTGCATGTCTAAGCATGTCATGATCAAGGCGTGGTCCTGCCCACTGCTGACCTGTCATTATCTGGGCTCCAGTTTCTTCAGAAGGGTAGTTTAGTAAGCTGTCAGCATTTGGGGCAAGTCTCTACCTGGGAGACAAATTCAACCTCCAGCTGATGCTAGGTCTTAGCCTTTTCCTTCTCCCACCATGAGATACCTGAGGGGAATTCCAATGTTGGGGCGATCATTGTTTCAATGGTCTTATAGGGACTATTGAAGACTGAGGGACACTGGTGTCTTTTAAAATATCCTCATCTCTTCCAGGCCATTTTGATGGCTGGTGTGTGGCCCCTGTGTGCAGAGAATATCCCAGCGCTACTGGCTGCATCCTGAGCTCTGGATGACCCTCTTACCTGCTGGAAAGAAGAGGTGGACTGTAAGAAAGAGTGTGCAGCGAGATTTCAGAGGTTGCTCAGGCCACCCAGATCTACAGTGAGCATGAAACACCAAGGCCTTGTTGATGCATAAACAAGGCTCTCACCTCAAGGGAATAAGATTATTCTGAAGCCAAATAGGATTGGGTACGGCCTGGAAACATTCAGGTCGCCCTCAACATTGTGGTCCAGTGCAACAACAGTTTCATGAAGTTTTTACAGTAATAGAACGAAGAAGAATTCACGAATCAGTGGCAGGGGGTGGATCTCTGATTTGAGGTCAGCCTGGGCTACATAGAAAATGTAGTCTCGAAGAAAAATTCAGAAGTCAAGGCATTTTCCCCAGCTACGCAGGTGGGAACATGAGGGTGCAGAAGAGAAGGGAGGCTCTCCCGGGGGCCTCAGGTACCGTCTGGTGGTGACATTCTGAATATGGAGTTGGTGGAAGCTGGTGGTTTGTTAAGTTACATCCCCAAAGGTCTCTGTGACAGCCACCAGGGGTCACGTCAGACCCTGGTGGATGAGGAGTGGCCATTGTGGGCACTAAATAATTTTGCTCCACATCAGCATCTCCAGGAGAACTGATGCTTTTTGGCCTCCGTGGGCACCTGCACACATGATATAAACTCATGACAGCACGCTGTGCTGGCTAGTTTCCTGTCAACTTGACCCAATAGAGAGCTATCTGAAAGGAAGGAACTTCAATTGAGAAAACGCCTCTGTAAGATGTAAGGCATTTTTAAAATTAGCGATTGGTGGGGGAGGGCCCAGCCTATTTTGGGTGGGGTCAACCCTGGGCTGGTGGTCTTGGGATCTACAAGGAAAGCGGGCTGAGCAAGCCATGGGGATCAAGTCAGTAAGCAGCACCCTCCATGGCCTCTGCATCAGCTCCTGCCTCCAGGTTCCTGCCCTAAGTTCCTGGCCTGACTTCCTTCAGGCAGGAACAGTGAGCGATGCAGAAGTGTAAGCGGAATGAACCCTCTCCTCCACAACTTGCTTTTGGCCATGGTGTTTCATCACAGCAGCAGTAACCCTAAGACACATGCACACAAACGCATAATGTTTTTTAAGAAATGAAAAAATTAAAGATTCATTTTATTTAGTGTGTGTGTGTGTGTGTGTGTGTGTGTGTGTGTGTGTGTGTGTGTGTGTGAGAGAGAGAGAGAGAGAGAGAGAGAGAGAGAGAGAGAGAGAGAGAGCCTTTCGTGGGCGTGTGGACTCTGGAACCCAGCCCGAAAGTCCGAAGTAAGAACACTGGCTAGACTAGACTTCCAGGATGACTCACCCTGTCTTCCCCTCTCTCGTCCACTTGTCCTCACTAGGGTAGCTGAGGAGTATTGACACAGCTGTCCATCCACCCACACACTCGGGGACACTTCCGGGGCTGTGGCATGCAGTGTGACTGTTGGAACGCACTCTTGTTCTTCAGGCAACTGGCCTCTTGCCAGCGCAACCCTAGCAGCCCACTCTGTGAGCTGCCCAGTGGCCACTACCTGCCTCAAGCTAGGCTTGATCTGCTCATGTACGCTCACATATGCATCCCACGTTCTCCGTATCAGTCACCGTCTCTGTATCAGTCACACCATTCCATACATCAGGAGGATGTGTAAACACACGGAAACCTTAAAGAATATTAAAGTATAGCCTGACAAACGCCACATAGCTAAAGAAACCGAGCCTTTAGACGTTTGACGTCACCTCCTTGACTGCGCCTCTCCACCCTCAGCACAACTCTTTTGCAGTTATTATTCCCTTGTGTTTTGTTTTTGTTTTCTGTGGGTTTTACATTATTGTTAGCGTTCGCCTTTGTGTGTGCCTCGATGACTTCTTTCTTTAACTCCACGATGTTAAGGGGATTCATCCATGTGACTGTGTGGGGCGTGGATGGCCCAATGGTCATTACTGTCTGCCATTTCGGCCCATGCATATGTAGCAATGTAATTACCTATCCTAAGATCAGTGAGTGTTCGAGTTTATGGTCACTATGACTGTTGTTGGGTTTATTCATGTGTTCTGGAGTACAGCTTTAGAGTTGTTCTAGTTAGACCCATGAGTTGCATTTCTGGAGCAGGATGTGGCCACTGCCAACCTGACTGGGTAGCAACAGGCTGTTTTTCATGGTTGTACGATCTCATCTCATCAGTAGCCGTGAGAGCACAGCTGCCCTACATTCTTGCTAATCTCCGTTGCTGTGTGAGGCAGCGTGTCTTCTCTGCAACGGAGGAGTAGCATGCATTCCCAGTTAAACTGTTGTTTATTTATGTATTTGTGTCCGGTGTGAGGTGTGGGAGGGTTGGGGGGTATGAGTGTGGCGGCCAGAGGACAGTTTTCAGGAGTGGATTCACTGCTTTGATCACATGGGCTCTGGCGATTGAACTCAGGTCACCAGGCTCCAAGGTAAGCCCTCCAGCACCCTGGCAGGCCTTGGGGCCATGCATAGACCAGGCCAGATCTGAAATCACAGAGATCTGCCTGCTTCTGTCTCCTGAGTGCTGGATTTAAAAGTGTTAAGTCACTATGTCCTCCTCCTCCTCCTTTTCCTCCCCCTCCTCCCCTTCCTCCTCCTCGTCTGGATCTTCAGTTCCTTCGAGTTGCGTCTTTTCCATCTCACAGTTCTCTGGTTGGTTGCAGCACTTGACTGAACACCTGTATGGTGACTACTTAGCTGCTCCCAGCCATCCCTGGAGACAGATGCCAGCACTGTCTCCAGCTTACTAAGGAGAGTAAAATCCAGAGAGGGTAAGTAACTTGCCCAGGTCATACAGCTAGTGAATGGTAAAGCCAGGACATGATCTGTGTCACAGCCCTGGCCACCTACTGCCTGGGACACAACAGTGTGTCCTCCATATACAGCTAATGATTGGGTGGACATGAGTCTCCTGGCTCTTCCCCATCCACAGAGCAGTTGCGCAGGGTGGCAAACAAAATCTTAACCTAGTGCATTGGCACATCAGCCACTTCCTCCCTTGTAAACAGGAAAAGAGCCACCTCCCCAGACAGAGGCTGATCTCTGTCTTTAACTCTTAGACTTCTCTTTTTTCTTCCTTTTCTTTAAATGTATTTGTTTTGCTTTTGTAGGTGGTTTTCTTCAGGACCGCCAGCTCCCCAAATAACCACACACAGACTTCTTATTAATTATACATGCTTAGCCCATAGCTTAGGCTTGTTACTAAGTAGCTCTTTCAAGTTAAATCAACTCTTATTTCTTATCCACGCTCTACCATGTGGCAGCACCTTATTTCAGCACAGCATGTCCATATCCTGTGTCTTCTCCGTCTGACTGGAGACTTTGCCTTCTTCCCAGCATTCTCTCAGTCTGGCTCTCCTGCCTAAAATCTTCCTGCCTATATTGACCAGTCAGCACTTATTAACAGTGACAGCAACACATTTTCACAGTTTGCAAAAGGATTATTTCACAGCATGCTTTTCATTTTACACTGAAGAAACCACAGATCCTTTTTCCCTCTTTTCTCCTGTGTGTGTGTGCGTGCGTGGGTGTGTGTGTGTGGTGCATGTATGAACTTTTTCATCTGCATGTGTACACATGCTTGTGGAGGCCCAAGGCTAATGTTTGAACTCAGCCTCCATTACTCTTCTACCTTATTCCTTGAGGCAGGGTCTCTTAATCAAACCCACTGTTTGCCAATATGGCTAATCTTGCTAGCCAGCTCGCTCTGGGAACACCCCTGTCTCTGCCTTCCGAGACTAGAATCCCAGAAGGCTTGCCTGTGTCTACCCAGCATTAATCTGAGTTCTGGGGATCTGAATTCTGGTCCTCATACAGGTGTGTCAAGCTCTTTAACCACTGAGCCATCTCTCCAGCTCCACTCTCCAGGACAGAGCATGCTGACAGGGGCCATGGGCAGAAGGTGAATAGGGAATGGCTGAGTGGAGTGTGGGGCAGACTGGAGCCTGCAGGCCTGGGCTGGGCTGGTTCTGCTCGGCTACAGCTATGACAGAAAAGGTGACTGAAACCTATGAGAACATCCTAACATGTGCTATGGAAGGCTGGGCCCAGCTGCTGACACTGATATGTATATAGTGTGTGTGTGTGTGTGTGTGTGTGTGTGTGTGTGTGTGTGTTTCCCCCCAGTCTCTTGCACCCAGACATAGCACTGGTAATATTGCACTTACTGGTCAATAAGCAAGTTTGCCTTCTGTCTTCCCTTCTCTGTTTTCTCAGGGTCAAGTTCAAGGTGACTTTGGAATCCACACTTGGAAGACCTTTGCCAGCCTGGGTCTCCGAAGGGCAGTGTGAAATGGAGCTGTCCCACCTGACCCTGACACATAGTGAGTTTACTATTCAGACACTATTCAGTGGGGTCAGTGTGGGTGGGGCACATGTCACGGCATGCAGGCAGAGGCCAGAGGAAGACTTCCTGGAGTGAGTTCTCTCCACTTAACTTTGATGTGGGTTTCAGTGGTCCCCTCAGGTTGCCAGGCATGTACAGCAAGTGCCTGGAGCAGGTGAGCCGCCCCCTCACCCCTGAACCACCACAGCTGTGGACTTGGGCAAGAGAGGCTTGTTTACAATGCCTGGGTTTGTCCATCTATGCTTCCCAGAGTTTCTGCTGGAGGAACTGGCCTTCCACATGAATACATCCCCATACTTGCCCCCTTTTGTATCTGACCCGGAGCCATCACCCCACTTTTCAATAAGCTGGAGAGCTCAATAAGTATTCTAGCGGGATTTGAAAGCATGCGCCTAACCCAGGAGCCATACCAATGTGGAAAGAAATTACAGTTTGTTTTGGTTTGGGGGTGCCTCACACATGCCTAACCCAACCCAGTAGTGCAGACCACACCTCTGAGGCAAGATAGAAAAGCAGGAAAAGTTCTGGGGACATGAAGGAGCCCTTTGCCTTTCTGCCTTCCCAGTTAGGAACCTACAATCTAAACTGAGGAATCTCCTCAGAGACCCCATTTGCAGGGAAGAAGCACACACTTGAGTAATCCCAGCTCTCTGCTTTAATGTACTGTCTGACAGCCCCATCCAAGGCCTCTCTCCACAGACACCTCACAGTCTCAGACACCATGAGAGGGGAAAGGGAAGCAGCGGGCGTGGATGACACTAACATGTCTGTGACCCCTGAGAGCAGAGTAACCCATTTCCTGGCTTGGATGGGTGTAGCCAGGAGGACAAGGGTCGCAGAAGCCCAACGGCCACTCAAGTCACCCCAAGCCAGTGGCTCCCAGGTCTGTGGATCCCCAGGTGAACAAGGACAGTACAAAAGCAAGCAAAGCTTTACTGACTTGGAAAGCACCTTCCCGAGGAACAGAGGTGAAGGTGTGTAGCTAGCCTGGCTCCTGGCTCTGTTTTCCATCCTAATTGGCTTGGGCTGGTATGTAAACTAGACTTCAGAGTTTCCTGTTTGAGTGAGTTGGATGGGTGTGGAGTGAGGTAGCAGAAACAGACTTGGGGAGGGGGAGGGGGGTTGACTGAAAAGTCTCAAGGAGGAAAGAGGAACCGGAACCGGAAAGTGAGGAAAGCCAGACAGTAGCCAGCCATTATTTCGTTGGTGAGTCAGAGCGTTTTAAAGTTCCCTGCTTCTGGGTGAAATGCACAGCTTTGGGGATGATTTTACAGGCTTTGGGTCCCGTCTGGTGGTTACTGTCTGTACAGAGTTCATTTGGAAGGCTCCCACTAGTTTGCAGGCATCTGTTTCTGAGATGAGCTCGCAACTCACTGAGAAGCCCGCTCTGCCAGGGGCTTCTCTTTCCTGCCCAGCTGCACGGTTCTCACTCTATCACTAAGACAATGAATTAATGCTACTCTTTCTGGGATTGCTCATACCACACTTTGGGGCATCTCACTTTCTGTGCCATGTCCTTGGAAGCCCATAATCACACCCATGCTTTTGGTGTTTAGTTCTTTATATATATATATATATATATATATATATATATATATATTTCTTTATATATATATTACATATGTAAAACAGGTAGTGCTGATGCATGCCTTTAATCCCAGCACTCAGGAGGCAGAGACTGGCCGATCTCAGTGAGTTCAAGGCCAGCCTGGTCTACAGAGTGAGTTCCAGGACTGTTACACAGAGAAACCCTGTCTCAAAAACAAACAAACAAAAACAAAATTCAAAAATAAAATAAATGTATATTTGTATATGCCTGTATGTGTGTGTGTACTACATGTCTGCAGAGGCCTACAGGGGCCAGAAGGGGGCACCAGATCGCCTGAAGCTAGAGTTATCAGACACAGGGTGCAGGGCATTAAACCCTGGTCCTCTGAAATAGCAGTAAGCACTCTTAGACTGCAGAGCCCCTTCCTCTCTTTCTCACCCTGTGGTCTCAGCATGCATTAAGGTTATCTTTAACAGAACCTCAAGCTCTGCTTTATATTGCCTACTTCTGAAATTCCTTCCTGCACTAAAGCCACAAATTCTGGTTTGATCTGAGCCAAGATCCTTCAAAATTAGGGGGACTCCTCAGGTTGTTGAGGGTGACAGTGTCCTGTTGTGTTTCTGTCCCTTTGCAACTGGCACGTCACCAGGCACCCGGAACTCCTGCCCCAACAACGCTGCCTCCCGCTCCGTGGGCCTGGTTTCTGGCAGCTAGCCGAGTCCAGCATCACACCCACACGCTTGCTTTTTCTCATCTATACTATCGATGAGCTTGTGAACCCCCGGGTCATCCTGTAGCCAAGACAAAGCACTCTCACCCTGTTACCCAAATGGGGGGCTATCAAGCCTCAAATGCCTCAGCTGCAAGGAGCCCCCTCAGCTTAATCACCAAAGAAAGGCCAAGATCAGACCCAGGGCATTTGTGCTTCTGCTGATTTATTGGCTAGCTGGACACACAACACACACCTTAAGACAGCCAAGCCCTTCCCCTCTCCCTGAATATGGAGGGGTTCAGCTGGCTCACTGCGTACTGCCTTAGTGGCGCCTGGGGTTGGGCTCCCTGGGCCTCTCCGGCAGGATGGGTGTATTGGCAGGAGGTGTAGGGCCAATGGCCTCTTCTCCCGCGGAGTCCCCAAGCCAGATGACATCCTCCTGAAGACGGTGGGACCACCTCAGTCAATCCTGTGTCTTAGGAAAGACACTCTTCACCCGGAAGCCCGTCTTCCTAAGCGTCAACAGCTCTCTGGTCGCTTCACCCCCAAGAGGGTTTGGAAACCAGGTTCTCGAACATCAGATGATGGGGAGTGTGTAATGGACACCTGCCATTTCCAGCGCATCCGGAGGCACCCGTCACAGAGGTGCCCGCCGTGTGACAGATGGCTCAGGCTGGGTGGGACAGAGGTGGGTCCTGGCCAGAAGCATGCACTGGGAATGACGGTCACGCTTTGGCCTAATGGACCCCTAAGTGCTTCCTGGGGGCTGGGGTGGTGGAGTCGCTCTTGCCTTATGTGGCAATCAGTCAAAACCAAATCCCGGCCCTTCCCATGGGAAACACAGGCCAAGCTGCCGACGAGACAATGTGCCAGTGCTTCTAGACACGCAAGTGGATTTACCCACGCAGGAGTTTTGAACTGTTCGGGGATGGCATTTAGGGGCATCCCGTGGTCATGCTGATCTACACGAGAGTCCAGTAACACGAGAGCCCTTCTTTGGGGGGCACCAAGAGGATTCATGCCCAGAGACTGAATGGGCTGCACACGAATGCAGACACTTCAAGAGAAAAGGCTGCTGAGGGGGATGGGTCACCCTGGGCATTCCATCTAGAAACTGGCGTCTCTTGCTCAGGGGTCTATCTCGGTCTCCATCGCCTGGGTGGATGTCCCATCCCAGGGGAAGGATGAGGGACGGGCGGGGGCTCAGGGTACCATGTGCCACCACTTGAAGGCGAAGGGCTCCCGGCGCACGTTGGTGCCACAGTGAACCTCCCCGTGCAGCATGTG
This sequence comes from Cricetiscus sungorus, assembly GCA_030556225.1. Taxonomy (NCBI): domain Eukaryota; kingdom Metazoa; phylum Chordata; class Mammalia; order Rodentia; family Cricetidae; genus Cricetiscus; species Cricetiscus sungorus. The sequence goes on from JANBXA010000734.1 coordinate 134,767,307, forward strand.
GTATGGTGTGAAGTCATCGATGAAGGTGCAGTGCAGGCCCAGCGGCTCCAGCAGGGAGCGCACCTTCTCCTCCAGGCAGCAGCGGCCGTTGATGATGGGGCCGAAGGGCTTGGGGATGCCCAGGTACTTGCCCAGCACCAGCATGTTCACCTGTGGGAAAGTGGGGGCCCAGATCAGAGGCGGGACTTCAGCATCACCTTTCCACCCTAGAAAGCCCCAAGAGAACCTGGGGTTATTTCTAGGCGGCCTTGAACATATCTGGTCTCTCATTCCTCTCTCCTGGAGAGAGCCAGAGAATCTGACACCTGCAGAAGGATCTGCAGAGCCCAGCCCTGGGATGTCCCCAGCCACTGCCTCCCTCATTGGTGGTTGCCATGCTTGCACAACAGAACCCCTAGGCCATCTCTGATTGGACCAAGTTAAACAGCTGACCAAGATGAGCCAATCATAGTCTCTCTCCCAGAAAGTCTTAGTCTTTGTCTATACAGGCCCTGCATCTCGTGGCCACTGTTCACTGTGGCCATTTGAATGGCCATATGAATGAGAATATATATGCATGCTTGGTCTCTAGCTGGTGGAGCTGTTTGGGAAGGATTAGGAAGTATGGCCTTGTTGGAGGAGGTGTGTCACTCGAGGGTGGGTTTTGAGGCTCCGAAAAGCCCACACCATTCATTCCCAGTTAACTCCATCTGCCTTGCATTTGTGGATCAGATATAAGCTTTCAGCTACTGCTCCAATGCCATGCCTGTCTGGCCCTGCCTCGTCCCTTGTCATAGAGGGCATGAAATAGTAAGTAAGCCCCAATCAAATGTTTTCTCCTATGCATTGCCTTGTCCTGGTGCTTTGGCACAATAGCAGGAAAGTAACAAAGACATTCATATCTGTCTGCTGAACAGCAAAGGAGAGAGGGGAAAGGAGCAGAGGCAGTGATGTGGACACAGAAATGAGAGACCTCCAGGTCACACCGAGGGCTTGCTACAGCTGTCCCCACCCTCAGATGTCACTGTGTCCTTCCTTCTGCCAACTCTCCATGTGGCTGTGCCAGCTTGGGTGGGCCTCTGCTTCTAGCCAACACAAGAACCTCAACCCTTGCACAAGCTTCCGGGAACATGTGGATTAATTACAAGGCTGCCCCGGGCTTGCAGGAAGGAAGGGGAGCAGAGAAAAGCTTTTCAAGCAAGGGCGAAAAGTCAGGGAGGACTGGGTTAGCGTTAGGGTTAGTGAGTACAGTCTCTGAGGATGGCGTGTGGAGACGACAGCGGGTGACCAGGACAGCAACAGTGCCCCTTGGCAGTGTGTTAGAAGGCAGTCATACTCCGTGACCCTCCCTCAGGCCTGCTCAGTCAGGACGCTTGAGGGTTGCTCCACAGGTGGGTGTTTGAAATGGAAACTCGAGGTTTAGAGAGAGCAGAGACAAGCAAGGCACGTTCCATCAAAGGCATGTCTTCCATGGAGCCCTCTAGGATTTCCAATTCTATCTCAGGTTGGCTGCACCTTGTCCCATCTGTGATCTGACCGCTTATCCCTTCACCATACAGAGTCAGTGGCTGGGACATGCCCTCAGAGCGGTAAGGAGAATGCTCCCTTAACAGAGGACAGGGACCATTCTCAGCCATCTCTGTTCTCTGTGGCACATCTGGCTCTGTGTGGAATGACGGCAGCAGAATCAGGGCTGACCCCTCAGCTCCTGGGTGGTGCCATGTGCTGTGCACACACGGTCCTATGTAACCTTTCTTCATGCCACAGATGTGAACTAGGTCCCCTCCTCCCTGGGCAGCCACAGGAAGCCATAATGTCAGCCTGGGCATCCCGGGACCTTGATTCTCCTCACCACCACCCCCGGGTCACCACAGCTCCACACATGAAGGCAACTGAATGTTTTCCCCATACTAAGACTCAGAGCCTCATCCGAGGAAGCCCAGGTGGGGAACTCACCAGGTCGGGGAAGAAAGCCACGGCCTTCCTCCTCTCCGTCTTAAAGAGCTGAGGGATGTCAATGATGTCGCAGTCAGCCAGGCCCAGTTCCCTCTTCAGCACCTCACGGTTCCAGTCAATACAGCTCTGCAGGTGGACAAGGGACCAAACTGGAGAGACCTTGCCAGCATGGCTGAGGCAGGCATGCGAGTGCCCACCATCAAGTATACAAACCCTAGCTGCCCAGATCCTACCCTCTGTCTGAGCAAACACTGAGAACACACCATCCTAGACCCCAATTTAGGGGACCTTATTCACACATGGTTTAAGATTCATGTTATCATTGTGTGTGTGTGTGTGTGTGTCTGTGTGTGTGTGTGTGTCTGTGTGTGTGTGTGTGTGTCTGTGTGTGTGTGTGTGTGTGTGTGTGTGTGTGTCTGTGTGTGTGTGCCTGGATGCAGTACCCTTGGAGGCCAAAAGAGGGCATCAGGTGTATTCGTATTTGACCTCCCCACGTGTTTCTGTCCATGTGACTGCCCTACAGTAGGCTGTTGGGGCTCCAGGCCTTGTTGTTCCCACATCTCCTTCCCTCCCACTCCACATCAGTTCCATCTCATTCTGTTCCCATCTGTCCCCTTCTCGTCACCTTCACGTCAAGGACACCCCTTGAATGCTGCCCTCTGGCCTGGAGGGTCGCAGTGCCTTTGCCCACTGATTTGTCCCATACTTCTCTCATCTGCATCTTCACACAGTCCTAAGTTCAGGGGTGTCATAGGTCATACCCTTGCCGTAGACTCCAGCATCCTTCCTGGGGGTTGAGTTATATCTATCTCTTTGCTTACAGTCCTGGGTGCTCACCCGCCTGGCTGCCTGTATTTCTCAGATGCACAGGGTTCACACCTTTCCCCCAGGTTAAAGGAGGGTCTGGGCCTGTCTCAGCCTGACTGACCTTTTGTGAACTGTGGGTCCCAGATGTCTGCCCCAGCCCTGACCCCAGTCCTATCCACACCACGTCCCATCCACAGCCCCATGACCTTTGTACCTGTGCAAACTTATTAAAGTTGATAAGGTTCTGGTTGGAAAGGACCTGATTGATGGAGATGGTCTTGACCCGCCTGTCACCTGTGAAAGAGACAAAGAGGCCTGGGGGCGCTAGCACAAGGCTGTGTGAGGCCCTCCCGCTCTGGACCAGAGGTCAAGTTCACGGCTGCTGGTCTGGCTGAGTCAAGGGCTCCTAGACTCTCCTCAACAGGGGGTGGTCAGCATCTGTGAGAGTTTAACCTGGCCAATGGGAGCATCTGGAGGAAGAAGAGGGATTGGGGGAGCCTGTTGCCAGGGTGCAATGAACTGCAGAGTTTTACTTGAGTTCACTGGAGGTGGTTATGACTAATTGGGATTAACAGCAGCCCCGGGCACCTGGTAGTGATTCCTCTTCCTCCAGCGCCTGGGAGAGAAGCTGGGTCTGTTGATGGCCTTCACCCAGGGCTGGGGTTTATAGGCTCTTTAGGCAGTGAACCAGACCGGCCCAGCAGGTCCTAGAAGGCCAATACCAACAGGCTCTGGCTTGCTTTTCAGGAGCGACTTCAGGTCTGGCTTTCCCGCCTGCCCAGTGGAGGCCAGGGGAGCGGAGTTTGCAGCCCTCCCAGCTGCCAGCTAACCAAACCCTGACCATGAGCTCTGCTGCAGTGAGTGTCCCCTGCAGTCTGCGAGGGATGTGTCATTACTGTCACCTGACTGACAAGGGGCTGCAAGTGTTCAGGTGACTTACCCAAGGCCATACAGCAAGGGATCGGGCACCCTGGGAGCTCGCAGAGGGTTTCTAGACCCTCATTTAACCTGGGAAAACTAAGGATGAGAGCCCCGTGCATCTGAAGGCGAGGAGAGGCAGAAGAGGGCTGCTGTGATCTATACGCACAGCTGTAGGCCCCATGTCCCCACCTGGAGGCAGACAGTCTCATTACAGGCCAGCTCTGTGGCATCTTTTGTGAGGCCCAGGGGCCAGTAGCTTCTCCCTCTAAGCCTCAACTAACAGCAGATTCCTCTTGGAGTCCCCACCCCCACTGCCCACCAGGGCCATCAGTATAATACCTGTGATACCCCAAACCTGGGACCTGACACTCCTAGGCTCTTTTTTTGTTTTGTTTTGCTTGTTTTTGTTTTTTGAGATAGAGTTTCTCTGTGTAACAGTCCCAGCTGCCCTGGAACTCACTCTAGAACAGGCTGGCCTCAAACTCACAGAGATCTGCCTGCCTTTGCCTCCCAAGTACTGGGATTAAAGGCGTGCACCACCACACGGCCACTCCTAGGCTCTTAATAAGTTACACAGCAGTTGGAGGATGTGGTTGCTGCATGTGGCCGACGTTGGCAAGCCCCTGGACTGTCCTCCCAGCTGGCTAAACTAACTCTGGCCCATCTATTGTTCTATGTAAAAACAGTCCCCAGGGAATGACCAAGAGTGTTTCCTCCTTGTCCCTACCTGGTACAAAACCTGGGCTTAAGGTTTTTTGTTTTTTGGTTTGTTTTAGATTGAATTTGGGTCAAAGAACCCTTACTAGGGTCCCTTTGGGGCAATGGCGTAGGGGACACAGTTGCTGTGCATGGAGAAGGGAGACATAATGAATGGAACAGGGGACAGATTTGGGCCAGCTCATTGTCTACCTCCCATGTGGCCAAGAAAATATAGGACTTAGGTGCCCAAAAGGGCTCTATTTTCTTTTCTTTAGTTTTGCTTTTTTTGAGTCAGGCTCTCACTAGGTAGCACAGGCTAGCCTCACACCTGTACTTATCCTGACTCCATCCTGAGTGTTTGGGTAGCAAGCCTGCATCATGCCCAGCTACAGTCCGGGCAGCACTGCCCATCCAAACTGCTCCATTGAATAACGGGAATACAAGCTCCTCATTCATAAACAGGGTGCGAGAAAGCTAAACACACTTAAATAGCAAATACTTCTTCCACAGTCTCTCTTGACTCATCATAGTGCTTAAAATTTGCTATTGACAGAGTATCCACGGGGCAGTGTGGACCTCCACAGTCCCAAGGCCTCTGATGTGTCTGAACGAGAGATGTGCTCTGGTGACATAGGGTGACTCGCCTCCTACAGGCTCACCACCTCCAGCAGCCGCCATTGGAGGTAGCCAGAGTGCAGCCTCCTGGCCAGGATGTGCTGGCAAGGGGCTCCTCCCACCAAGTTTCCCTTCAGCTGTCCCTCAAGGGCATGGGTGACAGATGCCAGGCTGTGGGTCTCCCCTAAACCCAGGCCCTGTTGTAGGTGAGGGCGTAACTACTTCCTGTGATGGAAGGCATGGTAGCTGGGGCTTCAGAGAGCACGTTAGAGAGTGGCAGAGAGCCCCTGTGAGAGAGACAGAAGACCACTGATGGAGGTTTGGGAGTTCCAGCAGCTTCGTAGAGCTGTTAGACTTCACTCACTTAAAAAAAAAATCATCCAGTCTTCAAACCAATGACCAAAGAACAGTAAACCTGAGCTCTGGGACCTTCTCAGTGGAGGCATGATGGGACACCCTTGGGCACACCTGGCCCTCCCCTTCTTCCCCATACCCTCTGTCCTGTGCCTGTCTTAGCCCTGCCCCCACCCACCATAGACAGTGGTCACCAGTGACGCACGGTGTGCCATGTCAGGAGGAAGCAGTCCTGAGTTTTGAGGGTACCACTTGGCTTTAAAATGCGCCTTCCTTTCTGAACTCATGGGCTGCTCAGTTCGGGAGAGAGACAATACACTGTTTTGCGGGGACTTGACACCTTTACTTACCAATGACCCCCTCAAAAAGGAGGGACCTTCCATGGCCCCACTTCTGCTTCTCCTGGAACAGCTTGAAGCAGGCACTGGGACTGGCCAGAAGGAGCCGGAAGCCCTGAGTGTGGAGAGCAGACACAACTGAATTCATGGCCTTATGTGCCGATCACCCCCCCTTCGGCCCCGACTCCAAGGCTGCCAAGCATGCCCACAAGGCCTTGCCTTCCTGTCTGGTGCAGGGACGAAACTTAGAAACTCATCCACATGGCCCACAGCCAGCCAGTCCACGAAGAGTTCCACGAGGGGCTGCACCTTCTGGGCACGGAGGAAGTCTCGCACCACCCGGGTGACTCTACGGCCCCTGGAGCTGCGATGTGGTTAGGAAAGACAGCACACTAAACACACACTCCAGAAGACATGGCCAGAGTGGTCAGATGACAGCTCTCCCTAGCACCTGACTCCAAAATGCTTTCCCAGGCATAGAGGCACAGACCCAGCATTTGGGAGGTTGGCGGGGGACTGAAAGTTCAAGGAAAGCCCCGGATATATAGTGAGCTCCAGGCCAGCCTGAGCTATATGGCAAGACTTTAATCTCAGAACAACATACTATTTTATAAACAGGAAAGACAGTAAGCGTATTTTAATATTCCACACAGGCTAGTCTGACACAGGTGAGTCCTGAGAACCACGTTCTCCTGGACACCGAACCACCCCACCCCCCCACTCTGGTCTTGGGTCTCACGTAGCTGAGTGGTTCTTCCTAGAGTTAGTTTACACCTGTCTTGCAGCCTCAGTTTGCTGGACATCCATGGGAGAGGTCAACAAGATGGCCCCAGCAGATCTCACAGGCCTGGTATTTTCTGTCCATGCGTTTACAACCCATCCTTCTTTGGCCTTCTGGAAAAAATACCTACGGTCTCGATGTCTTCTCTCTAGCTTGATGCTGGGTTCATCTATTATTTGATCTCATTTGTTCCAGTGGCTTTGCCTAACTGTAGCTATTATTACTCTCCTCCATCATCGATCTGTGTCACATGTAGAATATAGGTGTGTGCATGCGTGCACATGCTTGCATGTATATGTGTGTGTGAGAGCATGTGTGCATGCATGTGTGCTTGTACAAGAGCATGTGTCTATATGCGTGTGCATGCATGTGGCTGTGTGTATGTGTGTATACATTAAGGTTCCTGTCATCTCAACTCACATTTCACTTAACCCCTCCCTTGATCTCAGAAAAAGGCTCAACATTAATCATTTCCACCACAGTGTGAACAAAGTTTGACTTAGATGCTGTTTTCTCTGCACTCTCAGCTGCTACCTTTCATGGGCCATATGTTTACATCACAGAGGACCTCAGTCGAGCCAGAATGTTCCGTGTGTGTGACCCAGCCTCACCAGGCCTCCTTATAAAGGAGAGGGCTGGGCTTAATGACATCGTGGGTCCCTGCTCACACTGGCCTGTTTGCTGGTGCTATCTGACTTCCCAGGGTAAGCAAGGCAGCCTGGAGAGCAGCCCACCCCACCCCACCAGGACTTCCCTGCTCTCAGCCCACCCCCACCATTACCACCAGAGCCTCTCACCCAGGCAGGTTGCCCCCAATGAGGATCCTCCCCAGGGGGTACTCCTTCCCATTGGCCACCACCGGTGGGCTGACCTCCAGGTTGCCGAAGGAGTCCAGGCCACTCACAGAGCTGTCTCGAGGTTCTCGAGTCACATAGCCAAAATCTAGACCCTGGGAAGGGAAACTGAGTTAGGCAGGGCCAGAGTACTAGGAAGAGCCTGCACTCATGTGATGGGTGGGAGCAGCCTTCCATTCTTCAGGCGGGAATACTGAGTCAGAAATGGGATCTGATCTGCTTTCATGCCGCACGTGCAAAGTGGCCAAAGTTGAGATTGGGAAACATTTAATCTTTAGGCCCGTGGTGGACCTGTTAGGCTGTTGACATTTTTGCCAGGCACCAGGCCAATGAGGTAGGGTCCAGTCACTCCGAACCCCGATCAGACAGACCCTGAGGAGACAGGCGCCTTGAACTGCGCAGGGCCCTCCTGTCAAGTCCAGCCCAAGGGGGCAGAGACTGGCAGTGTACCTCTAAGCCTCGGTCTTCAATTCTCAGAATGGTGACCTCCCTTGCTGTCTCACAGGAAGAATCCAGACAGCACTGAGGGCCCATGGGTGCCGGACATCACGTGACCCAGTGACTGCTGGGGAGTGGGCAAGCCCAGTCCTTAGGAAATTGAAGGAGTGTCCCCTCAGTGCTCAGGGACCCCATGTTCACTGTTACTCTGTTTATTACAAAAGGTAGTACCGCTGGGTGATGGTGGCACACACCTTTAATCCCAGCACTTGGAAGGCACAGGCAGGCGGATCTCTGTGAGTTTGAGGCCAGTCTGGTCTACAGAGTGAGATCCAGGACAGCCAGAGCTGTGTAACACAGTGAAACTCTGTCTTGAATGCCTGCCCCCCCCCAAACCCAAAACAACAACAAAAACCCAAAAGGCAGCACATGCTCATTGTAAGACAGGCTCCTTCCCAGCAGGCAGTGTCACCATGGCAGTGACAGGCTTTATAAACGCCTATGAAGCTGTTTCTGCCTTTGAGGAAATAGAGGCTCTGAGAGGGACACAAGTCTGACAATGTCACACAGCCTGAGGATGACACCAAAGCCCTTAGGCTTTCCCTGCTGTGCAATCCACCTCCGGCTACTGATCAGCAAATAAAAGCACACAGTACTGGCACACTTGAAACACAGATAAATGCATAAATCTATCGCATATTGGGTGTGGGATAAGCTTATACCACAATGGATTGCCTCTTTACAAATGTCACAGACCCCACTCTCATATAGTAGCTAGCCAGCTGTTGCTCCTACAGAGCAAGGTTCGGGGTGCTACTCCCTGTATTCCTGGGAGTCCCTGGGGCTGTGTCATCTCAGTCGCTAGGGCTGCATTGCCCCTCCCCCCACTCCCACCCCACTCACCAGGATCCGCTTGTATGGGAAGCCCTGCAGTTCCCCATTCCTCGGGGAATCAAAGACCACGGGCATGGTCTTGTGTGGTGCCTGCACGTAGCCCAGCTCCATCTCATCCTGCAGATGGGGAGAGAGACCATAGCTGTGGACAGTCAGCGGGGTCCCCAAGTGCCGGTCACCGAGCTCTTGGGGAGGGTGGCTCCTAGGTGCGGGTCATTCTCGGCTCTTCAAGGTGGGGAGCCAGCTAAGAGAAGGGGATGGGGGCTTGGTTGCCTATGAGAGTCACGTAGGAATAAAGGAGAACACGGATGTTGGGTGTGCCTGTGCTGGGGCAGGACAGGGTGGGTACCAAAGAGGTGCAGGATGGCCCACGTTCAGCACAGAGGTCACCCACTGAGCGTGCACCCACTCCTATGGCCTCTATGCTTGGTCATGAAGGGCTGGCAGCAGTGCTGAGGGACCTGAGACAGGGACGTCCCCTCTTCAGAGCTCTTAAGGCAATGATGGCTCAGAACCCATGATGGCACAGCCAGTGAATGGCCTGCTGTGTGCCAGGTCCTGAGCTCTTTATGAAAACAAACTCTATTAATCTCCATGAGCCATCCATAGAAGACATTGTAATCACTCTTACGATACATGAGGGCAGAGAGGGACAGAGAAGGCTAGCTGTTTGTTCAAGGGCACACAGCCTGCCAGTGACAAGAACCTAAACTCCAGATGTCTCATTCCAGGATCCTAACCTCTGGCTGAATTGGAAACCCTGTAGCTTGGCATTCAAGGCTTTTCACCTCAGCACTTGCCCCTTCCCAGAACCACTGCCCTGGCCGAGGGAGCAAAAGAGCTTCAATGTCCTGCCTCCTGCCTCCTGCCTCCAGCTCCTGCTCCTGCCTCCTGCCTCCTGCCTCCAGCTCCTGCCTCCTGCTCCTGCCTCCTGCCTCCTGCCTCCAGCTCCTGCCTCCAGCTCCTGCCTCCTGCCTCCTGCTCCTGCCTCCTGCCTCCAGCTCCTGCCTCCTGCTCCTGCCTCCTGCCTCCTGCTCCTGCCTCCAGCTTCCTGCCTCCTGCCTCCTGCCTCCAGCTCCTGCCTCCTGCTCCTGCCTCCTGCTCCTGCCTCCTGCCTCCAGCTCCTGCCTCCTGCCTCCTGCCTCCAGCTCCTGCCTCCTGCTTCTGCCTCCTGCCTCCTGCCTCCTGCTCCTGCCTCCTGCCTCTGGGCCTTGGCACATGCTGGTCCTCTGCCAGGACATCCCAATCCCATCCCACCTGATGATTGGAAGTCCAAGTCCTAGCCTTTGTCAGCACAGTGGCTGGGCATTCATTGCATGAGCTCATCAGCAAACACCCAGGTGTGATAACAAGAGGCCGGAGAAGATGGAGTGAGGTTATGCAGGCCGTGGGGGAAGCGCCTGGAGAATAGCAGTGAATATTCCCCACTTTCCCAGCCCATGGGATCTAGTCCGGCTCACACAGAGGCCCCTCCCTCCTGGGCTTTTCCTTGGAGGATCCTCCCCAGGACTCTCCACCAGAAGCCCCACCCTTGGGCCCCCTCCCACCCCCCATCCCCCCACCCCTCCCATGCCCAGCAATCCATCCATTTCTCAGCAGAAACAGTGAGGCTCCCTTCCCTTTAGCACTCTGGTACCCCCTTATATCCTGGACTCCAGGGGTTCTGAAACAGTCATTCTCCATAGTGGGGCTTTGCTATGGACACATTGGACCAGACTGTTCCATGTGGGACTCAGATGGCTCTGGAGTTTTAGAGACATTATGGGACTCGGTGCTAAAGACAGTCCCTCTCCCTACCCTGTGTGACAACCACAGTGTCTCCAGATGCTACCTAATCCCCTTGAGGGACAAACTGCCTCTCAGCTCAGCTTCACAGGGCTGGGAGTGTGTGGCCTCTGACACCTTACCTAGAGTCCTGCCTGTCTGAGAAATTTTGGGACGAGGACTCCACGTTCGGAGTCGGGGAGCCCTGGATCCTCATGGGTGTCTCCTTGCAGGATGCTAACCCAGCAAGGCTGCCCGTGCCTCTGCTTACCTGGATCCAGCGGTCATTGCGATTCTCTGCCTGAGGACAGATGGTGAGTTTGCAACCTGCCTTCCTGGCCAGCTCCTCCACGGCCTCCACAAAACACATGTTATTCCTCACCCTGTGAGTGATGCGGGTGGAAAGGGGAACTCAGAGCCGGGGCCCAGGAACAGAGCCGACTCCAAGGCTAGGTCTCCACCCAGACTCACCTGCAAACGTACACCTCCACAGGCGGCAGGGTGCTGGGCGTCATGATCCAGGGTGCCACCCGGAACACCACGGTGTCCGTGAAGATTGGGGTCTCGGAGAAATCCTTCACGGGAGGACCGAGACAAAGAGTGCTGACTTAAGAATTCAGCAGCTGGACAAGAATCTCTGAAGCACCTGGGTCCTCAAGGAATCCCCTGGCTTGGGCTACGGACGGATGTAGGTCCTCCTGAAGAGTGTTTGCCTAGCATCCGAGTCCTGGGATCTATCCCCACCACTGCATAAAAGGGGGCATGGTAGTGCATGCCTAAAATCCTAGCACTCAGGAGGTGAAGGCAGGAGGGTTAGAAGTTCAAGATCATCCTTGGTTACATAGTGAGCGTAAGACTAAGCTGAGCTACAAGAGACCCTGTCTCAAAACAAACATTCCTTGGCTTCTCTAAAGGATGGTGATGCCCAGTAGGGTTTTGAGGGAGTGTGAGACCTTTAACTCCTGCGATGCCCACATTCGCCCCACCCTTTGCAGAGACACCCTTACCTCATTGGAGTCATCCAGCAGGGTGACATGGAAGGAGATGAGCCCTGGGAAGCCCGCATCAGGGAAGGAGAGGCCCTCCACGAAGAAGCGCTCCTCATCGCCATTGAGGCGGGGTACCTCGTAGGACATCCTGTCTGGGCCCAGAACACACTTGTAGGCCTCACAGGAATCCTCGGGACCTACGACAAGAGGAGTGGCTGTGACTCTTAGACTGCTCAGGGAATGTGAAGTCTCAGGAGAACTGAGCAGTCTTGTCCAGGTCAAGGCAAACCGCCCTGCAAAGGGTCCCTTCCTCTCCAATCTCTAGCGAAGGAGAAAAGAAGGCATAGCCCCATGGGCATGGTGGGGAAGGACACTCTTTTCTAAGAGGCAAAGAATGTTTACCCTAACCCAGCATGCTGCCTGTCTTCCTCTTTCTCACAAGAGTATGGAGACAGGGGCTGGAGAGACAGCTCAATGGTTGAAGTGCTCACTGCTCTTGTAGATGACTCAGTTCCCTGCACCCATGTTGGAAAGCTCACAACCACCTGTTACTCCAGTCCCAGGGCGCCTGATTTCCTCTCCTGGCCTCTGCGATCAGCTGCACATGTGTGTGATACCCTCCCCCCATGTATATAAATAAAAATAAATCTAAAAATACATGGGTGCAAATTGCATTAAGAAGCTCCATCCAGGTGGTGGCACACACCTTTAATCTCAGTGCTCGGGAGGCAGAGGCAGGCAGATCTTGAGTTTGATGAGGCCAGCCTGGTCTACAGATCGAGTTCCAGGACAGTGAGGGCTACACAGAGAAAACCTGTCTCTACAACCAACACAACAAACAAGAAAACAAACCCTCTTGAGGGGTGTGGTAGAGAAGCCCATTCTATAGGCTGCAAGGTGATAGCTCAATGGACAAAATGCTTGGTGTACAAGCATGCGGACCCACCCAAGTGCTGTGCCCAGAACCCATGCTAAAAAGGCTGGTGAGGGACTCTGACTCAAACACAAAACAAGGCAGTACCCGAGGAACGATTATCTGAGGTTGTCCTCTGGGCTCCACATTACACGCCGCACACAAAAATAAAAAGAAACAATCAGCTCACAGGTCTGATTATTCTGAAACCAGGGCATCACCCGAACCTGAGCTGAGATGTACGAGGCAGAAAAGGTTGGGTGGGTACCCAATATGCACTTACCACAGACGTGGAAGACCCGTGCCCTTTCTGCATCATAGCTGGAGGTGTGGAGGATAAGTTTGTGGTCGTCAAAGAGAGCTTCAGGTCCTTGGGTCCGTAGGACCATGATGGACATGTCTTCCAGATCTGTGAAGCCAGACAGAGGGAGTTGACTGACAACCGCTCCATAAGTGCACTGGGCCTCAAGGGCTGGGGATCCCAGCCTCAGCTCAGGGAGACATTAGAATCCATTGGTGTGATGGAGAGGGGTATATGAGTACAGGTGACACTGCCCTGCTCCATGTCCTCTCTGCAGCCCACACATCCTATATGCCCACAGCAGAGCTGAAGGTCACCTAGGCATCTTACTGGGCAAGCCATGCCCCTTTCCATCTTCAGGGGACGCCCACTTTAGAAGGCAGCTCCTATGAGTATAACGCAGGGCCTCACTCCAAAACAGGTCAGAGACCCAGTGGGAAGGGGTCTGGATGTGGGGTTGGCAGCCTCCACAGGCTGGATGTGCAATTTGGAGGACTCCCTCGCCCTCTCCTCTCTAAACTGGGGTGGACACTCGCCCCCTTGGATGATTAAAGAAAGATCTGGGGGAAGGGCCTTGCACACAGTAAGTACTCAAACAATGCCAGCAGCCCCTCTCTCCTGCAGGAAAAGAAGGCTGGGTGCCTCAGCATCAGTATCACAAGGACTCGGGACTGAGGAGAGGCAGCCTGGGCTGGGTTCTGAAGAATTTCTGAACTCTAACCCTCCCCTGCCCAACTTCAGAGCCCCTCCTGAGGGCAGGAACCCCTGTGGGGTAATGGGGGGGGGACCCTGGGTCCCAGAGAGTGGGCTGCCCCGGCACGCTCACCACTGGGTTGCCCGGCACACTCACCTTGCAGGCAGCTCACACGGTGGTCATAGTTATCTTGGGCATTACAGCCCACATCATCCCGATCACAGTTCACCAGCAAGATGGCTCCATACCCGTCAGGGCCCCATACCCACTGTCCCTGCCAAGGAGAAAATACCGCTGGCAACAGGGGCTCCAGGCAGACCCAGGACAGGCCTTCCAGGCCAGCCTCCTGAGCCTTTATCCTATCCTGTGAGAAGTCCACTTTTACGAAGCAGTCCCTGCTGGACAAACATCAGTGGTGGTCTAGTGCTTACACCACCACGTCCAGTCCACAAGGCTATTCATCATGGCTGGCTGTGAGGCGCGCTGCTGGCCGCGAGCCTCTTTCTTTATCCCTCTCATCCCTCCAGCTCCAGCCTTGTTCTGGCTAATGGAATCGCTTTCAAACCCAGCTTAAGCATTCTCTCCCAGAAATCCTCCTTGCCCAGCTCTGGCATTCCTTCCTAGAAGTCTTCCTTGCCCCCTGGCCACTCTTATAAATCCCCAATGCATCAGCACTACCAAGACACATCAGAGAACTTTAATAGTGTCTTGTTCAGTAGGACTAATCTGCTCAGCGTCTGTTTTTGTCAATAAAGTTTTATCAGAACACAGTCCCATGATTACTTTATGCATTAACTGCCTGTTTCAAAGTAGTACAGGTCACAAGGTCTAAAACATTTACAATCTAGCTTCTATTTTATTTGTTTGTTTGTTTGTTTGTTTATTTATTTACATTTTGAGATAAGTGCTTCTCTGTGTGGCCCTAGCTGTCCTGGAACTTGCTCTGTAGATCAGGCTGGTCTCTAACTCAGAGATCCACCTGCCTTTGCCACCTGAATGCTGGGGTCAAAGGTGTGTGCATCACCTCCTGACAAGGCTTTTATTTTCTTTCTGAAAGTTTCATAACCCTTGACCTACTTTATAAACTGAGAACTTTCTTCTCATCAATCAAGGAAAGCCCAGGCCCAGGGACCCATATTATGGTCACATTTGCCAAAGACTCCAACCATGCCTGGTCCCTGTCTGGCTACCTCAACCTCAAGTCAACTGGGAGGAAGTTGACCTCGCCCCTCTGACCTTCAGCACAGGAACTGCACACGTGCTGCCTGAGGCACAATCAGAAGCCTACCTTATCCACGAAGCTCCTGTCCCGGCGGCCCTCACAATTCATGTCAGACTCCAGGGTGATGTCTGTTGGGAGGCAGCAGCAGGTGAATTCCCATGATAGACCATGGCGTCCATCTCAGTCACCTGGGGCCAGGTGGATGGGTGCCATCCCCCAGGAGACACCCACAGGTTGGGGCCCTGGAGCTTCCCATCCTTGGGTAAGGGGAGGGGCTCTGGGGAGGAAGGAGGCTCAGAGCAAAGAATGGACCAAGGGAAGCTTTCCCGAAGGTAACATGCTCTGAAGCCCAGAGCCCTGTGTTGTGGGCACAGCAGCACTGAGCCCAGGGGGCTGGAGCCCGTCTCCACCTGCATGAAGCTGTCTCAGCTCCTTGGGATGGAGCAGTGAGCGTGGAGTTTGGTGTCAGAAGGACACAGGTGGGAAGGTGGGCTTGGCCACCTCGCTGCCGTCAGGGAAATGCTGCCATGGCATCTTCTCTCTCACCCCAGGCCATTTTCACAGTTTTCCTCTCTGGAGACCAGAGGGCTCTTAAAGCTAATGGTGCAGTGTTCGCACTGCTGATGGTGCAGTGTTCACACAGCCGATGGTGCACCGCTTACACCGCCAATAGTGCACCGCTTACACCGCCAATAGTGCACCGCTTACACCGCCAATAGTGCACCGCTTACACCGCCAATAGTGCACCGCTTACACCGCCAATAGTGCACCGCTTACACCGCCAATAGTGCACCGCTTACACCGCCAATAGTGCACCGCTTACACCGCCAATAGTGCACCGCTTACACCGCCAATAGTGCACCGCTTACACTGCTAATAGTGCAAGGCACACAATACTTAAGGGCCTATAAAATCCACTTAGTGCTCAAAGGGGGGAGGGAGTGAGTGAGGGAGGAGAGAGAGGGGGAGAGGGGGAGAGAGGGAGGGAGGGAGAGAGAGAGAGAGAGAGAGAGAGAGAGAGAGAGAGAGAGAGAGAGAGAGAGAATGATTTTATTCACCAATCACAAGAATGGTGGGATCTCACTGACACAGCGTGGGTGGAAGGAACCCCACACAGAAGAACAGATGTGGAGGGAGGGATTCCAGCTGCAGAAATCTGACAGACTACATGCCTCGCTATGTGTGCTTGGTTATAAACCATATAGAAGATAAAGGAACAGAGCAGAAGACAGTGAGAGGGTCACTGGGTGGGGTGGCTCTGGGGGCTCACATGGTCCACCCTGGGCCCAGTGATTGCTATGTTAAGTACATGGTTTGTAACTGTTCCCTTAATGTGCACAGCTGGGCATGTGCAGTGATATTTGTTTTTGAGACAGGGTCTCACTATGTAGCCCTGGCTGGCCTAGAACTAGCTATGTAGATCAGGATGGCCTGGAACTGGCAGATAGCCTCCTGCCTCTGCCTCCCAAATGCTTGTGCTATCATACCTGGCTTCCACTTTAATAATTCCTTTAAAAGGTTTATTCATTTTTTAAGTATACCGTATTCTGCCTGCATGTATCTCTGCGTACCAGAAGAGGGCGCCAAATCTCATTATAGATGTTTGTGAGCCCCACATGACTGTTGGGAGTTGAACTCAGGACCTCTGAAAGAGCAATCAGTCCTCTTAACCTCTGAGCCATCTCCCCAGCCCCTCCGTTTTACCTGTTAAGGCAGGGTCTCTCGATGAACCTGGAACTCAACGTTTCAGCTAGCCTGCTTAACCAGCAAGGCTCTAGGGTTTTCCTATTTACCCTTCCCAGTGCTGGGATTACAACACAGGCCACCATGGTCTGCTTTTATCTGCGTGCTTGGTATTCGAGCTCAGGTCCTCATGTTTGCTCAGTAAATATCTTACCCAGGCCCTTCATTCCCTATGTTTGAATTTTCTAATGTGTACTTTCTTTTTCCATCTAAAAAAATTCAACAACAACAAACAGATGTGTGTGTGTTTGTGTTCACAAGTGTGTGTCCCTGGGACCAAACCCAAATGTTTGCAAAGGTGGGAGGGTATTCTACTAGACAGCTTCATGCCCAGCTCCTAACTGCTTCTTTTAAAGGGAAGTTTATCCACGTTGTCCCAGGGCTCACTGGCCACGTCCTCAGCGCCGCTGGCTTACCCACGCAGGTGAGGTAGAGAACCGCACAGGCCAAAGGCAGCTGCTCGTGGCTGGAGTGGTAGGCTATCTGAACCTGCGGAGAGACATGCTCGCTGTCACATATATGGCACATGGACAGGCCCAGGGGACCTGGTGGGCAGGGCCAGGACCCTCAGCCACCTCTGCCCTTGTGCCAGCTCCCCTTTAAGCTCCTCAGAGTCATTTATTCCTATCCCTTGACACATCTGTAAAGTGGGCACTGTTCGTCCTGGGTCCTGGTGACCTGGGTTCAAGTCCTACCAACAAGTACCTGGACTTGAGCCCAGTACCTCCTGGCGAAGGCCCGATGCCTGTCTGGGCTGCCTCAGTTTCCCCAACTCTTTCTGACCAGAACTAGAGATCCTCTGAGGGTGGGACCTGCTCGGCCCCTGCTTTGCAGGTAAGAAATCTCAAGAGCCCTACATCTGACCCGCCCACATTTGCCACTCATGGTGACAGAAGCGCACCCCTGTGGGCTCTGCCAGGCAGCCTGGTCTCAGATCTCACACGGCCATCAGACTCTCCTGAGACAGTTTCTGACCTTCTCCGGGTCTTAGTTTGCTCAGCCATAAAGTGGGGGATGATGGTTTCTACCCTGTAGGATGGGTTGCAGTCAGGATTAAAGGGGCACAGCATGTGGCACATCACAGCTGGCCCAGGCTCAGCTCCCAGCCACCTGGGATGAGGGTGAGGATAGAGGTGGCCATGTTGGGTAGCTGGTGGTGGCAGCTCTGTCACTGACCCTGGGGCATGCCCTGCAGACACCCGTGCCATGCCACCCTAGACACCTGTGCCATGCCACCCTGGACACCCGTGCCATGCCACCCTAGACACCCGTGCCATGCCACCCTAGACACCCGTGCCATGCCACCCTAGGCACCCATGCCATGCCACCCTAGGCACCTGTGCCATGCCACCCTGGGCACCCGTGCCATGCCACCCTGGACACCCGTGCCATGCCACCCTGGCTCTGAAATCCTTGTTTATCTGAGCCATGGTGTCAGGACCCTGTGGAGCCCACCCACCCCTCAGTCTAGGAGCCCTATGATTCTTCACCATGATTTCACAGGTAGAGGAGGAGAGGAGTGCCTTCCTCAGTCCTACTGGCCCGTGAGCCCCAGAGCTCAGGATGGGGAGGTACCCACTCCGCCTCAACTTGTAAAGCACCAGGTGGGGCTTCCACAGCCTGGCAGGTCCTGTTACCCATCCTCAGGGACTCTGTGATCTCTCACCAACTCAGCCACTCACTGGGACTTGTGGCTTTGGATAAACCACACCCCGTCTCAGCCTCAATTTCTTCCTCTGAAAAATGGGTTCACTGAGCTTACGGCTGAAGCCAGATTCAGAAAGAAGATGAGAATAGGCAGGGAGGGAGCCAGATATGTGGGATCCTTCTGTTCCCTAGCTGGGTCAGCCCCCTGACAGTTTCTTGGTGCCCCCACATAGGGGAGAGGGCCAGTTTATGATATATGGGCTACCTGGGGTTTAGTAATGGTCAATGCTCCTTAAAGGGCTAGCTCCCCTAAACATTGCCCTTGATGCAGGAATGTCTCCCTCATGACAGGTCCTGGTCCCCATCAGTCCTTCAATGGAATATGGCGTCACTGCTCAAAGGTCACCATTTCTTCTATGCTTTAAATCTCTCCTACATTTTAAATGGGTACAGGAAGAGGGTGGCTGGGAGGAAGGTGAGGCCCCTCAGGGAACTGTCAGCTCCTGGGTATCAGTTTCCTTCCCCACCTGCTCTCCTCCATCCGGAGCAGCAGAAACACCCCAACCAAGCCCCTCCCTAAAGATGGGGAAACTGAGGCTCAATACAGCAGGACTATACTAACTCCTCCCCTCACGGGGGCAGATTAAGCAGGAGAAGACACTCGGGGTCTGTCCCCACCCACCCTGGGAGCCGGATTGCAGCAGCCCACCCTACAGACTGAAACACTGAGGTCTGAGGACGTGCAGCCTGGTCTTGTAAGTTGCGGAACTGAGACTCACACCCAGCAGTGTGGCCCTCAGGCAGAGTGCTCTCCCATGGAGCTGTAGCACTCTACAGAAAGATGGGGTGCAGGGCCGGGGCTCAGCTCACATGGCTGTCGTTGAGGTGATTGCTAGGGGAGTTCATGACCACGATGATTTCCAGTCCCTCGTTGAAGCACCACCGCCTGGTGTCAGCTCGCTCTCGGCTCCTCTCGATGCTGGGGGACACGTAGACGTCCACACCGGGCGTCCCATAGACCTCAAACATGGCTGTGCCCTCGGGAACCGACCTGAGTAGAGCAGGGGTACCATGGGCAATGTGAGAGAAACTTACTTGGAAATATGAGCTCAAGCCTTGTGCCCTCCTCCAGGAAGCCTCCCCAACTACCGAGGCAGCCCACTGCAACGTCTGGGAGGCAGAGCCCAGGTGGGTACCACACAAACTCAGCCGAAGTGCTGAGATCCAATATCTCACCACCATCCAGCTCATTTGGTGCTGGTGATCACACACACACACACACACACACACACACACACACACACACACACACACACACACACGGCAGAAAGACACAGAGAGATGGATGAGTGAGAAAGACAGACATGGGCTGCACAGTGGCACACATCTTTAATCCCAGCACCTAGGAAGCAGAGACAGGTGGATCTGTATGAGTTCAAGGGCAGCCTGACCTACAGAGCGAGTTCCAGGACAGCTGGGGCTACAGTGAGACCCTGTCTCAAAAAACAAAACAGCAAAGAAAAAGAAAAACAAAACAAACAAATAAGAGAGAGAGAGAGAGAGAGAGAGAGAGAGAGAGAGAGAGAGAGAGAGAGAGAGAAAGAGAGGGAGAGAGAGAGAGAGAGACTCAGCTGGCAGACAGACTCAGCTGGCTTCCTGTAACCCAGGAAGCTGGTCAGGTTTCTCCAGCAGGCCCACCACCATGCTTGGTCCTGGATCCACCACGGAGGGCCAAGGTGCCTTGACACCTTCCTGGAGTGAAACCCTTTGGCTCAAATGTCCCAGTCACCTCAGCTCAGCACCCCTGGGCTCTTCCCTAGGCTGCCCCAATGAGTTGCTGGGGGTCCCTAGGGAAGCTGGAGACAGACAGCAATGACAGGAGGGATGAACAAAGGTGGTGGCTTCAGCCACTGGCACACACTGCAGCCTCTGTATAGCCAAGTGCTCAGTGGTGCCAAGGCCACAATCAGCAGTCAGGTGGCGGCTATCCAGCTGGGTTCAATTTCAGCCAGGTGACCTTGACTCAGTCACCTAGAGCGTGGGCTAATGACACACACTTGGCCAGTCTCTTGGGAAATCAGGAGCCTCAAGTGTATTAATAGCCATGAGAGTCTTAGAACACCCCTGGCCAGAATAAGGAAGGTGCTATTAAGATGAATTATGGTGCAGGCTGCAGGAGGAGGGAGACAGTTCTAATAGCAAGCTGGGGGGATTGAGATGTGTCTGAGGATAAGGGGGTTTGCGTCTGAGGAAAAGGGGGTTTCATTCAGGAGCCTCAGGAGGTCAATGTTAGACGGTGGCAAGTTGATTCCCGTTTAACCCATAGGGAGATTAGAACCAGCAACGGTTCTTGAGAGGTGTGGCTAGGTGATTGAACCAGTGGTCCCCGCAGTCAGGAAGGCCAGGTTCAGATCCCAGGCCACTGCTCACACCCGGAGGGTATGACACAGCCTCCTAGACGGCTCACTCTATCCCGTTCAGATGACAGCAGACGGAAGGGGTGGGTGTGGCTGTAAAGGGCAGAGAATGAAAGCTGTTGGTTTGACTTAGCGGCTGCACCTGAATCTGCCGATGTTTTAACTACTGTCAATAGAGAACCCAGAGTCAGAAGCTGGGGTGAAAACCTGCTAGATAGAGCGGCTGAGAAGCAACCAGCTGACCTTCCTTTTTGTCCAGAGACCCAGAAAGAGAGAGAGCATCTTTCCACCTGTCCCAAACCAAAAGGGACCCAGAATCTGCAGGTCCCTCCCCACTCCTTCCCCTGTGTCTCTCTGTCCTGGACCCTCCATCTTCTCCAAGGCCAATTCTTGTCAACTAGTGGCTGGCTCCATCCCCTGACCGAGGCTAATTTTATTAACAAGTTCCACAGTGGCATCAAATATCCCTCAACATAAAACCTTATTTTATGTTGAGGAAACTGGGGCAGCCAGAAGGTAAGACTCCAGAGCCCCATCCAGGGCGGACGCCCCAGCATGGAAGCTGCGTGTTGGGATGGCCAAGGTGGCTACCGGAAGGAGAACCTGGGCCAGGGCCAGCAGATCTCTGCTTCCTGGAAGTTAGGAAGTGCCCAGAACCTCTCTTGGGCAAGATTCTTCCTGGGGCCAGGCCACTGTGACAGTCAGCAAGGCAAATCCCTCGCCCTACCTTGCAGATGGCTCTAGGCCATCTAACCTGACTGAGCCTGTTCACAGCACTCCTAGGTAGCCAGAGTGCACAGTGGCTGTTCACAGAGTAAGGTGACCGGCCTTTCAGGAACCAACGCATCAATACATAAACGAGGTAATATATTTTTTAAAAACTGGACAATTCTTGAAAAGGGGGACAGCTCATTTATTCTACAAGTGGCACTACAGGGACCTGGCCATCAAGTCCTTCTGATGGCCACTATGCCTAAGCCTCATGGCAAAGGGACTGCTTCAAAATGCTGGCCCTAAGTCCCCACTGGGGAACAAGGATGACATGGGGCGGGACTACCCCGACATGGGAGCCCTCGCCAGCTCTTCTTCTGTACCCTTGTCTGCCTGCCCACCATGAAGATGACACTGGTGACTTTGGCAAATGAAGCTGCCCTAGGATGATATGCACACCATCATCTCACTTTGGGGAAACTGAGGCTCAGGGGTGACTTGTCCAAAGGCAAGCAGTTGCTAGCTGACAATTCCATGTCCTGTGGCTTAGCTGTGCTGTCCTCACTCCCTGGTGAAGCTGACCTGTTGCTTCCCTCTTGGGCTAAGGCTCTGGTCTCCCAGACAGAACTGCCGATGAGAGAGAGGTTCCGGGGTTAAAACAGGAAACAGAAAGACAAGGTCCCCTCAGCACTGGCCCGTGGGGACAGAGACCACAGTCTAAATAACTGTGAGTGACAGTTTCAATTAACAAGGCTCCCAGATCCCCCTCCCATGCCAGCTTTGCTCATAGACTACGCCCAGGAAACTCTGGACACGTCTGACCCCACATCCCACCCACTCTGCTCTGGTCCTGGACAGTGGTGGCCACAATGACCCTTCTTGAAAGACTGAGTGGCCCTGAGACCCCTGACTCAGCTCCTTGCTGGGTGCTCAAAGCTCCTTCGTCAGAAGCCCCATGTGGACAGAGGAACTCTATCTGAATATATGTGGGGTCCTAAGGTCCCACCAGCCCCATGGGACCTTTGGGACTGGGTCACCATCAGCAGTCGCCACAGTCTTACACCCACCAGGCCCCACTTTTCCTATTCAGAAGAAGGGGGTAGGTGAGCCCAGAGGCCACCACTGGGCCAGCCTGGAGACTGCTTTCCATACTCATATGTGACATGTCATAAAGACGACAGCTTCCCATGGGCAGCCCCAGGGGACAGGCACTTAGAAGTGAGTCACGTGGTAGGGAATGGCTGATGGTTGCATTCAGCCTGTCTTCTCGCCTCATTACAGCATGTGACCGTGGCCCTGGGTAAGAACTTACCTGTTCCAGAACGTCCTTCTTCCCAATGCGAACCAAACTCTCTCTGCCTCCAAGGCTGGTCTCAGCCTCACACCTCAGCGGGCACCTCAGCCTGGAGAAGGGTGCTCCGAGGCCCCAGCCTCGTGCCCCCCCCAGAGCCTCACCGTGCACGCGTGAAATGGAGATGAATAAGTACTTCCGGTTGGCACAGGCTCAGTCGGGAGCCTCGCCTCCCTCCCCTGGCCACTTACACTCTTCTGGCATTCTCTCGGCTACCTCATCCTTCAGGCTCCTCCAGGAAGCCTGCTCTGATTGCTCAAGCCATGCCGATTCTGATCCCATATATCCCTCCACCTCCTGCTGTGTCCCAGCCAGCTGGTACATGACAGGTTTGGGAACACTTGAGACTTTCCGCAGGATCAGTGCAGAGCCGTAACATGATGGCAAAGATAATGATGGAGATGGCGAGCATAATAAAATGTTCTGCGCATGCTAGCCTTGGCTCTGAACTCTATATTCTGTATGCCGTCTATGCCCTCCTCCCAGCGTCTCTTTGAAGGAAGGACCAGACAGTTCAGATGGCCTACTGCCTCTCTACCAATTGGCTGTGTGACCTTTGAGAGGTTAGTTGACCTCTCTGGGTCTTGCTTTCCTCATCTATGCAGTGGTGAGAACAGCCTGTTACAGCTCTGGCTGTGTGGTAAGCTTGAGTATCTGGGTAAAAAGTATGTAGGATGGTGACGGCCACTGAAAGCCTAGTACCTGCTCACATCACTGTCACACCACTTTGCAGAGCTAGAAGCACAGTCCACAGGGAAAGAATTTCCCAGGATGAGGTGGCTGGAAGGTGCCAGATCAAGGATTGAGCCAACACCCTCCCGGTTTGCAAGCTCCAGGAAGAACCCTCCAAGATGTCCCGGCTCACTCACCCCTTCAAGGTAAGTCTGCAGCCCTCTCTGGACAGCAGCGTGTCCTCTGCTAGAACTCCCCCAACAGGTAGGAACAGAGCCTTCCACTCCCGAGAGTCCCTAGGGCTGGGCAGTCACCACTGCCTAAAGACCGCGGTAAGTGTGTGCATAAATGGCTGAGGCACTCCATTTCCCAGGGGGATTGGCCATCAGGGGATTGACCCCAAAGCCCTGCCACCACCCATCCCCAGTCTCCTAGGTGAATCCCGCGATTGCCGCTATCTCTCAAGTCACTCGCCCCTGTCAGCTGCCTTCCTCACCCAGTCCATCCCCATCCTCAGAGGGGAGGAGGAGCCATCCCCAGCTCCCTGGACAGGTCAAACTGGAGGTAAATCTACTCACAGCAGCTGGGCAGTGAGTCACCCCCATGGGCCCTGGGGCAGGCTGTGACACCACACAGTGCCTTCTCCACTCTTGCCCTCCCTGGGTCTGTGGAGGCCACAGACCCACACATCCCACAGCACCCCCACCTTCAGCCAGGTGTTAGCTCCTGGTATGAAGCTCATCCAGATGTGGTTACTTCCTGTTACTGGCAACTCACTCCCTATCCTCCACACCTGAGGCCGCTTTGCTGCCACCCAGTTCACTGCACTTTTTAAAACTCTTAGCACTAGACACTTGTTCTCAAAGGGCAGGAAACTTTGGCTCCTGGGGCATATCTGATGATGTCTAGAGACATTTTTTAGCTGAGCCAGGAGGGGAGGGAACACATTGGTGGCTGGTAAACGGAGGCCAAGGATGACCCTCGTGGTATTACAGTGAGTGGCATCGCCTCACAAGGACTTCTGGTGTCTTGGCGCTGAAGCCAAATCCAAGACGGGGACAGGGTCTGAGAAGTGGCACCCTAATCCCAGCATCCTTGGAATCTGTCCCTAGCCGAGCCTCAGAGCCGGGACTCCAGAGGCTAAGAAGCCAGGCTCGCTCCTACACTCCCTACCTAGGCTACCCTGGAGTAAAGGCTCAGCCTGGTTCGTGGCAGGCATAGTGCGTAGGTGGCTCCTGCGGCTAAGTGGCTGGATGTGAAGTCCTCAGTGAGTCTGCAGTGGGCTTCGAGTCCAGCCCTGCCTCCTGGTGACTGTGTGGCCTGCGCTAATGGCTCCGTGCTCTCCAGGCCCTCACTTGCACTTTGTGACCAACACCACGGGGCTCTTGTCAGAGTGGCTCTGGGGAGAGCGTGGCGCCTTGAGTGCCACATGAGAAGATGTGGCCTTTTAAGAAATGACTTAGTTCTCCCATGCCCATAAGCTGAGGGGCTTTAGGACAAGGGACACATCCCTTCTTTCCTTGTGGGCCTCTCCTGAGCACCCCAAAGAGAGAGGAGAGCCCATGGCCCCAGGTCCTCTAAGTCCCTGGATGGAGCTCAGCTATGCTGTCTCACCTCCCGGGTTCAAGGACTCTGCTGGGAGCCTAGCAGACAACAGGGAAGACCCAAGCGTCCCGCCCCCCCCCCCCATGGGCAGGCGTTCCACAGCTAAGCCGAGGGACTAGGCAGCCAGGCCCAGCCTGTGCCCTGAGGAATACCAACCGGCACAGACCCTAGGGCCTGACTCTGCAGCAGAACCCCAGACCCTCCAGGGCCAACTCTTACCCATAAATGTCCACGACGGTCTCAACCCCTGCCACACACACAGCGCTGGTGGGGTGTTCCAGGGACACACGCACAATCCTCTGCAGAGACATACCGGCCTAGGGTGGGGGCTTTGGCCACCAAACCCAGCACTAGCCAGAGGTCCCCCAGGATGCGGTTTAAAAGTACCCAGCCCCACCTCTCCAGCCCAGGATGCAAGCTCATTGGCTTCAGTCCTAGAAGCCCAGCCTCTTCTCAGAGGCCGAAGAGCCAACCCCCTCTTCAGGATTGGCTGGAAGGGCCCTGACATTTGCATATGAACCTGTGGCTCCCACCCCAAGGCACCCAGAGAGTTAATTTCTAGGTGGAAAGAAAGCAAGTCCCCGCAGGCACTTGGCCAGCACATCTGGGATGGATGGGGGAGGGGGAGGGCACGTAGGGCTTTACCCTGGCCCTCCGCTGCCCTCCTTTTTCTACCCTGCTGGAAGGACTGCTGAGAATGCAGGTTCCCAGGCCTGCATTCCAACCTGGTACAGGCAACTGGAGCCTTCATGCAAGCCTGGGAGAAATACTGCTCTTGTCTCCGCCTCCTCCTCCATTTCCTCCTTCTCCTCTCCTCCCCACCTTTCTTTTTCTTCTCTTTTTTAAATTTATTATTATTATTATTATTTATTATTATTTTTGAGACAGGGTTTCTCTGTGTAGCTCTGGCTGTCCTGGAACTCTCTCTGTAGATCATCAGGCTGGCCTCTAACTCACAGAGATCCACCTGCCACTGCCTCTCGAATGCTGGGATTAAAGGCGTGCACCACCACTGACTGGATACTTTCTTTCTTTCTTTCTTTCTTTCTTTCTTTCTTTCTTTCTTTCTCTCTTTGAGACAAGGTCTCCAATACCTCAAAGTCACTATGAGGCTGAGAATGAGCTTGAACTTCTGATCCTTCTGCCTCCCAAGTGCTGGCAATACAGGCGTGCACTACCCTACTCATTTTTATATGGTGCTAGGGATCAAAACAATAAATTTGTGGGTGCTAGGCAGGCCATAACTCCAGCCTCCCACTGGCCTGGCTTTTCTTTCTTTGAACATATTATAACTATAACTATATATACATATATGTGTGTATATATGATTTTCACATTGATATGTTTATGGAGGTGGCTGTGCACATGTGTGCTGTGTATGTATGGAGGCAGATGATATGTTCTCTCCTCCTGCTGTGTGTACTCCAGAGTAGAACTCAGGTCATTAGGGTTAGTGACAAGCACCTTTACCCATTGGGCCATCATGTTGGTCCCCTGACTTTCTTAATTAAAAGCCTGAGTTGTAAAACTGGACTGGGCTTCCTCCCTGCCTCGGGGGCTTCCTGGTGGAACCTCACCTTTTCCCTCTGAGCAATGGCAGCCAAGAGGCAGAAGGAGTCAATGGGAGGCAGATCTAACTTGGGCCTACGCTCATTCTCCTGACTGCTGTTGTTACTGCTGTAGGAGGCCAAAACCTTCCAAGGGGGTCAACGATGCAGAAGTGAACGCCTGTCATCTAGTCATTAGGAGCCAAAACACCAGAGTAGGAGGCCCGCTTGTAGGTGGGGAAACTGAGGCCAAGAGTTGTCTGGAATATCAAGAACAAGGACTCTGGCAAGAGGACTCTTGGGCTGGTTTGGGTCAGGCTGCGCATGTACCGATGAGGTTGCATCTCTTTTTCTGTGGGCTCGGTTTCCTCATGTGTAGAAAATGCAGCCAGTCACCTGCACTGGCAGAGATAATGGCTGCAGAGGCTCAGAAGTGCTGAACACAGGCCCTCCCTCCTCCAGGGCAGGGCAGGGACCAGGATCCATTTCCCAGGGTCCTCCATTTGCACCGTCAGAGGGTGACATTTGGAGCCTATGATTGTCCCTCTGTGCTAGTTCAGTGTCTGGCAAGGGCATTCCCTAAAGTAGCCAGGACCCAAGGATGGCTTCACCAGAATTGTAGAGAAAGTCCCAGACAGCCTCCCTAACTGCGGGGAATGGCTGGAAAGAGTGAGAAATTCCCCTCCAAGGATGCTGCCGCATCGTGCTGGGGACATGATAAGTCTCATACCCAGAGTCTATAGCTTCCTTTGAGAGTAAATCCCAGCAGGTGCCAGCTATTAAACTGTATTTCATTATAGCACATGTATTCATTTATTTTGTGTGTGGACCTATGCACGCTATGGTACATATATGGAGGTCAGAGGCCAATTCGTGGGAATCTGTTCTCTCCTTCTACCATGTGGGTCCTGGGATTCGAACTCAGGTCATCAGGATTGGCACCAAGTATCTTTACCCACTGAGCCATCTTGCTAGCCCAGTATCAACTTTTAGAAACAGCCCTATGGTTGATCCAGGCTTTTAGATGTCAATGATTGATGGGCAACTTCTTAGTCCACAAGAAAAGCTAAAATAACTTATGTCAAAGGGTGCGTGTGGTCTGAGGTGATACCAAATGTGTAGGATGAGAGAGGAGTAGTAGTTCCAGGTCCCTGAGATCAGGCCACCAAAGCTGATAACTCAGCATGGGGATCGGGGCCTATGTCCTGGCTCCAGAACTGCTGGAGCATCATTTCCCTCCGCAGAAAGCCCCCCCCCCTTCATCCTCCCTGACAGATGAAGATCAAGGCAAGGAATGGGGAGAGGAAGAGGCAGGTCCCTCCCCCAGACACTATCTCAAGCAGACAGCAGGGTGGAAGCAAACACATGCCAAGCATTCTGTTGAATCAGCTGCTGCCTGGCACTCACCTGCCTCAGCCCAGGAAGCTGTTCAGCTGACAAGGGCCACCTATGGCCTGCTGAGGTTGAGCCCACGCATTGTGTCAGGGTGCGTAGGGCAGGGAAGCAGGGCCCCTCACTTTCCTCTCTCTGTGTCAGCCCAGGGACAAATGAGGCAGCCACTTAAAGAATGCACAGTGATGTTTTTATTGATCGGAAAGAGGGTGGCCGGCCAGTCACCCAGGACCCCAGACAGCCTGGGCAACGCTTCCAGGGTACCCTTCACGAGGCTCTGAAGGCTTGCTCTCACGCTCGCCAGGGCTCAGCAGTCTCCTCTTCAGAGGCCAGGCCCTGCTCCCAACCCTGCTCTTCCTCCTCTTCCTCTTCCTCTTCTCCATGGCTCAGCCCCAGCTGGGTCATGATCATAGAGGAGGGTGTCGGCGGCGTCAGGAGCCTACAAATGGGCTTCCAATTCCATGGTACCTTCTAGAGGGGAGGAGCCCATCTCTACCTGGCCATGTCCATCCTAACAGTTCCATGGAAGCCTGTGCTGACTGAATGTCCAGTGGCTACAAAGTGATAGCAGCTGCTCAAGTCCGGGGTCCCCCCAGAAGTTACTGAAAATGCAAAGACAGAAGCTAGTGGCTGGCAGCCTGGTGTGGCGCCTTGACCACAGGAGGAAGGGAGCAGCCAGCTCCCTCTGCCAGGCGTGCCCTGCAGCCAGCCTGCTCTGCCTGCCTGCTTGCCTGCACAAGCCTCTGTGACCTCACCCAGTACTATTAGCCTCCAGGGCAGCTGTCTGTCCTACCGTGGGAGGGGGGACACAGGCCTGCCATGGGGTTTACTAAGGCAGTGCAGAGTTGAGCAGGGTCCCGGGCTGCTGGGGAAGTGTGGGCCCTCCCCTCCCACACCTGCCTGCAGTAGGTTGGGGAGTAATTAGAGACTATTAGAGGAAATTAAGCCCCACCTCCAGACGTAACTTAATGGTCTGCCCCACCCTCTCCTAACACCTTGGGCCCCACCCCCTTCGCATCTGGAACATCCAGCAGCCTTCAGATTCAGCAAACACCTAGCCAGGAGCCCCAGGCTTCCAAGTTCCCCACCCCAAGATGGGCAACCTATTTAACTTCCTGTTCAGACCTTCCTGCCTGCCTCTCCCTTCCTCCTACCCTACATGCAAACTTCCAAGGGCCTCCCTATGCCCCCCAGCAACGTCCAACCGGAAGCGACAGGTCTCATAATTAAAGGCTGGCCCAACAAGTAACAAGCATCCTGCGGAGGATGGGGTGGATGGATGCAGGGCATTAAAGGGGCTTTGGAGCCTGTGTGCTTTCCAGCCACTGGGCTTTCCGGTCCTTGCTTGCCTACATAGAGCAGAAGGGTGCTTAAGGGTCATGGCCTGAAGTCCCCTCAGGAAAAAGGATGTCCCAAATCTTCCTTTTCATCTTACACAATCCAGGAGTCATATGGAACCATGGTGCCCTCAGCCCAGGGTACAGGCAGGATGAGCATTTCCGAAACAGCCCCAAAGCCATTTTTTCCCAGCTCCAGAGAGGTAGCCAAAGACAGGGGGGCAACTCATAGTGGGGTGTGCCTGCAGAGGCCATGCCTTTGACAAGTGCAGCTGCCAACCTTGACCCTCTGGGGGCTGTGGCTGGGAACAGGAGAGAGAAGAGTGACAATAATCTCCCTGGGCAGGACAGACCGCTCCAGAGATGAAGAAGTGTGGTATCCCCTCGGAGTCCAGCTGACACAATAGCCAGCCTACTTTCAGGCCTCAGGAGGATGGAGGCTGGTCCATATCCCTCACCCTTGCTCTGGCACTCCCATCGAAAGGGCAGCAAGGGTGGTGGCTGGGCAGGCTCAGGGCACTGAGTTCCACCACCGAAAGGAGAAAGGTTTCCTTCTCACATTAGTGCCACAATGAATCTCCCCCAGCAACTGGTGGTAAGACAGGAAGTCATCGATGAAGGTGCAGTGCAGGCCCAGCGGCTCCAGCAGGGAGCGCACCTTCTCCTCCAGGCAGCAGCGGCCGTTGATGATGGGGCCGAAGGGCTTGGGGATGCCCAGGTACTTGCCTAGGACCACCATGTTGACCTGCAAGAGAGAGGAAGAGCCCCACTGGCCGTGAATGTGCCACTCCCTTGTCTCCTTCTGGGTTCTGACTCTGCTGATACCTCCTCCCCAGGTCCAGGAATGGGATGGGGTGGGGTATGTGCCCATTATAATTTGGAAGACATAAACAGGAAGATGTCAATGTTGAGGCCAGCCTCAGCTACATAAATAAAACATATCTTAACATGTTAAAAAAAATGGTGGTGGCGGGGGGCGCTGGGCTGAGGTAGAATGATTCCTTGGTTAATAGCAGGTATGGTTAACTCTACCAATGGCAGTCACCCTTTCCTCCTGTGCTTTCTCCCGTCTCTCAGACAGCTGTCATGTTGTAACAAGTTTGTCACAGCCAGAGATTAAACATGCAGATCTACAGGCCTGTCCCGTGACTGTCCTCAGCAGTGTTAATGGCTGTGTTCCGCTGTTCGTAGCAGTGTCAGCACTTACTGAGAATGTGTGCATCCAGATACTTCACCCCCGAACCTCACAGCCCCCTCCGAGCTTATGCTTCAGACATTACAAGTCACTAAGCCTTGTTGCCTACTGACAGGCTGGAATGTGCATGCTGCAGGGGTGGGGGTGTGGGGTGTGGGGTGGGGGGTGTCAAAGGGGAGGGAGAGGAGTGGGAAGCCATGTTTATTGCCATGGCCAGGCCTCTGCTGCCGGAGTCAAGGGTCACAGCTCAAGGTCATAGGCTTTAACCTAAGCTGTGTCCCACCTGCAATGAGAACCAAAGCCCAGTGTCTACATGCCCGCCTGTAGTCGTTAGCACATACGGCTGTGTAGGTTAAAATCATGTCACGTCCCTGGTTGATATTTATGGACCACATGTGGCGCATCATGTCACCCCAGCACTCAGAGGATGCCATGCTCCATTGCAGAGCACCGGAGTGCTCACCCCAGCAGGAAAAGCTGCGAGAAGGGAGAGGCACAGCTTCAAGCAGTGATGTTCAGTGAGGAAGAATTTGCCAACCCGGTCTTGTTGGTTGTTAAGGAACCAGAGATGCTGTTTAATACCTTACAGTGTCCAGCATCGGGAGGCTCAGGTGGAAAGCCCCGGTCTTCGGGAAGCAGCACCCTGCTAGACCTCATAGGCAGCCAGGAACTAGGTATCCCCTCACTCCAGCCTGCACATTCCTTTCCCTAACTTGTACTACTCTGGTCTTGTCCCAGGAGAAGTGCCCCAGCTAAAGGCACAGTAGAAAAAGAGCATCACTTCCTGCTCCAGAGCCCATGTCCCATTGAGGCCCTCACCTGTGT
Organism: Cricetiscus sungorus; assembly: GCA_030556225.1. Taxonomy (NCBI): domain Eukaryota; kingdom Metazoa; phylum Chordata; class Mammalia; order Rodentia; family Cricetidae; genus Cricetiscus; species Cricetiscus sungorus. The sequence continues at coordinate 134,798,268 of JANBXA010000734.1, forward strand.
CCTTTCCCTGCAGGAACTGGGCCTGTGGGCCAGCCGATTTGATAAAATCACTCAGGCCCCTCCCGACTGAGGGCTTTTGGCCTCTTCTGCTGCCTAGTGGCTATTTTGTTCTGTCTGTCAGGACGGCTGACATAGAAGCCCCTTGGGGGAGCCTCATGTGAAGGCTCAGGTGGGAACAGAGCAAGTCAGTGAGCCTCCAGATAGAAGACAGAAGCATCCACGTCCACCTTTTCATTTAGAATACGGAAGCTCATGCGGTGGGGCTGACTGCCCTCCCAGCTGTGCCAAACGCACCAACCCATTGTGGCCATTTGAGATGCTCGAGGGCACGTGCCTGCCCCGTCTAGGAACTGCTACCCCCTCTCTGTGCAGCCTCTGTACCCACCCATCCCCACACCCACCAGGGACCCTCACCATGTCAGGGAAGAAGGCTTCAGCATAGGCTCCCTTCAGATAGAAGAGCTGTGGGATGTCCACGATGTCACTCTCCGATAGGCCCAGCTCCCGCTTCAGCACCTTCCGGTTCCAGTCGATGCATTCCTGGGGAGGAGGGAAGCCCGGCCCCCCACAGTAGAATCTGAGTGCACTGTGCCTGGGTACAGCACTGAGCACTTGTGGGTTCTGTGCAAAAGGATTCACAGCTGTCTAGGCATAGTTGAGGTTTGGTTCCAGAGGGTCCTGTCACTTGATTATAATTTTTAAAAATTGTTTTTATTTTACGTATATGGATATTTTGCCTACATGTATGCCTGTGTGCTATGTGTATGCCTTGGTGGCAATAGAGGCCAAGAGAGGGCATCAGATGTCCTGGAACTGGAGTTACAGACGGTTGTGAGCTGAATAGAACCCGGATCTTTTGGAAGAGCAGTCAATGCTGAGTTTTTTAATTGGGGTGCGTGCATGCGTGCGTGCGCGCGCGCGTGTGTGTGTGTGTGTGTGAGTGTGTGTGTGTGTGTGTGTGATGTGTGTGTGTGTGTGTGTGTGTGTGTGTGTGTGTGTATGTGTGCAATATAGGCACATGTGGAGGTCAGTCAATTCTTTCTGTCCACTATGGGATCCGTGGGTCAAACTCAGCTCTTGAGGCAGCAGGAGCCTTTACCCGCTGAGCTACTTTGATGACCACTGTCATTTTTTTTTCCAAGACAGGGTTTCTCTGTGTAGCTTTGGAGCCTGTCCTAGAACTCACTCTCTAGGCCAGGCTGGCCTTAAACTCACAGAGATCCACCTGTTTCTGCCTCCTGAATGCTGGGATTAAAGGCCTGCACCACCACCACCTGGCAACCCCCTGCCATTTTAACACATCAACCAATGCATGGCTAATATTTTTTCTCCACCCCATCTAGGTAAAGTCCCTGGCTGGGTGAAGAAGGGCCGATGGGCCTCCTCCCTTCACTGAACCCAGCATCGCACACAGGGCAGGCACTGTCTTTGGTGAGCCCTACCTCTTCCCAGATGTGTCCTACCTGCTTCTGCTCAGGGCTCCTGAGGACCCCATACCTCTGCATCTCACATTCACACTCCCAGGGTAAGGCCTTGGATTCATTTCTGTGAAAATGGACTGTACCCTCAGAGCCAGGCAACTCCAGGTGCCTGCTGTGGCCCGAGGGTGGCTGGCCTGTCCCCCCAGTCTGCCAGCCCCGAGGACAGACACTCTCCCCACTCCTACACCGACAGAAGCATACAGGACAAACTGAGGCTGGGCCATGCCCCACACTCTGGAGCTTGCCATCACCTAGCCAGCGTCCTGCCCTCACCTGCACATGCATACTGTCTCTCCTGAGGTGTCTGTCGGCTAAGATATTGTTGATGCTTCTCTTTGTCTTATGTTTGAGGCCTGTGAAGGTCAGACAGTGCGTGAGTTCAGGGACAGGCAGACAGTGCACATTCAGGGACAGAGAGACAGTGCATGAGCTCAGGGGCACTGCCTGAGCCCCCAGGCCTGAAGCGGCATGGTGCAGGCCAATGGCACTGGCACAAGCAGGGTGCTAAAAGAGAAAGGCCGGACACTGGGGGCTGGTGTCATCTGCAGCCGAGCCCTGGAGATGAATCAAGGTGCCGGGAGAGGGTCCCAGGGCTCCTCATGGCTCATAGCTCTGACCTCCATCCAATTCAGAGAAGGGAAAAGGGGGTTCTAAGAGGCAGAGCACAACCCCCGTTGAGTCCACCTCCAGCAAGTGTTGAAGCTAGGATTTGGACCTAGGAAGTACCCCTTCATCTCCCCGAGGTCCCCCTAGGAGCCACTCCACCATCGATGTATCTGGAGTGACTCTCCGGTCCCTTAATATCCCCCCTCTTGCTCTAGGGCAGCAGTAGGAACACCCCCAGGGATGGTGGCAAAGGGGTAGAGTCCCCACGAGGTGACAGGTGACAGAGCGTTGGCACTCACCGTCGAACTGCACTGCCTCCCCATAGCCCTCCTCCTTCTTCTCCTGGAACAGCTGGAGGCAGGCACTCGGGCTGGCCAGGAGCAGCCGGAAGCCCTGTCACGAGGGGAATGGCTCATAGCACGGGTCCATTAGGAGCCAGACGTACACTGAGCTCCCCTCCCCCACCCACCCCACCCACCAAGTGGGTCCCAGCTGCGGGCCTTTCCCACACCTGTCTCCCTACCTGGAGTCCTGCTCACTTTGCCTACCAAGGAACTCGATTCCACCTGCCACTCAATCCAGGTGTGTCAGCTGCTCACTGTTCTCATCTGAGCTCACTGGACCAGAATCACTGGCCACTAGAAGGCCCCTCCCCCTAGGCGGCTTTCTCCATGAGGGCTGTGTGTCACTTTCTCCCTGGCCCTCTCTACAAGATAGCAGGACTATGGGGTCAACGTAGAGACCAGACCCCACGTCCGGATGAAAATCTTCCACAACCACCCTTGCCTGTACGGTCCTGAGAGCGTGCAGAACCCTCTAAGCCTCGATTTCCCTACCTGTAAAAGGAGGCAAGAATGGGCTTGTTGGAGGGCTACCTGGCTAAAAGTGTGTGTGATATATAGTAGGCGCTCGAGTCATTTTCTCAACACTTACCAGTGTCGTTCCTGACTCTTGGAATGTTCTGGGGTCTGAAAAGACCAGCAAGAAGCACACAGCCTCGTGGTTTCCTTCAGGAAGCCCTCCCTGATTCACACAGACTAAGCCCTGGGCATGCTGACCCCATAGGACTGAGTTGGTGGCAGTTAGTTCTCATGCCCAGGCCAGGTGGGGGCAGAGGTTACTCAATTGGAAGGCTGTAGAATGGTGAAGCAGGGGACACACCTTTTGGTCAGAGGTGGGCACAAAGCTCAGAAACTCATCCACGTGACCCACAGAAAGCCAGTCAGAGTAGAGCTCCACGGGGGCCTGCACCTGCTGGGCCTGCAGGAAGTCACGCACCACCCTAGCCATCCGCCGCCCGCTGGACCTGGTGAGGAGAGAGGCTCTGTCAGTCATCTTAAACCCCCCATGCGTCTCTCCTTTGCCCTCACGACCCCGAGTGTGTCCTCTTTACTAGAGGGGAAACTGAGGCTCAGTGAGCTTAGGTGACGTAGCCTGAGCCACGTTGCTGAGAAAAGTCAAGGCCAGACTCCATTGATTACAGGCCCAGAGATTTGAAGGTCAAGCTGAAGCCACTGAGAACAGAGAGGGGGTAGGAAGACCCAGGAGGAGAGAGGCAGACACCATAGGTCAGGGGACAGATGGGCACGGCAGATGCAGGCCAGGGTCAGGGGTCAGGTTTGGCAAGAGGGCAGAGCTTGTTTGAATGAGGCCTTCTGAGCCCAGCCAATCGCCCTGTGGGGTCTGAAGGTTCCACATGTTGAAGAGAGGCTGAGTCCTACTCATGCCAGAGTGTGAGAGTCACACACTGCCTCAGGGATTTGGGGTTCCCCACTCCCCGACGCACAGAAGTTCCTGAGATGAAATGCAGCATTTCCTAAGCACCCCTCACCCAGGGAGAATGCAGCAGGATGCGTCCTCCACCACCTCCAATGTAACTGAGGGTGACTTTGAACCCCTGATCCTCCTGCTTCTACCTCCCAAGTGCTGAGATCACAAGCCCTCAATGGTTTACATAGGGCTGAGGGCTGAACCTAGGGACTTACGCATGTCACCAACTGTCCTTCATCCCAGGCCCCAGCCTCAGCTTGGGCTTCAAATCTTGAGGCTTGGAATCATTAAGGTCTGGTCCCAAGCTTTCTCAGAGGGGTGGCCCAGGCTGTCTTTTCAGCTCTTGGAGCCTCAGACTCCCCTCTGGGAGAGAGGACCCACTCAGACGGTTATTTTGTCTAAAAAGATCCTGTTCCCAGCCAACTGTCCATCAAAGGCCATGTCACCCACAAGCGCTTCTGCAGTGTGGAGTCTGCTCTAAACAAGTGGTGAGGTCAACCCCTACTAGGACACACACTCTACCAGGGCAGGGGGCTCGTCTAAGCCGTTCTCTGCTGATGACCCAGCCCCTCTCACACCATATCTGATTCAGAAACACTGGTGCTCGCTGCAAATGCCTTGGAGCAGCTGTGTAACAAGTAAGAACTAGAGGCTTCAGAGGCAGCTCAGTTAGTACAGTGCTTGCCTGCCATGCATGAGGTCCTGAGTTCAATCCCTGGTACTGCATAAATGGGGTGTGGTGGCGGTTATACCAGTCACTACAGCACCTGGGAGGTGGAGGCAGGAGAAAGGGGCCGCATGAGACTCTGTCTCAAGAAAAAATAATAAAAAAGGTCCATAATTTGGAGCCTGCCGCAAACAAGCCTGACAGGCACAAATGAGGCTCCTGGTTGGAATTGTAGGCGAAGGTGGGACCAGTCTGTCATGTGGTTTACATAGCACAGGCTGTTTCGAAGGGCATCTTTAAAAACAATGAGACAGAGAAAACAGAAACCATTCAGCAGGTGCAGTGTGAAACCCCTCTACAGGACTTTCTCCCATGGAGGGCTGGGCAAGCAGGAAGTGGTCCCAGCCCCAGAAGAGGGCAGATTCATCTCTGCACCATCACCAAAGTCACCACCAGGGGGCAGAATTGTTCAATGATCGGCACCTGTGAAAGATCGGGTTAGTTGGGTACCTACTGTGCCCGCTCTTACACTCAATGCCTTCTTTCGTCCTCTATATCATCCTGAGCCGGGTGGTGGTGGCGCACGCCTTTAATCCCAGCCCTCAGGAGACAGAGGCAGGTGGATCTCTGCAAGTTTGAGGTCAGCCAGGTATACAGAGTGTGTTCCAGGACAGCCAGGGCTACAACAGAGACCCTGACTCAGAAACAGACAAGCCTAAAAACGATCATCCCAGGATGCAGGCATATTAGCAATGTCACCATCTGGGGGTCACTCTGACCCCGCCCTCATCTTGTGCTTCATAGGTTTCTCGTTTCTCCCTTGGCTTCAGCCCCTGCCCACTGGCCTTCTCCCAGCCCTTTAAAGCTGGCATGCGCCTACCTCAGGGCCTTTGCAAAAGCTTGTCTGTCCCTGGAACATTCTCTTTCTGCAGTCAGCATTGTAATTCCCTTCCTTCAAGACATTGTCTCACTGTCAGATTCTTACCGAGAGCAAGGGGACAGGTACCACCTACCTACTGTGTGCCATGCCTGCATGGAGTCCTCTGCCAGGGCCGTATGTAATTACATAGCATCCCCAGAAGGATGGCACTGTCCCCTTTTTATAGACATGGACACCGTGGCTCAGAAAAAATTACTGGGATTTGTTTTGTTTTTACTAACAGGGTCTTACTATGTAGCCCTAGCTAGCCTAGAACTGGCTATGTAGACCAGGCTAGCCTGGAACTCTCAGAGATCTGCCTGCCTCTGCCTCGTGAGTGCTGCAATTAAAGATGTGTGCCCCCTGCTGAGATCTTGAAAGCTGCCTGCTCTGTTCACTGCTGAGGACAGATGTCAGGGAGGGCCTGGGACAGCAGCCCGACTTGTCAAATTCTATACTGGGACACAGAGAGGACACATAGATTCTGATAGCATCATATGATTCTGATAGCATCATTAATCCCGTATGGCTCTAGACAGGTGGCTGTCCCTCTCTGGGCACATCTTCCTCTAACAGCCTCATTTCCTAGTTTTTAACAGCTCCTTGGTGGGACACAGCCAACGGGCACCTGGAGTCCCTGCCTCCTTTGCAGACCCTTGACGTAAACCTAGAGACTCCAGGAGGAGGTCTCTGCAGCTTGTATGTGGAAAGGTTCCTAGCTGGGGCAGATTTCCCCCTCTGTCCCTACTCCAATGCTCTGTGAGTGAGTGAGTGTGTGTGTGTGTGTGTGTGTGTGTGTGTGTGTGTGTGTGTGTGTAGGCCACAAGTTGACTTTGGGTGTCCTCTAGTGCCCTCCACCTTAGTTTTGGAGACAGGGTCTCTCACTAAACTTGGGTCTTACTGTTTCAGCTAGGCCGGCTGCGCAGTGATTCCCGGGGATCCTTTTGACTCTGTGGGCAGTTCTGGATTACAAGCATGGGCTGCTATATCCAGCTTTTTACGTGGGTGCTGAGCACCCTAACTCAGCCCTTCAAGCTTGGGAGGCAGGCACCTAACCCGCTAAGCCATCTGGCCAGCCCCAGGGAGAGGGTTTTGTTTGCTTGCTTGTTTTTCTCTGTGTAATGTCTGTCCTGTAGTCTCTGCTCTGTAGACCTGGCTGGCCTCTGTCTTGCCTCTTGAGTCTGAGTGCTAGGATTAAAGGTGTGTACCACCTTTAATGTCTTTTGTTTGTTTGATTGATTGATTGGGTTTTCAAGACAGGGTTTCTCTATGTAACAGTCCTGGCTGTCCTGGAACTCACATTGTAGATCAGGCTGGCCTCGAACTCACAGAGATCCACCTGTGTCTGCCTCCTGAGTGCTGGGACTAAAGGCACGCACCATCACTGCCCAGCAGGAGAAGGCTTTTTTTTTTTTTTATCAAGCCTGTTTTACAATTGAAGAAAATGAAGCATGGGATATAAAAAAAATCATTTATTTCAAACGCATCAGGGTTGTCCCCTCACAGCCTTCTTCTACATGTTAGATTTTTGTTTTGCTCGCTTTCTACCCCCCCCCCCTTTTAACTTGTTGGTTTTGTTTCATTTGTTTGGGCTTTTGGTTTTGGAGACAGAGCCTCGCTCTGTTGCCAAGGCTGGCCTTGAACTCACGATCCTCCTGCTTCAGCCTCCTGGGGTTATTGAGTTGTGCCTCCATGTTTAGCACCCATAGTACTTCCACCCATGCCTGGCACCTGACCCTAATTTGAAAGAACTAATTGAGTACCGACTATTTGCCAGACACCGTGGTGAGCACCAGCTGAGTGGCACAGCCATATCAGTGGGCATCGGATCCTGGAGACTCATAGGTCACTTCCTTGGGACCTCTGGGCCTGCAGCCCTGCCCCAGTGCACTATCTGAGCTGGGTGGCCAGCAGGGCCTCTGTGCATCTCCTGGCCAGCCCCAGCCAGTACAGCAGGTCCAGGCACCCAACTTAGTGCCACACTTGGTACCAGCAAAACCCACTTTGTCTGACTCAGCAGCCCCAGACTCTCACCTGAGGCTCTGTGGCCAGCTGGGGCCCAGAGGACAAGTTGGGGCACACCCAGGCTCCACAAATGAAAGGGACACCCTGGGTTTGTGACAGGGTGAAACCCCTATGGGCTTCAAGGAGCACACCCTCGCTTGGCTACTGGAGGCCAAGGAGGGACCCAGTGCAATGAGGAGGCATCTGCACCCATCTGAGCATTAACTGAGCCCTAAACACCTTGTCCTCTGCGCCATCACAGTTGGCCAGCATGGGGTCACTGAGGGCAGCTGTCATAAGGGTTCCTGCTGCCTGACCTGCCTCTGAGCCCTTTCAAGACAGGATAGCAGTGACTTTACCTCCCCAGTGCAAGGAGCCTGTCACTACTTATGTGGCAGAGGGCATATCACCTCCCAGCTTGCCTGATTTCAGACAGACTCTCATTAGCCCTGGCTGGCCCTGAGTTCTGCATGTAGCTGAGGTTGACCTTGAACTTCTGATCCTCCTGATTCCATTCACCCAAGTGTGAGCCATCACCTTGGCTTAATGTGGTGATTATCCTTATCAGACTCTGGGTCACTACGGTGAGCCTGAGACCTTATGATCTGTGTGGCAGCCATACCGTGAGCTCTGGAGAGCACCTTCCAGCCCAGAGTCTGGGACAGTCATTGCCATGGGCTCTGGAGGGCACCTCCCTGTCTGGAGAGCCACTCGGAGGAGTTATTGCACCCTCCCAGACCCGCCACCCTCTCAGGCCACTCACTTGGGGAAGTTGCCGCCGATGAGGATTCTGCCAAGTGGGTACTCTTTGTTGCCCACCCTCACCGGTGGGCTCACATCCAGGTTGCCGAAGGAATCCAGGCCAGAGGCGCCTGCGTACTGGATCTCCCGGGTCACGTATCCAAAGTCAGGACCCTAGAGAGGCACCATCAGAGTACCCATGGGCAGGAGGGGTGGGGGTGGGGGAGGAGCCTGCTTAGAGGAAGGAAGGGCACTGGATGTCTGCTTCCCAGGTCTCCACTGAAAGCCTGCTTCCATCCACACCTAACCAGCTCCTCTGTCTCCACACTGCGAGGGTCAAGATCAAATCAGTGCCCAGAGGTGAGCAGCGTCTCCAGGCCCTTGATCAAAGGACTCATGGATGGACAGACACAGAAGAGAGACCGTGGGCAGGAAACAGAGGAATGGAGAGCATCTGGGCTGGGCAGGTGACTCAGGAAGTAAAGGAAGGAAGCATTCGCCGAACAAGCATGAGGACCGGAGTTTGCTCCCCAGAACCCACACAAAAGCCTGGTGTGATAGCAGACTCTTGTGATTCCAGTGCTGGGAGGCAGTGGAGGCATGGGTGGAACCCTGGGACTCACTAGTCAGCTAGCCTGCCCTAATTGGCATGTCCCAGGGTAGTAGGAGACGGTCTCAAAAAATAAATAAATAAATAAATAAATAAATACATAAATAAATAAATAAATAAAAATAAAAGTGGGCAGCTCTTAAGGCACTGCATCCAAGGAAAGCCTCTGATCTCCACATGTATGTGCATGGACACACACACACACACACACACACACACACACACACACACACACACACGCACACACAATGTCCCATACATTAAAACTTGTGAGCTGCTTGGGAGACAGAGGGCTCAGGACTCCTGACGCCCGTCGGGAAGGGAAGGCATTCAGTAGCCTCGGCCTGCACAGTAAGCCAAGAAGACAGGAATGTCATGGACCCAAAGGAAGAGAAGGCCAAGGGGTCACAGGGCCAAGAGCCAGGGCGCCCTGGTCCCCACACACACTCAGCTTGCAGGATTCACCCCCACCCCAGTGGGGAACATTCCTTACACTGTGTGAAGCTGTGTCACTGTGATTGGTTTAATAAAGAGCTGAATGGCCAACAGCTGGGCAGGAAGGTTAGGCGGAACTTCTGGGGACAGAAAGGACTCGGAGAGGAAAGAGAGAGCTTGGGATCCACAAACCCACAGAAATGGGACCACCTCAGGAGAAACTGCAGCCACCTGTCAGGTACAGGGGCCTTGTAGGCTCCAGTCAGGGTTTGTGCATGGGCGCCCCACTGGCTTCCTGCCTTGGGCAAGTTGCTTAACCTCACCAAGCCTCAGTTTCCTTGGTGCTGAAAAGGAAACTTTATAAGTAGCAATTGTTAATAATAGGGCAGAGTGTCTTGTGGACTGAGTGTGGGAAGCCATTAAAAACTAGGAGGCAGGGTCTGGGAATCGGTGGCAGTAGCTGCTGCTGCCATCCTGTGTGGAGGGAGTACCAGTCCTGGCACGCTTGCTAAGGATACACAGCCTCTCAGAGGCAGTCTGGTCTCCAGGGCTGCCTGTTGACTCCCCACTGAGAATCACCCCTGACCACTGAGAATGACCCCTGGCCACTCACAATGACCCCTGACCACGAGAATGACCCCTGGCCACTCACAATGACCCCTGACCACGAGAATGACCCCTGGCCACTCACAATGACCCCTGACCACCGAGAATGACCCCTGGCCAAGAACATTGCTCTCTGTCCAGGATGGAGAAGGTGTAAGGGGAGTGGATGTCTATTTGCATGTGATTTGCATATCATTTGCATCCTCAGGTGAAACTTCTCCAGGTTGCTATCACCACCCCCACTGGTCTCTGGACCCTAAAAGAGCAGAAGAGGCTTCACCAGGGTTCCCAGGAGAGGAGCCACAAAGCCCTGTCCTCCTCACCCCACCCCCCACCATGTCCTTGGCCACGCACCAGGATCTTCTTAAGGGCAAAGTCCCTCAGGCCTCTGTTTCGAGGGGAGTCGAAGACCACAGGGAAGGATTTGTGAGGGGCTTCGATGTAGCCAAACTCCATCTCGTCCTGTGTGAGGAAGAAAGATCTACAGCAGGCCTCCTCAGGGGCTTTCAGGAGAGATGACCCCAGACAATGGCATCACCCAAGACCTGGGTAGGACACAGGGGAGGCCTCCAGGGCTCCATCCAGAAGACCCAGGCCCGAGACAGGATGTCTGGAGGAGATGGGAGAGATGGCTCCTGTGGGAGGTTGGCCCTTAGTCCTGTGCCAGACTGCTCTAGCTTGAGCCCGTGTCCCCAGGCTTAGCAGGCAGACATGGCTGAGCTCCTGCACGCCCAGTCACCCACCACCCACACAGTTCTTGGGACCCGCCTTGCACTCACCTGGATCCAGCGGTCATTGTTATTGTCCACCCGGGGACAGATCACTAGCTTGCAGTTGGCTTTCTGGGCCAGGTGAGACATGTCCTCCAGGAATTTGTCATTGCGGCCATGGGCATCTGTCACACTGCAAGGACAGTGACTAAAGATGGGACCAGAATCCAGCTGTGCCAGGCCCTGTGTCCCTGGGCACTGAGTTCCAGATGTAGCCCTGCCCTGGAGAGGCTGGAAGACTGGGGGGTGGGGGCCGTGTTCCTAGATCACATCAGGTGACGGGTGCCTGAGCAGGGCAAGGCCAGGCTCTAGAGACAGGGTGCCTAAACTAGCTCAGGCATCCAGGGTGGCTTTGGAGGTGACAGTGGTTGATGCCACTGATGGAGATGGCAGTAGGTGGGCAGAGAGTGAAGGTGAGGTCTCTGAGAAGACAGGCTGGGACACTCTTGGCTCTAGGGGACAGATAACCCTGAACACAACATCCTCTATGTTGCTATGAATTTGTATCTGGCTCTGCAGGCCCTGTCTTGCATTCCTTCCTGTGATATCTCAAATGTTGACCAGCAGAGGCCACTAAATACCAGGGCATAGCAGAAGGACCAGGACACACAGAATAGGCAAGACTCAATGGATCCTGTGACTGGGTCCCTATGTCCTCAGAAGATGCAAAAGTGACCTCAGAAGGGTGAGGCCAAGTCCTTCCTGGCACAAATACAGGGCTCAGCCCCACCACTCAGATTTTGTTTTGTTGTGTTTTGAGATAGGGTCTCCTGTAGCAGAGGCTGGATTTGAACTCCCAGTTGGCCTCCTTCAACCTCCCAAGTGAGGGCAGGCCTGTACCACCACACCTGACCCCACCACTCAGCTTGAATTCAAGGTGTCTGGGCCTCTGAAACAGGCAGCTGGTGCTGCCCACTGTGGTAGGACCCCCACTGTGGTCCTATGGCAGCTCAGGGCTGTGCCGCCGTCCCTGAATGAAGGCTGGCCAACCACAGTAGCAGCTCAGGGCTGTGCCGCCGTCCCTGAATGAAGGCTGGCCAACCACACAGCATTGTTGCTTTCTCTTCTGGTGTGGGCCTGGTGGGGCTGGGGAGGGGCTCACCTGCACACATATAGCTCCAGGGGTGGCTGGGTGTTGGGGGTCATGATCCAGGGGGCCACTCGGAAGGTCACGCTGTCTGTGAAGAGTGACACCTGGGAGAGGGTCTGGGAGAGTGGAATGCTCAGTGGCTTTGTGGGCTCCCAGCTGCCCTCTGTCCCCCACACCCCTCCCTCGACACAGCCCTCATCTAGTACTTACCTCTGTGCCTACCAGACTGACACTGAGCGAGATCAGCCCTGAGAAACTGGTGTCAGGGAAGACGAGCCCTTCCACGTGGAACTGGATGTCAGTCTCTCCGGGGTGTCGCTCTACCTTATAGCTCTGGTGATGGGGTCCTAGCACCTGCTTGTAGTCGGAGAGGGAGGTCCCACCTAAGGAGAACAGGGTCAGGCTCACGTGGGGAGGGACCACCTCTGGCGAGCTCTACTTGAGTTCCCTTCCAGCTCTACAAGCTTTGTGACATTGGCCCAATGACTCAACCTCTCTGAGCCTCAGGTGAACTGACATACCTAGACAAAAGCATCTGGCCCAAAAGGTGACGATGACCCAAATGTCCATCCATAATGCTTATAAGCAAATTATGTCAATAAAGTACGTCCATAGGTGTGCTATTACACACCCACAGAAAGCAATGAAGAGATCCCGAGTACCACATAATGGACGGATCTCGTTTGTGGTGACAGGAGACCAGAGTGGCTTCTGATGTGGCTGGGTTTTTATTTGGGGTGATTAAATATATTGCCACTGAACTACACCTCAGTCCACTAAAACTGCAGATTCTGATTAGAAAAATCTAGCAATTCGGCCAGGATTTGAAGCCAGGTCCTGGGCCCTAGCCTCCAAGGTCCCTTGCCCTCCTTACCTGCTGGGGTTGGGCCACCAGACAGCAAGAGTTTGGTGCTGACTGCCTGACTAGAGGAGCCAACAGGTCAAGGAGGGGCCGTGGTGCCCAAGAAGCCTGGCTTGGGACTCTCACTCCACCCCACTTGGTTGTGTGGCTGTGTGACAGTGACGTTATGTGTGGGAGCTTCAGTTTTTCTCTCTGTGCACTGGGACCAGCCGTTGGACCTGTCACACTGTCCCCCAGTGGAGTGGTCCCACTAGACACAGTGAGTTACAGAAAGGTGGCAGAGGAAGGGAGAAGGGGATGAGATGGGCCACTGCTACTCACCTCGGGCACAGAAGACCCTCAGCCTTCTGGAATCGGGCAAAGACACCTTCAAGACCAGCTTGTGGCTCTCAAAGACGTCATCGGGGCCACCGCAGCGCAGCACCATTGGGGACATGTCCTGCAGGTCTGGGAGAGTGACTTCTGAGACAAATGCCCTCCTCCCCAACCAAGACTGTTGGGCATATTATTATTATTATTATTATTATTATTATTATTATTATTATTATTATTATTATTATTGTATTTTTCGAGACAGGGTTTCTATGTGGGGTGGTCCTGGCTCTCCTGGAACTCGCTCTGTAGACCAGGCTGGCCTCAAACTCACAGAGATCCACCTGCCTCTGCCTCCCAAGGTGCGCGCCACCACTGCCCAGCTGTGGGATATTATTTTAACTAGACAAAGATGTGTTACATTTGTTTACGCTGTGGAATATTACTTGAAGTGTGTAAAGGTGTGTTACTTCTGTTTATGCTGCGTTTGTTTAACCATGTAAGGATGTGTGTTTATGTAAAGATGTGTTGTATTTGTCTCACTTTGTCTAAGGCACCTGAATGGTCTAATAAAGAGTTGAACGGCCAATAGGAGAAGGATAGGTGGGGCTGGCCGGCGGAGAGAATAAGTAGGAGGAGAAATCTAGAGAGGAGGAGGAGGAGAGAACGAGGGAGAAAGAGAGAGACACCCCAAGCCAGAAGCCAGGCAGACCCTGCCAGACAGGAAAAGCAGTGAAAATAAGAAACACAAGGAAAGAAAGCCTGGTACACAATGCCCGTTTCTCCTCCCACGCCTGCTGTCACTCACCCTCCAGCGACCTCAAATGGCTGGCATGCAGGTCCTCCCTGGACCCGGGGGCGTCTCTGTCACAGTTCACCAACAGGATGGCCCCAGAGCCTCCGGAGCCCCAGTGCCATGTTTTCTGTGGCAGACAGGAAAGTTTGGGTTAGTCACGGCTGGGCTCTGGGACTAGAATGGCCTGTGTTGGCTCGGTAGTTAGCTCAGAAACGGTCATGCTCCGGGTTCATTTAAAGATTTAAAGAGGGGTGCAGAACCCTTAGTAAGGCTCAGACTCAGAGAGAACCATGCTGTGCAGGGAACAACCCGTGTGACCAGATGTGGCGGCCCTGCCTACACCCACAGAGGAGGAACAGGGTGACACCGCCACACACTGAGATGGCCGCGTTCTGGCTCTACCTGAGACACAAGCTTGCTCCACAAAGAAGACTCCCCCACTCTCCTGCGCCCAATTCAGCAGGGTCTTGGAGGCCCTTCCGGGCTGAGGACCAAGCTGCCAGACTCTGGGGTCACTACTGTCCCCAGCACCTTACGTTTTCTCCATTTGGCAAGGAAGTAAAGAGAAACTCTGAGAGGGAACTCTTAAGTTGCACAGTCAGTCTTCAGACCCAGGCCTCTGGGGCAGCACAGGACACTGCTTGCTTCCATGTAGATGCTACCCCTGTGCCAGGGCCCAGGCCATGGTTTTCATCGCAGCTCCCACCTACAGCGTCCCCACCCCTACCCCGGAGAAATACCGGGCAGTGAATACACACAGTGATTCGGGTGTCCTGCTCCACCTTGTCCACAAAGCCTTGGGATCCAGGCTACCGCTCTGGGCCTTTCCCTACAAACTATACCTCCTGCCCCTATGTGAGCTGCATGCTTCCCATGGGACAACTCTATTGTCCTTCATTCTGCATGGCCTAGCTGTAACTGAACACCCTACCCCTTTCTACCAGAAAGAGGTCATCGGGTCTTTCATGAAGCCGCTGCCATGTTGAGAGGTCCAGACAAAACCCTCTGAGTAGAAACTGCAGCAAACAGACTAAGACAGATCAGAAAGGGTAAGTGTTTTCCCATCAATCACACAGCATGTATCACACGGCCTAAACTACTGCTCACTTGAGCTACTTCGCCCATCCTTCCATGAACAGTACAGATCCTGGATACTGGCTGCTCTTCTGTTGCCAAGACCACCCAGGTCTGCCTGTCAGCTCCACACTGGGGTACCCAGGGTCTTACCTTGTCACCCGAGCCTTTCTTCACCTTGCCTGTGCGGCCTGTGTCAGCATCGAGGGACACATCTGCAAAGGGCAGACAGGCCAACTGTCTCTGTACCTACAACGGCAGGCCCAGTCATCCTGGCTCCCACCCCAGCTGATGGGAACCCAGAAGCCCCAACCCTGGAGACTCGATATCCGGGAACCCCGTGCTGGCACTGGGGCTCTGGCTAGAGTGACACCGGCAGTTCCGGTGTTGGAGGGACACGTGTGTTGGTAGCCCTGGGTTTCTAGGCCACATGCAGTGGGCCCCTAACATGGACAGGGCCTGTTGTCCTCAGGGAAGGTGGCTGTGGGCTCTGGGAGAACAAGGCACGTGGCTCTCTGTGGTTCTAGGTTGGGTCTCCGGGATCCAGAGACGTGCGGGACTCCCAGGAGGACGCCTCTGTGGCTCAAGCTGGTGGCAGTGACACTTCTAGACCCTAGTGGCTCTAAGCATGTCTGGGTGTCAATCCCCGAAGTCCTGGAGATGTCTGGTGTTCCCAGGAGGCAGTGAGGAGAGGCAGCTCCACCACTTTGCAGTGGCGTCCACAGCCAGGCAGAAGCGGGACTCACCAACGCTAGTGAGGTAAAGCACGCTGTGGCCCAGGGCAGCAGCCTCCTGTGAGCCGAAGTATGACACCTTGACCTGGGGAAGAAGTCAGTCCTAAGAGAGGGCGAGGCAGGGGTCATGGGGGCCATACCTACAGCCCTGTTTGGAGGAGGAGGTGAAACTCATTGGCAATTACGACCTGGGGTGATGTTGCAGAGTGCCAAACTATTTGAGGAGGGAGAATGGAGGGCTACAGAGAAGAGTATGGTGACTCCAAGACCTTCTGGGATGTGAGAGGGACAGGCAGAGAGGGGCCACTGTCCCTGCTGGCCTAAACAGCTTGACCTGTTTGGCATCCTCCATTCTCCGTACTGAGGGAATGATCACCATGGTCCCGTGATCACAGTGTCAGGGTTTTATTTTATTGTAAAGATTCATTTATTTATCCTGTATGTACTGTTTTATCTGCATCATATGAGGACACCAGATCTCACTACAGACGGTTGTGAGCCACCATGTGGTTGCTGGGAATTGAACTCTGTCAGGGTTTTTGCCAAAGTTCAGACTCCTACCCTGACCCCACTTGACCCACATGACAGGATTCCTTCCAGGGAAGGTTGCCACAGGCCCTGTCATGCGCAGAGCCGTGCCCCATCCTGGAGAAAGCACTGGGCAGGGGTGAGGGAACATCGTGCATGGGAGGCGGTAGGGTTAGCAGGGAGGGGTCAGCCAGAGGTGCCTTGCTGTGTGCCACAGTGGGTGTGCTGGGCCCCTGTGCTCGTGAGTACACGTGAGTGTGGCCACGGAATCCTGCTTGCGGAGCACAGAGGGAGTGGGCGACGGGAGGGAGGGGCAGAGTTGTGCGAATCTGAGGGGTGACGAGGTTGTTCCTGTGTGCTGTGTGGTGTTGGGGTGCGTGAGGTCTGGGTTCCTGTGGAAATGTATCTGAGATGACTCAGGCTAGGATATAAGCCAGCCCAAGCGAGACTTACCTTGATGTCGTTTAAGTCCTTACTGGCTGTGTCTGCCACCACCACCACATCCACACTGGCGTCCAGGGGCCAGTGGGCCCGGCCTGTGGGCTCCGCCACCCGTGCAGGATCATAGACCATGTAGATCTTCACCTCAGAGCTGCCAGATACCCCGAAGGTGTTGGCGCCCTCGGGCACATCACTAAGGAAAGGGGAGGGAGAGCCTGAGGGACTCAGAGAGTTGGTCATGGGAGGTAGAGGCTGAAATGTCAGTTTAGGAGGCACCCCTTACCAGTGGGGCTGGAGACCCCTGCTTCTAGCCTCTGCTCTAGCCATATGGTCCTTCCTGCTGGTTCACGAGGACACCACGCTTTCCTGCTTCAGGACCCTCATATAGGGAATGGCAGCCCAGCATCCACAAGGCTCAGACTCTACAGCTGTTTCAATTGTACCCTTTTCCACTCCCCTCTCATGGTTAGGGTCAATTGACAGCATCTGGAATCATTTGGGAGTTTGTGCCTTAGAGCATGCCTATCCAGGCTTGTCTTCGTTCCATTAATTGATAACAGGCTGGTGAGATGGTTCGGCGGGTAAGGGGCTTGCAGCCAAGCCTGATAATCTACGTTCAATTTCCCAGGCCCTAATGGCAGAATGAAAGAACCAACTCTCTCTGACCTTCACTCATGTACGTGCACATAAGTAGATTTTTCAAAAGATAATTTGTTAATTGGTGTGGGAATACCCGTTTTAATTATGGGTGCGGCCATTTCCTGGGTAGGTGATCCCAGACTATACAAGAACTGTGGGAGGGCTGGGCAGAAGTATGGCTTCTCTCATGGGACCCTTGTGACTGCATACATGGTCCCCGGGACCCCTGCTGTCTTGACCCCTCACTATGTTGAGTTGCAACCCGAACCGTGGGCCGGAATAAGCCCCTCCTCCTTCTAGTTGCTCAAGCCCCTCCTCCTTCTAGTTGCTCTGTCGTGTTTTATCACAGCAATGGGAAGAGAAACTACGACACCCCCCATCCCCTAGCTAAGGCTGTGTCACTGCTCACCCGCCCTTCCCTGCTTTATCAACACTGCCTGTCGCTGTCCAGCTGTCCTGCTCGTCCAGAGGGCAGCCAGTTTGTCTAGCTTGCTGCTGGATCCCCAGAGAGAGACTGGACACTCAGCAGACATGTGGGAAGGGAAGAAATGGGCTCCCATTTTCTGCCAACCCCAGGGCTCCCTCGGCCCCCTCTGCGCTGGAATGGGGCTACAGTACCCCGTCCTACAGCAGCCTCTCCCTGTCCACCCGACACCCAGTGCCCAGCTGAAGCTCCAGAGCTCCTGGCCCTGGAGACACAGGGGGCCATCAATCTGCTGGGCCCCTCAGCTGCTGGGCCACCTGCTTGGGGTCCTTCTGCAGCCATAGCTGTAGGATGGACTCAGGCTATGGTGCACCCAGAATCAAGCGTGGGTCCTGGGGAGATGTATTAGCCTGATGGATACAAACTGCCTACCTCGGTGTCAGGCTCTAGCCCGGTCTTGGGCTCCACAAAGCCCTCCTCCATGAGGAGACATCAGAAGAGGGGCCACACATACATGTCTCTCTCCCCTGCCCACCAGTGCCCAGGGCTCTCTACCATATCGTCTCACGGCTGATGAGGTCACTGAAGACAGGTCTACTTACAGAGGCCCCCAGACTACAGACAAGACGGGAGATCTTTTCTCATAATCCCCACTCCCTGGACTCTACCCTTTCCTCCAGAATCCATCCAGGCTCTGGACAAAACCTTCCCTCAGCCCTCTTCACTGTCACCCTGTCCCACCAAGTAACTGTCTTTACTGGCAATAGTGATGATGGCCACAAATCCTTCAGTCACACCCCGTGGCTCACCACAGCCCCACTCTACTGGTAAGGCGGAAGCAGAGGAGTCCCCAGAGTACCACAGGCCTCCCCTGATGCACTCCCATTGTCATGGAAACCTCACACATCCCATTCCCTCTCCTTCTTCCAGATGTCATGAGCATTTGATTTGGAGTCCCACTGACCACCAGGGACCAATTGCCTCCACAGTGGCCATGCCTTCCCGATACCTTATCCCCATGGCTACTGCCATTTTGCCCACACGGCTTGGGGCCCCAGCCAGTCCTTGCTCCTCACTGTCCCAGACTGGCCTTGAACTCACTATGTAACCAAGGATGACCTTGAATTCCTGATCCTCCAGTCCTTGAATTGTGAGACATCAGCCTGCACAAGGGCCCCTCCCTCCCTGCTGGCTGTCACTCTGTCCCTGCCCCTAGAAGGTACCAGCTCCCAGCACTGGCAGTCTGTCAACCCCAGGCTTTATTTGTTGTCAATGGCACCAGCCCCTGATGCCTCCTTACCCCCACCTCAGGCCTCCGATGCAGCTGCCTCCATCCAGCCTCAGGCATCTCTCTGGGGTAGATCCAGAGGACCAACCGGCTGTGAGCAGTGCTGTCAGCATGTGGGGACTTCTGCGTCCCAACACCCCCACCCCAGGCCTCTGTCCCCTGGGCCTTCTTCTGCACCTGACCCTCCCAGCCTTTGAAGCTTTGGTCCTGGGACGTTTGGCCCAGCCTCCCCTCTGCTGACTGCCTGGCTTATTCCCAGCTCCGGCAGCTGCCAGGACCAACTCTGCACTCAGTTCCCGACCTGTTCTAGGAAAATGGGTTGTCTGGGACTGGGCTTGCTGACCTTGAATATGACCTTTGACACTGCCTGACTGTTGGACACTCTCTCTGTCTCTCTGTCTCTCTGTCTCTCTGTCTCTCTGTCTCTCTGTCTCTCTGTCTCTCTGTCTCTCTCTCTCTCTCTCTCTCTCTCTCTCTCACACACACACACACACACACACACACACACACACACACACACACACACCTATTGCCACCTTCCTCTTCTCCCCCAGGGCATGTCACCTACACATCACCTGCATCTTATCACACCTGTCTCAGCCCCACCCAAGCTTGTCGCTGGCCTGGACCAAGAGTGTCATCTACATCCCCACCTTCACACCCAGCTCATGTACACTGCAAAAGTCACCCATTTTGATCATCACTGCTCCCTTCACTGTCACCAGCTGTTGGGCACCCTCTCTAAGGCAGCTCCTGCCCCCTACTCCCATGGTCTGGAACACTCCTCCATCCCTCCATCCAGGCCTCAGCCTTGCTCCCTACCCAGGCCGCCAGAGTCACTCATCCCCAGACCCTTCCCCTCTTGCTTGAAACTCCCCAGCTGGCTGCAAGCCCCTAGGCTCTGTTTGCGTCCCTTCCCCCAGCCTGGCCAGGGTGTCCTCTGCTGCCCCACTCCCAGTCCCGGGGTTAACAGCTTTCAGGGGGCACATATATGCAAACACACATTTCTTGTAAAACTTACTAACATAAACAAGGTCTATCCTACAACTGTCACACTGTATGTTACTCCTTAGTGCCTGGTAAAGTCTGTAGAACCCATTTCTCCTTGCTGTAGCTGGAGCTCATACCACAATTTGACAAGGGCAGCGGTGTCTGCCCCAGACTGAAATTATCTCACCAATAATGCTATTGTCGTTGAGTATGAGGTAAGTTGCCTGTGGCTTGGGATGTGTGTGAAATGAAGGTGTGTGTGTCTCCCCTTCGGTCAGCGGCTTCCCAGAGACAGTGATGGAAGGTGTGATGGTTCGAATGAAAATGCCCCCATACGGTGCTATATTTGAATGCTTGAGCCCCAGTTGGAAAGGATGGAAGGATTAGGAGGTGTGGCCTTGGTTGGCTTGGAGGTTTCAAAAATCCTCAGCTCTCTCCCTCTGTCTTCTGCTAGCGGATCAGATGTGAGCTCTCAGCTACTGCTCCAGCACCGTGCCTGCATGCCGCCATGCCCCCTGCCGTGATGGCCACAGACTCCACCCCTCTGAAACTGTGATCCCAAATTAAATGCTTTCTTGTATAAGTTGTTTTGATCATGGAGCTTCGTCACAGCTGGAAAGTGGCCCATCCTGCAGGTCCCTTCCGGGCGGCATGGAGGGGCCTGTCCAGCCCAGTCCTGCTGCCTTCAAAGCTCCGGCCACCCTCACCTTATCCACGCCAGCCAGCGACAGGCGCTCAGCGAGGTCCAAGGTTGGCAGTGCAGTCCTGGCTACTTCTTGTGGCGCCCGAGAGAGGCGGGTTTTGCCAGGAGAGTGCTGCATGTCCTCAGAGTCTCATTCTCTTGGCATCCTGGCCCTACCCCTCCTAGAGCCTCAGGCATTGGCACTACAGGTCTGTGGGTGGGCCATGAATTAAGTGACAGGCATGTGTGGGAGCTAGGTAAGCCTAGGAAATCCACAGCTGGATCCACTTCCTGCATACATTGCCATGCCGCCTCCCGCCTGATGCCTCCCCATGCTGCCTCCCTGTGGGGTGTCTTGCTGGGAAGCTCCCAGCAGTGTGAAAATCTGGCTGTCCCCAGACTCACAGTCAAGGGAAACGTCTTTCTAAAATTCAGGGACAGGGCTGGCTGGTGGTTCATTCCCCTAATAATCCAAGCACTGGAGAGGCAGAGGCAAGCACATCTGTGTGAGTTTAAGGCCAGCCTGGTCTGCACAGCCACCTGCCCTGGCCTGTCCCCCTCTTCCTCTACAGCCTGCAACACTGCGAGTGCTTCGGGTCGAGCTGTGTGTTGGAGAGCAGGGGTGCCAGCCTGATTCATGCTGTAGGGTCTCCTGCCTGGTGCCTGGAAGCCAAACCAGCTCGGTGGAGACCACCAGAACCTGGAAAGTCCCAGGGGGTGTGAGGGACGGCTGGAGAGAGTGCCTCAGCCCTCTGCAGTGGCGACACTCACTCAGTCAGGGTGTGCCTGCTGGGGACACCTGTCCTGACTGCTGTGTGTGTGTGTGTGTGTGTGTGTGTGTGTGTGTGTGTGTGTGTGTGTGTGTATCTGTCCTGACTGCTGTGTGTGTGTGTGTGTGTGTGTATCTGTCCTGACTGCTGTGTGTGTGTGTGTGTGTGTGTGTATCTGTCCTGACTGCTGTGTGTGTGTGTGTGTGTGTGTGTGTGTGTGCTTCAAGCACCCCATTTAGCTTAGTTTGCGATACTCTTGACCTCATCTCTACTTCACTACAACCGTCCCAGGTGGGCATTTCTGTATCAGAGAGGTGAAGTCACTTTCCTCAGGTCACACAGCAGGGAGCCACAGGGTTACCTCCCATCTCTCACATGGGTTGATGTTTTAAGGAGTGTGTGGCCAGGGCATATCCTGCTGAAGGGAGAGAGGAGATCACATGGGAGGTTGGAGGAAGGATGTGGGAATGGCAAACTCCAGTACAAGCTCCTTACAGAGGGTTTCCCTGTGAGCAAGCCTGGAGAACCAAGCAGGAAAGCCACTGTCCCTATCTCTGTCCCCACCTATCCACCTGACCCTCTCAAGGTTAGCTCAGGTCCGAACATGACTTTCTGTTTCCAGGAACCGTGAGTCTCACTTTATGTGCTGTCAGGGGTCACAGAGCTCTGCTTAGCCAGTCCCCACCCCAACAGGATGCGGCCGGCCTTCGTATTTCCCACACCAGGCCGCTCCCCTCAAGCTTTACCTTTCCTGCTAGGCTGCAGACTTCCACCTTTCAGGATACATGCAGCTCTGCAGCTAGGAAACTTGTCTCCTGGTCTCAGAAGGAGGAACAAGATCTCTGTGCCACCCAGCCAGCCACACAGCTTGGGCATCAGCAGTAACTAGGGCAGTAGCTGGGTGGGCAGGGCCGCGCCCGGCAGGAGCGGGAGGTGCCTGCTGTCTCCTGGAGGTCACAGGCCCAGGGGACTGGAGCTGGGGACTGGTGGCAGGTCAGACCCTGCCACACAGCTGGCACTCCCCCAGGTTGGCCTGGTCCCCATTTCCTCTGCCCCTGAGAGTGAGTGGTGCTTCCGTCACACCCACCCTTGAAACCTGGGTGCCCTCGTACTGCGTGGTGTGGGCCCCACAAGACACTGAAGAAAGGCACCCAGAAAAGGCACCATGGCCCCTGCTATGCTCTCGGACTCCATCCCCAGCGCTGCCTGTAGAACAGGGATCATACCTGGGTGTACACAGCACAGAGGTAACCCCCAAGTAGTCACATAGGAGTCTACGGTGCAGAGATGAGACTTAAGCCTACCGCATGCCCGCTGCCCTGCCCTCATCGCACTCCTCACACAGACCCTGCAGCTTAACAAAATTTCAGAGAGCAGCCTCCCCTGAGGTAGAGACTACAGGGTCTGGAATCAGGGCGACCTGGGTTCAAACCCCAGGCCTAGCAGCTACCAGCTGTATGACTTCATAAAGTCTCTCAATGTCTCTGTGTCTTACTTTCTTTGCAAAATAGATATTATAGTGATCTCTGCCTTACAAATTTTCTGTGAGAGTTAATAGGAGTATTAGGGACTCCCAGCAGCCATGGCCACTGCTGCTACAAACAGGGCCCGGGAGGCACGGGGTGGGCACCACACAGGAAGAGAGACAGGGACCCATGGATGAGAGAGCTGCTATGGCCCCTTCACTCTCAGCAGACTAAGGATCCAGACCACTGGGACCACCACACGAACCAACATCTACAGCGGTGACAGATGTCTAAGATGCCAGCATGCAGGAGGCAGAAGCAGGAGGGCTAGGAGTTCAAGGCCAGCCTGGATTATGTAGCAAGAACCATCTTAAAATAATAGATAAACAAATACAATCAGGGACTGGGGAAATAGCTCCATTGGTAAATCCTTGCAAGTATGAGGACCTGAATTCAATGCCCCAAATCCACATTAAAACAAAACAAAACAAAAGCAAAGCAGGCTAGAGCGATGGCTCAGTGGTTAAGAGTGCTTACTGCTCTTGCAGTGGACCTAGGTTCAATTCCCAGCACCCACTGGACAGCTCACAACTGCCTGTAAGTTCAGCTCCAGGGGATCTGATGCCCTCTTCTGACCTCCTAGGGCACTGCACGCACACACACACACACACACACACACACACACACACACACGCACGCACGCACGCACGCACGCACGCACGCACACACGCACACACACGCACGCACGCACGCACGCACGCACGCACGCACACACGCACGCACACACGCGCACACGCACGCACACAGCTCAAGATCAAAGCATCCAGCACTCTGTCTCTCAATGAGTTCCCCACAGCCAGCACAAGCCAGGTGGACTCAACGTACCAGAGCCCAGCAAAGCAGACCTGAGTGTGTGCTGAGTGATGGCAGGGAGGGGAGGGAAGATAGCAGGGACTCTTCAACCAGGTGGAGGGGATACTCAGGAGGGAGTGCCACTCAGACCCCAGCCAGCCTTGGCTTTATCCTTTTGTCCCCCTTTAGCCATTTGCAGTTGGCAGGGGTCGCGAAGGGCCACGGCTGGCCCGGCACCATACGGATACATTTCCTTAAGGTCTACACCATATTGGGCGCGTCTGTGACCTCTCCTTCCCTAAGATAGTGATCAGTGGCTCATGGGTACCTTGCAACACCCTGTCATTGTTCAGTGCAGGCTGCCTAGCAAGACCAGGAGGATGGCCCGAGACAGACAGGCCTCCCCACAGTGGACAGAGGGGCCCAGGGGGCAGCTGCCACACCCTGTTCTTCGAAGCAGAGGACGACTAGAGCCGGGAAGCAAAGTGCCCCGAGAGAAAGGGCCCTGCTTTAAAGTTACTACAGTGAGTCATGTTCCTCACACCATAGTAGACGTGAGGCCTGTGGGTGATGAAATGCCTCACTGGTAAAATGGGAGAATGAGGGTGCCAACTGTGCCGGCACACAGTAGGTGACGTCACCCCCACCTAGCTAGCCTGAGAGAAAGCAAGCTCAGAGGGGCTAAGTGACTGGCCCAAGGTCACACAGCCTGCAAGGACCAGCCGATCCCTTGGCTGTTCTGTTCTGAGAAGCCACCTCTGGGCACTTCCTCCTGTACAGTGCAACCAGGCGAGTATTGGTAGGGTGGGGTGGGGGAGGATCTAGCCCTCCTCTCTCCTCACTAGGCCCAGAGGTTGGGCCCACACTCATCCATGTCCAGAGCCTTGGTGGCCAACTTGGCTTGCAGCCTGCTTGCTGCCCCTCTGCAGAGTTTCCTGTGGATCTGTGACCTATTTTCTGTCCAGACTAAATAGCACTATGCCCGAGACCTAAGCCAGGAATTTTGGTCAAGGGCTTGTTGGAAGCATTTGCTAGTGGCGTTTCCAGCGGCCTTGAATGATAAACACAGAATGACTGGGGTCCTGCTCTGGGTCCCAGGGTGCACTTGGAGGCCCAAACAAATCTGTCTTTTCCACGAGGCCAGGTTTGCCCATGCCCACAAATCCCAGCTTTCTCAGTACCAGCCTCAGACTTGGGTGCTTTGCAATCCCGGCCTTTCCCTCTTGTAGCTGGGTTCCATCCAGCTACAAGCATCCTTATCCAGTTTGGCATGTCCCTACCCCACACATCCTGGGGTGGGGGCAGGACCACAGGTACAGGGGACACTGGACAAAAGGATGCATCCTGAGGGTAGGTGACCTAGACAGCCATCCCCATCCAGCTCTGCTGCTCAAGAAGCAAGCACTGGGCCTGGTTGGCCACAGCCCTTCCCTGCCTTGGCCCCAAGTGAGCAGAAGGATTTGGGTCCAGGGAGGAGAAAGCAGAACCAGGGCTTGAATGTGAGGCTGCTGAGAACCCAGGGGGAGAGGACCTAAGGAACAATTCACACACCAGAACCCAAGTGACAGAAAGGAGAGGCCCGAGGGATGGATCCCTAGCCAGCTCAGCTCGGTAGGCGGCAGCTGGTACTGCGTCTGTGCAACGGAAGGAAGGGGGCTCTGAGGCCATCCCATATTAGGTCTTCCATGTTGACGGAACTGAGGGTTAAACAGGGGCGGCTGCTCACTAGGCAAGCACTGTACTACCGAGCTAGGCCCAGGGTTCTCCTTACTTTTTCAGACAGGGCCTTTCTCTGTTGCTCAGGCTGGCCTTTGGGTTGCAATCCCCCTGCTTCCACCACCTAACTGGTGGAACAACAAATGTGTCACCCATCCTGCCTGATGCCAGCGCTCTATGCAGCAGGGATGCCCACTGTCCGCTTGCTGTCCCACATCTGATGGCCTTCAGGTCACCATGAAACCCGAACAAGCCTCCTCTCAATGACCTCAAATAGTCTAGGAACAAGAATGTAAGCATTTGAACATGACCTCCAAATAAGAGCACTCTTCCTTCTGTAGGTGCAAGGACAGGCTGGTCCCAGTGGCGCCTACAGCCTGTCCCTCACTCGAATTAGGATCCCATCAATCCTATAATTACTTCCCGGGCAGACTAGCCCAGCTTCCCCGTGGGCCCATGAGTGCTGAAAACACTATCCACACGGCACTAGAAACAGCCAGACAGACACACTGCAGGAAACAGACAGACACACTGCAGGACATTGTTGGTCTTGGCATTCAGGAAGCCCAGGAGATGCTCAGGCATGGTCCTCCCTGTGGCTCATCTGAGAGACTCACTGTGCTCCATACTTCTTCGTCCCAAACCCGAGCTATAGGACCTGACGACCCTACACTGCTTTGCTGAAAGGGAGGTGAGTATTGAAGTAGCCCAATGGGGTGAGGAGCTCAGGGTGATGAAGTAGACAATTGGGGATGGGAGGCACAGCTTGCTGTGGAATAGGCATCAAGGTGCTGAGATAGCTCATGGGGATATTGGGGTAAGGGTGCTGAGCTAGCCCAATGGGGGGTGGTCTACAGCACCTGCTGAGTCTGGTATCCCCATGGCACACAATGAACCCCACACACAAACATTTTTCCAAATGGTCAGGCCATGCAGCCCCTGGAGAATTAATCACTTCCTCTGATGTCACCTATGTGCCACCACCTGGAGGCTCAAACTCTGGGCAGCTGAGCTGACCGGCACACCAACCACTTGGGGGAAACTTCCCCAGGCTCATCAGCAAACAAGACCAGTCCTAAGCCCCTTGGTTGGCCCCAGCTGGAGCTAGTCACCAAGCAAAGGGGTGGCGGGGCCCCAAGTTCATCACTCATCATCAAGTGTGGCCGGGCTCGCACCCAGGCCCTGGGGGAGCCTCAGGCTCCTGCAAGCTTTACTGCCTTGCCCATCCAAGGCATCATTCCTCACTGCCTGGGCAGGAGGACCCTCCTCAGTGTCACAGAGCAAACTCCTGTGATCCCCTGTAAACTCTGGGTAGCTGTGACACTAGCTACCACTCATAGTACAGAGTGACACTTCAGCCCCTCCTAGAGCCAGCCAAGGGACACCACAGCCAAGGGAGCTTCGTCTGCTTTAATCTGGGCCCACCACACTGAAGGATGCTAAGGGTTGGTGTTCCCACCACATACCCCACCTTGTCCTTGTCCCCTCCCACGTCTGAGGAGCATTGGGAAGAACAGAAGTGGGGTGTCCACAGCTGGCACAGCCTACCAGGCACCTACCATGGAAATCCTGCACATGCATGTCTCATTTGCCCCCAACTCATGATGGTGGTACCGCTACATCCCACTGACTCTCAGAGGCAGAGACAGCTTCTCAGAAGTGCAGTGGCATGCCCAAGGTCACACAGCCAGGGACCAGCAGGGCCAGGATGCATTAGTTGCATATATAACCTCCATGCTAAGCTTCAGAGGGGGCCCAGGACTTCCAATCAGGGTTTGGCGCACACGGTCAGAAGGAGCCCAGGATAAGGTAGTGACAGAAGGCAGACCTGGATCCCTGCTAAGTACTGTGGAGTAACACAAGGCTGAGCTTTAATAGAACCTTCTAGAAACAACCTTGTCCCCAGGTGAGAGCAGGGGCCTGGGATCAGGCAGATGGGACCTATGGGCATCAGTGTCAAATCAGGACTGCCAGATGCAATACAGGAAGGCTAGTCTCAGTTGAGATTCAGCTAAACTGCAGAGTGCAGGATATACATGCCCCATGCCGTCGCTAAACATGTACTGAGTGCTGGCCCACACGTTTGGCCAGCATGTGTGAGGCCCTGGGAAGTAGCAAAAAGTTCTCTCTGTGTGTCTCTCTTTCCTCCCCACTCTCCAGCTCCACTTAACGGACTCTCTATTCATTAAATCTTGACTTCTATGCTGAACGGATTAAGTGGATATGCTCCCACCAGCCAATAGGTCTGATGAGAACAGCCTGATCTCCTGTCCCAGCAGTAGGCACTCAAGGTCTGCCTTCCAGATCTCCTGTCTGTTCCTCCCCATCCCTGTTATCGGGGGTCCTACGTCACTACTTGAGAGGGGACAGTTAGACAAGGCATCAGTGGTATCCAAGTAGGCATAGAATATAGCATTCACCCACCTGGTTGGGCGAGAACTGGGACTGAGCCCCAAGGGGGAATCTGAGTTCAGATGGCGCCTGGGAACCCCTCGCCCTCAGCTCCCTATGGAAAGGACCCCACCTAGAGATTCAGAAGCCCCAGACATCACCATAGCCAACTTCCCCACAAGCCAGGCAAAGAACTGGGGCTGTCCTGGGTCCTGGCATCCTTGTCTAAGCAGATCAGGAAAGGGAAGATTCAGGTCGATGTGGGAAACTGATGTCATGGCTGTCCTATTCAGATGTCTCTAATGACACTATCACAACCACCATCAAGGCTACTTCAACAGTCAACATCATCCACCATCACCACCATCATCTCTTGCCAGCCCAAGTCCCAGGCTTTGTTCCAGGATCGTTTCCTAAATTAAGTCATTGAGTTGTCCCTTGGCCACTCCCTCTTAATCCCAGTCACTCTGGTTGTCCTGGCTGGCCTCCAAGGGTCAAGATGTCACATGCACACCCCTAACCACAGAGAGGTGGAAAATTGGCAAGACACGAAGGGAAGAAGGGGGCCCAACCCTCTCCCCTGGCTTAAGCCCCAGCTCCTTCTGCCGCTGCATTTGAAAACTGGCACGTAGAACGCAGAACGCAGACAGAGCTTGGCCCCAGGACTCAGAGTAATCTTCTGAGGTCACCCTCATCCAGGGACTAGACCCAGTGTCCTGACCCCAGAGCGCCTGGGCAAATTCTATCCCCTTCCATCCCACACTTAGAAGCCAGCTGTACCTTCTCTGGCTTCGAAACACCATCCTGCCTACACCCTCCTGCATACCCTTTGACCCAGGGATCCCCCACCTAAACACAGGAAATCGCCCAGCTCTTACCTGTAGACATCAACCAGCGTCTCCACACCTACCACACACACAGCATGAGCGGGCTTCTTCAGAGATAGCTTCACAGCTCTCTGGGGGGCCATCCTGTGCTCAGATCCCAGCCTTTTGATCCGGCTAGCTCAGGTGCCAGTAGCCACAAGCCCCGGCTGCCTCCCCAGATCCCCAGCTCTTCTTGGGGACACCTGGCTGCCAGGTCGGAGCGTGCGTTCTAATGGGTTGGTGCTCTCTCCTCCCTTTTAATTTCACGCTGCAACCTGGGGAGCCTGCCTGAGCCTGGTCCCCACCTCCTGGCTCCACGCCCAGTCACCTAAGTCACGGGCTGTCAATCTAGGAGGCTGGGAGGGAGGTGTCTGAAGCTGTGTATGGAATAGGAAGGGGCCCTGGGAATAGCCAGGTTCAGCTGCCAACAGGAAACTCAGAGGGTCTAGCCATCTCACTCAGGCTCTCGTGCCTGGATCCACACTGTGACAACCTTTCTGAGGGGCTCTGTGTCAGGCACTAGCTAAGCAGTTTGTAGATCCTGTCTCCTATGTGTGGCAATCCAGTCTTCAGGGTGAGAATTAGGCAGTTCAAATCCCAGCCCTGACACTCAGATCCACTGAGGGGATAGGGTCACTTGAGCTCTGCATGACTCCGTTTACTCCGTATGTGTGACAGCTGCTGTAATAGGAGTTAGGGGCAGTGGGAGAGTTCACCTGGTCTAAGAGATGTGCTGGAGACTATCTGGGTCCTCTAATCACGTTGCTAGTGAGTGGCAGGGCTGCCTGGCACAATTCCACCTGATCTACCCACCACACGGCGAAGCCTTGGTGCCCAGAATTCAAAGGGTACCAGGCAGTGGGTGAGCACCCTGACCAGCCTCAGGGGAGGGGACTTGATCAGGGCCTCAGAGAGTTAGCCTCCATCCCTGGCTTCACTTACATGTCTTTCATTCCTACAGTGGGCCTGTGAGGAGGGTCAGAAGTGTCCCCGTGTGATTGTGGAGAATGGAGGTTTTCTCTGCTCTCTTTCCCACCTTCCCTTAGGCGAAGCTAGGACCAGAGATGCTGTTGCGTGACCATGAGCTACACAAAGCTACTCATGCACTGCCCCAAATATTGTTTTCTCCTCCTCCTCCTCCTCCTCCTCCTCCTCCTCCTCTTCCTCCAAGAAATACAGTGTCTCTGTATTTCTTTGGAGCTTGTCCTGGAACTGACTATGTAGACCAGGCTAGCCTCAGACTCACAGAGATCCGCCTGCCTCAGCCTCCCGAGTGCTGAGATTAAAGGTGTGAGCCACCACCACCTGGCCGAATATTGTTTTTTTATTCAAGGAAATTTATTTCTTTAAAGTTGAAGATGACCTACGGGGAAACATGAAGAAAATAAGTCACATAGACCATGTTTGTTAATTTGATGTATGTTCTGATCATGTATGTGTATCTGTCTGTGTGAGACAGACAGACACATTCACACAGAGAAGACTGAAATGGTTTTGTAATTTGACTTCTTCCTTTCCTTCCTTCCTTCCTTCCTTCCTTCCTTCCTTCCTTCCTTCCATCCTCCCTCCCTCCCTTCCTTCCTTCTTTCTTCCTGAAAGGCCAGTTCAAGGGTGACCTTGAACTCCCCCCTGGTGCCATTGCAGGCATTCACTGCCACAGCATGGGGTGCTTGGGATCAAACCCAGGGCCTTGCTCAGGCTAAGCAAGCACTTCATCAAGCAGGCCACACCTCTGGCTTTTGATTTTGTTTATTCGTGAAATACTGTCTGTGTTTAAGAAAATTCACTATTTTAAGAGGAAGGCAGGCAGGCAGGCAGGCAGGCAGGAAGGAAGGAAGGAAGGAAGGAAGGAAGGAAGGAAGGAAGGAAGGAAGAAGAGAAAAGCATATAGAAAAACTCTTGTCTGAGCTCAGAAGGCAGGTTCTGAATTGTGATGGTCCCTGGATACCCTGTGCTCACACTGATGTGAGCTCACACTGGGCTCCTGCATGCTAGGCGCCCTAGGAGATGCAGGCAAGACCAGGTTCCCTGTTCAGAGGACTTGATGGTCAGGGAAAAAGACACCTCCCAGAGGCAAGAGGGAGGCATGTGACATAGAGGGTTACAGGCTTTCCATCCTCTGGAACTCGGTGATGGTGCCTTGCCATGGGGTGTCACTGGACAGAGGAAGGGGATTTTGATCACATCTTGAAGACAGTGCAGGTGGTGACATCTGTGGGTTAACTGGAGGTGGCACAGGAACAAGAAAGCAAGGATGTGCGCAGTGTTTGGGCCTGAATAACCAGAGGGATGGTGTCTTGGTTCGATGGATGGACCCGTTGGTGTGGGTCTAGGGGTTGGCTGTTCTGTTGTAAACATGAAGAGGCCACAGGGCTGCTGACTGGAGAAAGTGGATGACACGTTCCCTTCATGATGAGGGTCAGGGTCTGGAGAAAGACTTCTCTGGGGCCACAGGGCATGCCTCCCAAGCAGCAAACAACAACCAAGAATCCTGTCAACAGGCAGGGCACAGCAAAGACAGGTAGCAGAGACATTCCCTGAATGTCTCTACTTGTTAACCCCATGGAGGAACTGCCCCCCAAGAGCCTCTGGCCTGGTTAGAAAGCCAGGAAACAAACAAACACAAGTGTCATAAATTTTATTTGATTCTCTTTCCAGATTGATCTTCCTTTCTGTCAGCAGATCTAAGTGTAATATTTCTGACCTTAAAAGTTTGCTGTACACTGGGCAGTGGTGGCTCGCGCCTTTAATTCCAGCACCCAGGAAACAGAGGCAGGTGGGACTCTGTGAGCTCAAGGCCGGCTTGATCTACAGAGCGAGTTCCAGGACGAGCGAGTTCCAGGACATTATACCCATAGGCATCAAGGCTAAGCCTCAGTTTACCCTCCAGCTACAGAAACCAGCAAAACAGTCCTTCGGGAGTGGCCTTTACACCACCTTTTCCCCAAACCAGAAGAACCAGGACCCCAGTCATTTTGTCTAAACCTATCTAGTGGCAGAGACATGTTCATTTCCCGTGACACAGAGTAAGGAAGGTAAAGTGAGCTCCCCCTAAGTGCACATGCTTCCACTGAGGAGGACTGGACAGATGGGAGGATGGATGGATGGACCAGTGGACAGATGGAGGACAAAGAGGGAAGGGAGGAAGAAGGTGACTGGTGTATAAGCCGTCCATAAGAAGATCATGGTGATGACAGGATGGGGACAGCGGCCGTGCTGATGACAATGAGGTCTGCCATTCTAGAACTCACAGACCCCGCCTCACCCTCTGCCAGGCAGTTTGTAAGACTCTCTGTATAGTCACTCATCTGGCCTTCCCAGCAATTCCAGGTGACAGGTTCTGACCAAGTCTGAAGGCGCAAGTTCGGGCAGATCATGGTCTGGCTGTGCTGCTGGACGGTGGGGAAGGCAGGGAGCAGCAGGACATGGCTCCTCCAAGAGGCCACTCTCTGGTTTGAGGGGAAAGAAGGGAGGCAAGGAGGCTGTGGAGAAATGGGCAGGGGTGCCGTCCACTGCGCCTCTATTTCACAGAGTAGGAGCGTTAGGCCCCCAGCTCCTTC
This sequence comes from Cricetiscus sungorus, assembly GCA_030556225.1. Lineage (NCBI taxonomy): Eukaryota > Metazoa > Chordata > Mammalia > Rodentia > Cricetidae > Cricetiscus > Cricetiscus sungorus. The sequence continues at coordinate 134,830,358 of JANBXA010000734.1, forward strand.
TGTGCACTTCCCCTGCTGTTCAAACGGGCTTCACTGGCAAGCTGAACGGTCATTCACACTGCTTTAGAAAATGGCATGTACCGTCACTATTCTGTCATTGAAGGAAACCCTCCTCACCCCCTCCTTTTCTACCTGAGAATGTTTCTTGGAAGACACCATGACCTGCCCAGGCCCTGCCCTACCCGAAACCACAAAGTCACATCCAGGCTGTGGTCTCTTTGAGCTTGAGGCTCCAGGCTTGATGGGTCAGACCTGGGAGCAGTGGGGTGGAAACTGGATGACCTCACCTCCCCCTCCACAGACAGATGTTCGGCTCAGAGTTCCTGCTCCATCTGGGGCAGCTGCAAAGACAATGCTATGCAGGGGAAAGCTGCCCAGCAACCATGGGACCGAGAGGTTTGCGCCCCATGAACACATCCTTCAGACGGCGGCTGGGCAGGTGTCCCATCCCTTCACTGGCGTCCTGGAGGCGGATCATTTTCCTCTGAACTGGGGAACAAGAAGGGCAACCAACAAGACCCTGCCCTCCAGGGCACAGACAGCATCACACTGTACACACGGTGACAGCCAGGCGACAAGCAAGGAGGACGAAGAACGAAAGGGGTGGGGAGCTTTGTATGAAGGGTGGTGATCAGGGGTGGCTTGGCTATACAAATGACTTGGGAGTATGCCATGTCGGAAAAACAACAACAACACAGACACATCCACACAGGTATACACATACTCATACATACATATACACATTCACACATACATACACACACATATATATATATATATATATACACATACATACATATATATACACAAAACACATGTACACGTGTTCTCTCTCTCTCTCTCTCTCTCTCTCTCTCTCTCTCTCTCTCTCTCTCTCTCTCTCTCTCAGTAAGTCCTAGGGTGCTGCTGAGTTCAGAAGCTATGGTTCCAGTCCCCTCTCTTGACCCCTAGCCCCCATGTGTGGAACTAGGTCAGAATTCTCACCTAAATCAACTTTCAGGATCAGGCAGGCTGCTCATATGAGAGGAGTTTCCAGAGTGAGATGACAGGGCTGGGTGGCTCCTGCGGCCCAGGAACACAGTCTGCTTGGACTGACTACAGTTGCTATTCCCCGAGAACAAGTCCCTGATACACTGTACCTTGGTGTGGGCTCACGTCTGTTTGGGGGGGTCACTGAATGTCTGTGAGGGTAGGCACAGGGGCTAGGGGAGCTCTGGCAACCAGCAAGGCATAGGAATGGCCAGCCCAGGTCTTGTGACAAATCTGAGGAATCCCGAAGCTTCCTGGTGGCTTTTCCAACCTGAGGGTCACACCCCTCGAAGCATCCTGCAGGGAGAGGCATGGAGAGCCCCTAGCTCCATACCCCTCCCCTTTTCTGTTGCCACCTCCCCTCCCAGGACCCGAGGGAACTGCAGGGACAGTCCCTCCAGCTTCTTGCTCTGCCACCTTAGTTCTGGAAAGATCCTCCGTCATTGTCAGAGGTCATGGTCTCTGGGTTCATTTTCCAGTCAGGTTAGTGAAAGCCTGAAGGGAGCAATGACTTACCCAAAGTGACCTGGGAGAAATTGCAGGAAGCCAGACCAAGACCCAGCGTTTTCATACGTTCATTTGTTCATTCATTCATTCATTTATTCATTCATTCATTCTGCAAACACATAGGAGCTTGTTATTTACAGCTGCCACCCTAAAACTCAGAGTTCCAGGCAGTGAGTGCCCTCAACTCTTATTGGGGTCTTCCAGATACCCCCCAACCTCTTTCTGTAACACTGACACCCAAGGCAGGATTCAGGGCTTGCTAGAGACAGGGGAGTGTCCCCAGATGCTCTGACTCTCCTGTCACGGGAAAGCTGAATACCCACCAATTCTCTGAGTGCAGGGGACCCTGAGGCCAGGGGTTGTAATGGCAGGAAGGGGTGAGGGCCACAAGCCACGTGACTCTTGTCAGCCCTGTTCCCGGGCCCAGATCTCTGCTGAGGGACACCTGAGGCCCATGCGACTGTATGAGCTGTGCTAAATGATACCTTTGCTGTGGCTGGGTCAGGCTTGAGCACCAGCTGAGCCGGCACGAGGATGCTGCCCTCAGGGGCTTAGGCTCAAGAGTGCTACCCTGCACGTGGCCAACTCAGTGACCTCAGATCAATGAGCCCTGTCCAGGCCACGCTTGTCCTCCACCTCTCTAAAAACAGTGCTGAGGGACAGGACACCTCGGCCACATGGGCCTTCACTCTAAGCAGTCACCCTCTAGCTCATCTTCTCTGCATCCCAGTTGCTCTTGGCCACAGGCCTCCTCTTCATATGCCCTTCCCCATCACCACCACCCTGACCTGGCCTCTCTTTGGAGACCTGGGCAGTTCCTGGCGTCCCAAACCCTGACTTGCTGCAGTCTGATCATGTGATTCCTCTCCTGAAAGACTTCTGCATAGGCTCAGATGTGGGTCAGTTGATAGAATGCTTGCCTAGCACGCCTGAGGGTCAATCCTCAGCACCAGAGAAACAGGGTACGGTGGCTCGAACCTGTAATCTCAGCACCCAGGGGTAGAAGTAGTAGGGTTAGGAGTTCAAGGTCATCTTCAGCTACAAAGGTTAGCCTGGGCTACATGAGACTCTAGCTCAATAAAATGAACAAACATAAGAAAAAAAAATCCAACCCCCCCCTTGCTCCAGGATACAGAAGATGGCTGAGTGGGACGCAGAGGGACCCTGGGACCTGACCCTTCTATTCCAATCTGGGCTTGGCCAAACCAGGATCCTGGACTGACTTCTCTATGATTTCTACGTGACTGGACTTCTCAATGGCTCCAAATCTTCTAAATTTCTCGGTCTTCTAATTTTTAAAATCTTCAACAATGTACAAGTTTACAGAATACATTAAATTGTGGTGGGCTTATGGCTGATGCTCAGGAAATCGGGAAATACAAGCTTGACCTGGTAGAGGTACCTCTTCTAAATCCCTCCGGACCTTTCTGCTGCTCCCACTGGGGACCTACGCCCTGACCTGGAATTTCCATGAGTTTCATGCCTTCTGGTCCCCATCCTCCCCCTGGACCCCCCGCCACCACTTGTCAGAGCTTCACACATCCCAAAAGACTCAGAGCATCCATTACCTTGGAGGGTTCACACTCACATCCTGGGGAAAATGGCTGGAAAATGCCCACGTGATTCTCCCTCTAGGGCAGTGGTCCTCAACCTTCCTAACTCTGTGATCCTTTAATGCAGTTCCTCACATTGTGGTGACCCCCTCCCAACCATAATATTATTGAATCGCTACTTCATAACTAATTTTGCTGCTGTATGAATCATATTGTAAATATCTGACATGTGATCCCAAAGGGGATTGCGGCCCACAGGTTGAGAACCACTACTCTAGTGCTTTTCCCCCCAAATAAGGATATTAAGTCAAAGGAAGAGAGAGAGAGAGACAGACAGACAGAGGCAGAGACACACAGAGAGAGACAGAGTGAGGGAGAGAGGGAGAGAGAGAGGGAGGGAGGGAGAGAGAGAGAGGAAGGCAGGGAGAGAGAGAGGGAGGGAGGGAGGCAAGGAGAGGGAGGGAGAGGGAGGAGGAGAGGGAGGGAGGGAGGGAGAGGCATGAGGGGCTGTTATAGAGTTCATCTGTATGGTAGATTTAGTCATGAGTTCCCCAGTAGGCCAGGAAAAAGAGAAAGTAGCATGGATCTCATGAATCACAGTATTCATAAGGTAAAACTAAGCCAGTTGAGGTAGAGATGTCAGGCTCACCTGGACCCGGAGGACTGACTCTGAGTTTAATAAACGGGTCAAAGGAAGACTCTATGCTTGATGGAAGTAGTACCGTTGCATCTGGCTGGACCCCCAGGCTTACCTGCGGGATGGTGTCTGTAGGCACACACGCTCTGCCTCTGAGAATTCTTTGTTTTAAGCAAACTGCTAGGGCAGAAGCCTCAGCTCCAGGGCCATCCCACTGAAACTTTAGCCCAGGCCCAGCACCTCCCACTGACTCTCAGAGCCAGGACACCCTCCCAGAAGTCCCAGTTCCTCTGGTGGGCATCCCTCCAGCACAAGACTTGGCCTCTCGCCCAGAACTTCCATGAAACTCACCCCACCTGCCTCGTGGGCTACATGGACACAGAAGAGCTGTGTGATTTGTCATAAACCCCACTGATGGGGGATGTGCTTCTGTGTGTCGTGTTTCTCTTATTGGTTGATGAATAAAGCTGTTTTGGCCAAAACTGGCAGGATTTAGCCAGGTGGGAAATCCAAACAGGAATAGAGAAAGACAGAGTCAAGGGAACACCATGTAGCTACCAGGAAGGCAGGACACTTGGGCATTCTCTGGTAAGCCAAGGCCACATGGAGATACACAGATTAATAGAAATGGATTAATAAGAGAGCTAGCCAATAAGAAGTCTGAGCCATGGGCCAAACAGTTTATAATTAATATAAGCCTCTGTGTGTTTATTTGGGACTAGACAGCTGTGGGACTGGGGAGGACAGAAATTTCTATCCACATGTGGTGCCCAAATGTTTGGCAAGGGTTTCCATGTAAAACCTAACAAAAGCTTAAAAAGGGTTTGAACGCACAGACGCGAGGCTGCACTGGGTTTCCTAGTCTCACGGCCTCATGCAAGCCATGGTGCAGAGATGCTGTGGGTTTAGCTTTTACTCAGACAGACAGAAAAGGTGTATGGCAGTGTGCTACAAGCTGCTTGAAGGAAGCATGGGCCACAGTGGAGGCGGTGAGCACAGCTCCCAGAGCTTGCCGTAAATGTATCCCCACCATGTTGGAAAGCCTACCTGGGTGCAGCCAGCAGCCAAAACCTCCACTTCAACCCTAGCCATGCAGTTAGCAGAATAAAGACTCATATGGCCAGAAAAAGTAGAGATATACAGTAAAGACAAATCCAGAGGGAAAACGCTCTAAATGGTTTATAGTGTGTTTAAAAATACACATAGGCTTGGGAGAGAAAATAAAAAGGACAGAGAAAGTCCTTTAAAAGGAAAACAGTGTAGCTGGATGTGGTGGCACACGCCTTTAATCCCAGCACTTGGAAGGCAAAGGCAGGCAGATCTCTGTGATGTCAAGGCTAGCCTGGTCTACAGAGTGAGTTCCAGGACAGTTAACCATATACAGAAAATCCCTGTTTCAGAAAACCAAAAAAAGTAAAAGAAGCAAAGTAATAAAAAAAAATCATGTAAAGATGGAAAAATACACAGAGAGTCTGGATACTGCATGTTATTGTGTTGTCTTTGAATTGATTGCAGAGGAAGAAGTAACAGCTGTTCAAAGATATTTGATTATAAATGCTGCTGTGTTATTCCAATACATACATACATACATACATACATACATACATACATACATACATACAATTTTTCCCAACCTATATATTTTGAAAATGCCTTGACTTCACATTTTAAGGACATGTTACTTTGGAAAAGAGGTTCTGCTTTTGTTTCCACAGAAGATAAAAAGCTCTGGATTCCTTCCAGATTAATATGGTTTGATCAAACAAGACCTGTTGCAGAGTTTTCTTGTCTTACCAGGTCTCGCCGCTCTTCTCGGCCCCAAATAAACACATGGCTGCTATATTAATTATTAAACTGTTGGCCTGTGGCTATGGCTTCTTACTGGCTAGCTCTGTCTTAATTATTAACCCATTTCTATTAATCTATGTGTCTCCATGTGGTCTTGGCTTACCGGGAAATGTCTGGACTGTCTACGCCTTTGCTGACTACATGGCAACTTACTTTGCCAGCTCTCTCTGCCTACCTTTCCAAGAATTCTCCTCATCCCCTTGTCCCGGCAATCTTCCTGCCTCTACTGGCTATAGGCCAAACAATGTTTTTTTTATCAATCAACCAGAAAAACACTATGCATAAGGACAACCCCTCTCAAAGACCCCTTGAAGCAATGGCCCAGGTGAAACCAACCAGCCTCATAGACCACTACAGCCAGGATTTGGCCATGGTTCTGGATTTTCTCAGGGTCCGCTTGAGATTGACAGCACCCCCCAAACAGCAGGAAGCAGCCTAAGGAGAATTACACCCACGTTCCCAAACATTATTTATAAATGTTTGCTTTCGTTTAAACCGAGTTGGTTATAAATGGTTAATGGTCACAGCTAACCTCTTTCTAAAGAAAAAAAGGAAATATAGAAACGAATACTTTGCCCTGGTATAAATTTTGGTTTATTGATACAAATTTAAGGTCAGTTTTGTTATATGTATATTTCTATTCTTATTTAGATGTTGTGTTTATACAGCTCTTTTAAAAATATAATGTATAAGTAAATACAGATTATAGATAGTCACCTATAATAGTCAAAATTTATGTTAGTTAGGTTTTCTAGATATACAGAGATGTATTTCAAATGGATAGGTACTCCTCAAAACCTTTCAAAAACCTACAGAATATGGCACTTAAAATGGTTTATTAGGGTTTTTCATAACAATGAGACATGATTGCTTCTGGCAACACCAATTATGTCAGAGAGGAAGATGGGCATTGAAGAAACACGTTATGGAATTTGCCTTTAATGTGGCAAAACTGACCTTTTGGGCAGAGAACTGCCCTTGCCTCAACTGTTGACGGTAAGCACGCTGTCCAAGCTGAACAAGCAGGTTACAAAGGAAGGTGACTGCTGACCTTGCCAAGAGACAGGAGGTCCTTAGGGTTCCTGCTTCACCAAAAAGTCTGACAGACATTCTGGGCTTATAGGTTAAAGACGATGCCCCAACATTACAGAAGAACTTTGGGTGACTGTCCAGGCAACAAGATGTCTCTGTCAATTCTAGAGTTTATATATTATCCTTCGGGGGTCTTTAATGGAGTTGAAGACAGATAATTATGGTTATGGTTTTCTTTAGTTAAGATAAAAGGTAAGTTACATGTAGAACTTTAGATTCATAAAGATAGGATATATGATAGAATATTTTCTTTAAATTTTGCCAAATGTTAGGGGACTAAATATTGTTAACTATAGTTCTTACTCGATAGCTGTTTCGTTATATATGATTTTACTATGTTAAAATTAAAACCTTCCTTTTTATTTAGACAAAAAAAAAACAAACGGAGGTGGGGTGATGGGAGATGTCATTCTCTGAATATGTTTCTCTTATTGGTTAATGAATAAAGCAATGTTGGCCAATAGGAAGGCAAGATATGTGGGACTAGGAGATAAGGAGGATTCTGGGAGATAGAGTAGGAGATTCAAGATGTAGGGCCTTGAAAAGAAGGTCCAAACCCTCTGTCTGGTAAGATAAGACCACATGGAAACACTTAGATTAATAGAAATTGGTTAATATTTAAGACAGAGCTAGCCCATAAGAAACGCTAGTAACAGGCCAACAGCTTTATGTCTAACATAGCATCTCTGTGTGTTATTTGGGGCTGATGTGACTGTGGGACCAGGCTGGTGGGAGAACTGCTTGTAACAATGCGGCATGTTCTTCTGTATGCTGTGAATATGCTTCTCTTATGGGTTGAAAAATAAAGCTGTTTTGGCCAATGGACAGGCAGGATTTAACCACGTAGGAAATTCAAACAGAGATAGAGCACGGTAATAGGTGGAGTCAAGGGGATGCCATGTAGTTACCAGTAAGGTAGACGCCCGGGCACTCTCTGTTAATCCAAGACTGTGTGGAGTTACATAGAAAACGTGTTAATAAATTAAGAGAGAGCTAGCCAATAAGAAACATGAGCCATTGGCCAAACAGAGTTTATAATTAATATAAGCCTCTGTGTGTTTAAATGGCTGTGGGACCAGGCAGGACAGAGAATTCCATCTATACCACGCAGCAAGAGAGCTGGGTGTGTGGCTCAGTTGGCAGAACACTTGCCTAGGATGCAAGAAGCCCTGGGTTCTATTCCTGGCACCTGTAAACTAGGTTCCACAGGGGTGGCTCAGCCTGGTGGAGACTTCCCACTGAGGTCATACGCTATGAGTGAGTGCCATACACTAAGGTAGTCTCCTGGACAGACCCATCTATGAATGTCTACAGCATCAGAACAATCCACAGGCTTGGCCAATGTCATCGGCTACTCCTGATTCAGCTCATTGTGCTAATTAATATGGATTGTCAGTCTGTCTAGGAGGAGCTGGCTGGATCAATAGTTAACTCAGCAGACTGACGCAGAGTGTAGGTGTCACTGCTCCCTGAGCTGGTCTCAGACTGAAGAAAAGGGAGAAAGGGAGCTGCGTGAGCACCGTCTTCCTAGGACTCCTCGTTCACGTGCAATGTGCCAGCTGCCTCACGTTTCAGCTGCCATGCCTACCATGCCTGCCCTGCCATGATGGGATGTACCCTCAAAGCGGGAGCTGCAAGAATACCTTCCTTTCCTTTCCTCTCTCTCTCTCTGTCTCTCTCTGTCTCTCTCTGTGTCTCTCTCCCCCCGCTTTCTCTCTCTCTCCCTTTTGCTTTTAGTTTTTTTGTTTTGTTTTGTTTTTTGGTTTTCAGAGACCAGGTTTTTCTTTGTGTAGCCCTGACTGTCCTGGAACTCACAATGTAGACCAGGCTGGCCTTGAACTCGAAGAGATCCACCTGCCTTTGCCTCCCAAGTTCTGGGATTATAGGTGTACATCATCTTACCAGGCTGAGACTCTTTTTCTTAAGTGGCTTCTTGTAGTGAGATATCCACCCTGCCTACACCTATAGCACTGACCACGCCCATTTGGGCATGGTCACAAGGTTAGGTTAGGTCTGGGGTCCCAGACCCCAGGGCTCTCTGTCTTGGCTCTGGTCGGGTCACTGAGAGCAGCCTGGGGGTGGATCCTTGGAGCAGGAACTTCCAGGTCATTGGTTTCTCCTGTAAGTGCATTCTCCCCGAATAAGCCTCACTTAACCTGTAATGAGTCTAGTGAATCTTGATTCCATACATCCTTATCTGGCGCCCAACCCCGGGCACCCACGTAGATGTTCACAGGACCTGTGGACTAGGTTTCACCCAGGGCCACTCCCATCCCCCTGTTAGTGTGTTCTGGTCCCAGCCACCATGGTTTTTCGGTAACAGCTTCTTGTTAAGCATTTGGTCGTAGAAACAAGGAGAGTAACTGATGCACTTGGTAATCATAACCGTGTTGATCACAGTGTGTGTTATCCCATTCCACCATAATTACTAACATCAAAAACTCTCAGATTCTATGTCACATGTGTCACAGGTAATGTCATGATATGCAGGCTGCAGAACAGCAAGGCCAGGGTTTTAGGGAGCTTCAGGGTTCAGACAGCTGAGCCCCTCCAGAGGAGAAATTTAACAACCTGGGCACAAGTCTGCCAATGTCAATTGGGTGGCAGCTTCAGCTGTCAGTCTGAAGAAGTCCTTGGGTCCCACATGTCACCTTCAAGGATACATCCCACCTAAGCTGGAGCTGCCAAGGGACAGAGGTCACCAGGCAGGTTCTCTGCTTAGATGATAATTTCTGAGAGTGAGGGGATGGAATGCAATGCCACATGGCAGTCTTGTGGTGTTCCTTGATAGTCCCAGTGTGAGGTGACATCCGGTACATGGCTGAGCCCTTGTGACTAGCGTCTGTGTGATTTGATGCACTCATTGGCATAGATAAATCATTTATCAGTTCATGGCTCCTGGTATGCTGGCAGACGACAGCCGTTTGCTTAGATAAACAAGGTGGAGTCCTTCTATCTTGGCACCTGCATTCAACATGGAGTAACTCAGGACAAACCGCTGCTTTGTAAAACATAACACAGAGCAGAACCAAACTGAAAGCCACTGCAACCATACACCACGGTGTGACCCATGACATATGTAACCCAGAGCACGCACGGCCTAGTGTCCTCACCTGTACCCCATTGCGTCATCCTAAGCAAGACAGTGACTCCCCAAGCCCCCACCGAAGAGAGGGCTCCTCCCCTTCTGCAGAGCCAGCCGCCATCTATCTAGCAGCCATTTCTTGGGCACCTGCCTTGATCCAGACCAGAGCTGATAAGGGAGAGCTAGTGACAGCTTGATTTCAGTGTGTGTGTGTGTGGGGGGGTGTCCCATGGGGACCTTGGGTGTACTGGGACACCTGTGTGTGTGTGGTGTTTGTAAGCACATGCGTGTGCACCTGTGAAGGGCAGGGGTTGGTGTCTGCTGTCTTCCCCTGTCACTCTCTGACTTGTATTTTGAGACAGGGTCTCTCATTGAACGTGGAATCACTGATATGCTACTTAGCTATCATGCTCAACGGCTGCGTCAGCTTCCCAGTGCTAAGATGAAAGACGATCTTAAGATGCCACTGTGTCTGACTTTTCACATGGGTGCTGGAGACCTGAACTCAGGTCCCCATGCTGTGCGACAACCACCGTGTCAACTGAGCCCTCTGACAGCCCTCTCCTGGTGTTTTGGTTTGTGTTTGTATGTGTATATGTGTATGCTATGTCTGTGGGGTGGAGGATAGCATAATGGGCTTACAATTACATTAAAAAGCATGGCTACCCTGAGGGTGTTGGACCCCTCATCTTCTAAGAGCATCTTAGCAATAAATCCTTTCTTCTTTCTGCATCCTGCACTGTACTGCACATCAGTGGCTTGGTCTGGAGTCTGGCCAGTTACAAAGGGAAGGCTCAAAGACACCAGCCATGCAGGCCATCTCCCCTAATAGCCTTGCCCCAAAGAGTACTGGGGTTGGAAGTAAACATGCCACATGGCTGGACCACAACAAGAACACCAGACGAGGAAGCTTAGCGATAACGCAAATCCAGAGGCGCCACAAACGGAAGAACTGGAGGTCAGGACCAAGCTTGACAAAGACGCCTCCTCACTCGTAGTCCCCATGACCCTTGCAGGAGCCTGGGGCTCACCAGATGCTCTAAGAAAGCCACAACTGGCTTGGCACTGCTAAGAAGGCCCAGAGAGGGTGAGCAGATAATCTAAGGCCACACAGCACATTCCCTTTCTCCCATACCTGAGGGGAGGAGGGCACCAATGTAGAGAGTGAAGAATGAAGGCCAGTAGTTGGGCAGCCAGACCAACAGAGGACAGAGTGTAAGCCCAAGAACAAGGGCCCTTGGCTGTCTCAGCCTTCTGGGGGTGCTTTGGACCCATCTGTCCACGGGACAATGGAACAGCAGCTTCATACCCGGCCCAAGCCCTTCTAGCACCTCCCAGGGAGCTGGTCATGAACTCACAAACTGCATGCTGACCCCTCATGGTCCGCTTCCCCCAGGAAGCCTTCCCAGCTGCCCCTGGCTCTCAGGAGTGGTCTGTTCTTGAAGCCACACCCATCATCTCTGCTATGGAAAGCTTGACTTCACTTGTCATTCTAGCAAGATTCACATTCCCCGGATGGACGGGGACAGGGCTCCTGTGAAGAAAGTCTAAACTTCAGACCTTGTGGCACCAAACCAGCGACAATATACCTTGCGGGTTAAGGTTGCTGTTTGCAATCAAGACAATTAAGAATGAGTTCCTGTTTGTCCTGTGTAAGTCCTTGCATGACTTACAAATAAGGTTTTTATTTGTAATGAAGACTACATTCCTGCTTCTTAGATCTGACGCAAACGGCAAAACATGGTTTTCAACCTACACCAAACTCGCGACCCCCCCCCCCCCCCCCCGTTCACATGAAGCCTGTCCTTCCTCTTGTTCCTCCCTTTCACTGTATTTTTCTAGCCGCGTGTAACAGTCAACACTCTCATCCCTGTGAGCACCTTATCTGTCCCATAAAAAAAAACCTCAAGAGGCCAGCGGGGCTGCCGTCTAAAATCCCAACCTAGAGAGGCAGCTGGGCGGGCCAGTCCTGCGTGCACCCCGGAAGGAAGCTTACTTCAAATAGACAGTCATGGACCCAGCCCTTCTCCTCCGTTTTTCATGTTTAACCGTCTCAGTGTGTTCTGAGCCATCGGCCAACCACTGGGCAGCAGCCACGCCCTTGGTGGGCAGAGTCCCCAGAGTCCCCAATACCCTGGGCAGTGGCTCTTGGGGAGTGGGGTCACCAGTGAGCAGAACTCTCCACATAACCTACCTCTCCTAGCCCTGCATCCCAGTGGTAGGGGTGGGGGGAGGAAAGGACAGGGGGAACAGGGAGACAGGTGGATAGACAGATAGGAAAGCTGGGGTGGCCATGAGGGACGCTCAGAGCTGGACAAAGAGGAGAGAGCATAAAGAAGGCAGAGACAGACAACAGCTGGAAAGTGGTGACAGAAAGAGTGAGGCCCAGAGACAGGTAGTGACTGGCTCTGGGTCACACAGCAGGCAGCTGCAGAGCCACCTCCCCTGGCTCAATGCCTGGGTCCAAAGAAAACAATGTAAATCTCATTAAGTCTCTGGCAACATCTTATCAGATGGGCGCTGGCTGACAGGTAGATCTGTCAACACATCCTGCCATGGGTTCCTCCTCCCCTGCCTCCTACCTTCCTCTGCTCACTTTCTGGAAGAGGCAGCTGAGGACTGCCCAAACTTGTCCTCTTCCAATGAAGCTGGAGCTGGATCCCAGCTCATGGCAACGACACCTCTCCACCCCTGTTGTCCAAGCTAGGCCATCATGTAGAGATGGTGAGAGGCGGTGGCTGTATCAATGGGATGTCTTTAGCTCCCAGCTCCTACCTTGTAGGCAGAGAGGGGCCCTGTATTGGCCTTAGGCATCTGCCCGGGCTTACCATGTCTCTGGCACCCTACAGGTATACGTGAGCAGGAGACACAGGACGCCTCCAGGCACTGGCTCATATGGGTGACATGGGACAGTTGTCACCCTCCAATGCCCTGCTCCTGTTACTTCCTGGGCTCCCCAGCTGTGTCTCCTTGTGTCCTCCTCACATTCCTGTCCTGGCATAAGGTGTGAGGTGGCCGATCTGAAGCTCCTCCCCCTCCACATACAGCCAGACACCGAGGTGCTCCAGGCTGGGACAGGACTCTCTAGCAATGTCTCCTCAGATATGACAATTCTCCTGCCCACATCTCACACGTGGAGTGGAGCCTCAATAGTCTCAGAGCCATAGACCAGCTTCCCTTGCCCTGTGCCTTGCTGGGCTTAGAGACCTCTCTTCTCTCCTTCAAGTGTCAGCCTTCCAGACCTTTTGGGAGATTCTGGGGGGAAGGGGTCATCTACGCAATGGTTCTGCGACCCATCTGACTCTTTTGACCCCAGGAGAGGGAGGGCTGAGTGCCCAAGAGCAGGGTCCGGTGATCACAGGCATGCATAGAGAGGGGATATCAGGTCCCACCCAGGGTAGGGTCTTTCTCTGCGAGGTAGCGCTGAGATGGCAGCCTGAGTAAGGGAGGGTTCATGACCTAGGCCATGTTTGCCCCTTGCTCCTCTGTCCTCCCTCAGGGTGCTTAATGTTGGGTGGGTGTTCACAATGACTCCTCATTCAGTAAGCTACAGTCCCCAGGTGACATGCAGGCTACCGGATGGGATACATTTGCCACCTAGAAGGAGTTGGTGGCATCGGCTCATTAGACAAGGGACAGATGAGAACCCTAGAGTCCATGGCGCTGGCTGCAGTTCTTTCTGTGTCCTTGCCTCCGCATCTGCTGAGAGCCTTGCCACTCAGCTACTAACTAGCTATAGGCTTCTCTCCTGGCCTGAGCCTGACTCCCCAACAGGCCGTCCACACAGGCCATCCTGTCTGGCATCCCACAGCCAAGATATCTGCTCTCTGTGTCCCATATGGATCAAAGTCTCCTGAGTCCTTTTCAGCAGAGGCAACCACAGGGGGTCAAAGCAGATTCTGCCTTCATCTGAGCTGAACATGCACCAGCTCCTTAGAACCCTCTCAGGAGGGGCCCGCTGCATCCCCACCAAAGCTTCTGTCCTCCCCAGCTCTCCTGACAGCTCATGACCCCACACACCAGGTTCTGCAGCCAAGGCTTCCACCGGGCCCTGTGGGGCCAGCCTCTGCCCTCCAAGTTGAGGAAAACAGCAGGTAAACAGAGCTCACCATGTGCGAAGGCGTAGAAATCCTGTTTCTCAGTGCCCCCGGGTTTTAGAGAAGTCTTACAGCACAGAGGGTCAAGTGAACCCTTTGAGTTCAGGAAACAAAAGTTCAGACAGCAAGGTAGCCCCAACCCCTCCTGGAATTCCCATATGCAATAAGCAACGAGCTCAACCATTCAGAGCACCCTGTGGTGAATTGTGGGGAGGAATTCAAGAGCCCAGAGCTTTTTTCGCTTGTTTTGTTTTTGGAGATAGTTTCACTGGCCCTGGCTGTTCTGGAACTCACTCTATAGACCATGTTGGTCTTGAACTCACTGAGATCCACCTGTCTCTGCCTCCCTCAGGGCTGGGATTAAAGGCATGAGCCACCACTGCCTGGCTGCGGCGGGAGGGGGGGTGGAGATGGGGGGAATGGGGGACACATGCGGGGACACACCTCTCTGAAACATATGTGTCTCTTTCAGATGGTCCTGTGTAAAGCATCCTCAGAGGATGGTGAGTGTGAGGAGGAGAAGGATGCAGGAGGCCTGCGATCAGAAGAGGAGGCAGAGGGTGGTTCCCCAACAGGACCAGCCTGCCCCCCCCTGTGGGGGACCCCCGTGGGGGAGAGGATCATGGGCTCAGTGCTAACTGTTGAGTACATCACGTCATGGTGGTTCCGATCTTAAGCGTTCTCTAAGAGCTCCTGTGTGCGGGTTCAGAGGTGGGGCCTCCCAAGTGATGGATCACTGAAACTCTTACACAGTTGATTGATTAATCCATCGATGGACTTGGCTTAATGGGCTGTTGAAAGGCGGCGGAGGCTTCAGGAGGTGGATCCCAGCTGAAGGAAGTAGGCCACTGGGAGTGTGTCTTGGAATGGGGACAATTGTCCTGGCTCCCATCTTCTCTTTTTGCTTCCCGGACAGCCTGGAGAAAGCAACCAGCTTGGTCACATGCTTCCTGCCTGGTGAAGGTGACCGGGTGTGTGTGTGTGTGTGTGTGTGTGTGTGTGTGTGTGTGTGTGTGTGAAACCTCCAGATCCCTGAGCCAAAATAAATCGGTCATCATGTAAGCTGCTTTCTCATTGGTAGTTTATCACAGCAATGGAAAGCTGACTAACTAGGGGTACAAGGGAAGGACGCTACACACCCCCAGACTGGAGGGGGCTCCGTCAGTACAAACTGGGTCTCTCCAAGAGGTAGCTGGGCAGAACGCAGTGAGCCTTGGCCCCAGTAGTGGGACCCCACAGACTGCTGGGGTCCTCTGGCTCTCTCTCCTTAGCCTTATCTTTCTTTAACTCTGTGCAAGGCAGCATTGGGTAGCTACTGCCCTGAGACCAAGGAAGCCCTTTCTGCACCCTCTCCCCAGCAGCACCCCAGCCTCAGCGCCACTCCCCAGAATGAGGTCAGTCAGACTGGGGCTGGGTCCGAGCACCCTCAGCCCAACCCAGGCCTGAATCACTCCACCTGATCTTGGCCTCCAGCCCTGGGGCTGGGGTTGCCGCCTGGTGGGGCAGGGCAGCACCTGGGTCAGAATTATTGCTTCCTGTCCCACTTCCACTTCCTCCAGCGGATGTGTGGCTCCCTTCACTCAGATGCAGCAGTGGTCCCAAGTGCCAGCCTCCGACGGAGTAGGGCAGGCCTCCTGTGTGCTGTTCTCACAGATGGCGTGGGGTGGGGTGGGGGCCTGATGGCAGAGACAGAGCCTTTGTGAGATCTTGGGCTGAGTGTCCGTCCCTGGGAGCCTCCTCTCTGGAGATCCCTGGCCTGATGGACAGGAGGACCCAGGCCTGCCTGATGGAGAGGAGGCTGTCACAGAGCAGAGTCTCTAGGCAGCCATGGTCCAGGCTATGCCTGTCAGGCCTGCAGGCTCCCTCTGGGCAAATATGGTCAGGGGTGGAGGCAAGTGCAAAGAAGGGTTGCCATGGGAGATGCGCTGAGGCCACCACCAGGAGAGAGAACCCCTCCCAAACTGCACAGCCATTGTCCCACGCTCCCCAGCTGCACTTGCTGGCTGCCCGTGCGCATGGCCAGCCAGACAGCCACATTCCTGTTCCACAGCGGAGGAACCAGACCTCAAAAGAGAAGACACAAGGCCAAGGCCACACACCAAGGCCAGACTGGGGCCCAGTTTTACTACAACAGGGAGGCGGGAAGAAGCAACCTGTGACTCAGGGAGCTGGTTCCCCTTGTATTTGGCCCAGAAGGCTCGGGCTGCCTGGCACCTCTGCCCCAGTGCCCTTGAGATGGCCTGCCTCGGGCTGCCCAGAGCTGGCCTTTCCCAACCCTGTTTGGAAAATGCTTTTTATTTTAGGGAGGCCCGCTGCCTCATCAGGAGTTTATGAGCCTGGTTTATGGGTCTGCTCCAGAGAGCCCGAGGCACAGCTTTGGCATGTGCCAACAAAAGTACCCACTTAAGTGCAACCTGAGCTCTGACTTCAGCTTCTCTGAAAGCCAAGCTTAGGCATGAGTCAGCGGATGAAGGGAACAGGAAGGACCAGAGATAGGTAGTAACTCACTGAGGTCACACAGCACACAGGTAGCAGACCTTGGTCCTGATATTGTTCCCCTGGCTTCTGTTCAGGGTTCTCACGGTGTCAAAGGTAGGTGGGGACTGGCCTTCATTCTGGTAGGTGCAGCTCAGGATGTCAGTAAGATCTGCGTTGATGACATTATGGGCTTTACCTTTTATGGAGCTGAATTCCTGGTGCTGTACTAGGCAGCTGTAGGGCCCTGGCAAGGCAGGGTTTGGGGGACACAGAGGATCAACCACCCTCCCTTAAGCAGTCACCAGGGTCCCCTAAGATGGCCTAGCTATGATATGTTGGAGACAGAAGGACCCTACTACATACTGAGCCCCTCTGGACACAGTCAGGGCAGGGTACTGGAATGCATCCCCCATTAACTGCTGGAGCCTGCAGCTGCTGACAGACCATGCAACTTTACAAGAAGACCAAGAAGACATGGGGTTCAAAGATGCCCGGACACATCACGGAGGTTGCATACCACCTAGGTAGGGAGGTGAGCACTCCGGTCTGCTTCTGAAGCCCACACTTATTTCTCTATCTAACCCTCAGCTCCCTCCCCCTGAGGCTGCCTGCACCCCCACAGAGGGCTCCAAGCACCCTGTCACCTGCTTGCTGGCCAGGTCCTGAACATTCAGTATCTCACAGCTGGCCTTGCCCCAAGCTGCACCTCCTTCCCGAACCACCTGAGAGTAGTGGGGTGGGCAGAGATGCAATTGACCCTGAGGTTTTCTTGAGCTACTAAGATTCCCAGGGAGGCTCAGGGCATCAGGCGGGAGTGGAGGGTATGATTTGTGGGCCAGAATGCACAGGCCAGACACAGACTGACTTTGAGTGTATCATTGGCTCACTCTGAGACTTCCCTCTCTGTGCCCAGGGAGGGAGGAAATTTGGCATAGAATCACACCCCCGAAATCCCAGCATTGGGAGGCAGAAGCAGCAGGTTCACAAGTTCCAGACCAGCCTAGGTTACATGGGTAAGATCCTGTCATTCTTTCAAATGAGTGAATGAAATTTTAAACATTAAGGAGGCAAGGAGAGAGCTGGGACACATGTGTGACATTACCCAGCTGCAGCATCAGCCACTCCCCCAGAGCAGAAGACAGCATGGTGGGGGTCTCTTCTGTAGATAGACAAGAGCTGCAGGAATGGATGCCTGGGGATGTAACTCAGCTGCTGGAGTGCTTGGCTAGCATGCATGAAGCCCTGGGTTCGAACCCTAAACTGCATAAACCAGGCCTGGTAGGGCATACCTGAAATCCCAGCTCTTGGGGGGTGAAGGCAAAGGCTAAGAAGGTCACGGTCCTTCTTGGACCAAGGATGGAGAGCATCCGTGGTTCTCTCTCTCTCTGTCTCTCTCTCTGTCTCTCTCTCTCTGTCTCTCTCTCTGTCTCTCTCTGTCTCTCTCTGTCTCTGTCTCTCTCTCTCTCTCTCTCTCTCTCTCTCTCTCTCTCTCTCTCTCTCTCTCTCTCTCTCTGTGTGTGTGTGTGTGTGTGTGTGTGTGTGTAATCTGAGATCTCCAATTTTGCATCATGGCCCAGCAGCACACAGAAGCATGCTCTGGGGAGCCAACCATGCCTATTGATTCCCACCATCACACAAAACAAAGACACATGGGTAGCTAGAAATGATCATGGTGAGAGTGCTGGTGCATGGAAATTGGTTAGCACGCACATCAGGGGTTGACCTCTGTGCATTGGGCTGGTTATCTTAGAAGCTTAGAAGCTAAACGTTTCAAACATCACTGGGTGTGGTTGTGTGCAGGTATTCTTCTAGAAGTGTGTCCATGCGTATTTGTTTCTTTCATTATTGTTGCAACATAATATCCAACATCGGAAGGAAGGAAGGTGTCTTAATTTGGGTTTCTGTGGCTGTGAAGAGACACCATAACCCCAGCAACTCTGATAAAGGAAAACATTTAAGTGCAGTGATGACAAGCCTGTGCCATCACTCCCAGTTTTATGAGGTGTTGGGGAGAGAAGGTCATGCATGGTAGACATGCACCCTATCAAGTGAGCCATACCATCAGCCACATGGGATTTCTGTTGTACTTATTTCTGTTTTCTTTTTAAAAATTTTTTTAGATTATATATTTTATCTTCTGTGTAAAATATTTTGCCTGCATTTATGTCTGTGCTGTACTATGCCCAAGGAGGTCAGAAGAGGGCACTGAAATCCCTGGAACTTGAGTTTCATGGGAACAGAACCCAGGTCCTCTGCAAGAACAGCTATTGAAGAATGTTTGATCACACTGTGATGCCCGAGGACTGTGTTAATAAAGTTAACCTTGAATCAGGGGGCAGAGCCAGTGACTAGTTGACAAGAATTAGTCATAGAGGATATGGAGGACCCAGGGTATGGATAGAGAGGCACAGGAAGGAGAAGGGAGGGACTTGGAGATTTGTGGGCTTTTGGTCTGGGAAGTATGGAGAGATGGACAGCTGGTTGTTCCTCCACTGGTTCCTTGATCTATCTGGTTTTCACCCTAATACATGACTCATGAGTCTTTATTGATAGTAGAGTAACTTAGATAAGCACGACAGCTGGTGCTCGGCACGAGGCAGGGGGACTTCTCCCTACTGCTGCAGCCACTGCTCAGGAGGCTTCTCCTGCCACCACCCCACTCCCTCCCCATGGATCACGGGCCTCTCTCACCACTGTCCCTCTGCACCTGCTCCCTGGGAGGACACCTCACATACCTGCCACACGACACCTTCTGCATGATACCCGCTTACACCACAGAGCCTGCTCTGGCTGCTGCTGACACCAACCCTCCACACACTAACACAGGACACGGCGTTCATACCCGCTTCTGCAGATGCCTCACCCGGAGTCACCTGCTGCCAGCTCTGTCATCCAGGCAGCCCCACATCTGCCATGCCCTGGGCACCTGTCATCCATGCCCCCAACGCCTGCTGCACCAGCCTGGCCACCTGGGCACCTTATTATTCCTCCCCCGCACACCACCCATTACTGCCATCACAGCCCCCACTGCTGTGGACAAAGTGAAAGAAACTTCAGCAGGTTTGATAAGACACCTGGGAAGTCCAAAGAAAAATCTTTTTCAAGTTAAGAATGGGAAATATCACAGTGCAGGGAGTAAGCACTCTGTATAATGAAACTACGGATGGCTTAAAAATGGAAAAAATAAATAAATGGATAATTGACTTAGCTGGGATTGACATAACGCCAATTACAATTGCTATTAGTTTGGTAATTAGTATTTTATTCTTAAAAAGTGGTTTGATAACTGTACCAAATATGAAAAATTGACTGATACGGCCTTAGAAAGGGCCTACTAATGAAAATAAGAAAAATATTCAGTCACAGACAGAGGAATTTAGACCAGAACTTACTGCACCATTGCACAATGAAACTCAAGATGGGCAGCCCAAGGTTATTAGAAAATCAACCTTAGTTTATCCAGTTACCATACAAGAATGACCACAGAGCAATTAAAAGATTTAATACCTGTCGTTAAAAACAACACTGCTCTGGGTGTGATCAAGGACAGAGCAGCTTCAGCAGATTAAAAAGAAAGAAGTTCAGGAGAGACCAGAAAACAAGTATTTTGCAGACTTCTGTAAATGATCAAAGACCAAAGGTAAACGTATGATAAATGGCATTGTGACCGAAGGTTTGGTAGACACGGGCACTGATGGAACAACAATTTCATCAAAATCATGGCATCCAGATTGACCTCTTCAGGAGGTGCATATTTACTTTCTAGGGATTGGAACTTTATCTCAGGTAAAACAAAATACAAGGTGTGTCAAGTGTACAGGGCCAGAAGGACAGGAAGGGAAATCAAATCCATATGTGGCCAACATAGCAATGAATATATAGGGTTGTGATTTGTTACAGCAATGGAAAACACAGCTTAACATTCCTCCTACCTCAGGAACAAACCATAAAATAAATAATGCTTCTGAGAGAAATATTAAAAGGTACTATCAAGGACAAGGACAGACCATTCTGGTTGTACATAAACAGGAGACAACAGCAACTGATTTTTCAAAGATGCCAGCCTTTAAAATGGTTAATGACAAACCCGTGTGGGTAGAACAGTGGCCTTTGACATAATAAAGATTACAAGCACTAGAAAAGCTAGTTCAGGAACAGCCCAATGGTCAACATATTGAAGAGTTGATCAGTCCTTGTAATTCTCTTATATTTGTTATTTAAAAGGAATCTGGAAAGTGGAGAATGGTAACAGATCTGATAGCCATAAATAAGGTGACCCAAACAATGTGCTCTTTACAGCCTAGAATTCCCTTGCCTTCTTTATTACCTAAAGGACGAACCATTATAGTGATTGATTTAAAATACTGCCTTTTTACTACACTGTTACAAGAACAGGATAGAGAAAAGTTTGCCATCACAGTGCCTACTTATAATTCTCAACCTGTTAGAAGATACTAATGGAGGGTGTTAAACAGACCCACTTTGTGTCAATATTTTGTACAGCAGCCATCAGAAATAATCCATAAACAGTTTCCTCAATCTATAATTTTCCATTATATGGATGATATCTTACTGGCTCATTCGGATGCAGATAACTTAGGAAAAATGTTTGATGAAATAAAGATAATTTTTGCTTTGTTGAAGATTACAGGATATACATGTGGATTGTCTGAATCCAGAGCTTCACTATATCCTGGTCACACCATCTTCTACTCATTGTCCTACAGGAATTACTATTCATAGAGAAGGTACTGTCTTATCATGGATATTTTAACCACAAAAGCAGATTAAAAAGTTAAAGACCTATGATTTGAAAATTGAGACTTCACCAAATATCAGAAATAGAACCAGCGGAAATTGTGTTACCTTTTACTAACACTGAAATCGCCCCATTATGGGCAGAAAATGAACACTGGAAAAGAGCTTGCAGTAATTTCTTAAGAGAGATTATCAACAAATATTCCAAAAACAAGAGACTTCTGTTTATAAAAAGAACTAATTGGATTCTCCCTCATATAATAAAGTTAGCATCAATTTCTGGAGCTCCTACATTCTACACTGATGCAAACAAATCAGGAGAGACAGAAAAGTTAAGTAAAAAGTCAGGAAATTTAAGTAAAGTGGCTCAAAGCCCTTATGATTCTGTTCAAAACTGAGAATTATATGCCATTCTCATGGTATTGCTAGGTTTTCCTGAATATCTTTAATGTAGTTACTGACTCTCAATATGCAGAAAGAGCTGTTTTACATATTGAGACTGGTGAACTTATTCCAGATGATTCAGAATTAACTTTGTTATTTATTCAACTACAACAAGTAATCAGAATTAGAAATCATCCATTATATATAACACATGTCAGATCCCATATGAGTCTACCAGGCCCTCTAGCACAAGGTAATGATGAAATTGATCAACTACTAGTAGGAAATCTTTTAGAAGCCTCAGAATTTCATAAGAAACACCATGTTAATTGCAAAACTTTGAAGTTTTTTTTCTATTACTTGGCAACAAGCCAAGGAACTTATAAGAAAATGTCCTACTTGATCTTTGTATAACCAAACTCTGCTACCTGCAGGTTGTAACCCAAAGGGTACTCAAAGAAATAAAATTTGAAAAATGGATGTGTTTTATTCTGTGGAGTTTGGAAAAATTAAAATATGTGCACCATATCATAGATACTTATTCGGGATTTCAATGGGCAACTGCTTTAAGTTCTGAAAATGTGTAATTACACATTTATTAGAAATTATGGCCATTGAATAGGACTGAACTAGGACCCATGAATACAGCTAACAATGGTGTGGCTTGGGCAGTATATGAGGCCAGTGGCAGTGGGACCAAGATCTAACCCTAATGCATAAACTGACTTGTGGAGCCCATTCTCTATGGAGAGATACCTTGCCCAGCCTGGGCATGGGAGGGGGCCTTGGTCCTGTCTCACCAAGATGATGGGCCTCCTTCTCGGGGAGGCCTTCCCCTCTCTGAGCAATGGATGGAAGGTAGGACAGGCGGAGTGGAAGGAGAGGTGCCCAGCCAGCAGGATCAGTCGATGAGGACCCTGAGGGAGGGAGTGAGAATTAAGAGACAAGACACGTGAGAGATGGAGACAAGACAGTATCTGATCAAGTCTCTTTTAATGAATATAACAACAGGGTTTAAGTATGGAGAAATGAGGGGATGGGCCCAAGGGAGGACGTGAGGGAGGCAGACTGTCCTTCCAAGCAGGATGCGGGAGACTTGCTATAAGATAACTCTAGATAACCTGCTATACGATACCTGTGCAGCTGGGACTCTCTCTCAGGGTCAGGCTGCATCATGTTTAACAAGAGAACAGTCATAGGAGAATGGAAAATTACCAGTATGTTAGTATCTAAGAGAGTAGTAGGAAAGATGGCTGTTAAGATGTTAACTTTGCTCTGGGGTTCCCCACAGAGAGAAGGGATTGGAATGTTAAATAAACAAACAAACAAACAAATAAATAAATAAATAAATAGAGATACCGTTTTGAAAAAAAGAAGTTATGTCCGTTATGGGAATACCTGTACAAATTAAGACTGACAATACTCCAGCTATGTCTCTAGTAAAATGAAACAGTTTCTTTTGCGTATTACAACATAAAGCATATTACAGGTGTACCACACAATCCTACAGGATAAGCAGTTATAGAAAGATCTCATCACACTCAAAAAGATGTGCTCAATAAACAAAAAGGGGTAATAAAGATCCCCAGAGATAGATTACACAATGCTTTATTAACTTTAAATTGTTAAATGCTATTGAGAAAGGAGTGACATTTGATAATTTAAAAAAAAACTGCTGAATTAAGTCAGCCTGTATATTTTAATGATGTGTTGACCTCACAATGGAAACCAGCATATGTGTTATACTGGGGAAGAGGTTTTGCTTTTGTTTCCACAGGAGAAGAAAGACTATGGATACCATCAAGATTGATAAAGATTAGATTTGAACAGGAGTGACCTCATGAGTAAGGAAAAGTGACAATTCATCAGACAGCTTGGTCATTAATTTCAAACTAACTTATAAGACTAACAATTGATCAATTTCAATTGATCAGGTATGAAAAAATAATCATAATTAAAAAAAATTCGAGACAGGGATTCTTTGTGTATCTTTGTAGACCAGGATGGCCTTGAACTCACAGAGATCTGCCTGCCTCTGCCTCCTGAGTGCTGGGATTAGAGGTGTGCACCACTACCACCCAGCTGAAAAAATAATAATTGTTATTATTAAAAGATAATACTTTTATAGTCAAAAAAAATTTGTCTTAACGAATATATAACCTGCCAAAAAAGGAACTCCCCGGAGTTAGGGTTGGGACAGGGTTTTGGTTTTGTCTTTTCAGGAGAATAAAAGCATCCAACTAAGGAATCTAAAGACCATCAAAAAATGAGACATCTGAAGAAGAAAGACAAATCATTCAGAGAAAATGTCCCAAGAAAAGGAGCAAACTGGCCTAGTGGTATAGCACACGTCTAATTCAGGGCCATGAAAGTGAGTCCATTCCATCTGCCACAAGTTCAGAGAGATCAAATTTGTCTTATTATCCATAAGACATTTGTTTGGCGGCTATGGGATGTTTCGGCCTTGACAGTGGATGTCTCGATCTAAATAATTGGCTTAGGCCCAGTTGCGTTTAGTCTCCCTGAAGGCCAGATGGCAGGAATAGCTAACAAATACCTAGAGGATTAAGGGAAGTGAGTCTCTTTGCCCCTTACACATGATAATAGAAGACTTCTGCCATTTTGTCTCCACTGCTGGTTGAATACTTGAGATGGTGAGAGAATAAACTTGGGGCAGATTCATTGTGGATTGCATGGCTCTCCTGACAGCTGTTCTGAGTCACTGCTTGGATTCTTAACCCCTTTAACTAGCTTTTTCCCCCTCTCAGGTACGAACTGTGTGCTGCTTGGCAGCTCTGATTGCAGCCCCGTAAAGACAGCTTCGGACACTCCAACAGGGCAGAGTTTCATAAATCTTCCCAAATGTTTGTTTCTGCTGCTCTCTACAGACATATAAGGCAAATGGTCCCTTTTTGTGGTCTCAATTCAATTAAAAGTTTAAAGCTAGCTTTGGAGTTGGAGTGTGGTTCTTTCTCCTTCTCTAAACACATATGTACTTGTTAAAGGGAAATCCAAAATCTCTGTCTCATGTCAGAACAGCCACCTGGTATGGGATAGAAGAAAACAGAAAAGTATGGAACTATTCTATTGCCATTAATCTTATCATACTTTGATTTCAATTTGATTCTTCTTTTTGTTTTGTTTTGGTTTTGGTTTTTGTATTTTTTGAGACAGGGTTTTTCTGTGACTTTGGAAGCTATCCTGGCACTAGCTCTGTAGACCAGGCTGGCTTTGAACTCACAAAGATCCGTCTGTCTCTGCTTCCCAAGTGCCGAGACTAAAGGCCTGTGCCACCACCACCAGGCTCAATTTGATTCTTTAAAACTCTTCTTAAGGTAGAAATATTGTCTAAAGTTTATAAGATTATAGATATATATAATATATGTGTATGTATATATATATGTATGTATATTTTTGTCATGATATTAATGGTCATATACAGTATTAACTAAGTCTAGAAATAGGCTTCACCCAGCTTCCTGTATGTGATTTCAGGCGTGAGTCTGAAGTAGGTAACTAGGAACTAAGTTTGTGTACCCACTATGTATTTCTCAGATTGTGGTCCTTAAACCTCTCAGCATATAAATTTTAAGATTTCTGCAGTGAACTATGACCATTCCTGGCAGTGAACTTAGAGATCTCAAAGATGATGGTGAGGCTCTGCAATGATGAAACCACCTAGATTGTGATAACACCATTAAGCTGACAAACACCACCCAAAGATGAGCTTCAGATTACAACCTGCCCAGGACAACTTCAACACACTTAGCTGAGATGGTCCAGCCTCGTAGACTACTCCTGCCAGGGCTTCAGATAAGCCCTACACTTTCCCATCACACACAGACTGGACAACAAATGTGACAGCTAGCTTTCCCAGGACTTGACCATTATCCCAATTTTCTCAGGGCCTCCTAAAGATGCCACACCCCAGACAACAGGAAGTAATTTTAAAAACACAACACCCACATTCCCAAAAGGTGGGCTGGGTGGCTTTTGCTCATTTGATAGATTATGAATGTTTGTCATTGCTTAGGGGCGTTAGTTGCAAGTTGTTATTGGTCATGGTCAGGGAGGAAACGAAGCAAAGGAGGGTAGATTTAGGGATCTCTTTCTGAAAAGAGAGAAGGGTGATACAGGAATGATAGGATAAAAGAGTAGATTACTGAATCTACTTTTGGACTAAAAAATCAACTACTAGCCTTAAATGTTTTACATTGGTATGGATTTTTGTATATTGATACAAATTTAAGGTTGTGCTGTCAGGAGCAGATGTATCTCACTGTCATGAAAAGCCTTATGTTTTGCCATATTCCTGATGCCATATTCTGTAGCTCTCTAAAGTGTTTGAAGACCAGTTATCTATCTAAAATACATGAGGCTAAATAGAGCTTTTTCTGTCTACATCTGAACTCTTAATAGAAGTTGCATTGTTATCCTAATCATCCTAAATAGTTTTGTAATAGTAGCCTTCAAGCACTACAACTTTATATTACAATTTTAAATGAGTTACATAGGTACAGTACCTTATAGTATGTTGTAACAAAAATAACTTCAAGTTTGTGTGGCCTTGTGCACGCCTGGCAAGCACTGTACCCCTGAGCTTCATCCCAGCTCCTGCCCTCTCTTGTTCCTTTATTGGACATTCTCTTTTTTTCATCTTTTTCACCAAATCTTTTCTAAAATTTTAACTGTAAAAAAAAAAAACAAACAAACAAAAAAACCAAAACCTTCTTGTTATAAGCATTTTCCCACCAGCCTGATCCCACAGTCACATCAGCCCCAAAGTAACATGCAGAGACTCTATTAGTTATAAAGCTGTTGGCCAATGACCAGAGCTTCTTATTGGTAGCTCTGTCTTATCTATTAACTCATTTCTACCAATTCAAGCGATTCCACGTGGTCTTATCTTACTGGAGAGAGGGTCCAGACCTCTTCCCTCACGTCCTACATCTTGACTCCTCTTTACTATCTCTCCCAGAATACTCCTCGTCTCCTAGCCCCACTTATCTTGCCTTCCTATTTGTCAACAGTGATTTATTCATTAACCAATAAGAGAAACATATTTACAGAATGACATCTCCCATCATCTCCTCTTTTCTGTCTAAAATATAAAGAAGGGCTTTAACTTTAACATAGTAAAATATATAACAAAACAGTTATCAAATAAAAACTATAGTTAACAATATTTAGTCTAGCAAGATTTAAAGAAAATATTCCATCATCTATCTTATCTTTGTGAGTCTAAAGTCTTATATGTAACTTACCTTTAATCCTAACTAAGGAAAACTATAACCATAACTATCTGTCTTTAATTCCCTCAAAGACCACAGAAGGATAATATATAAACTCTAGAAATGACAGAGATGTCTCGCTACCTGGTCAATCACCTGAAGTTCTTCTGTAATGTTTCATCTTCAGCCAATGGCCATACTGTGTCTAGCAGACTCCTCAGCAAAGCAGGAAACTTTAAACTGTCCACCTGTGTTGGCAGTTTGTCAGTCACTTTTCTTTGTGTTCTGTAGACTGTCTGACAGACTCTTCCAAGAAGCAGGAACCCTGTAGCACTGTCCATCTTGTTTTAGCAGTCACTTTTCTGTGGGTCCTGCATGTCTACTTTATAAAGCATATAGTTAAACAATCTAGACAAGAGCAGTAGCTTGTCTAAATGGCTAGTATTGCCATATTGGAAGTAAACTCCATAATGTGTTTCTTTGATGTCCATCTTCCTTTGTGACGCAGGTGGTGTTGCCAGGAGCAGCTGTGCCTCACTGTCAAGAAAAACCCTAAACCATTTTAAATGCTATATTCTGTAGGTCTTTGAAAGGTTTGAAGAATGCCTATCCATGTGAAATATATCTCTATATATCTATAAAAAAACTAACAAACCTAACTATAATTTTTGACTATTGTAGGTAGCTATCTGTAATTTGTACTTAATTATACATTACATTTTAAAATGAGCTATAAAAACACAATACCTAAACAAGAGAAGAAATACCAATTTCCTTTTGTCAACTGTCCATCTCTCCTGTGGGTTCATCTGCAGTTTTCCTATCTTCCCAAACTTGGGACCTATTTCTTCCCTTCCTGCCCTCGAAGCTCTGCTCAGCATCCACACCCCTTTCTGTTCTCATCAGGACCGTCTTTTTTTGCTGAACACGTGGTTTCCCTGTGGTCTCCTTACCGCTGCTCAGTCTGCAATTTCCACCCTGCTGTCTTCTTTGAAGAATGAGTTATTTCAAAGACTGCTTTGACATTTCTGGATGGATGGGTTTTCTTGTGATTCCTCAAAGCTCCAGGCTATTTGCATCAGAGGATGTGGTCTGGATGACACGATTTATTTCAGTTTTGTTGAAACTTGCTTTGGCTTTCATGCTGCCCCATGCCTTGCTCATGGCTGACACTGAGTCCGCCTCGAGTCAGACTTATTATCTGTGTTCATCAAATCTTCTGGTGATAACTGCACTTTTTAAAAATTTATTATTGATTTTATATCC
The DNA here is from genome assembly GCA_030556225.1 of Cricetiscus sungorus. Lineage (NCBI taxonomy): Eukaryota > Metazoa > Chordata > Mammalia > Rodentia > Cricetidae > Cricetiscus > Cricetiscus sungorus. The sequence goes on from JANBXA010000734.1 coordinate 134,858,323, forward strand.
TGACTACAGTTTCTTCTCCTTCCTCTTCTCCCAGTCACTGCTGCTCCCCGCCCCCATCTTTTCCTCCTTTCTCTTCAGAAAAGGGCAGGCCTCCTATGGATATCAACCAGCCATTACATATCAAGTTGCAGTGAGACTAGACACCGCCTCTCCTATTAAGGCTGGACAAGGTAACCAGGTAGGAGGAAAGGGTCCCAAAAGCAAGCGACAGAGTCAAAGACAGCCCCTGCTCTCACTGTTAGGAGTCCCACAAGAAGACCAGGCTACACAACTGTAACATATGTGCAGAGGGTCTAGGTTAGTGAAGGCTCCCTGGTTGTTGGATCAGTCTCTGTGAGCTCCTATGAGCCCAGATTAGTTGATTCTGTGTGGGGTTTTTGTTTGTTTGTTTGTTTGTTTGTTTGTTTGTTTTGTGATGTCCTTGACCCCTCTGGCTCCTACAATCCTTCCCCCTTCTCTTCCGCAGGATCCCCCAACCTCAGCCTGATGGTTGGCTGTGGATCTCTGCTTCTATTTCCATCAGTTGCTGGGTAAAGCCTTTCTGATGACAATTGGGCTAGGCACCAATCTATGAGTATAGCAGAATGCTATTAGGAATGATTTCATGGACTATTTTTTTTTCCAGTCATGTCTGGTTCTATCCTAGGTCTCTCTGGGCTATCCAGCTTCTGGATGCTGGTGCTGCAGGCGGTGTCGCCAGGGATGGGCTCCCTCTCATGGCATGGGTCTCAAGCTGGACCAGTCATTGTTGCCCACTCCCACAATTTTCACACCACCTTTAACCCAGACATCTTGTAGGCAGGACAAATTGTAGGTGGGAATTTATGTAGCAGGGTTGGTGTCCCAGTCTCTCCACTGGAAGTCTTGCCTGGTTATAGGAGATTGCTGGTTCAGGCTCTGAATCCTCCATTGCTAGGCGTCTTCGCTAGGGCTACCCTCATAGATTTCTGGGAATTCTAATGCACTGGGTTTCTAGCTCATCCCAGCGGTGCCTCCCCGTCCCCTCCCCCTCCCCTCCCCCTCCCCTCCCCCTCCCCCTTCCAGTTGTTTTCCCAGTGCTCTCTTCTTCCACCTCCCCCAACTGACCTCTCCTGCTCCCATCCCTGCGTCTCCATCCAGCCCCCACCCCTGTCCACCAGAAACGTCTATTCTATTTGCCCTTTACCCTCCGGCCCCCTTATTACTCAGATTCTCTGGGTTTATGGATTGTACTGCTTTGTTTCTGGAACCCTCTATTTCGTTAACTATTTAGAAACATGAACTATTATTTCCCCTACTAGTCTCACAAGAATTGGACCAGTCAATTTTAGCTTCATTTATTTATATCTTTTATTACAACGTGTGTGTCCGTGTGTGTGTGTGTGTGTGTGTGTGTGTGTGTGTGTGTGTGTGTGTGTGTATGTGCACATATGTATGTGATTGTGTCTTCTGAAAAATTAGCTCATTTTATCAAATTTGTCAAGTGTATATTTGTGAGACTTTTTTGTGGTACTGAGGCAGGATAAAAACTGGGAAAATTAAGGTGGTACAGGAAAGGACTCCTTTAATAAAACACTGGCTTTGGGCTGGGGCAGCAGTTAAGAGCACTGACTGCTCTTCCAGAGGTCCTGAGTTCAATTCCCAGCACCCACATGGTGACTCACAACCATCTGTAACTGTAGTCCCATGAGATTTTATACCCTTTTCTGATGTTCAAATGCACATACAAAAAAAGCCACCTGTATGAGATAAAAAACAAAAAACAAAAAAACAGGTGAGATATTCACCCTGCCCGCACCTGTTGCATTGACCATGCCCATTGGGGTATGGGCATAGGTGTGGACGTGACCTGTGGGAGGCTAGGTTTAGGGTCCTGGACCCCAGCTGGTGTTTTTGGTTCCGGTCAGGTCATGGAGAGCAGCCTGGGTGTGGATCCTTGGAGCTGGAACTTGTGGGTCATTGGTTCCTCATGTGACTTCTCCCAGAATAAAATACATAACCCATATTTCATCCTCATCCCATGTGCCTTAATCTGTGCATCATTAGCTACCCACATACACAAATCACATAAGTAAATCTTTAAAATAAATCAATAAACAAAACATTGGCTTTAAGCTTCACGATCACCAATAGCAAGGGTCTGAGCTCTGGGCTCCCTCGGGGCTGGTTCTAGGTAGAGCTCACTTTCAAGTAGACACCTTTCTTCACCCCAGTCCTGGGAACAGTGTGGCCTACATTCAGGATGTGTCATCCTTCCTCTGTTAAACACCTCTCAAGCTTGTCTCATCACATAGATGCCCCCCACACACACACACACACACACACACACACACACACACACACACACACACACCATGGAACTTCTCACTTCAGGGAATGTGATCCTTACCATCAACTCGACAGGCTTTGTAATCACCCAAGAGACACATCTCTAGGCATTACTAGAGAGGCTGAACTGAGAAGGGAATGGAAGACCTATGCGGGACAGCACCATCCCATAGGCTGGGGCCCCCAACTACATAAAGGGAGAAGCAAGCTGAGCACCAGCATTCAAGCATTCATCTCTCCGCTTCCTGACTACAGGTGTGATGTGACCAGCTGCCTCAGGCTCTTGACACCATGACTTGCTCATGGTGATGGACTGTGCACCCTTGAACTGTGATGGGCTGTGTGTCCTTGAACTGTGATGGGCTGTGCGTCCTTGAACTGTGATGGGCTGTGTGTCCTTGAACTGTGATGGGCTGTGTGTCCTTGAACTGTGAGCCACAACAAACCCTTCCTGCCTTAGTTGCTTCTGTCGGGTATTCCCTCATAGCAAGGAAGAAAGCAATTAATACAAGAGAGGTCTCAGCTCACTCTTTCTCAGGTCTGAGCCACCACTCTATTTCATGTGTATCTACTGAAAGTGAAGCTCCACCATCATGACAGAAGGGACGCAAGGTGGCATGTCCACTTTAGGAACCAGTCTGGCAGTTTCTTCTTAAGTCAAACAAAGGCTTCCCAGGCAACTCAGCAATCTCCCAACTAGCTATTAACCTGAGCTCACCTGAGTGTAAACATTGGTAGCGGTCTCACTCATTGTAAAGAACAGAGAATGCCCCCCTCACATCCTCCAACAAGCCCACAGATCACCCCCCCATCCATCAACACAGTACCAACACACACAACATAAAGAAGTTGCCGGTGCTGAGGAGAACCAGGTTCCAAAGAGGGGGAGCTGTCTGGGTCCATTCGTATAGAGTCCTAGAAAAGGCAAACTAGGAAGGCAGAGTGGGTATCTGCCAAGTCTGGAGCTGAGAAGGGGGGCTACAAAGATATAGGGAAACAGATTGGGGAGGACTACCTTAGCTGTGCTAATGGGTAGGCCTGGCCAAAACTCAGAGGGGAGGCTGCAGATGTAGCTCAGTTGGTAAACTTCTTGCTGTCCTATCCCCAGTATTACATAAACCAATTACGGTGGTGCACGGCTGTAATCCAACAACTAAGGAGGTGAGGGCTGGAGAGTCTTCTACTAAAGGCCATCCAGGGCTATGTAGGGAAGTTGAAACCAGCCAGGGCTATGAGGCCCTGTCTCAAACAAATAATAATAATTACAGAATTTTATCCTGGAAGAAGAGGGTTCCACTCTATGTAAATTGGCTGTGTCTTCGAACAGAGAGGCTCCGGTTCACAGGAAGGAGGGGACAGCTGCCGGCCCAAGGCTCATTTGCCTCTCTTGATTTGTACATGCATTCCCGTGTGTGCGGGCAGCTACGTGTGTACACATATGCACACTGTGAACATGCCTCTGCTCTCCTGCCTGCCTAGTCGTGCACTTTGAGACACTGTGCATAATTCCAAGACAACCAGGTAAATACCATCAGGAACCTCAAAAAGAACACAGTTTGTAGAAAAGAGCACCCCCCCCCCATTTGGGCCTCCATACATAGCTGCTCCCCAGCTTCCTGGAGATCACATCGCTTTTCTCTGGTGACACTAATGACTATAATTAACTGGTATAAAAATGTGATGGACAGAAGGCAGCCAGCTGGGCCCACAGGCACAGAGGTGGTACCCTGTGACTCACCACACTTCTGAGGAGTCCAGGGGGCCTGTGGCTGACCAGGCTCCTGAGAGAGCCCAGCATATCTGAAGATGTTCCAGTGTGGGTGGCATTAAGGTCAGATCTTTGAGAAAGGGTTTGACTCGGTCCTCATCAGCATCCGCAGGGATTCAGGCCTGGTCAGCATCCACGGGGACTCAGGCTATGCCAGAGACCAAAATCTGCAATGCCAGTTTTATTGGCAGCTGACCAAATGGGGCCATCATAGAAGGGACTGACCATGCAGACACCTGCTGAGCCTCATGTCTCCTGCGACAGTGGGAGGGTCCAATTAGCCACTGTCTAAAAGGCACTTAGCACCTGTCCACCATTATCATTAGCGCACCCGCACCCATGTAACAGGTGAGGTCACCCTGGGTGCTAATGAGGACCTGTCCAGAGTCACACTGGTGCTGGGTTGCAAAATGGGCACACCGGGTCTAAAAGCTCACAGGAGAGCCCCTCCGGGAGCAAAGCCTTGCTGTGATAGAAGCTTCTAGACCTAGATGGGAATAAAGTATTATAAGGTTATGGCTGTGACTCCCCCATGCCCTTCCCATGTGTAAATTTGGCCATGATTTTAAACAGCAAGGTTCCAGTTCACAAGGACAGAACAGCTGCCTGCCCAGCACTGTGAGCACCTCTACCCCCTCCTACCCTCCCTTCCTCCCCACTACCCTCCCCTCCTCCCTGCTACCCCCTCCTCACTGCTACCCCTACCCTCCTCCCTTCTACCTCCTCCTCCCCGCTACCCTCCCCTCCTCACTGCTACTCCTCCCTTCCTCCCTGCTACCCTCCCCTCCTCCCTTCTACCCCCTCCTCCCTGCTACCCTCCCCTCCTCCCCGCTACCCTCCCTTCCTCCCCGCTACCCTCCCCTCCTCCCTGCTACCCCCTCCTCACTGCTACCCCTCCCTTCCTCCCCGCTACTCTCCCCTCCTCCCCGCTACCCTCCCCTCCTCCTCACTACCCTCCCCTCCTCCCTGCTACCCCCCTCCTCACTGCTACCCTCCCCTCCTCCCCACTACCCTCCCCTCCTCCCCGCTACCCTCCCCCTCCTCCCCGCTACCCTTCCCTCCTCCCCGCTACCCCTCCCCTCCTCCCCGCTACCCTCCCCTCCTCCCCGCTACCCTCCCCTCTTCCCCCGCTACCCTCCCCTCCTCCCCGCTACCCTCCCCTCCTCCCCGCTACCCTCCCCCTCCTCCCTGCTACCCTCCCCCTCCTCCCCGCTACCCTCCCCTCCTCCCTGCTACCCCTCCCCTCCTCCCTGCTACCTCCAATTTCCAGAGAACTCTGTGGCCCCTCATTTCAATGCACAGAGACCTCAGTCATGTAGCAGGGACAGGGCCCTGTCAGTCCTGCCCTCCTGCAGCTAATGCTCTAGTAGAGAGGGGGTTGGTAAAATTTAAACAGAAAACCCAATTGCAAGTTGCAATACAGTCTGTAGAAGAGACAAACAGTAGAGCCTGGAGAAAACCTCCTGTGAAAACACGCATGGAAGCTGACACTTTGTGGGTAAAGCCCAGAATGGTGTCCGGAACAGTGTCCATGTGGGGAGAAAAGAGTATGCTCACAGGTCTCAGGGTTAAAACCCATCCTGAGGGCTTAGGGGTGCATGAGACCCCAGGGACCCAAGGTGAAGAGAGAGAAGGGCAAGCAGTTAGCAATAGGCAGGGCCAGGTCACAGCAGCCCCTCCCCAGCTGAGCCCTGAAGTGTGACCACGCAGGCAGTGGATGCTGATGGGGTAGGGGTGGGGGTGGGGAGTGGGGGTGAGGGGTAGGGGTGGGGTAGGAGTCCTGGTGGCCTGATAAAAGCTGGGATGGGGTGAGTGTGAGCGGAAGTGAAGTGGCTTGAGGTGAGAGGTCATGTGCACACCAACCCGGGGGCCTCTCCCCCCTCCCTCCTCCCCCCCCCCGCATTCATTTCCTAGCTCTAACCACCTCTTCCAGGAAGTCCTTCCTAATTCTCCCACCGCCTGCCCATAGAGGAGACTCTCAGAGTGTCACACACCCTGCTGCCCAGTGCCACCCTCCTAACTACAGGATTAATAGCTTCAGCTCAGGGTGGAGTCTGGGACTGGAGAATGTGCCTAAAATCAGAGGTTTAGGACAAGCTGGTTCCAGAGGGGCCCTGTTTTCCAGATCCCTTAGGAGAGGGACTTGCTTCACATCAGGAGCCCCTAGGTTCCGTCCCCAGGCTCAGGGGACCACGCCTGACATCCCAGCACTCAGGAGGTTCAGAGTTATCCTCCACTACAAAGCGAGTTGAGGCCAGCCTGGGCTACATGAGACCCCTGTAAAGCCCAGCACTTCTGGTCCTGTCCCCAGATTAGGGGCAGCGTGGCCCCTTTCCAGCCATACTTAATCTTCTTCCTTAATTCTCCTGAGCTCGGTCCCAAGCTTGCCGCCCCCATCCAGACCAAAGAACCAGGCACAGCTCTGCCCCCAGGGTCCCCACCTGGAAAGAGAGATAGCTGAACTGGTGATGGTGGAAGGGGTGGGGGAGGGGATGACAGCGATGATGGTAGGGATGGGTGGCATTGCTGAGGATGGACAGTGGGGATGATGACGGTGATGAGGGAGGACCATGCTGCCTTCGTGAGTGCTTACCTCGATCCTAGTAAGGTACTAATCGCTTGATCCCCATGCCAGCCGTATGAGGTAAGAGTAATTGCTTTAATAATGGGTAATATTTACTACTTAGTGCATAGCAGGCATTCTCGGAAGAGCTTACAAGTGTCAACCCATTCAAGGCAGGAGCCATTATACACCCTGGTTTATAGATGAGGAAACAGGGAAATTTAACAGCTCACCTGAGCTCTTCCGGCCAGTTATTTGAGCTCATGTGCTCTGCTGCTCTCCGCAGGAGTTGCCTGGACCCCTGAGGAACAGGATGTCTGCCTTCTGCATAGACTGAGAAAGGCTTCATGATGGAGGCTCACAGTTTTCCAGGTGGGGCACGAGGCAGATTGGTGTTTCCCGTAAAACTAGGGTGATTGGGAGGGATGCTTGGCTTAAAGAGTGGGAAAAAGCTTGGTGCCAAAGGGGCCCAGCCAGGTTGGAGGACTTGAGCTACATCCTCAAGTCTGTGTGGATCCAGAAGCCCTGGCCTCTCCCCGAGCCAGCTGCTGAGAACTAGTCTAGCCCAACTAATCATGGGAGCGACAAGCATTCCTAAGACCAAGCCCTCAGCAGCCTCCCCCACCCCAAGAACGCGTGGCCCTGCCTTTCTTCCCTCTGTCACAGCCCAGACTTCTCCACCACCCCTCATAGTGCTCCCAGGCTTGGCATGTGTCTTCTTTCAAAAGTCACGATGCCCCGTCCCCTCCACAGGCTCAGTTCTGTCAGCCCGTCGCCAGCTCATCCCTGCCCAAGGAATCCTCTCACAGACACTGTCCTCCAGGAACCAACACACACAGCCTAACCACATCAGGCCCACCCAGAGGAGCTGCTGGCATTACCAATAGATGCCTCCCTCATTTGGGGCCTATATTGTAATGAGAGTGATAGACCCTGCTTCCCTTCCTGCTGGTCCAGCTTTCAGGTGTCCTGTGAGTTCCTTCAGGGCCGAAACCAAACCTTATCATTAAACGCAGGGCTGGCACTGCTTCCTGGACACTCCATAGGTGGGCCAGAATCATGAGCATGGATGGAGTTCTGTGGCCCACTCTGGGGCATCCCCTCACCCTATCTTCATGGGCAGCTCTATAGTTAAAGAGATTTCTACGTGGTCACCAGGTCTGGAGGTGACAGCAAGTCTGGCAGTCTCTGGTCTACATAGGCAGCCACCTTTCTCAGCCAACCAGAACCCCCTTCCAGGCGGCACACAGGAACTGTTTGGTAGACACTCAGACTCTGGCCAGGCCCCAGGACTCACCAATAGGAACAGTTCTGTACAGCTCTGTTCTTTGGGGTGGGGCCTTCTAGAAGGGGCTGATGGGAGATGCTAGTCTGTAAATATGTTTCTCATACTGGTTAATGAATAAAGCACTGTTGGCCAATAGGAAAGTAAGATAGGCGGGGCTAGGAGACTAGGAGGAAAGAAGAAGGAGTAAGGAGGAGTCAGCATGGAGAGCCTGGAGAGAACAGCATGCTGGCCCACTCTCCGATAAGATGACCACGTGGAAATACGTGGATAAGTAGAAATGGATTAATCATTAAGACAGAGCTAGCTGGTAAGAAACAAGTAACTGGCCAACAGCATTATATCAAATACAGAGTCTCAGCATGTTATTGGGGGCTGGCGTGGCAGCAGGACCAGGCGGTCCACGGCAGGGAAAACATACTCGTAACAAGGAGCATTTGCCATGACTGTGGGAGACAATGAATGACAGCTTCAGGATCTGAGAGTCCCACAAGTCCTCAGGGAACTGGTGTGCCTGACAGATGCTGGCCTGCACTTATCCCCAAGATCAGGTCTGGATCAAGGCCCACAGAGTCCAATCATGCAAAAACACAAGTTTCTGTCACTCTGTCCTGCCTGACAGCCAATTTGGACAACAGCAAGCTGCACGTGGTCCAGACCCACCCAGTGCTTCTCTGCTCTTTCCGCATGGCCTCCACATACACGAAGATACCCAAGACTCTCAGTCCATTATGCAGGCGCCCACAGGCCATAGATACTCACTGAACAGCTAGAACATGGTCTGGAGCCCAGGTCAAGAACCTGTGACATACACACAATACCAGACCCTTAGCACAGTCTCCCAGTGGCACCAGGCTGTGGGCCCCACTTGCAGAAACACTCAAAGGCCTCATTCATGACAGAGTGTGGTCCAGGCCTAAACAAGACAAGGCACCACATCTGAGTGACCTGTCCTATTCAATATCTGGAGTGAGACCTGAGGAAAAGCCCATGAGTGTCTGGGAGAGATAGCTGAGTCCAGCTGAACGTCCCCACCCGGTACCCTGCCATCATAAAGAGGGTGATGGGCATAAGGATTGACACTTGGAACCTGGAGCACCCTCCACTAACCTAGGGAGGACTCGGGTCATGAGGCCAAAGCCTCTGTAAGGTCAAGGAGAAACGATGGCTTCGACAGCAAGGATGCCCTCCAGTGGGCTGAGAAGGAGTGGCTTGGGACACACAGCAAAAGGCACTGGGCAGGGGGCAGCTCCAGCAGCTGGTGAATGACCCTCCACCCCCAGGCACAGATCTGCTGGGTAGTGCTGAGTCACAAGTCATTCCTTCCAGGGGCCCTGTGTGGCTTCCTTATGAGGCCCCATCACATCCTTGTGACCGACCAGTCACTCAGTCACTAAGCACATTACTCACTGTCTAGTTAGAGGCCGGAGTAGTGGCGGAGGGTGGTAGGACTTGACCTTGTCCCACACAAACACTCACCCTCCTACCAATGGCAACTCCACGCCGCCCACCTCCCCCGTTGCTACTTCTTCTTTCCTTGCTAGAATAGGACCCAGTATCCAGGTTAAAGGGCTCACCCCCAGTTAGGATTGGGTCCTTCCTCTATGCTGACAGCCCAGGACTCTGCCTGGGCAGAAGTGAGCTGGCATTCAGAGAAGACGGACCTGCCCCCAACAGCACCAGGGACCTTCTAGGCTCCTGCCCCAAGATGCTAGATAAGCTTCTCCTATTTGGAGTCACTGTGGAGCCCCACGGGGTGAGTACAGCCACGGGGCACAGGGCCGGAGGCAAACTGTGACTCAGCTGTGGGACCCCAAGCAGTCAGCTATCACCACCCCACCCACAGCCAGAGCCTGCAACCACCACCTGCCCTGAGGGGCTGGCAAGGAATAAATGATGCAATGTTTGTGGAGTGTTTAACTCGGGCCAGCCCCCGTGAGTGGCCCTCAAATGGGCCCTGTTATCATCATTAAAAAGGAATCATGAGAGAGGACCACGCCTTGTGCCCGGTGCTCTAGTTTACAAAGCATATTGTAGAGCACAGAAGCCAAGAGGAGGCCTTATGAGGTGACAGCGATGGAGGCTCTCTGCAGACTCCAGAGACACACACTCCTGGCCTGGCACAGTGTCCCGCTCCCAATCTGGCAAGTGACAGGTCTGTGCTACACCCGATCCTTAAAAGCAGGGTGCCTGGAACACATTACTCCGTTCTGTCTGTGAAATGGGAGAACAGTAGCTCCCACACTGCAGGTGATACACGGGGCCAGACCTATCCACCTTCCACGTAGGTGCTCACAGGCCCGCCATTTGCTGAGAGACTGCTCTGTGCTGCCTGTTGACTAAAAATGTCATGTTTCTGCCTGTGACGACATTGTCAGATGGAGGGAGCCACGCATCAGCCTGGGGCCCTGGGAAGACAGGAGGAGGAGACTAATTGGTAGGTGTGCTCGGAATCATCACTAGCGGAGACAGGGGAACAGCTTGGGTGGTTGGAGGAGGAATCCAGCACCGGAGACTCCAACAGAAGCCTCAGTCACTCACAGCCTAAGAAGCCTCCAGGGCTGCCCTTCCCCTAAAGGAAATTGACACGAAGGAACATACGTGTGTTTCTTTGAGAATCCTTTTTCCACATCTGTGGCGAGTGGTGTAACCAGTGTTATGTCAAGTTGTGTGAGAGAACACGTACAGTTTCTTTGTTGTGTCCAAGCAAGGAAGAGATGAAAAAAGGAAGGAGGAAGGGAGGGACGTCACTTCCCATCCCCCCTGTCTCCCTCATCATTAGCTAGAATGCAGATGTGATAAAGGGACCTAGGCAGCCATTTTAGATCATGAGGTACCAGCCAAGTATAAGGTGGGTGGAGCAATAAGAGAGAAAGATTCTGGGTCCCTAGCACATCCGTCTGTTATGAGCAGTTTTCCCCAAATAACACACAGAGACTCTGTATTAGATATAAAGCTGTTGGCCAGTTACTAGTGTTTCTTATTGGCTAGCTCTGTCTTAACTATTAACCCATTTCTACCAATCTAAGTATTTCCATGTGCTCTTACTGGAGAGAGGATTCGGACTTCCGCTCTCTTGGTCCTACATGTTAACTCTCCTCCTTCCTCTTCCCAAATCCTCCTTGTCTCCTAGTCCCACCTGTCTTGCTTTTCTATTGGCCAACAGTGCTTTATTCATTAACCAATAAGAGAAACATATTTACAGAATGACATCTCCCGTCATCAGTCATTTCCCTCACAGTTCTAGGCAACACGAGTCCCACTCTGTCATCCCTCTCTTATTAAAGTTATTGCCTTTCTGATCTTTATGACAACAATTACTGACAGCCATCTGACAACCCATTTGGAAGGATTATTTGCTGTCTCTCCTTTAAAAAAAATGTATCAGTGCTGGACAAATACAGGTTTTTGTTTTTTCCTAAACAGTGAAGGGTAACAGCACAGTGTCTACCCTGTGCTGGGTAGCCTAAGTATGTACAGATATGTACTAGCTAGACTTATGTCAATTTGATACAAGCTATAGTCATTGATGAGAAGATTCCTCCGTAAGATTGGGGTGTATGCCTTTTGAAACAGGGTTTCTCTGTGTATTCCTGGCTATCCTGGAACTTGCTCTGTAGACCAGGCTGGCCTCAAACTCATAGAGATCCGCCTGCCTCTGCATCCCGAATGCTGGGATGAAAGGCCTGTTCGGCCACCACCCAGCAGTGCTATAGCTTTTATTTTATGTTTAATTAAAAAAAAAAAAAAAAAAAAGCTTGTTGTACGCCTGGAATGACTGACTCATAATAAATATCATGTATTAAAAAAAAAAAAAAAAGATTGGGCTATAGGCAAGCCTGAAGAGGATTTTCTTAATTAGTGATTGATGGGGGGGGGGGTCCCAGTGTGGGTGGTGCCATCCTGGGCTGGTGGTCCTGGATGCTATAAGAAAGCGGATTGAGCAAACCAATGAGTAGCACTCCGCCGCGGCCTCTACATCAGCTCCTGCCTCCAGGTTCCTGCCATGTTTGAGTTCTTGTCCTGACTTATTTCAGTGATAGACTGTGAACATGGAAGTGTAAACCAAATAAACCCTTTCCTCCTGCAACTTGGGTCATGGTGTTTTGCCACAGCAATAGTAACCCTAACTAGGACAAGATGCTTTATGGTCTTCAGGCCTGTTTGGGCTTTGGTGTCATGACATCATCTGGGCACCCATGCCAGTGCCCACCTATTTACTGAGGTGTACAATTCCTGACAGACTTGTGTATGAAAAATACCTCAGTGTTAGGCGTTGTGTCCATGTGCAAACACATTAGATAGCAACAACACAGCCGGGCAGTCTGTGGGGGCATGGACATCCTACAGTCTGTCATTGACCGAAAACATCGTTAGCACAGGCACATGGTTGAGTTTGATGCCGATGGACTTGGGTTTCCCAGGATACAGCACCAGTTTAGGAGACCAGACAAGAGCAGGGTGTGGCTCAAGCTCTTGTTCCCTCACTGATGCTAACCTCCACAGTCCATGACCTGTTCCATTTCAGATCTGCCAAGCAAGATGTATTTGCCTTTGAGCAAATCAGTGGGGTGGGAGGGAGCTCTCAATTGCCCCCAACTCTTTCCATCTCTCACTGAAGCTTCCAGCTCTAGCTACTGATTTAACACTCTGTCACTGAAAGGATCTGGGGACATCGGTATCTAAGTGGACTCAGGTCTATGACATATGGTTTGTGACCCACCTTAAAAAAAAGTCTTACATGCAGGGTAAAAAGGGCCAGTGAAAAACACCCTGGCCCTGAGACCAGAGCCAAGGAAACAGCCCCTACTTCTAACCAACCCAGGAATTGAAATCCAACAATCCCAGAGCATAAAAAACAACAAATCCCTGAGCACAAAAAAACAACCAATCCCTGAGCATGAAATCCAACCAATCTCTGAACTTGTCCCAAGTTCAGGAATTGAAATCCTACCAATCCCCACCCTGAAAAATCTCCACCTTGGAAAGCTCTGCCCCTAAAAACCGTATATAAGCTTTGTTCAGTTTGGCGCTGTCCACTCTGGCAGAGGCAGCCACTCTCCTGGATTCCTCTCTCCCAATAAATCTGGGTGAGGTTTATTGTAATGACTTTCTTCAGCAGGAACGGAGCAGAGCTGTAACAGCTCTTGCTGGAGTTGAGCAGAACTGCTACATTTCTGCAGGGAAACTCCCTCATCAGAGCAGAGCAGGAACAACCCCCACCCCACCCCACCCCAGCACAGCAGAGCTGTAACACTCTGACTGGGGGAAACTTTCCCTTGCTGGAGCAAAACCATTACACTCCACGGAAGCTGAGCAGAGCTGTAACATTTCTCCTGAGCAAAGGGGAGCAGGGCTGAGTTGTAACAACCTCACTGGGGAAACCCTTCCAGAGTTGTTACAGACTTGCATTAGGGAAACCTTTCTCAGAGCAAGGACTGTAACACTTTGCTGGGGACACCATGCCCCACTGGAACAGAGCCTTAACACTTCTGTTGGGATACCTTCCCCTGCAAAGCGGTTACACTTACATCATGTAGCTGAGGCTAGTCCAACCCCACTACATAGGCAAGGATGACCAGCTAATCTTCCTGCTTCCACCCCTGAGTGCTGGGATCACAGGCTCACACCACCACCTGGGAGTAAACTCCAGTCTTTCTGTATGCTAGGCAATCTCTCTACAAGCTGAGAGTAACCCCAGCTGGCTTCCTTATTTGTAGTACTTAAAATAGTGGTGTCTCTGGAGTGACTTAGACTTGATGGAATACTCCTCCATCTTCACATTTTGCAAATGAGGAAACTAAGGCCTAAGTCATTGAAAGATGCAGGTGCAAGAGGACTGCATGGCTGGTGTTGGTGGCACACGACCTTAATCCCAGCACTCAGGAGGCAGAGGCAGGCAGATCTCTGTGAGTTTGGTCTACAGAGCAAGTTCCAGGACAGCCAACATTATACAAAAAAACCCTGTCTCAAAAAGCCAAAAAGAAAAAGGGGGGTCACTGGTGTGGGTCACTGGGCTAAGGGGGGTTATTAATGACAGGATAGACAATGCAGCAGGAGCTCTGAGAAGAGCAACTCGGGGTCCACAGGGTAGAAGCAGTGTGGGGTGGGGAATCTGTCCTGAGAGAACGCTGTGTGTTCACCAATACCCACTGCGATGTAAACTCCCCTCCCAGAAGGAGTGCCCTGGCCCCTGGGAGTCTTAGCTGGGGTTGCACAGCTGGTGTCTCAGTAGGTGCCTGCCAGTGTCCCTGAGAGGAGGAGGGCTGCAGATGTAGTCTGAGCTGCAGCTGGATTCTCACACCGTTCTTACAGCCATGTGCCTTTAACTGGGGACAGGCAGCTGGAACCTCAACAGGGGCATCTTGTAGCCATCACACACACACACACACATACACACACACACACACACACACACACACACACACACACATACACACACACACACACACACACACACACACAGACACACACACACACACCTCACACACACACAGACACACACACACACCTCACACACCTCACACACACACATACACACACACACACACACACAGACACACACACAGACACACACACACACACAGACACACACACACACACACACACAGACATACACACACACAGACACACACACACCTCACACACACACATACACACACACACACACATACACACACACAGCCACTTCATCATTCTGTCAGTCACTTCATCATTCTGTCCTTCAGAGTTAGCAAACATCTTCCTGTTAAAGAAGTCAAGAAATGGATGAGGCAAAGAGCCCCTCGCATACAGGGAGGGAAACTGAGGCCCCCAAAGAGGGATCGCAACCTTAGAGAGGTTGGGGCACAGTGGAGCGAGGTCACAGACCCTCTCCCACACACCTGCCCACACGGCATATCACAGAAGGAAACAGCCACAGCAAAACTGGTCTTGCCTTTCCTTGTAATGCAAAAATCATTACGTGGCCCTCAAGCTCTGCCTGCCTCCCTGGAAAGCACTCCGGGCAGCTGGCAGGGAAAGTTGAGCCACGAGCCCTGACTCACTCTCCGTCCCAATTACCAGGAACAATTTGGGAAGGGCTTGTTTCTCCTGGAGCCAGGAAGAACAACTTCAAACGAAAACCACAGGGGAGTGCAGCCCTTTAACCAGGAGGCAGCTCCTGTGCTGCTGTGTGAGAAGGGAGAGGCTGCGGGGCCCACCCAAGGGCCCTCAGGGCTTCTTCTGGTCCCAGCCTCCACCTTTAAGCATCTTTGAGGAGCCATCACCCATCTGTGGCAGCTGAAGATGTTCCTATGACACCACTGTCTTCCAGTTACTGTGACAATCCCTTTAGGTCCCCAGATACAGGGACTGGATCTGCCTGGCCCGTCGCTGGGTCCTCGGGATGGGGCCTGGCACACAGTGGGCACCTTAAGAAGTGGCACTGAATGACCAGCTGCTTGCTTCTGATTTCCTTTACAATCCTCTCCTCGTGGTTTCTCGCTCCAGGGATTTGAATTCTTATTTTATAGATGAGGGATAGGCTCAGTGGAGGTGTGCTAACCGTGACCTGGCTCTCCCCAGTTCACCCTCCTCACCCCTACTGTCCCCTCCCTGATGTCCTTACAGTCTGTACTCACATACCAGTGTCCACAGTTCTGTCAATCAGGCCTCCTTATAACCAAGAAGCCAGGAAAACCACTCAGGAAGAGGAAGGGCCTTCTGTGGCTGCTGGTGACAGGCACCTGAGGACCTAAAGAACACATCTCTCCCAACAGTGTCACCCTGAAAACCAAGCTGTCAGCTCAAGAGCCTTGGGTGACATCCAGCATCTAGTATTTCCTGCTCAAAAGGAGCAAAGCTGGAAAGTGACAGCTCGAAGGACACGGGCCACCAGCCCATCTTACCAAGTGGATCCTGAATTCACCAGCCTAGCTTTGCGTGAGGAGTGAACACCGCACCCTCAACTTCAGCCGCACTGCTGATCAACCTGAATCAAGCTAACCCACATATCCCCGGTCTCATTCCAAGTCTTTTTCAGCCACCAAAGCTCCCCCCCCCCACTTTGAATCTAGAGAGTCTCGGTATTTCTTGCAGCCGTCTTAGGAACCCAAGAGTAGAGTCTGCCTGAGAAAGGGGGGAGGGGAGGAGCTGACTTTAAAGCTGTGAAATTGGACCTGGAGCTGCTGAATCAAGCCGTGCCTGAGACAGTAAATACCCCCATGAGTTAATGTGAGGGTCACCCCCATGAGTTAATGTGAGGGTCAGGGGACAATGTCTCCGTTCTCAGAAGTTATATAATTGTCTTAGAGGACTGCTGGGACCCCTTGCCCGTGAGCCTTGGCCCAGTCTGTATAAGTCAGAGCTGGAGTGAATGGATTTGGGAGGAGGGGCCACTGGGTGCAGCGTGCTTCCAGCCTGGGGGAGGGGAGGGAGCATGGGATGGGGCAGATTGCTTGCCCTGTGTGCTAGGCAGAACGGCCATCTAAGAGGCCCACCCTAAGCTAAGTTGGTAGACTCTTTACCTAGCAAAAATTAAGCCTCGGATTCAAACCCTAGCAGTACTACTACTGGCCCTGGTAGCCCGTGCCACAAATGTCAGAGTTTGAGAGGTACCAGTGGGAGGATCGGAAGTTCAAAGCCATCCCTGGTTACATATGGGATTCAAAGCCAACCTAGGCTCCACAGATCCTGCTCCTCACCTCTCCCCACCTCACCCCCCAAAAAGATGTCTAACGCCTAATCCCTGGTATCTTTGAAGCCTACAAAGGGGATTTTGTGATTAGGACTAAGCCTCCAATACTTTAGCCAAATGGTGGTGGTGCACACCTTTAGCCCCAGCACTCAGGAGGCAGAGGCTGGTAAATCTCTGAGTTCATGGCCAGCCTGGTCTACACAACGAATTCCAGGATAGCCAGAGCTACATAGAGAAATCCTGTCTCACCAAGAGGGTACAAACCTGACCACAGCAGGGTTTGACAGCAGAGACACCTTTCTGGGTGTGGCAGAGTAGTGACTGCATGGCAGGACCCAGGGTTCACTCAGAGGTTGGACGGAGGCTCCACGCCAGGGGAGGAGGGGGCTCTAGGAGCAAAGAGAAGGGCTTGCTCAGAGGGAGACAGTGATTGTGTAACCAGAGAGACCCCAGTTGGAATTTTGCCACCCCCAAAACTACCACATAGACAGCAAATCTGTGGGTTGTATTACAACAGCCATAGAATTGAATATGGGTACCCAGGCTCGCCTTCCTCAGTTGGGAGAGCGGAGGAATCCTACAGCATCCATGTGAGCGCAGCTCCAACTTCACCAAGCCTGAAATCCAAACCCAGGCTTCCAGCAGGTGCTTGCTGTGGGCGGCCCAAGGGCGTGGCCCCTGCCTGCTCCCCAACCAGCCGTGGAGCCCAGTACCACCTCATTCCTCATTTGGACCTTGATCTCAAGCCAGGCAGAAACAGTAAGGATTAAGAGAACTCTGACAGGGACTGGAAGGAACGAGGGCAGGCGAGATGCCAGCTGCAGCCAGACTGCTGGGATAACTGGAACTGTCAGGCCCAGAGCCTGAGCCCAGCAGCCCTAGCAAGCTAGGCTCAGCCACTCGTCCCCAATATGCTAATTAAACATAGACGCAGCATGCAAAGCAGAGAAAGAAAATTTACTCCATGTGGCCACTTTGGGGGAAGGAATTAGGAAGACTAGTGACCCCCCCCCATCTATTTTCAGTTCCTAATTTGAGTTATAAATAGAGGGGGAGCCAGAGAGGTGGCTCAGCAGCTAAGGGTCCTTGCCACCAAGCTGGGCAGCCTGAGTTTGATTTCTAATAGTAGAAGAAGAGAACTGACACCTGAAAGTTGTCCCCTCGCCCTCACATATGCATCGTGGGTAGTCTGAGTGTGCGCCACTTAAATAGAGGGATGGAGACATACACAACTTAAGTCCTAGTCAAGGTGTGGCCCGGCATCACTGACCATCCTTGTCTGAGCTTGTCTGTCGTGTAAGGTGGTCTGGCAAATTGTCAGAGGGCGTAGCACCAGCCTTTTCCTTCTCCCGGTGTGAAACCGCCAGGCAAAATTTGAATTCCTTGGGGACAATCGTATTTTCATTCCTGCCAGGGCAGTTACACTGGGGGACAGAAATGAGCTCTTCAAGGAGCAGCTCAGTGGGCATCATCCGCTTTGGCTCTGGGATCCATGAAGGCGGTGAGGTCCAGTCTCAGTTAGTGACCTGCAGGATGGGGAGCAATGCAGAGCCATCTGGCATTAGAGATGTTGTTGCAGTATATACGGTCTCACTCTTTCCTTCTCCTCCCTCCCCTACTTCCTCATGGCTGAACTAGGGAGTAAGGAGATAGCTTCATGCCTCCCAGAGCTGTCTATGAAGCACCAGGTGAATAATGCCATAAAATAGTAATCGAGGGCCATGGTGTCTTTAGTCTCAGCACTTGGGAAGCAAAGGCAGGCAGATCTCTGAGAGTTCAAGGCCAGCATGGTCTACAGAGTGAGTTCCAGGACAGCCAGGGCTACACATAGAGAAACCCTGTCTGGAAAAAAGGAAGGAAGGAAGGAAGGAAGGAAGGAAGGAAGGAAGGAGGAAAGAAAGAAGATGGAAGGGAGGAAGGAAGGAAGGAGGAAGAAAGAAGGAAGGAAGGAAGGAAGGAAGGAAGGAAGGAGGGAGGGAAGGAAGGAAGGAAGGAAGGAAGGAAGGAAGGAAGGAAGGAAGGAAGGAAGGAAGGAAGGAGAAATAGTTATCAAGTGTTAGAAAGCCATGACTGGGACACCAGGAAGGCTGTCACCAGCTCCTACAGCCCCATCCACACACTGTCATCTGCTCTGACTACTCAGGGCACCACGTAAAAGCCCTAGCACACACCAGTCCTTTCTCGGCCACAGCTTGGTCACCAGGGAGAGAGGAGGGGAGGGAAGCTGAGGCCCAGGGGACAAGGTCCTACTTCCCAGGTCAAGCAGAACTGGGTGACCAGGGCCCCTTGGTCCCAGAATTATTTATGAAGTCCCTACTTTAGACCCAACACTTTTTATAGTTTTTACATTTTTAGTTTGTATTAGCTCATCAGCTCACTGCCCTCTGTGTGTGTGTGTGTGTATTGTGTGTGTGTTGTGTGTGTGTGTGTGTTGTGTGTGTGTTGTGTGTGTGTTGTGTGTGTGTGTGTGTATTGTGTGTGTGTTGTGTGTGTGTGTTGTGTGTGTGTGTGTGTGTGTGTGTGTGTGTGTGTGTGTGTGTGTGTGTGTGTGTGTATGTGTACACTATTATTGGTCTCTACTTTCCAAAGGAGGAAGACACACCCCCAGCATAACCCAGACTGACCCAGCAGGAGCCAGAAGGTAGAGCCTGGGACTTGGGACTCCAGCATGAACACGGTGCTCCTCAGCCTTGGGGAGCTGCCTAAGATGCAGTCTGGCTTTACAGGTCTTGCAGGGCTCCTGAGGCTGCACCTCCAGCCAAGTGACTCTGGGGAGATGCAGGATGCTGGTCCTCAGAGGACCACACTTGTTGGAGTGACCAGGATCGCCACTGAGTCTGTTCACTGCTCAATCTCACTTCCTGTTGGCGCTGGGGGATCAAACCCAGGGCCTTGTGAATGCCAGGCAGGTGCTCTTGTATTTTATCCTGGCCCTGTGACTATGAAGCTGAAAGATGAGGTTTACATGGGTCTTTTAAGGAAGCTGGGGCTTAGAGAGTTCAATTTGTGGAGACCAGGGGATGGAGGTAATTGGAACCAGAGTCTGTGTGTGATGGCTGCACCACCCACTAGGGGAGGGGGGCAGTTTGGGCCGGGAAGCACAGCTCTCCCTGGAAGACATCCGTCATGCAAGTCTTCTCTCCTACAGGTCCCTGCCCTGAACTAGAATGATGGCATTCGTCACCACCAACCTCACAGCCAGCCTTGATTCACATAATCCCCGCTAAGTACTACTGCCAGCTCATGCCACTGGTGATTGTCACGGTCACTACAGGGCCAGGTGCACATGACTTGTCCCGCTCACAACGCACGAATCCCCCTCCCAAATCCTAGGACTTCAGGAGGGAGGCCCCACCCCCACCCACACCCACACTATGCCACAGCAAGAATGACTTCATTCCAGGGTCACCTGGGGAAAACAAGGCCCAGTAGAAAGGAACTTCCTATAGTTGGCAGAGCTGGTCTCCTGCAGAAGCCCTGGTGAGTTGACTGTCTGGCTGTTCTCCGTCTTCTGCTAGAGACTAGAGGGGTGGTCTGGGGGTCACACTCAAGCCTCACAACTTAGGCTTGTGCCTGGATCACAGTATTCACTGAATCCAGCCCTTTGAAGGACAGCAGAGACCCATAGTGAACTGGTAAAATGGGAAAATTGTGGTCTAAATACTTAAAAGTGAAGGATAGGAAATTCTGGAATTTATGGGTGCTCTACAGCCCTTGGTATTTATGAAACTCATTATTCATTTTTTTAAAAGATTTTTTCTATTTTTATTATGTGCATGGGTATGTGATTATGGGTGTGCACTCTTTGTATGTGCAATAACACAGTTGCACACAGACACATAGATACACACAAACAGGCACACACAGATACAGACACACAGAAACATAGATGCACACAGACATACACACAGCAATACAGACAGACACAGAGAGATATATGCAGACACGCAGACATACAGATACACAGGCATACAGACACACAGACACACACAGATGCACACAGACACACACAGATAGATACACACAGACACACAGAGATGCACACAGAAACATAGATACACACAGACATACACACAGAGATATATGCAGACACGCAGACATACAGACACTAGACACACACAGATATACACAGACACACACAGACACACACAGATAGATACATACACAGATGCTCACAGAAACGTAGATACACACAGAGATATAGTCAGACACACAAAGATATATGCAGACCTGCAGACATACAGACACACAGACACAGATACATACATACACACAGACACATACAGATGCACACAGACACAGATACATTCAGACACACAGAGATACATACATACACACAGACACACAGACATACAGACACACAGCTGATTCCTGCCATTTCTCTGTAAACTTCCCCGATTGTGTGGGGAGGTCTATGTCTCTTGGAGCGGTTCCCATGCCAGCATCTGCTAAGGCTGTGCCTGCCTGCTTCAGATCTCATCATCACTCCCCTGTCCTCACAAGCCCTTTGGCAGCTCTGGAAGGTGGCAACCCTCCCTTCTGCTTGAAGCACTCTCTTTCATGAGCTGTCTCAGCCAGGCACAGCTGGGATTCCCTCCCTGGAGCTTCTAAGCACAGGAGGTTCCAACACATCTGGCCCTGGCCAGACACACATCCCTGCTTACACGAAGGGAGAGATGTAGACTCAGCCCAGACCCGGGAGGAGGGGTACAGTGTTAGGGGGTGTGGCTTAGTGGAGTAGACCCTGGGGGGCTATGTGCTGGAACAGAGCACAGCACTTGGGAATGTGGCTCCATAGCACAGACCCCAGGACGGGTGGTTCAGTGGTACAGTGCCTGGAGCCATGGTTCCATGGCACAGCTTTCCTTACATGCAAGAGGCTCTGTATCAGTCCCTAGCACCCACTGCAAAATAGTAAAGACTAGGATGACCAAGTCTACACTTTGCCACAAAGTTTTTCCTGACACAGTTTCAGATGTACCCCAAAGTGCAAGAATTATACAACAGCTCCCCAGTTACCCCACTCACATCTCCAGGGTCCCCAGATTCTAACATTAGCATCCTTCTCTCCCTCCCTACCCCTCTTACATTTTCCATCTCTTTCTCTCTTCCTCCTCTGTCTTCGTCTTTCTACTCTGTGTGTCTATCTTTAGACTTACATTTCATATATAGTATACTTTTAATAAATTATGTATTTTCATTGGTTTGATTGAGAATGGCCGCATAAGCTCACACTTCTGAATAGCTGATCTCCAGTTGGTGGAATTGTTTGGGAGGGATTAGAAGGTGTGGCTTTGGTAGCCATTCCAAGCTCTCCACCACCACCATGATGGTCACAGACTTTGCCTTTGAAACCATAATCTCCAAACAAGCTCTTCTATAACTTGCCTGGTCCATGGTGTTTTACCACAGTAGTGAAAAGGTGACTAAGACCTTATGTTTTGTATCTTCTGTATATTAACTCAAACCACCTGCTAGTTGCAGTCATGACAGCCTTCATCAGGAAGGGTTCTTCCATGAAACCAGAGGACGTTTAACATGGCACCCTATTCTACCCACAGAATTGCTTCGGCAATTCTCAGCATAGTCTCACTGTAAGCCAGAGACAAACCCAGGTCATGAGCGCAGTGAATAATGGCTTTCTTCCATACCTTTGCAGCTGGACACTTTCTCAGCTTTGTATTTCAAGGCCTGAGTGATAAGGCAAGTCCTGGTGAGTTGTGGTATGGGGTCTATTTGGAGCCCACACAACTCATACACCAAGTCAATGCAGATGACAATTTTTATCGTAAACAAGCCACTAATGATCAATCAGTATTGTGGAATATTAGTTTAAGATGTGTTACATATGTTTATGCTGAGGAAAATTTGTTTAACGATGATGTAAAGATGTGTTGCATTCTTTTATGTTGCCTTTGTTTAATTCTGTAAAGCTGTGTTACTTTGCTTGCCAAAGTCCTGTTTGGTCTAATAAAGAGCTGACTGGCCAATAGCTAGGCAGAAGAGGGATAGGGGGGGTTGCCAGGCAGAGAGAATAAGTAGGAGGATAAATCTAGGGAAGGGCGAGAAGCAAGAAAAACAGGAGAGGAAGACACCAGGGACCAGCCACCCAGACACACAGGCAGCCACAGAATAAGAAAGATATATAGAATAAAGAGAGGTAAAAAGCCCAGAGGCAAAACATAGTTAAACAGAAATTAAATAATTTAAGTTAGAAAAGCTGGCTTGAAACAAGCCAAGCCAAGGCCGATCATTCACAAGAATAAGCTTTCCGTGTATTTATTTAGGAGCTGGGCGGTGGGCCCCCAAAGAGTAAAAAAAAACCAGCTACAGATCAGGGCCACAGAACAGACTCAGGAGCTGAACTGTGACCCCGAATGTCAGCTGAAGCAAGCATTTAAGCACGAAAATAATAAACATCAGTGCCAGGCTACAATTACAATTTTTCACCAATCAGAATTCAAAGAGTAAGGGCTTTTCTTAAATGTTCCATTATTGTCACCTGCTGGTGGCCATGTCAGAGGAGCAGCAGGCGGCAGCTGAAGTTTAGGAGGTCGTCCCACCAGGAAGCAAAGCACTGATGGGTGAACCTTGGACAGGCAAGCCCCAAAGGCTTTGGCCCCAGAATGTCTCTGGCGACGGCTGTGCCTTTGTGTGTTTGTGGCTCCCATTTTTCTCTGGTGTCTGGCATGGTGTGAAAGAGAGTGGGGAGATCTCCACTGCCTTTAATGTAATTTGATTATCTCGATACATCCTGTGGAACATTTTTACCTACAGATTATTACGAAGATGACTTCCTCCTAAGCTGTAGTTTAATTAAAGCAATGGTTTTATATAAGAATAGTGTTAGTTTAAAGGTGATTTCGATGATTGAGGGTCTTTAATAAGGGATTATCATAGAGGTTAGTTTAGTGGGAAAACTCATATAGGTAAAAGCAAGATATGGTATTGCCCCCACCCCTGATAAAGCAGGGGCTGCAGAGGAAAAAAATTAGAACAAGGGGACGATACACAGCTAGTCTCTCTTGAGGAGCCATATAGACTGTGGCTTAGGTTAATGATTAAGAAAAACAACTGAGTCTCAGAAGCTAAGTTAGCTCAAATTCTTTTATTCTTAATGTTGAGAGGTGTGTTCACAGGTTTCGGAGTGCATCATAGCCGAGACAAGGTGTTTAAATAATGACTTAGGGTTAGGTTACAGTGTTTTTGTTAATAGCTTTGTGGTGAAAACCCAAGGAAACAATCTAAAGTTTAGAAAATACATAGGTGAGTGAGGGACTGGTTGAGGTCACCAAAGAACAAAGCTGCCCAGTTATTATTGACTGACGAGCCTTCCTTGTTAGGATGGGTTGGCGATCAAAGGTGATGACTAATTCCTTCTGCCCCTTCTACCCTCAGCTTCCTGATATAAAAACAAAACTCTTGACGAGTGGGTATTCACCCTGAGGGTTTAAAGTAGAGATGACTAATTGTTTTTCATATATAAAAGTTTAGATTTTCAATTCTTCTAAGATTTCTTATATGGTTGTCTTTTGAGATAAATAATAAAATGATTGGTCCTTTCTTTGTAACCTCAAAATACAGCCTTTCAGCAAAAGAACTGGGAGAGAAATAAATGCCTTGCTTGCTTACACTCTGTTAATCTATAGCAAGTTGCTTGAATGTTGGTATGACTTCATGTGAGTTCTTGGGAATAACTTGTTTTTCACCTGTAATGTGTAAAAAATGTAAGCATGTAAAGGATATGGAAAGTGTCTTGTCTTTTACTTGTATTCATTGTAATCATCCACCTAAAAAACAGAATATAACCACACTGTGATTTTTATACTTCTTGAAAGATTTTTTCTGGGATATATAGGCTGTGAGGGGAAAAATAAAGTTGTTTAGAAGGAAGAAGTCAAGAGAGGCAGCAGGGATAGATACAGCCTGACAGAAGGAAGAAGAAAAAGTTGAGAGAGAAGATGACAGAGAGACCCTCAACAACACATAATGTAAGCTTCTCAGTCCAGCCAACCTGACTTACTTATACTTTCTCTTTTTTCTTTTTCTTTCTTTCTTTTTGTTTTGTTTTGTTTTTGTTTGTTTGTTTTTTCGAGACAGGGTTTCTCTGTGTAGCCCTGGCTGTCCTGGATTTCCCTCTGTGTACCAAGGTGTCCTCAGACTCACAGAAATCCACTTGCCTCTACCTCCCCAGTGCTGGCATTAAAGGCATGTGCCACCATAGCCCTGCTAAAGTTTTTAACAGCTGAGTCATCTCTTCAGTCCCTGCCCTCCCACACACACACACACACCTGGCTTACTTTTACCTGGCCTTCAAGACCCAGTTCAAAGGCCACCCCTTTCCACCATGTAGGTCCCAGAGATGGAACTCATGTCAGGAATCCTTTCAGCATCCTCTCTGTGCTAATGGGTTGAGGCTGGAGACTGCGGTGCCCCCACCAAACGTGGCACTCCTTGGAGACTGTACCTGCTCCTCCTCCTGAGTCCAGGATCCCACACAGTACCCAGCGTGAACATGGGCGTCCTGGCCACATCTGTGGTCGGGAGGGAAACGGGCCAGACACACCTGAACATAAATTCTTCACGTGACAACACACTTAAGCTGTTTCAGGAGAAGCCTCTAGAATCCACCCAAGACTCTCTGAAACTGGCTTTTCAAGAATGGACATGTGGGACTTGGAAGCATCTCAGAGGCAGAGCACCTTCACAACAAGCTCAAGACCTGGGGTGTATTCCCAGGGCCATAAGAAAAAGGCCACTCCAGCTAGGGGTGGTGGCACATATCCACAAGCCCGGCAGAGAGAGAGAGAGAGAGAGAGAGAGAGAGGGGGGGGGGGGGGAGAGAGGGAGAGAGGGAGAGAGGGAGAGAGGGAGAGAGGGAGAGAGGGAGACAGAGAGAGACAGAGAGAGACAGAGAGACAGAGAGACAGAGACAGAGAGAGGAGAGAGAGAGAGGAGAGAGAGAAAGGGGAGAGAGACACAGAGAGAGAGGAGAGAGAGAGAAAGGAGAGAGAGACAGACAGACAGAGAGACAGAGACAGAGACAGACAGAGAGAGACAGAGAGACAGAGAGAGAGGCTGAGGAACTTCAGGCCAGTTCCCAGCACCCAAGTCAGGCAGCTCACAACTGCTTCAGGGATCTTCTGGCCTCTACAGGCGCCTGCAGTGCACACTCACACACAAATAAAAATAAATAAAATGTCTAAGTGACTAGTAAAGATAATGAGGTGTGTAAGTGGCAGCTGACTCCATGTACTTTCCATGTACAGTTGACAGGCTGTAAAGCCACTATAGCTTACTTTGGAATAAACACGTTGACATTTTGTCTCTTTTTTAAATCAATTTATTTTTTAGGGTTTGTTTATTTTTACATGCACTGGTGTTTTGCCAGCATATGTGTCTGTATGAGGGTGACAGATCACCTACTTGGTGCCCCATGATCCAATTCTGTCACCAATCCTGCCCAGGCCCAGAACACTCAGACCCTTCCCTAGACAAAGCCACCCTGTCCTTTGTCTCCTGGGACGGCCCAACAGTCAATCATTTGTGACTAGGCCCCTGGGAAATGATGCCTGAGCGGGGAGGCCTGGCCCTGACTTGCCCACCCAGGTACTGGCTGCCTTCCTGAATGAATGCAATCTCCACATCACAGCGCCTGAGACAAAGCTCGGCACCTGTGAACTACAGAGACCCAGGGAGAATTCTGGAATAGAGGAAATGTTAGAACTGGGACCCTGGTGATGTTCAGGTGAGGGATCTCGGTGTGAGAAAGGGGTCAAAATACCCATGAAAATGTTCAAATGCTGTAACTGTTTACGCTGGGTCCTGAGGGACAATGGAATGTCGCAGAGCTAGGCGCAACAGAACCCTGGATGCCTGGGACACTCCCTTTACTTTTTTAAGGTTTATTTATTTTTATTAGTGTGCACATGTGTTGTATGCACGTGTGAGCAGGCACCCTCAGAGGCCAGGAAGGGGCATCAGTTCCCCTGAAATTTGAGTTACGGGCAGTTGTGAGTCATCTGACATGGGCGCTGGGAACTGAACTCACGTTCTTTGTGAGAACAGTACGCGCTGGGCCTCTCCCCACTGGGGCACACTTCATACCTGGATCTGACGTCCTTCCTGACCCCCCCACCTTCTCTCCCTGCCAGATCTTCATTCAGGCGTGGAAGCCGCCACACATGCTGCCCACCTCCTGGCAGCTGAGCCCAGGTGCCCCACGGTCACTCCCATTCCAATCATGCCCTTTGCCCATCTCAACTTGGAGCCCATCCTGCCTCCCAGATTCACCATCAAAAGCCCTTCTTCCCACCTGGGGCCTCCCTCTCCTCCTCACCACATCAAGCCCCCAATTCCCCTACACAACCAGGCTGTGTCTTTCATCTCTGAGATTGGTCACCACCTCCCTAACACAAGACCATCTCAAGCCTACATGTCAACTCAGGTCTCAGAGCCTCAGTTTTGGCCTCCAATAAATGGGGAGAACAAGTGTCCCTTGGAGGGCAACTGTAGAATGGGGTGTGGTAATGCAGGACATACTTGGCCCAGAGCCAGGTACAGAAGGGATCAACAAAATGACACCTCAGGAGCCCCCAAAGCTGAGCCCTGGCTGGTCACAGCAGATGCATGGTCTCCTATCAAGTTCAGGGCCAGTGGAAGGGGGGGGGGGCTGACCTTGAACCCAGGAAGAAAGGATGATGTGCAGCTGGTGTGCTGAGCTACCGGGGTTCCCAGAAAGAGGACTGAGTGTGTCTATCAGGCAGCCCCTTTGTGCCATGAGGTCAGCCCATTATTCCCACCCCCTGAGTTCTGGCATCACTGGAGTGGAGACGTCAATCATCCAGCCTGCTAGTGTTTAAGACCTTTGCTCTGAAAGAAAAGTCAAGGAGGCCTCTAAGGAGAAGTGTGGTGAGCGCTCCCTGCTAGCTCGGTGCTGTGTTAAAGTGGACATTCGTTAGTCTGGTCCATGCCCAGGTCCAGCCTTGAACCTGAAAGTGTGACACAGCCAAGTGGACCTGGGTCTGAGTCCAAACTTTCCTACTTGCTGGCTGTATGCCCTTGGCAGGTTACGCTCCTCCCTGATCCGCTTCCTCCTCTGTAACTTGGTGTAAAAGTGCGACATGGTGGGGCACACCTTTAGAGGCAGGAGAGTTCCAGGCTAGCCTGGTCTACGTAGCAAGTTCCAAGCCACACAAAAGGACCCTGTCTCAAAGAAAAAAATTTCCTTTAATTTTTAGGTCTCAATCTAAGGGGCTCCCTGGCCCCAAATACAAATTAACAAAAGAAAAGCATGGAAGTTGTGTGTAACACTAGTCTTGTCAGCCAAAGGAAACCCAAAGAAACAGCAACGCCTGGGTGTCTCCATGCAACGTTCGGGGGGGGGGGGAAGGCTAGGACTAACTGGGAGGGCTGGGGGCCCAGAGCTGTTAAGACCAGAGCCTGCCGTGCCCTACACCCACCCCACTCCACCCTGGCACTGAAAAGAGAAACAGAGATGCCAGGGATGCCCCTCCCCGAAGGCCGTCCCCTGGGTCACAACCTTTGACTGAGGGTCAGGTTTAAATGGAGGGTAAGAGGTGTGAATAACCAAGCATTCTGGGTAAGGTGTGGCACTGCCAGACACTGACACTGGCCGATCATTATCTCTGTTTCTGTCTCTCCCAGAAGGTGGTCTGACAAGCTGCCAGAGCTTCGTGAAGTAAGTTCCTCCTCTGGCAGGGACCAGGTTTCCGCCTTCTCCTTCTCCCAGCCTGAGACCCCTGAGACTCTGGGGACTTAGCAGTCCCTCCAGGATGCTGTTTCAGCACTCTGATAGCCAAAGGGAGGCCACAGGGCATCTCATCAGGAATCTCATTTCTGCCACCTTTCTCCTGCTGCCCCTTCCCACGTGAATCTGACCCCTCTGGGTGCCTCACGTACCTGGGAGAAGACAATGTTCATAAAAGATGTTTAAGCTTAACTCACAGCTTAAAGCGGTGGCTTTCGACCTTTCTAATGCCGTGATCCTATAATACAATTCCTCCTGTTGTGGTGACCCCCACCCCGCCATAAAATTATTCCGTTGCTACTTCATAACTGTGATCTTGCTACTGTTATGAATTGTAATGTAAATATCTGATATATAGAATATCTAATGTGTGATCCCCAGCGGGGTTGAGACCCACAGGTTGAAAACCCCTGACTCACAGGGTTTCGGTGGGTATATGACTTTGAAAAACCGACCATTCATTTTGAAAGCCAAAGGAAACTGATCATTTATTCTCATCACAAAAGCCTCAAGGGAACCATGACAGACCCCCGATGTCATGAGACAACAGCTGTAGGAGTTAAAGTGGAGACACCCACGCCTACCCTTCTGCTGACTCAGGGAAGGTGGTGCCAGATGACCCAGAGGGACTGGGCTGCATCAGGCCTCAGGCCTGCGTGGGCGGCACTCAACCTGTATGTGACTTAGCTCACTTCATTCTTGTGACAATCGTGTACAGAACTTTCACCCTCCGCCTGTATAAGTAGGGAAACCGAGGCACAGAAAGGCACATTCGGCCCTGGGCTTCAAACCCAGGCTCTTGTGGCGTTGAGATTCTAGGCAGTGTCATGGCTGGAACTGAAGCTCTGCTCCCTCTCTCTGAGGAAGGGAATCCCGTGATTAACCTCTCCCAGGGGCCCTTCCATGATCCTAAGGGCTTAGCCTGGATTTCTCGGGCTCCTGGAGCCTCCTGCTGGCAGCAAGGTCCAAGGCACTTCCTGAAGCTTCTGTTCAGTGGAGTGTCAGAGAGCACTGGGGGTCCAAAATCTCCAAGAACTGTTCCAGAGACTTCTCTCATCTCCACACTGCCTCTGTACGCTCATCCAACGGGTCCAGGCGGCCACTGTCACCCCAAGCACCACCTCCCACCTGTATGCCAGATGGTTGACCATCACCTGTGACTCCAGCTCCAGAGGACCTGGACACCTCTGGCCTCCGTGGGCACCCAGACACACATGTGTATACACACACACACACACACACAACACTTAAAAAAAATAATTCAATTTAAAAATGAGTCGCTACTCCAGGCTCACAGAACAAACCCGTTAAAGTAATAAGATGGGCCTAGAGGACCTTCCTCTACTGCCCAAAGTGCTGTTTGGTGTCAGCCAGGTCCCTGGGACCCACGTTTGGGTTCTCAGTTTTTCCTCTGACCAGAGAACCTGTGTCACCTGGGGGACCTGGCATTGACCCAAGTGGAATGCCTGAATCCCAACCCAAGCTCTCGGGAGGAGAAGGCCCTGGGTGCTAAAGGAAGATCTAAGTGAGCGTAGACAGCAGCTGGAGGCTTCTCGATGACCCAACCCCACCAAGAACCCTGGTTCCGTGTCTCGAGAATGGGGCCCTGGTGCCACCTTGTGGCCATCACCTCTTCCAGACTTTCCCGAATCGCAGAGTTAGCTCATTCCACCAAGTGTTATGCCATCCTGCCCCCGCCCCCCATCACCACCACCCCCAGCTGCCCCTCATCCCCAGTTACCCATCCCTGAAGGAGTGGAATCGGGACTCTCCTAGGGAAAGCGGGGAGCGAGGGAGCGAGGCCAGGCCAGGCCCGCAGATCCCAGGGCAGCCACAGAGAGGAGGGCGCCAGCCTCCATCTCAAGTCCACTCTGGTCTCCCGCCAGGATCCCTGTCTCCACAGGGAGTCTCCTCAAGTGAGGTCATGCCATCATCAGATTCCGGAGCTTTCCGTGACCTTAAGATAGAGCCTGAGTCCTTTCATGCGGCTCACAAGATGGAGCCAGGCTGTCCCTCACACTGCAGACATGTCCAAGTATCTAGTAAAACAGTACAGTCAGAAGTCCCTCTTGCAAAACCTTCAGACAAGGGTCATCTGCAAAGAAAATAACTATGAGCTAGTGGGACTTGACTCTGGGCCAGGCCACCATAGGCTGAGCAATTTGCCACCCATTATTTTTACCATCTGCAATCATGCAGGCAGGATAGTGTTTCTTGAGATATACAGAGTCCTGCCTGCACATATGCCTGCAGGCCAGAAGAGGGCACCAGATCTCATTACAGATGGTTGTGAGCAACCATGTAGCTGCTGGGAATTGAACTCAGAACATCTAGAAGAGCAAGAAGCCAGGGCTCTTAACCTCTGAACCATCTCTCCAGCCCAACAAGTGTTTTCTTTGTAGAGCAAGACACAGAAGGCCAGAGAGGGCTCCAGCAGACCCAAATCATCCCAATCCAAAGGCCTACATCTTTTCTGCTGGGGTTCCCGCTGTTCAAATGGGGGATGGGAGTGACATTGCCTACTGCACTGGGCTGTTGTAGGGATGAAGTGAGCTCAAATGTGAACAAATATCAGAGTGTTCCTGGCACTGCCTTGGGGCTCTATGTCATGGCCATTGCCCCTGGACAAGACCTGCAGGGCGAAACTCAAAACGTACTTTATTCAGATGGGGGGGGGGCTTGCTGGTCTCCTATTCTTGCTATAATTTTGACTTCCAGGTTCAGGAGAGACCCATCCTCAAAAACTAAGGTGGAAGGTCTGGAGCGTGGAGATGCTTCAGCTCAGTGGTTAAGAGCACTGGCTATTCTTCCAGAGGACCAGCACCTGCTTGGGGACCCACAGCTGTCTGAAACTCCACTTCCAAGGCATCCAGCACACTTCTGGCATCCCAGAGCACCAGGCACACACTTACTGCATAGAGCAAATCACCCGTACACATGACCTGCAAGACTTAAAAATTAAGGTAGAAGGTGATACAGGAAAGTATTTGACATTGACCTCTGACCTTCACACATGCATACACGGGTGAGCACACTTACATACATGTGTGCACACACCGGAAAGCGGGGGTGGGGGTGGGGGGGTAGGGGGGTGGGGGGGTCCTATCAAAAAGATGCCCACATTGATCTTTACTGCTAGGTCCTGGATGGCCATGTTTTTTGTTATTTGGTTGGTTGGTTGGGTTTTTTTGTTTTGTTTTGTTTTGTTTGCTTTTTTATTTCCCCAGTAACCAGGCTCTTTTTCTTTTTTCTTTTTGTTTTTGTTTTGTGTTTTCATTCTGCCCTTGGTGAGCTTCCCATCTCAAAGCAGGCTTGTGGATGTTTTAAGTCACCTCCCAGCCAGGCTCCCCAGAGCCAGGATCAGAACAACCCCACAACAGAGCAGAACGTCTGGCAGAGGAGGCCCCTCCAGGCTCAGGCTCTCTGGGCTCGTGTTTGGCTGGAGTTGTATTGGAGGAGGGGTCCAGGACCGTCAGTGCTGGGAGCTGGTCAGATCTGAGCCTACCCTTTGCTGGCACTCTACAAAAGGCACCGAGAGATGCCATTCGGATTTTCTAGGCTCCGTGGGAGCAGCAGGAGCGGCCGTAATGTGTGAGACCTCCGGCCCTCAATCCACCAACAGCTGTGACCACTTCAGCTATTTTAAACCCTTGGGCTCCAAAAGCTTCTACCCCATCAAGCCAGGCATTGGGCCCAACGGGGTGAGCCAGAACCAGGTCAGAGGCCTGGGCGTGGGTGGCCAGACAAGGGTGGATTACATAAGGGCCAGGGGGCTTTGTCCTGAGCCTTAGGACCAGACTCTGCCAGCGTTTTCTGAATATTGTCTCATTTATCATTTCTTATCGTCTATCGTGCTGAAGGATTGCCTATGAGCTTACTCACCCATTAAGCCCTTGCCTACACACCCTGTGTCCCCACCCAGGTTTCTGCTCTGCCAGGGGCTGTGCACCCCTGGGTTACTTTTCCACCTTTTCTGTGCTCTTTCTTCATCTCCAAAGCAGCTGGGTTCCTGGACGATAAAATAAGCTAATACATTGGAAAGTGCTGCATCTGGCTTACATGCAGAGAGGTGCTCAGATCCAAGCTTACCCCTGGGGAGGGGGATTCCGTCAGCTTGGTGCCACTGGATTCATTCCCCCATTAGGCAGGTGCCCTCCACATCCTGCCTCCTGATTGGAGAAAGCTCGGCCAGGGACCAATCAGAAGCCACCAGCTTCTCCTGGGATCTGAACAGGAAGCCTTTGGGGGGACAGTGACCCCTCTGGCAGGGACTCTTGCCCTCTCCCTTCTCCACCCACATTCCTCCCAGATCCCTGACTCCCAGGAACAGCTGGGGTCCTTATCATCTCCTAATTTGGGCATCTGGAGGAGAAGGTTGGCGTCAGGGGCTGGCTGGGTGTGCCTGGGCACTAGGTGCCTAGCAGCAGTCCCTGAATTCAGCACAGCCCCTCCTGGGTCTCCCATCCTCCCACCTCTCTCCCCAGTATGCACCCCTTCATCACACCCTTCAGCTTCCATTCTTGTGAGCCGAAGCCACTTTCTCAAACGCTGCTGTCTATTTCATTGCCCCAGGCTTGAGTTCAGCGACAAAGGACGTGGATGGAGTTCAGGATGGTTCACACCCCCCACTAGATGTCACATGCACCCTGCCCTTTCAGGACACACACTGACCTCTACCTTGGCACACCTTTTGGTGTCCCAGGCTGGAACCCTAATCCTCTATCTGGTCCCTGTCCTTCAGACAGGCACTCTCTCTCAGCCACGGGGAGCCACCCAAATCTCCATCCATAAACACCCCCTGGATCAATCCTTCCCTCTCCAGCCCTCTCACGTTCCAGCCGGGGTCTTCGCTGCTGGCCCCGGCTCAGCCTGCTCACCGTGGTCAGGGACAGCCAAATACATTCCCAGATCATCCCTGAGGAAGAGCCAGACATTCCAGGCTCATGCAGACCCTCTCGCTCCTGGGCTTAGCATTCTGGTCCCTGCCAGAGCAGGGTTCCCCCACTCCCTATTTCCCACAGCAGTGTGGATGTCATGGGGGGGGGGCTTCCCGAAGACGTTCGGGAGGCTACCCTCCTCCCCTTGTGTTGGCACGATCTTCTTTAAGAAACTTCAGGGGTCTCCTCTCCTGACCCCAGACTGGATCTGGTCGCCTCCTCTGTGCTCCCCCTCACTTTTGCCCTGTCCCTTCGGCTGCCCCTGCTCTCGTTTTCTGCCCTTCCTGAGTGTAGGTGCAGAAAGGGGGATTTATTGAATAAAAGAATGAGCAAGCTCTCGTTTTCTGCCCTTCCTGAGTGTAGGTGCAGAAAGGGGGATTTATTGAATAAAAGAATGAGCAAGCCAAACATGGAAAGTAGGAATTGACAGTTTGCGGTTATGGGGCGCTAGGGGGCAGGGCCAGGGGTGATGGACGGGCCGCAGGCCCACTCCAAGAGGAGTCCGGCGGACAGCCCTGTCCAGCCCCGCCCTCCGGCTGTAATTTAAAGCGGCCCTCAGTCCCGCGGAGGGCGCAGGCGCAGCGGCGGGCTCACCTGTGGCAGGTGCTCAGTCCCGGGAGCAGCGGCGACGGCGGACGGCTCTGCGGGGGGTGATAAGATGCTGCGGGAGCGGACGGTGCGTCTGCAGTACGGCAGCCGCGTGGAGGCGGTGTACGTGCTGGGCACGCAGCTCTGGACCGATGTGTACAGGTGAGTCGAGCAGGCGAGTCACCCCCTCCAACCCTTCACAACCCTGAGACCCTGGACCAGGACAGCCTGGCTCTAGTACCCCAGTTGTCCTTCAATTCGAGATCCTTAGAAATCCGGAAAACTCCAAGAAACCTAATACCGCCCCGGCCAGTGTCCACTTCCAGGCAATCCTGACGCCCTCCAAGACACCCAGTCGCAGCCCCCTCCTCACCCCTCTCTCTGACTGCTCCTCCTTGCCCGAGCTTTCCCATGTCTGGTCTCTTCAGCCCCTCTCCTGGGTGACCTCAGCACACACGGGCTCTATATAGCATGCCCCCTTTCACTTCCCCCAGCCCGTCCTGACTCACCTTTCATCCCAGACTCCTGCACCAGTGGATTTACTGCTCCAAACAAGCAGAAACTCCCTGGGATGTGCTGGAGCCTGGCTTGCTCTAAGGGGAGCTGCCCAGGTGGAATCTGGCCTGGGACGTATCGGATTTCAATGTCCCGGGGGGCCGCTGGTGGTTGCCTGTCCCCAGGCACTGGCTGTGAGCTGTGTTACCAAATGCCTTTCCTGACTTCACCCTGAGATTAGAGAGGGGTCACTTTCCACTTGCTGATGTCCTGGGAGCCAGGATCTGCTCCTGTCTCCCATCTTTTCTGTCCACACATTTGATGAGGTTTGGGGTACCTTAGACACAGGATAAAGGAATCAAAAATGGATAGAGTGTGGTGTGGGACCAAGCAAGATGCTGGGGTGAGCAGCCTGAGAGACCACATTGAGGTCTGATATGCAGTTCTCTGCTTGGAGCATTAAAAATGTTCTCCATTGCTAGGGTGGGAGGGCTTCATGCCGGAAGGAGGGGCATGCAGGACTCTGAGGTGAGACCCTTTGATGGTGACCTGGGTGGCTACCTCCTCTGTGTGCCTTGTTTGCAAATCATTCTGACACGAAAGCACCCAGCTCTCCCAAGCCCACATGTGTGTCTCCTGTGAAGCTCCCATCCTCACCCCCACCCACACACACACTCTCCTGTTCCCTCCCAGGTGTCCAGCCATTTCTACAGGAGGCACTGGCCCTGCTGAGCCCTGCAGCCCTGCGATTAGGACCCTCTCTGCTCCTTTATTCCTAGCTTATGCCCCAGCTTCCACATCACCTGGGCCTGGACCTCGGTGGTCCTGCATATAAATCCCAAAGGAGGACTGGATGGTCCTGACGGTTGCAATGCAAGGGAGGACTGTGGTCCAGACGCCAGTGGCCTGGGAGTGTGCCCATCTCTCCCCCTTCCCAGTTCTGAATTGGACACTGCCAAGGGGTAAGCCAGGATCCAGGGTGCCCAGGTCCTTAAGCCATAGTTGTCACCATGCCCGTCTGCTTGCTCGGCACTGTGGGTACTGTCTGAAAGGCTGGCACACTGCCTCTGCAAAAGGGGTCCATGCCCAAGTCCTTGTCCTTGCTCCACTCTAGCAGAGGGAAGCCCAGTCTTGTGGGGGACAAGAGGGCGGGTGCCAGCTCCTGTTCCACCAGCCTCAGCCAGGACTCACAGTTCATGGTATTGAGAGTTCCCTAACAACCAGGGGCAGTGCAGCACCTGTCCAAGAGAGGCTGAATGCAGACCCAAAAGAGACGTTAATGTAGTAATCTGTGTTTTAAAATAAGTTAACCGGATATGGGGTTGGTGGTTCACACCTGTAATCCCAACACCAGAGGGATTCTATAAGTGTCTATGGCTCATTTAGACTACATAGTGAGTTCCAGGTCAGCGTGGGCTACCAGCATGACCCTTTCTCAACCTCCCCCCAACACATGCATGCACGCCTCAAAAAATAAGAAAATGCCCTTTAATCCCAGCACTAGGGAGGCAGAAACAGAAGGATCTCTATGTGTTCAAGGCCAGCCTGATCTACATAGCCAGTTCCAGGACTGCCAAGGCTACAGAGACCCTGTCTCCCAAATAAGCAAGCAAACAAAAACAAAAAAACTAATTTAAATTTTTTTTTGAAGTTAGGGCTGGAACCTGGGAGTAGTTGTGCATGCCTTTAATCTTTTAATTCCATCACTTGGAGTCAGAGGCAAGTATGGACCTCTGTGAGTTTGAGACCAGCCTGGTCCACATGGCGACTTCCAGGCCAGTCAGGACTACATATGAAAACCCCTGTCTCAAAACAACGGAAATAAGAGTTAGGGCTGGAGAAATGGCTCTGAGAATAAAAGTGTTGCCTCCCAAGCATGAAGATCTGGATTTGAATCCTCAGGTCCCACATAAAAAGCCAGGTGTGGCTATATGCTCCTGTGCTCTGTGCAGGACAGAGGCCAGATGATGCTGGGGGCTTGCCTTACCTGCCTAGTCAGGTCCAGTGAGAGACCCAGGCAGAGAGTGTCAGAGCAGGATGACCAACACCCTTCTCTGGCATGTGTACTCACCACCACACACATATGTGCACACACAACACACACACACACACACACACACACACACACACAAGCTGGAGAGATGTAATTAATGCTCATGCTATATTTTGTTAAGCCCAGCATATCCAAAATGCCAGCATTGGGATACATGACAATGGAAAGTTGGCTTGTGAGAAAGCTAATATTCTTTCCCCTACGAAACTTTGTTACACTCGAAGTTCACCTGGAGTGGGGTGGCTTGTCAACTCTGCAGGTCCCCATGGTCACCTATGCTAGTGGTCCCCATCCTGGACAGTACCTGTCTGGAGCAGACTACAATCCGTCTGGGGAATTCTTTGCTGAGGGACCTGTTCCCTGTGGTGTAGCATGATGAGTAGTACTCCTGCCTCAGTTTACCCAATGTCAGTAGCAGTCTCCCCGCCACACACACACACACACACACACACACACACACACAATATGACAACCAAAAATGCCTCCAGACAATGTCAGTGGTCCCCAGGAAGCAAAGCTCCTGTCGGGCAGAAAGGCCTCCTCCAGCAGGGCATGTCCATTATCTGCAGGGCAAGGCTCCTCGCAGGCAGACAGGAGGGGGTCGATGGCCACTTAACACTAGGATGTGATGCACTGTCCCCTTTGTTCCCTTGAGACCTGGAAAAATGCTCTCTCAGTATCCGGATTTGCCTGTGGAGAAAATGAGGCTCAGAGAGAGGGCTCCATAGAGGTGGTGCCACATGTCTTTAGTTCCAGCAAGTGGATCTCTGTGAGTTCGAGGCCAGCCTTGTCTGCAGAGGTAGTACCAGGACAGTTAGGGCTGTTACACAGAAAAACCCTATCTCGAAATACATATATATATGAAAAGAAAAGAAAGAGGAAGCCATTTGCCTGGTGACAACCAGGCCAGGACCCAGGTGTAAGTCTCTCCAGCTCAGAGCTTATTGCTTCTTCCTCCTTCCCACCCTGTGGCTCCCTCTGCCCTGAATGGGAGCTCTCCGCCCCTGAAACATTACCACCCCCACCCAGCCTTCCTCCCTGGCTGAGACACAAGTCCTGGTGACACACACAGTGATGCTGTCGCCCCCAGGACCTCTGAGTAGATTCCACACAGCAAGGCCTGTAGATAGTTATGTAGGAAGGAGAGTGGGGGCCCCCTCATTCTTTCATCAAGGCCCAAAGGTGAATGAGTGAGCCCCACTCCCCTGTCAAGGGCTGAGGGTGAAGGGGTACCTCTTCCTTCCACCCCTTGTGGCCTGGGTAGCAACTGCCCTGCCAGCCCAGTGGTCTCTGGGTGGAGGCCGCTTTGAGAACTTTGAAGCTGTTGGCACAGTAAGAAACAGGCAATTTTTTGTTTTATTTTGCTTTGGTTTTCAAAGATCTTTTCATCAGGATGGAGAGATAGCTGTGTGGGTGGGACCTAAGTTTAAATGCCAGCACCCACATAAAAATCGCTATAACCCCAGGACTGAGGGAGCAGAGACAGGGGCCTCGCTAGCAGCCTAGCTCCAAGGTCGACGAGAGACCCCGACTCAAAGAAATGAGGCCTTTAATCTCAGCACTTGGAAGACAGAAGCAGGTGGGTCTCTGAGTTCCAGGAGAGCCTGATCTACATAGTGAGTTCCAGGACAGCCAGGGCTGCATAGTGAGGCCATCTAAAACAGAGGCGGGGGAGGGGGGAAGAGAGAGAGAAATTAAGGCAGAAAGAGCAGGTGACCCACTGTCGTCCTCTGGCCTCTGTGAACACCCACTCCTGCATACACATGCGCGCGCGCGCGCACACACACACACACACACACACACACACACACATCTTGCCATTATTTACTTAATATTGCTCCCTAACATTTGTTGAACACCCAGCAGCCTTCCTGACATTTACATGCTCATTTCATATGCATCTAATCATTGGCATATGTTCAGCCCTCATACCTGACTTCATGAATTAGGGGCCATTACAGTCTCGTTCGCCCTTGAGGAACCTGACGTCAGACTGCCGGGCTGAGGAGTCCTGGAGGAGCAAGGCCCAGGCTCTCAGCCTGCCTCCCTGAGACTCGTGTTTGGGGCATGGCTCCTCGTTTTCCTACAGGATCATTATGGGCTGTGGAGTGGGTGGGTGGGTGGGTGGGTGAGTGAGCTAGCAGGGCCATTGATGGCTGCAGCATGGGCTGCATTTGCCACCTCCAACCCCAATAGGCAGACCCTGTTGGATGGGTCTCTGGAAGGTCAAGGGTATGTGGCAGCGCTTGGCAGAGCAGCAAAATGTGCTGCCGAGAGAGTGACGAAAAAAGACATCAGGCCAGGTCCCGTGGCCCCATAAATTAGAATAACACCCAGAGTCCTGGGCCCTGGACAGGAGGCGCTGCCAGGAGCTACTTAGGTAGGGACTCAGGTTTCAGACTAGTGCCCAGAGGTGGGAGGGCTGGAGGAAGGACCCGGCACCCTGTGTGCCAAGCCCACAGTCCCTTCCTATCGTGGGGGTCCACAAGGCTCTTTCTTACCCACCACAGGTCCCCGAGTCAGGGTGATAATATATTCACAGGGGCTCATACCTCCAAACACCGGTGTTTACACATGACCCTCTTGTGTCCAGCCGTGGCCATGCTGGACCCTGAGCCCAGAGGCCTGACAGGCCCAGGCCCTCTCATTTAAGTCATTCACCCAAGAGTCTAGAACAGAAAGCCTCCCTTATCTATCTCTTCTCTGCGCCTCTGACCCCTATCTGCAAATAAGTGTTTACCAGGGGGAGGGTCTTGAGGTCCCTAAGAGTCTCTTATTTGACCCCTCTTCTCTGGGTCCTTATCTAGAGGACCATGGTGAGGACTGGTGGACTCCCCCAGGCCTGGAACTCACAAGGCATAGTTCACTCTCACCCTGCCATGAGGGGCCTGAGACCTCTTTGGAGCAAGAACTCATTCTGTGTGGATCTTGGTGTACTCATCTGTGAATTGGGTGGGTCAGGCAGGCCTCATCAGGTTGTGTAAAGTATGGATTGAGAGCCTGTGGTTTGCAGGCTGACACCTGGTAAATGCTCTGTATGTCATTGCGAATCGGATTGGATTTTATTGTATCACCCATCAAAGTGTTCATGAGACTCATGGGAAAGACAATTGGACAAAAGTTAGTATTTCTCCCTAAGGGAGGGAGAAAGGCTAGCTATCTGATGGGATCGGGGAGGGCTTCCTGGAAGAGGTGGCAGCTGAGCTGGGTCCTGTAAAACAGACAAAGGTTCGGGATGCAGTTGAGGATAGCTCCCATGGGAGCAAACCCACCTGGCAGGAAAGTGGGTCCCATGGAGGCAGGAAGGGAGTAGTCATCTCTGTGACCTGGAGGATAAGGCTGTGGGCCAGAGAGCAAGAACTGGGACTTTGGAGCCTTTGCTCAGGGGCTGGATGTCATTTTGTAGGTAAGAGGATGCCCTGGAAGGCTTCTGAGGAAGGAAATTGCCAGAGATTACATTGTTTCTTCCCTGTAGAAGGGCCTCAGGCTGCCAGAGACACAGCACCTTGTGATGGAGGCTGCTGGGGCCTCCAGGTAGAGAAGGAGGCCAGCTATACACATATGCCAAGGTTTGCCTCCATTCGCCCTGCCTAGGCCAGTGACAGCCCTCAGGATTCTGGCCACCACCATAGCGAGCCCCGGGTATGAGGCCTGAGATCTTCCTCCCCTCATCTCTGTCCCTGAGGGTGCTCATCTCCCCCTTCCAACTCCTCCAAAGACCCAAGGGCAGGATGTCACACCCCAGCTGCCAGGAGCTGGGATCACTCCAAGGATGAACCCCGGCTGGTGTTAACAAGGTCCAAGCCAGATGAACAAGCTGAGAGCCAGAGGCAGCAAAGACCAGGCACATCACACCCTCAAGTGTGAGGCTGTGTGGGCCTCTCCCGCCTTGCCAGGCTATGCCCAAGACCTTCCCCCACTGTCAGACAGTCTGGGTGGCTCCTCCAGACCACACAGCGTTTGAGAAGCTGGGCACTGGTCTGCCCAGCAGCTTCTGTCCATTTCCATGGCCACGATCCAGTGCCAAGCACCACCACCACACACATGGTAGCCACCCTGGCCTCCATCACCAGCTCACTGACCACCCTTCACACTTCAATCACTTTTCTTCTGTAATCCCTCCTTCAGGAGAAAGGCCAGCTCCACCATGTCTGGAACCTCTCCCCCAATCAAGACCACCCCTTCCCCATGTGCATGCATGTGCGTGTGCGGGCACACACA
Organism: Cricetiscus sungorus; assembly: GCA_030556225.1. Lineage (NCBI taxonomy): Eukaryota > Metazoa > Chordata > Mammalia > Rodentia > Cricetidae > Cricetiscus > Cricetiscus sungorus. The sequence continues at coordinate 134,898,987 of JANBXA010000734.1, forward strand.
CACATGCACACACACATGCACACACACACACACACACACACACATGCACACACACACACACACACACACACACGCACACATGCACACACACATGCACACCACACACACAGATCCAGCCAAACTCACTTTCGTCCCTTTTCTCTGTGTCAGGCCTCCCTGGTCCCACAGCATCAAGGCAGCTTGGAGCTTGAAAGAAATCCTCTTGACACAGAAGTGTGCCTCCCTATAGCTGATGCTGGAGTTCCAGACCCACAGGCTTAACTGATTCTTATGAAAATAAGGTTTAGCTCAAATGTTACTTCCTCAGAGAATCATCTGAGAACCACAGATATCATGCACCCCATATTTTCAGAACCAAAGACCTTGCACATATTAGGTGAGCACACTGCTGCGGAGCTACCCCCAGCCAGGCAACCCATGTCTCTCTGTTGCAGTCAACACAGTCAGTTGCATAATCCATAAAAAAGTGTTTTTTTTTTTTCACTAGAATATAAGTTCCATGGGTCAGAAGATATGTTATATTCATTGCCAGTCTTTTCCCAGCTCCCAGAACTGGTGTGTAATAAATGCTCAGAAAATATGTGTTGACTGTGTGAGCGAGCCCCTCTCCTCCAGCCCCATCTCCAGCAAATCTTTTGACTTACTTTGTTCCTGGACTAGGCCAGGGCTGAAACAGTGCACAGTGGAAAAATAAACACAGGCACAAATCCGTTCATAGAGAGAGGTGGGCATTTGGCAAGTGGAGAATCAAGGAACAGCATCACCGGTATGAGGGGCTGGGAAAGAGTTCAGAGGGGAAAGTGCTTGTGTGCCAACATGAGGACTGAATTCAGACCCCCAGCACCGGCACAAAGCCCGGGCAAGCAGCGGCAGCAGCGGCCTGGAGCCCCAGAACTGAGAGATGGAGACAAGTGGGTCCCAGGGGCTCGCTGGCCAGCCAGTCTAGCCAAAACGATTAGATCCAGGTTCAGTGAGAAGCCAAGGTGCAAATCAATAGAGGAAGGCAGACATCCAGCATCAACCTTTGGTCTTCACGTGTACAAACACACACATACCCCCCCATACACAAACACACTAAATTAATAAATGTATAAAAATTCTCTGATGCCAGCTTGCAAAGCTAATCAGGAAGTATTCTTTCATTCATTTACTGGCATGTCCTGAGTGTTGGGACAACACGGTGCAGACCTGTCCTTCGAACCAGCCTCCTGTCCAGTGCATGCTCTCTCTCTTCAGACTTTCCAGTAAGCCAGGAAGTGGCAGCCACCCCACCCCGTTTCTTTCCCTCCCTCCATACTGTCCCACAGCCTCTAGGACCCCAAGCCATCTGTAGCCCCAGGCTCTTGGGTTTCTGCAGTGGATTCTAACAGGATCTTCCCCGGGGAGGAGGTGGCCAACAGGATCCAAATGGGACAATGGTGTCTTTGTGGCCTCTGCCAGGGCCTTTCCAATAGCTGTTTGCTCAGCCTCACGCAGGGTTGGTGTGGGGCTGTGGGAGGCCTGAGGCCAGGAAGCTCTGATGTGGCCCAATGTTAACCCACTAGATGCTCCCTTTTTTGGTTTCCTGCTAGCTCAGAGGGATAGAGACAGGTGCTGGCATGGGGGACTAACGGGATCCTGGGGCATCATGCTTTTGATGTGGTTTGTTAAGCTTCGGTATCTCAGAGGAACTGCATGCAGAAGCTTGATTTTATAAAGCCAGATGGAACAGTATTGGTTCAAAGAGGTTGGGGCTCTAGCACCCTCCACTGTATTTTAGCCAGAAGACCAAGAATGGATTTCTTGGCAGCCTCTACGGACTCACTATAACTCACTTCCGGGCTAGAACCACCAGACCACACTGCCGAAGCTTAGTTACATCAGTGGTTCTCAAAGTGTGACCTCCGGAGTTTCCAGAACGTACATTTGTAGGCCCGGCAGTCTCTGTTTGGACAAAGCCTCTGGTGCCATTGTTGTTGTTGCTGCTGCTGCTGCTGCTGCTGCTGCTGTTGCTGCTGCTGCATTATTTGACAGTCACAAGCTTAAGCCTCTTCTTCATTGCCAGCTGCTCCTGTCTGGCCTGGCTCAGGCAGACAGCCTCTCAGGAAGTGGGACCCCTAAGTCTGTAGGGAAAAGAGAAAAAGACAAAAAAGAAAGCAATGCTCTGAAGATTTAAACCCAGGCTCTGTAGCCAGGCTTGTGATCCCAGCACTCCCAGCAGAGGCAAGAAGGTTGTTGCAAGTTCAAAACCAGCCTGGTCTACATAATGAATTCCAGGCAAAGCTGCCTATGAAGACCCTGTATCCAAACCCAAACAAACAAAACCTAAACAGCAACAACAAAACCTAAACAGCGCCCCAGCGTTTCTGAGATTCCTGGACTTGAAGCGCTGGTCCAAAGCAGCAGTTGTGCCTCTGAGACATACTCAGGCCAGCATCTCAAGTCCCACAAGAATCCCGCCAGAGCCCCTCGACCCACTGTGGTCCTTAGAAACCTTCAACCCTGGGTTTACCCGAGCTGCCAGCCCTGGCCCCTCCCTCCCCTGGCTCCCCTGTCACCTACTGCTGTACACTCATTGCTTTGTTTTCTCTCTCACTTCTTAAAAGGTCACCACACATATTTGATTAGAACCCCTGATGTCCCCGTGTAACCTTCACCATCTCCTAAAGGCCTCCAGATGCCACCCCGCTGGAGTTAGAACTTGCGGCATATGAATTTGGGGAACATAACTTTTAGTGCCTAGCAGCCAGTGCAAGCCAGTCCCTCCCTGCCCTAAGTCTTGGTGAGGTCCCACAGCTCCCAAACCATTTCCCCCTCAGCAGGAAGGCATGCACGAGTCCCAAGAGATGACCTCCAGTGCTGACCTTCGGGGCCTGGGGGTCTTTGAGACAGAGACCTCTCTCCTACAGGGCCTAGGTCCATCCTGTTCAGTCCCCAGCAGGGAAGAAGGTGGGGTTCCAGGCCCAGCTCTGCCTTTGGAGCAAAACCATTGTCTTCCACCCTACATAGCCCTGTCCTCCCAAAACTGGTCACCTGCCTGCAGAGGCATCAAGAACCCAGTAAGACTTCAAGGCCTAAAATGGGGCTGTGGCTCAGTGGAGAAAGTGCTTGCCTCGCGTGGCCAAGGCTCTGCATCCTGTCCCCAGCATGGCATGAAGCAGGCGGGATGACACAGGCCTGTGGAGATGGACGTGGGAGAATCAGAAGCTTAGGGTTATCCTCAGCTGCATAGCAATTTGAGGCCAGCCTGAACTACAAGAGACCCTATCTCAATAAATAACTAGTTAGACGAATGAATGAATGAATGAATGAATGAGTGAGTGAGTGAATGAATGAATGAATGAATGAATGAATGAATGAATGAATGAATTGGAGCCTAAGTCAAGTGGGGAGTTACATGCCTAAAAATCCCAGTACTGGGGAGGCTGAGGTAGGAGGAAGATGCCATTGGGGCCAGCCTGAGTGGCATGAAAATATCCTAACAAGAAAAACATTTCTGGCTCTAAGGCTGAAGGCATGGCTGAGTGGCAGAGTACTTACCTAGCATAGCAGAGAGAGACAGAGACACACACAGAGACAGAGATTTGGGGTTCCTGGACTCCAGCTCAGCAGGTGCACGATTGGCCCAGGACTCTGCCCTTCATAATCTCCTGCTACCAGCAGGTCACGGCATCACAGCTAGGTCCGCCTGCCTGGGTGCCGCAGACCACTCAGCCAGGGAGCCCCGCCCCTCTGGAACGCTCTTGCTGAGGCCCCTGTCCCATGCAGCCCGGGCTCCCCCTGACCTGCTGGCCCTTTTCCCTACAGCGCAGCCCCTGCTGGGGCCAAAACCTTCAGCCTGAAGCACTCAGAGGGTGTACAGGTAGAGGTGGTGCGTGATGGGGAGGCCGAGGAGGTGGCCACCAATGGCAAGCAGCGCTGGACCCTCTCACCCAGCACCACGTTGCGGCTCAGCATGGCCCAGGCCAGCACAGAGGCCAGCAGCGACAAGGTACCACGGCTAGGAAGTCAACATCCAGGGCTGAGGGAGCTCGGGGCCGTTCTGGAGTCTTGCGTGGCAATGGGCCCACATTAGCCTGAGCCATAACAACGCTGTGTGCCAGAGATTCTTCCCGGTGCCTAGCTGCTACATCAGCAGAGTGAAAGGGGGAAGAAAATGGCCAGGCGTGCAGCCCAGCACTTAAGAGGTGGAGGCAGGAAGAGCAGGAGTTCAAGGCCCGCTTTAGAACATAGGAGACCCTACCTCAAACAGTGGAATCTGGAGACCACAGAGGTGGCTCAGTGGTTAAGAGCACTGTCTGCTCTTCCAGAGGACCCTAGTTCAATTCCCACATTGGTAGCTTAACCCTCTGTCAGTTCCAGGGGATCTGACACCCTCTTCTGGCCTCCAAAGACACCTGGCCTGCATGTGGTACACACTGAGATACATGCAGGCAAAACCCCATACACATAAAATAATTCTTTCAATGGAAACAAATGCTCAGTAGTTGTGTATCGAGCATATGTGAGACCATGAGTTCAATTCCTAGTGTAGGAAGAAAGGAAGGAGGACCCAGAATTTGAGGCAGGGAGATTGTTTCGAGCTTAAGTCCAGCCTCAGCTACTTAGTACCAGGCTAGCCCGAGCTACATAAAAACACACATACTCAGAGAGGACCAGGACTTGGGGACACACCTGTGATCTCAGCACTTAGGAGACAGGAGCATCACTGTGTTGAAGTTAGCATGGGGCACAAAGCAAGTCTTGTGTTGTTTCATTGTTGTTGTTTTGTTTTGGGTTTTTGTTTTTAATGACAACAAATAAATAACTTCTCAGACTCGTAGAATGATTGGAGATTACACCCGTAGCAACCCAGACCTGTCTTAAAGTGGGGTGCTGAGCAATCAGGGGCAAAGTGATTTGCCCAGGTGATATAGCCAAAGCCGATGGTCCCCACTCTGGGCTTTCTCATGAGCACAGCTCTAGCCTGTTGCTGTGTTGGTGCCAGGCTCCATCCAAGGGAACAATGGAGCTGGGGCTTAGCTGGAGCTGGGCACACAGCACAGTGGGCCCAGGAAGTGGGGCGGGGGGGTCAGTGCTAGAGCACAGGTCAGGTAGAGGAGAGGAACCCCTTGTCCTGTTGGATTATCTGTGAGGGGCACCTCAGCAGCCCAGGGGTGCTTCCTGGAGGAGGGGGCCCTGTGTTTAGAGACAGCTGGGAGGTAGCAGATTATTTCTAGTTTATTATTATTGTTATTATTATTATTATTGTGTTGTTTTCACTATAACCTGTGAGCCTCTTCTCTTCTCTCTTTTCCCCATGTGTGCCTCCCGGCCAAGGTCACCGTCAACTACTATGATGAGGAAGGCAACGCCCCCATTGACCAGGCTGGGCTTTTCCTCACGGCCATTGGTGAGTTAGTGCTGGGGTCTGGGTGCCTGCATTTTGGGGGGGTTCTGAAAATAATTCGGTGTGGGAGGCTGGCACCTGGGGCCCCTCCTGAGTAACGCCAGCGTTGGAGCCGGTGTGCATGCAGGGCCTGTATTCCTCTGTGTACCCCATTTCAGCCCGGGGCCTTTGGAGGCCAGAAGAGTGTGCCAGGTCCCCTGGAACGGGGTTACAGAGGGCGAAGCCACTGTTTGGGTGCTGGTGATTGAACCAGGCTCCTCTGGAAGAGCAGGCAGTGCACTCGACACTGGGACTTTTGTTTTGTTCAGGGGAGGGGACTCCTGTAGAGGAGTTGTACCCTGGAGTCCCCCTCACAGGCCCCCACTGTCCCGGAGTGTCCTAACTACCATCCAAGATGCCCTGGGCACACAGCTGTAGCCTGGCCTTCTTAACTCATCCAGTTCGTGTTCTGCATTTGGTCCACAAAGGATGGTGTGGTGTGGTCCAGAGAGGTTAGGAAATTCGTTCACAGTCACACAGCAACAGTGTGGCAGGTGGAGTTCAAGACTCCACCCTGGGAGTCAGGACACAGTAGGCTGAGCAGAGCCCAGGGATGCGAACACTCAATCCCTGCTGCAGAGATTATTTCCTTTTATTTTGTTGCTGATGTTTTCCATGCTAGAAGGAATCCAGAGGTTTGTTGTGCCCGTGCAGCTGTGCTTAAACACTAATAGGGTGGGGACCACCATGCTACCAGTGTCCCCACAAACTTCTCACCAAGCTGTGTCCAGGTTTATGCTGGGAGCTTTGATGAGAAGGAAACCGAGGAGGAAGAGGAGGCAGATAAACACAGGACATTTCTTGAGTGCCCACAGTATGCCAGGCTCCAGACCGAGATGTCTACACCCCCATAATTTCTGTCTACTCTTCCAGCCTTTTCCAGGAGAGATACCAATACTGTGCCCATTAAGCAGATGGAAAAACTGAGGCTCAGAAAAGGCAGAACAAACCTGCCTGGGCTACACCTAGAAATGGTGGTTAGGGCACTGAGTCACACCAATTATTTAATTTTCTGAGGGTCGTGAAACCTCCGGTAAAAACAGCCGGCTGCTCTGAGAGGACCCTCCCTTCTCTTTAGTCTCCTGTGACACTTTTCAGCTAATCTCCTAGGGGCCTGGGTGCTGTCACTCTGTCCTCCCTCTGCACCAGGCGCTTCTTAGTTCAGGAATGAGGGGGCTTGGAATGATGGGGGTGAGAAGTGGCAGCCTGACTCCCGCCATGCTAAACCCTGGCATGTGACTGGGTGGTCTGTGCAAACACGCAGCTCCCACCTGTCTCAGATGACTGCCCCTAGGAAACCCAATCCCAGAGCCAGGGTACCTGAGGACAAAGGCAGGGAGGGCAGTGGCCAGAGGCCTGTCAAAGAGGGAGGCCCAGGCTGGAGCACCCTTAGGATGCGCACTAAAGAGAGGCAAGCAGCCAGACGGTGGAGGCGGCGGCGCACACACGCATGCACGCACACACGCCATTAGCCCCAGCGCGGGGAGGCAGGGGCAGGCCGATCTCTGTGAGTCTGAGGACAGCCTGGGACACACTGAGTTCCAGGACAGCCAGAGCTGTTACACAGAGAAACCCTGCCTTCAAAACACAAACAAAAAAACAAACCAAGCAGAAAGGGAAGCGGCCCAGGACACATACCTGCCATCCCAGCTACTCGGAGGCTGAGACAGGAGACTGAAAGCTCACTGCCTGCCTGAGCTAAGAGGGTTCAAGGCCAGGGTTCAAGGAAAGGAGGCGGGGCTGAGAGGGAGCCACGTGGTGGAGCGCTCCCACAGGCAGGCGTCCTCCCAGAGTAAAAGGCAGCCGTTCACATGGTAACCGCCAGGCTCTATGAAGTCCCACTCAAACCGTTTTGTTTTCTGGGCAACTAGCAGAATCCAGTAGCCCAGCCATGGTCCTCGCCCCACCTGACCTCCTCTCGGCACCTGCACTCTGAGTAATTAAAGGCAGCACCTGAGAGGCAGGGACGCCCTGAACACCCCTAGATCTGACCCCACAGAAGCAGTTCTGGGTGAATCTCACTGGGACCGTCCCAAGCCCACACTGAGCAGCAAGAGCCTGAGGACAGGCAGAAGTAAGCTGTGGCTTTGCCTCCTCTGTCCGTCTCATGGCGATGCCACCCCAATTCCACAGCCTCGGTTTCTCCACCTGCAAAAGGGGGTTTGCAGAGCATTCTAGCATGATGCCTCCAAGGATTCAGGGGAGTGGCATGTGCAAAGGGCTTGTGCCAAGGCACAGCAGGTGCTGAACGGGGGCTCCCCTCCCCCTTACTCTTACTCTGCCTGGAGGAGCTTCATCCTGTGATAGGGAAACAAACCTACAGAGCCCCTGGCCAAACCAGACTCTAGATCTCTGCCTGACCCTGCTGTGTGGCACTGACAAGTAGATCACCCTTTCTGGGCTCCACTTTTCCCCAGCTATAGAATGAGGATTTGAGTTCATCCTTTGAGATTCCAATTAGGATTTTTCAGAGGAGAGTGGAGATGGGGGATAGAAAGGTGGAAGGGGACCGTTATCCTTCCTGCTGGGGTCCTAGCTGAGGAGCCTGGATACTGGAGCCTCAGTGCTGTTTTCCCCTCTGTGCCTTGGGTAAATGCAGCACATACCCAGAGCTCCCCCCACAGACCCAGCTCTGGAGCTGTCAGCATCCACTGCAGAATGTCATTCCTCTGCCTGTCCGTAGAGCCCTTCCTCACACTGCATCCCAAGCTACTGGGACAAGTCAGGAGGCCAGGCCGGCACAGCCACAGGCCACAGGGCTGGCAGCCAACCAAAATGCAGTCATAGCCTCTGTGTCTGGGTTCACAGGGTGATGGCTTCAAACTCAATCCTGGTGACATTTCCCACGAATTCACCGGGGTGCCATATGACACCTTGGGGTTATTCTGGGTAGCTGAGGCAGGACCCGGAGCCTCTGGGAAATGTCTGGAGTCCAGAGGCTATGAAACAGGTGTGTTCCTCCCCCTGGGGAGGACAGAGCTCAGGAGGGCTGTTCCAACCTCTCCTTCTTGGCCTGTAGACAATCCTGTCAAAGCCAGGGAGAAGGTCCAGGGGATACAGGGGATAGCTGGGAGCTAAGGAGGCTGCAGGACAGCTACAAGTCAGTTGACTGTGGGGACAGTGACAGGTCCTAAGAGAATTGAGAAGTCCTGTGGAAGATGGGGAGGGGTGGCCAAGAGGGACACTGCGAAAGCACGAGTTTCATAATGGGAAGGCGGCAGAGCCTTCAGAGGGTAGTAAATCAGGAGACAGGCTGGTGTGGTGGTGCACACTCAGTCCTAGCACCCAGGAGACAGAGGCAGCCCGATACCCGTGAGTCTGAGGCCAGCCTGGTCTTCAGAGTGAATTCCAGGACATCCAGAGCTCTATAGTGAGACCCTGTCTCAGAAGAGAAGGAGGGAGGGAGCGAGGGAGGGAGGGAGGGAAGGAGGGCGGGAAACAGAGAGGCAGGGAGGCAGGGAGATAGAGGGATCAGGAAGCAGCAAGAACTCCCGGTGGCTTAGGGAGGAGAGGAGACTGCAGGGAGGGACCCTGCTGCCCTGAAGTGATTTGTGGCTGTTTGACTTACCTCTTTGTGCCAAGTTAAGCACCACTTTGATAAAGATCTTAATGCTGGTGACAGAGATGTGCTTGTCACCTCTCCAAGGGAGGTATGTAGAGCACCCACACAGGGCCTGTGAGCTCAGAACTCAAAGGGAAAGATGGCTCAGCAGTTTAGACCGTTGGTTGTTGTTTCAGAGGATCCTGGTTCAATTCCCAGTACCCACACGATGGCCCACAACTACCTGTAACTCCAGATCCAGTAGATCCAATGCCTTCTGGCCTTCCCAGGCGCCAGGCACAGACATACATTCAGGCAGAACACTCACACGCATAACTTTAAACTTAAAAAAAGAAAACGGAGCCTGGGGTGGTGGTACACTCCTTCAATCACTGCTCTGAGGAACCAGGGAAAGAGAGGCAGGTGGGTCTGATCTCAAGTCCAGTCTCGTCTGCATAGCGACTTTCGGGCCAGCCTAGTCTACATACTGAGTTTCAGGCCAGCCAAGACTACAAAAACAAATAAAAGAGAGAAGGGAGAGAGAGTATGCACACCTTCGGTACGGCCAGAAGGGCTTCATCATCTCCCATGATCCCCTGCATGGAAGACACAGGAGACCCTCCATAAGGAACTCTGGTGTTCCCTTGTGGCCAAGAAATGAAGCCACAGGCTCCACTGTGGGGATGTGGCAGGTGACATTCAGGGGAGCACATGTTGGGACACCGTCCCAGTGTGATGTCAGCCTGGGTCAGCCAGGGGTCAACTGGATCAGTGAGGGAAGCAGCACAGAACAGATATGTATGGTGTCACCTCGATGCTGGGTGACCTCAGACTCCTGGTTCACATAGCAGCGTGGGCCTCTTTCCTGGAGCTATGGAAGGGAGGGCAGCCCTGGAGAGTGTCAGCAGGCAGAGCACTGTGTTTGTGGAGTGGGGGGTGGCAGGATGGAAAGTTGGTGAAGTTGGGCGTCAGAGTCAACATTGTCCCTGCACCTTGGCCTCTCACTGCAGAGGACCTCCGCTCTGCACTGGAGGCCTCTGCCGGCCCCAGCCTCATTCACGAGCCATGTAGGTGGCTGCTGGGTGGCTCTCCAAAGCCTGAGTTTGTTCCTGTCTTGCAAGTGGTGGCCACTCAGCATTCTACACCCAGAACAGTCCCACACCTGGAGTTCCATGGCTCAGAAAGTCAGCAGTGCCGGCTGCGGTTGGTTGGTACAACTGCTAAACCAGAACTCGGGAAGAAGTTGTGGAACCTGTCCAAAGTCACACAGCTCATAACCAGAACCAGAGTTCCAACCTAAGGCTGTCACATGCTGAACCTTCTCTCTGCCCCACTGCTCTACAGAGCCTCCCCGTGGGAGGTTCTGGAATGCTGAAGGTCTCCGAGAGAAAAAGGTCAGCAGAGACCCTGCCCTGGGTCATCTGAAGTCGGCATCACCAGCTCCCTTAGATGGACAGGGGCCGGAGGCATGATTTCTTCTCAACAAAAATAAAATGAGGAGAAAAAGAGAGAAAGCCAGAGATAGACAGACAGACGTGTGTGCACAGATGCTCCTGAGAAAGGCTGGAAGAGGAATTTGAAATATCATGACACCCTGACTCTACTAATGCCACCCTGGGGCCTTGGCGTGTGACCTTAGTCCTCACATGTGTACAGTGAGGATCAGCCTCCCACCCCCACCAGGGTTTGCAGAGTCCCTCCCACTTCCAAAGCTGAGGCTCCCCGGAGGTGGTAGCATGGTAACAGTGTAAGCAGGTGTAAACAGGGCAGGAGATGATGACCTCAGCAGCCAAGTGAACCGGGCAGGGCGGAGGAGGAGTGCGGCTGCCGGGATGGTACCCGGCTCCTCCAGCCTCCCACTCTCTAGCTGGCTCTTCAACTCACACTCATCTCTTGCCCACAGAGATCTCGCTGGATGCGGATGCAGACCGGGATGGCGAGGTGGAAAAGAACAACCCTAAGAAGGTTACTGGCCTTGAGGGTGGAAGCCGTTCTGATCCTAACCTGGGGGGACTTCCAGGGCATTGCAGGGACTGCACAGTGCATTGGGCCAGAGCTGTCTACCAGAACGGTCAGCTACTAATTCACAGGGCCTGAGGCTGAGGCTCAAAGCTGGGTGCAGATACAACACAGCAGGATGGGCGCCAGGACAAGCCAGGCTCGCTGGAGGATCAGCTTCCCCAACACGGGTCGCAGGGCTGTCTGAAGTATCAATGCATCAGAGTCAGAGACCAGGGAAGCATTTGTTCCCCTTAGGCCTCTTTTAAAATGAAAGGAATCGGGGGTTGTGATAACACACACCCTTAATCCCAGCACTCGGGAGGCAGAGCTCTGCCTGGTCTGTCTGGTCTATATAGAGAGCTCTGGGCTAGCCAAGGTTACATAGTGAGAGCCCGACTCAAAAATCCAGACAAATAAAGTTAAAAGAGGCTGGGAGAGGTGGCTCATACTTGTCATCTCAGCACTCAGGTGGCGGAGACAAGAGGATCAAGAGTTCCAGGTCAACCTGAACATAATGACTTAAAAAAAAAAAAAAAAATGAAATGCTTTCTAGAGAGAGCCTTAAAAACAGATTGCAGGTCTCAACAACCTGCACAGAATCCTCAGGAGCCCAAGAAGGTAGCTCAGTAGATAGAGTGCTTGCCTTGAATGCAGGAAACCCTGGGTCTGATCCCCAGCATCAATGCTGAGGCAGTCAAGCAAAGTCATCCAGTCCCTGTGGACCTGAATTAGTGAGACTTTCCACACCTAGACCAGTGAAATTGTCACATGTCTTTGCCCACCCTATAAATAATCTTTTATGTTAGCTAGTAATGGTAATGGATGCCAGGAATCCCAGATCTCAGGAAGTACAGGCAGGAGGATCAGGAGTTCAAGGCCATCCTCTGCTACATAGTGAATTAGTGGCCAGCCTGAGCTATGTGAGACCCTGTCTCAAAACAAGAAATGTATCTCTTACATTCTAGGACCAGGTCAGGCCCAGGGAACAACAAAAACCTAGACAGACCAAAGTTCAAGGATGAATGATATTGGTGACTACATTGTGACCATCTGTGACCTCAATGTTCCTGAAAGAACATATGAAGGAAGGGCTGTGCACAGAGCAGGGCGCTGTCCTGGAGATCACAAAGGCTCCTTCAAGGAGAGCCAGGTGCGCTGAGTCTAAGAAAAGTGGCAGAGCTGAGTGACAAAGAGGGACGAGCATGGCAAAGGCCTGGGAGTCTGAGCAGAGCAGGTGGAAGAGGCCAGATACAGAGGTCGTGGGTCCCACCAGCCTCACGGAAGGTCAGAGAATCCAGGCTTTATCTGAGTCAACACTGAGGGCTTCAAACAGGGAAGCGGTATGATCCGATTGCTCTGGGCACTGTGGCTTCAGGACAGAAAGCAGAGCAAGGTGACGGCTCCCTTGGGAGTACTCCGAGCGTGTCTGGAATCAGTCACCTCAAGCCTGTCCTAGAATGTCAGTTCCTGCCACCATCTCTGCCAGGCATGATCACCTCACACCAGAGCTGAGGCCCACATGCCCTATGCAGCCTTTCTGTCTCTCTGCTCTTGAACTTGGGGGATCATATGGGACCTTCCCGGGCACTTCAAGCCTTCCAGGCCCCAGCTGCTGTCCCAGAGGGTAGGACCTATTCCTTTCCACATCTCTCCCTCAGCATCTCTCAGAAGCTGTACTTGGATAGGACCAGGGGAGGCACTGACCTGTGTCCCTGCTGTTGCAGGCGTCCTGGACCTGGGGTCCTGAGGGCCAGGGGGCCATCCTGCTGGTGAACTGTGACCGAGACACACCCTGGTTGCCTAAGGAGGACTGTAGTGATGAAAAGGTCTACAGCAAGCAAGGTGCCAGTGGGGCCACACTGGGGGACAGTGGGAACGTGCGTGTCCTGTCTCAGGCAGGGCAGAGGATGAGGCAGGAGATAATGCTTCAGATGTTCAGTGCTCAAAAGACACACCTATCAATACAGTTCACCTTGACATGCATGGGTACAGGAAAACCTGGAGGGGCCAGCAAGATGGCTCAGCAGGTAAAGGCACCTGCCGCCAAGTCAGATGACTTTAATTCAATTCCTGGAACTCACACAAGGAAGAAAAAAAAATTGACTCCTTCAAGCTGCTCTCTGACCTACACACACACACACACACACACACACACACACACACACACACACACACACATCACGGCATGCATACATACATACATACAGATGGACAGACAGATAGATACTCATACACAGAAATAAATAAATGAAGCAGGCAGAGCTCTGCAAGTTCAAGGCCAGCCTGCTCTACATAGGGAGTTCCAGGTCGGCCTAGTCTACATATGAGGGAAAAAGACTAGAGAGAAGAAAATTCTCAAAGGGTTGACCAGTTCTCCTAGGCAGGAGTAAGTTCCTTTCCCTTCGGCTTCTGGGAAGTTCCCATGATGCATGTGTGAGGGAGGGCCCCTGCCCTGGTGGGAAGGGTAAAGCAATGGTAAAAGCAGCTCCCACGGGCCTCCTCCTACCTTCCTCTGTCTACCCGCAGACCTCAAGGACATGTCTCAGATGATCCTGCGGACCAAAGGCCCTGCCCGCCTGCCCGCAGGGTATGAAATAGTCCTCTACATTTCCATGTCGGACTCGGACAAAGTGGGCGTGTTCTACGTGGAGAGTGAGTGATCGTCATGCCCCCCTCCCAAAGCCTCTGTGCCCACTGTCCTTCTCCCTGCACAGGTTCCCCGGGGCTGCGGAGCCCACAGAGTGACTCACAGACACACATTTCTCCTCCCCCTAGGAGAGTCAGTGACCTGTGTCCACATTCTTCTCTCCAGTGGCAGGGGAGGAAGGGCCTTTGAAATCTTCATGATACCCGAGGCCAGATACCTTCCTGCAGGTGTTGTCTGGCATTTCTGATTTACAGAGGTCCCTGGAGATGTTGCCATGGCTGCCCTTCTTCCTGGTGGTGGTGACAGGGTGTCCTAGATACCACTGTGTAAGAGCCATACTCCACCTTTGAGCCATTCATCTTGTGCCATAGAGCCACCAGGGCACCAATGCAGTAAACAGAAATGTCCCCTCACCTGCTCTGCCCTGGAGGGGCCGCTCTTGAGTGAGGAAGACATGGAACAGATCAGGTCCCAGGGAATGTGAGCACGAAGGCTGAGCTGGCTAGGTGGTCCAGGGGTGGCATTTGAGATGAGACTCAGAGGAAATGATGGGAAGGAGCCAAGGAGGAGCAAGCTAAGGGGAGGGCACAGTGTACAGGAGACTCCAAGGAGAAAGACAGAGAGGCAGGCTGGGGTGGGGATGGGGTGCGCCTAGGTCAGTCAACAAAGCAGGGAGGGCCAGGGCGAAGACAGGGTGTGTGTTTTATTCCTAGCACAGCAACATTACCTCATGGGTTTTGTGGTGTGGGGGGGGTGCTTGTTGAGACAGGGTCCCATGGTCTCTAACTCTGTCAGTAGGGAAGGGACGGTGACTTTGACCATCTGACCCTCCTGCAGCCACCTCCCAAGTGCTGGGATGCCAGCATTCACACACCACCTTCATGCCCCATAATGAGGTGCTGAGGATCTACCCAGAGCTGGTACGTGCTGGGCAAGCACTCTAACCCTGAGCCACATCCCCATCCCTCAGAGGCTTTGCGGCAGAACTGTTAAGATCTTCTACCCATGGGAAGAGTTCCTCTGTAAAGCATCTTGTGGTTGGTCAGGTGTTATGGGACCTGCTGTCTGGGGGCCAGAGCCTTGGGCCTCACCCTGGGACCCTTTCTGGACAGACCCACCAGAAACAGGCAGTCACTTTGCAGCACCCTCGCCTCATGGAGGGTCTTAGCTGAGACGCTAATGGACAAAGCTACTCCCTGGGCTCTCACAGATGCTTGAAGTCTGGCTGCCTCTGCTTCCCCAGGGGGCTGAGAAGTTGATGTTTGCATGGTCCAGATGAGAGTCGCCTGACAGCAGAGGGGGACCAGGAGGACCCAGTTGATGCTTTGACTCAGGCTGGGCATTGGCCTGTGGCTAACATCGACATCCAGGCAATCTCTCAACGCTTCTTGGCTTTGCTAACTGTAGTGTACTCAGGCCTGGTGCCTTTCTTGTCTTCACTCACTGGCCACCTGAGATGGGCCATGAGCAGGCAAGGAAGAGTTCCTGCTGCTGCAAGTGAGCAGAGGCTGTCCCTCTGGATGTCTTAGCTGGACTGCCATCCTACAGCGAGGGTGGCTGCTGGGCCAGGGACTGCCTCCCTAGATAAGGACTCCCTGCTTCTACGAGAATGCTCTGGCAAAAACAATTTAGAAGCAAAAGGGTTTATTCCATCTATGGTTCCAGGCCCAGCAGAGCAGGGAAGCCACAGTGACAGCCTAGCTCTGTCTTCTCTTCAGTCAGGTTCCAGCCCATGAAATGGTGCCACCCGCATTAACTCACCTCCGTTAACCAACTAAGAAAAAGCTCTCAGAGGCTTACTCACAGGCCGACCTGTTCTAGACAGTTCCTCACTGACTCTTCCCTTCTCAAGTGAGTCTACATAGTATCACATAGGTAATTGCCCAGGGGACCACTCTGAGTCACCAGGGCCCAGCTAAAGGGACAATTAATCTTATTCTGTGGTCCAATGTTCTTTCCTTCCATGTGAGCCTATGGAGGATTTTATCTGACTCTGAGTACCTCGTGTGTAATGTGTCATGTTATTTCAGTGTCATGACCCGTGTCCTAGGAGAGACATCCAGTTCCCCCACAAGGTCAGGAGCCAGGCTCTAGAATCCCTGAGGGCTTCCTCTGTGGTTGGTGTGGCATGAACTGAACTGGGGTTCCCACTGTCATCTGGCCCATGGAAAGGTCTCTGTAAAACAGTGTTAGAATTATGTGAACTGCTAATTATTATTGATGGAGTTCTCCAGTGTTCCTTGGAGGACCTAGAAACTTGCTCCCCAGAACCCCCCAAAATCAGACTTACCTTGTCCTCCAAGGACACAGTAAACAACTTGTCCCCATTTGTCCAGCACCTCCCTGGTTTTTAGCACTGGAGGTCTGTCGTGCCAAGACCCTTCCATCACAGGCAAGGTGAGACAGTCATACTATCCATCTCTTTGCAACTGGGAAGGTTGTGCCAAATCATGCCATGTGCTGGCCAGCCAGGGCAGATGACTGGAGCTCAGGAGAGGCCAGAGGCGGCTGGCAGGTCCAGCATAAGGCTGTGGGGTGGGGGGGCTCAATAGAAGTACATTGTTGGTGCCTGCAAGGACAGCCAGCCACGCCGGGGGTGGCAGGATCTGCATCAAGCTAGGAACTGTGAACAGTGATGGAGGCCCTTTGAAACAAGGGCTGTGTTGTTTCTGCATGCGATCCAATCCGCCTGGCGCTGGCACTCCCTGCCAGAAAGCAGCCCCAGATAGAGATGCATTGTGAAACAGGGCATGGGCTGCATGGGGGAGAGAAAGCCACCAGCTGCCAGTCACTGTGCAGAACGCATCCTCCCACCAGACCCACCTCCCTCTGCCACACCCCCTCTTCCCCAGGCCCCATGAGAGCCTGGAAACTATGGCTTCTGTGTGTGACGTCAGTCCCGTGAGAACAGCTAAAGTGTGGCTTGTGTCATGTGGATCCTTTGGGTAGGGAAGGGGGACCACCGTAGATTCACGTCCACTGGATCTGAGCAGAGCCTCGCCCTAGGGCACCTGCTGGCTGTTTGGGATGAGAAGGACATTGCTTTCCATGCTGGGCTGTGATGAGAAGGACATTGCTTTCCATGCTGGGCTGTGATAGGTGCTTGGGCCCTTAAGCATCTGAATGCTAAGCCCCACCTCTGGAGAGGCCGAGATGCCACTTCTGTGCCTGCCTGCCATCTGGAAGGCATTGGATGGCAAAGTGATGAGTGATGCAGCAAAGGGGCAAACTAGCCCACACCCAGATTCTCCTCCCAGTCCCCTTAGGTCCCAGCTGTGTTACCCGTGTCCCCAAGATTATTGAAGTTATTGATGCTGTGTCATCTGTAACAACCCTGTGACACAGATACTGCTATTCCCCGGTTCACAATTGAGCAACCTGTTTGAGAGGTTAACAGAGTTCATGGCAGGTTTGTAACTTTCGAAGTTCAGAGGATGCCTGACCTGAGGCCCCTCTGAAGTCAAGGTCACCGGTTCATGGTGTCATTCATAATCAGGGTACAGGTGAGCATGCTGTCCTAAAGCAGATGCTGTCTCAAGTTTTAGGGTACATTGGACTTGATGGTTTTTAGCCAGCCCTTTATACCTAGACTGGTCCTGCTCCGTGTTCTAACCCTTGGGCAGCTGGCCATTAACCGATGTATTGTCATTGAAAGTGCTAAGCTGAGCGTGATCTGCCCTTCCAGCTTTGCAGGGCCTAAAGAAGCTGCTTCTGGAACTGTGTAGGGCCCTGTATCCAGGCCTTTGCCAATGCAAGTATCCCTTTCCCTCCGCATCCTTGCTGGCACCCTGCTGCCCACAAGGGCATCACAAAGCCACTTCCCTCTGCTCGGAAGTCCCCCCTGCCTCCCTGCCCTTCCCCACCCTGAGTAACAGACAAGATCTCCAACGTGACACTGCTGTTAGTTGCTCCCCGCATCCGCTGTCTTATCAGCTGAGCATCACTCTTAGACACAGAGGTTGCACCGTGGCCTTTGGCTCCCTGAAAGTCTGTGCTGGTGCTGGCCCAACTAATTCAATTCGTGGCCTCCGAACGAGCCCTGAAATCCCCCGTGGGCCTTTCTCACAGGGACTGATGGGAGCCATTGCTTTATACAATGGACATTTATTAAACGAGACCACGTGCCAGACAGGCAGATGGCCTGGCAGGGCTGTCTCTCACTCTGACAGCATGCATTTGTACAGGCTGCAATGCCGAAGGTCCACATGGACCCTGGCTTGCTCTCTGGGAATCTACAAAGGATCACCTGAATGCATTAAGGGGAGTTTCATGGGGCAGGAGAGCCTTCCTTCCCACCCAAGATCCACAAAACAGAGCTTCCACACTACCGAGGAGAATTTCTCAAACGAATGGCACACTTGTATTTTATCCATACAAAGAGAAAAGGAACTTGTCATTTGGAATTAGATGTGGATTGGAGGCCCTGCCTAGCCATTTCTGCTTTCTGGGCCGGTTTCCTCCTCTGTAAAATGGGAATAACACCTCCCTGCTGTTACACTAGCTATGTTATTCCTTCCCATCGGCCCTCATTCTCCAGACAGCTCCTTTTCAGGTGAGGAAGCCAAAAGCCAGTAGGCACATAGACTGCCCAGTCTATGACAAAGACCCATTTGCACCATCCTGTGCTATGGTCCGCTTGTGCGTTTCTCTGTGTCTAAAGGACAAGTCACTCTGCCCCTTGCCCCCATCAGAGCGCTCCCTGGCCACCCGGTGGGAGAGGGTCCCAACACAGGTCCCATCCCCCACAGACCCGTTCTTCGGTGAGCGCTACATTCACATCCTGGGCCGGCGGAAGCTCTACCACGTGGTGAAGTACACAGGCGGCTCTGCGGGACTGCTGTTCTTCGTGGAAGGCCTCCGTTTCCCCGACGAGAGCTTCTCTGGCCTGGTTTCCATCCACGTCAGTCTGCTGGAGTATATGGCTGAGGTGAGGGCCATGGGCCTGCCCTGCGTAATGATGTCGCAGCTCAGACGTGGTAACTACGATGGGGCCAAGTGTGAGTGAAGGATAGGAACGAGCCCTTTCTAACCAGGTGACTTTACAGTTCCTAGTTTCCCTGCCTGAAAAGTAAGGATTCAATAGCATCTTTCTCCTGGGGATGAATTAGTACAGGCAAAACTATTTGGCATATGGAGCTGGAGAGATGGCTCAGCAGTTAGGAGCACTTGCTGCTCTTCCAGAAGACTCTTGTTCAGTCCCAGCACCGACATGTTGGGCAGCTTACAACTGTACGTAACTCTGGCTCTAGGGGAATCTGATGTCCTCTTCTGGCCATCATGAGCATTACACACACGTGCACACACACACACACACACACACAAACAGTACTTGGGACAGTTCCTAGCATACAGTAAGTGCTCAGTAAATGCATTGTTGTTGGTCTCACCCACCAAGAGGGAAGCAGGGACCACAGGTACCCAGTGTGGCTCACTGGTTCTCCTCCTCTATCCCATCCCATGCCCAGGGCATCCCGTTGACACCCATCTTCACAGACACGGTGACGTTCCGGATTGCACCCTGGATTATGACCCCCAACATCCTGCCTCCTGTCTCAGTGTTCGTGTGCTGGTAAGGGGCAGGCGTGGTCCACAAGGCAGTGTGGCAGAGTGGCCAAGCGCTGGGCTTTAGGGTCAGACTGACCTAAATCCAATTCCCGTCTCTGCCACTTAGCAGTTAGATGAGTTGCAGCCATTCACATGGTGTCTCTGTGCCTCAGTTTCTCCGAAATGCACATACCACAGAATCTAGATGATACCTGTGCATCTGTGCCCTTATCCTGCTCAGGCTCAGTGCCGCACAGGCCATGTCTGTCCTATCTCTTCTCACTCTCAGCCTTCTACTGTGTGGGGCTCGGGCACTGGCTCGTTTCACTCACTCGTTCAGCAGATTTTTATTGAGTGTCTAATAAGTGCTTAGTTGGCACAGCAAGAGGAGCAAGAAAGGCAAGAAGTATCTACGTGTGTATGAGTGGCGGCTCCACCCCTACCCTTCACGCCAGGATCCCCCATATCCCAGGCATGGCACTTTCTAAGACCTGGGGAGTAGAGAGCATGTGTGGGTCCTTCCTTGTCTTATTTATCCGAGTGACCTTGACAAAAACTGTGTTAAGTGTAGGGTTATGTGGCCCATGGCCCCAGTGGCCTTTACAAAGTGGCCGAGGACACAGACTCAGTCCAGACTGCCAGCAGCTTCGACTACCCAAGATGGGTGGCACTTGTCCCCCTCACTCTTCCTCTTGGCTTCTTTGTGGTGTTCCTCAGCATGAAGGACAATTATCTGTTCCTGAAAGAGGTGAAGAACCTGGTGGAGAAAACCAACTGTGAACTGAAAGTTTGTTTCCAGTACATGAATCGTGGAGACCGCTGGATTCAGGTAAGAGGGGCCCTGGCCCAGGGGAAGGATGCAGCAAGGGCTCTGGCCCAAAGAGGCTTGCTGTGAACACCCTGGTACCCAGCTGCCTGCCTTGTGTGTGTGTGTGTGTGTGTGTGTGTGTGTGTGTGTGTGTGTGTGTGTGTGTGTGTGTGTGTGTGCAAATTCCTGACTGCTCATGTGCACAGAGACTTGGGAGAACAAGTGTGGCTTTTAGTGGCAGCCTGGACTGAAATGATCGGTACCCATCCTTGGGATGGCTTCACAGGGAATACTATGTGGTAGTTAAAAAGGAAAAGGCCCGTCTGTGACCAAAGGCAGCATATACTTGAGTTGTTTCCTTGGGAGGAAATAGATTTAAGCTATAGCTATTTGTGGTTTCAGTTTTTTTTTGTTGTTGTTGTTTGTTTGTTTTTTTTGGTTAGTTTTGGCTTTTCGAGACAGGGTTTTTCTATGTATCCTGGCTGTCCTAGAACTTACTTTGAAGACCAGTCTGGCCTCAAACTCACAGAGATCTGCTTGCCTCTGCCTCCAAGTACTGGGATTAAAGGCGTGCACCACCATCACCCGGCCTTATTTATGTTTTTTAATTGAAGTCAGTGTCACTAAGAGATTGTTGTGTGACTTCTGCGATGGGCAGGAACGATCTGTGGAAAGATGCCCTGCCATCATTTTCCTATTAGAAGGAGAGTTGGGGACCGGACGCAGGCTGTGAATGAGACACACTTCCCAAGCTAGAGTCACTTGTGTTCATTTTGTGTTAAACCTTCTTGCTACATTGATTTGTTGGGGTGGTGCACGCACCACAAACATGGCGGAGGGCAGAGGACAGCGTGGAGTGATCCTTCGTCACCATGTGAGTCCCGGGAGTGAGACTCAGATCACCAGGCTTGGCAGTCAGCTCCTTTACGTACTGAGCCATCTCGCTGGCTCTACTTTTGATTTTTGAGCCAGGTTCTCACTTTGTAGCCCAGGCTGGCCTTACACTCTCAAGCTCCTGGCCTCTGCCTTCTGAGTTCTGATTACAGGTGTTCACTGACGTGTCTAGTTTGCTTGTGCTTTTCTTGTTTGTTTGCTTGTTCGTTTGTTTGTTCTGCAACAAGGTCTCTCATACCCCAGGCTGGCCTTGAACTCACTATATAATGGAGAATGACCTTGAAATTCTGACCCTTCGTTGTTTGCCTCCCAAGTGTGAGGATTACACAGGCATGTGCCAGCATGTTCAGCAGGGCCTGAGCTGGGGCTTGAACCCAGGACTTCATGTATGTTAGCCAAGCACTCTACTGCCTGGGTTCCATTCCCAGCCCCTTGTGCTTTGAGATTTTTAACCCAGGGTCTCAATATATAGCCCAGGCTGGCCTCATACTCTCGGCTTCCTCTTCTGCCCCTCATCCATCTGGGATTATAGCCCAATCCATCCTGCTCCAGACAACCCACCCCCTGGGTACCACTACAACTGAATCCTCCTCCTCCTCCTCCTCCTTCTCCTCCTCCTCCACAGGATGAAATCGAGTTTGGCTACATCGAGGCACCCCACAAGGGCTTCCCAGTGGTGCTGGATTCCCCTCGAGATGGAAACCTGAAGGACTTCCCCATTAAGCAGCTCTTGGTGAGACGCTGAGGGTCACCTGGAGGCAATAGTGGGGACTCTTAGACCAGCATGGTCAGGAGATATGGGGCACATGACAATAACTAGTCTTCCACGCAGGGCCTCTGTTTTCTCATCTGTAAGATGGGTCAGTGGGCCCTGAGGTCCAATGCAGTCTCTAAACTGGGAGAGTTGCCTTGTAGGAAATGAGCGCCATGGGAGGCAGAGCAAGGTTCCACAGGCCTTGATCCCTGCTGCTGCCCCAACCTTCCAACTTGTAGCTAAGTAAGTCCCAAAAAGGCAAGGCAGAAGTCTGCAGATGTCAGTGCTCATCGGGTCTTTGTGGCTGTGGATCTCAGTGCCGTGGGGTTCGTTCAAGCAGTTTGACTCCTCCCATTCGGAGGTGACCCCCCCCCAAGTCCACTCTTGTGAGGGGGCAGAGGCAGCATGTGAACCCCACTCTGGGATGACAGAGGAACCTGACCTGAACAGCACCCCGATATCAGAAAGGAGACCTCAGGCAGGCTTCCGACCTTCCGTGAGCCTCGGTGTGCACTGCTGTAAAACAAGATTATTAATCAAGGCATGCAGAAGGCATCGCACTATGCCTCGTCAGTCTGAAGGCTGCCCTCAGTGGCCCTCCATGTGGGTTATTGTCCATTTTCCCTGACACCGCAGGCAGCAGGGACAAGAACCAAGCTCCCAGCCCTGTCCTTTCTTTTCCCCGGGGCTCCAAGTGTCTTCAGTGCTCCAGGCTGGCCTGGTGCCAAGGCCTATCTGCATTGTTCCCAGAGGCCGGGCCAGGCCCAGCTTTGTGCTGCGTGCCTGCTGGCCTGTGTGATGCTGTAAAGCCCCAGCTGCCACCTGTGGCCAGCTCACACATGGCTATCAAGGGCCCCCAGGAGAGAAAGCGCTAAGCTGCTGCCATCCACCCCTCCAGGCATGCCTGTCCCTTGAGCCTCTCCGCTGAGGCAATGTAAGCCGTATCTGCCTACTACACAGGCTCTTTTTGTTGGTTGGTTTGGTTTTTTGAGTTGAGCAAGTTACTCACTGCTATAGTACAAACTCCCAAAGAAGTTCCCCACACTTTTTTATCAAAAAATACACACACACACACACACACACACACACACGGAATCTTAAAATCCAGGGACAGGTGGGATCTTCCCTTCCTGTGAACAAAATCCAGTTTGCCGAAGAGCTAAGAACCAGGAGGTCGGCTGTAGGTTTGATGAACAGGTGCCATTGTTGGGTTGGGTAGGCGTGGCTATCAGTCAGCTGTCACTAGGTAAGGTTGCAGTGACAAACAATCCCCAAGCCCTAGTGACTGACAGTAAGTAGCCAGTCTCTTTTGCTTCCCACTGCCTGAACTGATGGCTTGCTTTTTCTCTGTGCCCTCATTCTAGAGCTACAGCCTGGCCGAGTACTGCTGTTCCCCTAGTGTGGGAAGGAGAGAAAATGGGCCCTGACAACATCCCACCTTGCTCATATTTCATTGGCCAGAGAAATGATGTGACCCCGAGTCACATGGGAGATGTCAGGATGCACAATGCACTCTCTGGGCAGGTCTAGCAAATCCCTGGGGATAATCAGTTCCCAGCCATGCCTTTGGCCTCCTAGTTGAAGACCTGGCTCTCAGAAATCAGAGAAACTCTGAGATGGCCAGGAAGGTCAACAGAACCTGTGGGACCAGACCTTGATATCACGTTGTGACATTGTGTGCCTGTGGCTGCAGGGCAGGGCCCACGCAGAGATAGGGAGCATGCAGATTGCACCCACACTGACTCCCTGATTGTGTCAGTACTCTCACAGACTCGCTGCGGGCAATAAGCCTCAGGTAACAGCCTTCCTTCAGGCTGAGGAGCCACAGTGCTAGGCTGCAGGTGGCACGGGTATAGTTGGTTGTTTTACTTTTTAGTCTTGGGGGGCCCGGCACCCACCTCCCAAATAAATCACACGCAGAGACTTATTCTTAATTATAAGTACACAGCCTTAGCTTGTCTTTTTTCTAGCCAGCTTTTCTTAAATTACTCCATTTATCTTTTGCCTCTGGGCTTTTTCCTTTCCTTACTTCTGTAATCTTACTTTCACTCTTAATTTAGTCTGTGGCTGGGTGGCTGACCCCTTCTTTTCTCACTCCTTAACCTCTCTCTCTCTCTCTCTCTCTCTCTCTCTCTCTCTCTCTGTCTCTGTCTCTGTCTCTGTCTCTCTCTCTCTGTCTCTGTCTCTCTCTGTCTCTCTCTCTGTCTCTCTCTGTCTCTCTCTCTGTCTCTGTCTCTCTCTCTCTGTCTCTCTCTGTCTCTCTCTGTCTCTCTCTCTCTGTCTCTCTCTCTCTTTCTCTCTCTCTCTCTCTCTGTCTCTCTCTCTGTCTCTCTCTGTCTCTCTCTGTCTCTCTCTGTCTCTCTCTCTCTCTGTCTCTCTCTCTCTCTGTCTCTCTCTCTCTCTCTCTCTCACTCCTTCTGTTTATTCTCTCTGCCTTCCAGCCCCACCTAGCCTTTTTCCTGCCTTGCTATTGGCTGTTCAGATCTTTATTAGACCAATCAGGTGTTTTAGACAGGCAAAGTAACACAGCTTCACTGAATTAAACAAATGCAACATAAAAGAATGCAACACATCTTTGCATCATTAAACAAGTGTCCCATAGCATAAACAAATGTAACACATTTTAAAATAATATTCTATTGTAAATTAAGATTGCTTCTAAATTAAATAAAAATATAAAAAATAATAATATTCTACAACACCTGGGTTGTCACCATAGAATGACTTCTGGGGAAGAGGGCTCCTGGCAGAAGGAGACTAAAGGCAGATATGTGCCTTCTCTCTGCCCAGGGCCCAGATTTCGGCTATGTGACCCGGGAGCCCCTCTTTGAGAATGTCACCAGCCTTGACTCCTTTGGGAATCTGGAAGTCAGTCCTCCAGTGACGGTGAATGGCAAGACATACCCTCTCGGCCGGATCCTCATCGGAAGCAGTTTCCCTCTGTAAGATAACCTGGGGAGCCTGGGGAGCCTGGGGGTGGCAGGCGCAGGGTCATGGCTGTCTCTTTAGGGGTGGTCTGGGGTGTATGTGCCTGGAGTGAATGTAAGGGGGAAATATCCCCTGGTGCAGTGCACTGTAAATCAACAGACACTCGTGGAAAGAAAGCCTTTATACCTTAGTATAAATTAAGACCTAGTATGCAACCCAATATCCTCTTCCACAAATGGGAGGGTGCGTGATGAGATGAGAAGGGGCGTGGGAGCCTAGTTTATGCACACTGGCAGAGGAGAGTGGGGGCTGCCTGTAAAAGAAAGGGGAGAGAGACGAGGCATAGCTCTACCTCACAGGAGTGTCTCTACCTCTACCTCCCTGGCTCCTTTGCCTGTCCACGATAACCGTACTCTCTGCCCAGCCAATGAAAAGGCAGCTTCTACCTTGATCCAAACAGTTGCTAGGAGAAAGCAAGATGCCTGGGGTCACCGAGGATTTGAGTATCAAGTCCCTCTGATCCACATGGAATGTTCTACTATCTAGGGGACATGGGTAATGACCATTAGCCTACCCTCCCCTAACTCAGTAGTCACTCATCCACTGAGCAGCCACTTCCGGTGCCTCAGTGGAGTGCCTGGGAGGAGCCGATGATGCTCACAGATTCCATGCTGAGCATAGAAGCTGACTTCAGCTGTTCACTGGCAAATTCAGGGGCAAAGGTTGAGCTCTAAGCCCTCCACATAGGTTTGTTTGACTGTGGTCAACGCAGCCTCTTCCCGCCTGGGCCTCCAGTACCTTCTGCCTGCACCAAGCTCCCACCTGTGCCCTATCTGGTACCATGCAGACCTGGCCTGGGTTCCAGATGTTAAACATCTTGTCCTGGGGGTGCTTCCATGCAGAACACAAGGATAACCTATTAAAAGGCTCCTCCTCCCAACCCTGCCTTAGGTCTGGAGGACGCAGAATGACCAAGGTGGTGCGTGACTTCCTGCAGGCCCAGCAGGTGCAGGCCCCCGTGGAGCTCTACTCTGACTGGCTAACTGTAGGCCATGTAGATGAGTTTATGACCTTCGTCCCCATCCCAGGCACAAAGGTGAGCTGGTCCCCAAGACTAGAGAGATGCCAGAGCCAAGAATCCATACACTGCTAAGTCTTTGGCAGCAGAGTGGGGTCCGGAAGGAGAAGGAAGTAGACTGAGGTTGGGTTTGTAATGTTGTGGCTATGGCAGGCCATTTTTAACCCACAAATCCAAAACATCAACATTTCCACATGTAAGCAATATGAAAATGTAAGCAGACTTTTCTTTCCTTCCCTCCAGTTACCAATAACCTACACGGGAGTCTTAATATTAATTGTAAATGCTCGGCCAATAGATCAGGCTTGCTACTAGCTAACTCCTATATTCTCAATTAACCCATATTTTTATCTATGCTTTGCCTCATGGATTGGTACCCTTTCTCAGTCCATCTTGCTTCTCACGCATCTGCTCACTACTCCTCCCTCTCTGCCCTTCTTCCCCCCAGCATTCCCAGTTTGGCTTTCCTGCAAAACCTTATCCTGTCCAGCTATGAGCCAGGCAGCTTCTTTATTAAACCAATCACAGCAACATATATTCACACAGTGTAAAGGAATCTTTCACATGGAAAGTTATTGTGTGTTGTATGTACATGTTCCTGTGGGTGCGTGCATGCGTGTGAGTGTGGGCGTAGAGGTCAAAGGTTGGTGTTCAGTATCTTCCTTGATTTTTTAAGTCTCTCACTAATCCCGGAGCTTGCCTATCGGCTAGGCTGGCTGACGGATAACTCCACAGACCTATTTGTCTCTGCTTCCTCCGCCCCCTCTGCCTCGGTCACTGTTCTATGGTTGTAAAGAGATACCATGACCAAGGCAAGTCTTACGAAGGGAAGCATTTACCAGGGGCTTGCTTACAGCTTCAGAGGCTTAGTCCATGATCATCATGGCAGGAAGCATGGTGGCACACAGGGCCATGGGACGATAGCTGAGCAGAACTGCATTCTGGGCCAAGGTGGGGGAGGGGCTAGCATGGACTTTTGAAGCCTCAAAGCTCACACTTCCTTTACAAGGCCACACCTCCTGCTCCTTCTAATCCTGTCAGAGTTCTACTCCCCAATTCAAGTGTCTGAGCCTGTGGGGGGCCATTCTCCTTCAAGCCACCCCACCCCCGCCTCATGCTGAGACTTCACTGTAGTGCCTGGCTTTTCTTTTCCACAAAGTGAATACTGAGACCCAAGCTCAGGTCTTCATACTCTGGGGCAAGCACATTGCCAACCATGTCAGCCCTGTGTAAAAATTATTATTTTCTACCCTTTTTCTTCAAGCCAGGTCTTTCTATCCTACTCTAAGAGCCGGGCTGGGACCACTAACCCTCAGCGTGGGAGGCATGAAGTGCTTTGCTGTCAGGGCCCTAGTCCCTCTGGAGTCCTGGCCACATTCCCTCCCTGACAGTGCTACCCACTGGGCCATCTCTTGCAGGAATTTCGGCTACTCATGGCCAGCACCTCAGCCTGTTACCAGCTCTTCCGAGAGAAACAGAAGGAAGGCCATGGGGAGGCCATTATGTTCAAGGGTGAGTGTCTTAGGGGTTTTGTTGCTGTAAAGAGACACATACCACGACTACAGCAATTCCTATAAAGAAAAGATTTAGTTGGGGTGGCTCCCTTACAGTTTAAGAGGTTCATGATGGGTAGCAGGGCGGCATTCAGGCAGACATGGTGCTGCTGGAGTAGCTGACAGTCCTACATCTTTCAGGCAACAGGAAGTTGACTAACACACTGGACAGTATTTTGAGCATAGGACACCTCAAAGCTCAGCCCCACAGTGACACGCTTCCCCCAACAAGGCCAAACCCACTCCAACGAAGCCACATCTCCTAATAGTGCCACTCGATTATGGGGACCAATTACATTCAAACTGCCACAGTGAGTGGTCATAGGTCCTTAGCTGGAAGCCCCAGGAAACCCTTGTCTCTGAGCATCCAACTCTACAACCAAAACTCACACACGGCTGGCGCTGCAGAGCTGGTAGAGTGCTTGCCTAGCATGCGCAAAGTCCTGGGTTCAGTCCCCAGCAGTGCACAACCCAAGTGTGGCGGTGCTCACCTGCAGTCCTAGTCCTCCAGAGGTGGACGCAGACAGGTCCTAACACCGAGGTCATCCCAAAAGGGAGAAGGGTAAAGTATGTCTTCAGAACTAGTACTTGAAAGGGTACCAAACCTAGAGAGGGGCTAAAGGACCCCAAGCTGCCATGTGATCTGTACCCTGGAGCTTGTGTTTTCAAAACAGTGGGATGGAAGCCAGGGCCTCCCTGGATGGTCATGCACTCTGCTGCTAAGCCACATTCCTCTTCTGCCCCATCCCCAGAAATGTAAAAAGGGGGAGAGGACACAGGAAGGGAAGTGGTTTCAGCTGACATCATGCCCTGTGGTGCAGGGCCTGAAGTAAGACGACTCCATCTCCCTCCTAAGTGGGGCAAGGCTGGGGATGAGTTTTGCCTTTGAATTAATCATGAGAAAGAGAGAATCTGCTGGGGAAACCAGCCAGCCAACAGGGTGAGAGAGGGCTTGGCACCTCTGCACTCTCTTACTGTGGTAAAATAGACACAATCTCTTTGTCATCCTCACCACTTAGAATCCAACATATTACAGCATTGGACAATATTACAGCATTGTCTCTGTCCCTATTTGGCATTTTTTCTTATATTACTTTTTTTTTTTTTTTTTTTTTTTTTTGCCACATCTTAGGCTAGTATCCTGACCCTGAAAGTGTTGGGTCTTGGGGCATGCAAAATAATGGGGGACAGACCACCAAAGTCTAGATACCAGAAGCAAACTTTATTCTAATCACATGAGGCACAAAAGCTTCCAACACAATGGCACCAAGGTCAGAGTTTGGGCTTCTGACACTGGGACAATGGGGGCTGATTCGTGCCTCTTCTTATAGTAAAATCAAGCACCAGGTTTGTGTCAAAGAGCTTTTGCAACCTCAAGATCAGGCTTAAAGTCACATTACGTTTAAGTGTTACAGCTTTTGGTTATAAGATGTTAGGATGTTAATTTATGGTGTTTGTGGAAAGCCTGTGGCTGATACAGCCACTTTTTGCTGTCCCTGAAAGAATGCAAGGCAGAGAGTAGAGTCACGTAGGAGGACAGTTAAAATTAAGGGCATTCAAGGCAGAGGGTCCCACAGAGGCTCTGCCGTACCTGCCTGGCTGGGAGGCAGGAGACAATTGTTAAAAGTTTACCTCTCCACACAGTGGCTGACAGGATGTCTGCTCTTAAGACAGAAAGTGCTTGCTAAAGGTTAACCGTGACTGCCAGCTTTATTATTTTTCCAAAATGTATTTGGGAGGCACTATTTTATATTTCTATATTGCTGGGCCCTTCAAAAGTCCACTAGTTAACGCTTGTGCTATTATCCTTGTCTAAAGAGTGTGACAGAGTGTTGCTGGTGTTGAGGACAGACCCACTTAAGACCGCTGTCCCTTTTGTGCCTGTGACCTGATAGCAATCTTTTCTGGGTTGCCAGGCATGAGACTTGGCTTTCTAGGATCTTCTTTTCTATCTTAAACTTGCCTCAAATGCTGCCCACACACCCCATGATTAGAGATACTAACGCAAGTGAGTGTGGTGTGGTGGCAGCTCAGGGGCAAGGGTCCCATAGCCCTGATCTCTTTGGCGTTGTGGTTCACAAGTCTGGGACGTACAAAGAGCTGGCAGGCTCTTCCTAGATCAAACAAAGGTCAATTATAAGAGGTCTTAGCACTTGGGAGGCTGAGGTGAAGATTGCGGGTTCCAGGCCAATCCACACTACATAGAGAGACCCTATAAAAAATTAAAAGGAAAAAGTTTTAATCAAATATATGAGGTTCACACTAGGCAGTGGTGGTGCACGTCTTTAATCTGAACACTGGAAGCAAAGGCAGGTGGATCTCTCTGAGTTTGAGGCCAGCCTGGTCTACAAGAGTTCCAGGACAGCCAGGGCTACACAGAGAAACCCAGTCTTGAAAAACATTTTTATATATGGCTCACGGTCCTGCAAAGGCTTTGTGTGTGGCCACTAGAATCATGGAACCTCTGTGCCTCAGTTTCCTCATCTTTAACAGCTTCCTCACAGGGACCCAGTGGGAGAGGGACTGCTAAATGAACCCACATTAAACTTTAAAAAGAATGCTATCTTGGCTGAGAGATGTGGCTCTATGGCAAAAATGCTTGTCTGGCGTATATATGAGGCCCTGGGTTCCGTTCCTAGCAGTGGGATCAAAGTGAGATCACCAGCACGTGGGTGTCACTAAAGGCTGTGGGCTGTGGAGCTGGAGTCAAAGGCAGGTTCTCCAGGGCACAGTGCTTAATCAGCTACTAATGAGGCGCCACGTGTATGCTCCTCCTGCCAGACAGAACACATCCACACCCCCTTCCTGGCTCAGGGATGCGCGTGGATATGGAGAGAATATGTGCTGCTTCCCTGGGTAGAAGGAGACCACCTCACCTCCCACCCCACCTCACCCCACCCCACCCCACCCTCCCACCCCATCCCATCCCTGCCAACAGGTAAGCTAAGATTTCCTGTCATCCTCTGACCCCCACAGGCCTGGGGGGCATGAGCAGCAAACGCATCACCATCAACAAGATCCTGTCCAATGAGAGCCTCACGCAGGAAAACCAGTACTTCCAGGTGCGGAACGGGGCAGGAGGGGCCAGGCACACATCTGCGTGTGTGTGTGTGTGTGTGTGTGTGTGTGTGTGTGTGTGTGTGTGTGTGTGTGTGTGTGTGTGTTGGGGGTGCTGGTTCCATGGAGAAAGGTCAGGGGCTTGGGGCTCCTGGCCCGCCAGAGGGACCTCCTCAAGCACCATGGGTCTGCCTGCTGCTCGCCCTCCCCATGCTGAGGGGCGGAGGGCTCCAGGACTGAGAGCCCAGCAGGAGACTTGGGATAACCTGGGAAAGTAGCATGGACTGTGTGAACTTCAGTCTCTGATTTCTGTCCTATTTATTTCAGTTTGTCAGGTACGTGACTGTCACATCTGCCTGTCATCAGGCAATTTTCTACTGTAAAGTTTAAGCTGGGGGCCTAGGCCAACAGAGCTTATGGGGGTAGCTAGACTAGCAGGCATTAGTGGAGTCTAGCATTTTCTGTTCATTTGGAGCTGGGTCTCAGGTCATTTTTGAGCCTGGACCGTTAAGGCGGGCGCAGGTGCAGAGTCCCGTCATTCTGCACTGTAGTTCTACCAGGCAAGCGCTCACAGAAGACACTCCCTTAAAACTCACTAAAGCTCAGACTTGCCGTCCACGACAATGCCAGCCTGAGTGCACGCCTCACTTTGGAGCTTCAGCAGCTCACATTCCTGAAGGCTTGGACCCAGGTGTGACAGACACTCTGAGTGCCTGAGCCTTCAAAGTTCCCCAGAAATAGAACCCAGGGCCAGAGCCTAGCTCCGCTGGTAGTGCCTGCCCTGTACAGAAAGCCTTGGATTCCGTCCCCAGCACTGCATAAGCTGGGTTATGATGACCTACAACCAGAGGCAGGCAGATCTCTGTGAGTTCGAGGCCAGCCTGATCTCCAGAGTGAGTTCCAGGACAGCCAATGCTAAACAGAGAAACCCTGTCTGGAAAAACAGACAAGAGTGCAAGGTGTTAGGTCTCTGAGGCACTTTAAAGAGGCAGAAAACAGACTGGACTGTTTGTTTCAAACGGTGAGGGGCAGACACAGTGGGGAAGGGGTGTCTGCCCAAGGGGATGCTTGGGTTTATATAGGAGGTTTGGAGAGTGGGAGTGAAATGCAAACTCTGAAGCTGAGTGCAAACCCAGACAAGGCAGGTTTATCTTTAGACTCTGTCCTGCCCTTGCCATCAGGATGTGGGGCACAGTGGGCAACCTAGTTGGGCAATGGTAGTGTGATGAAGGGGCTGGGGTTTCGACACAGGGCCTCAGCCAGGGTTGGGCAGAGCTTGCTTATTCTGACACAAACCCTGCAGTTGTGTGGCTCTCGGGCGCAGGCCGATCAGGGCCCCCGCTCCTCTAGCTCTGTGTTCGTTGCTGTGGGCAGCTGCCCTCACAGCTGTAGTTCAATGCCTCACCTCACATAAATACTGCACAGCATCCACGAAGACTCCGGTGTCCTACAGCATTTGAACAAGAGCTTGCCCTCACTCTCACTTGGGTCAGCCTGAACTGGGTGTTTCCAGGCATCAGTGTGATTAATGTGGGTCACCGACTACCCCTGGCCTAATCACTGGGGTGAGAGGAAGTGACAAGGGCCCACCAATGAGCTCTCACCTGAAGACCGGAGACTCGGGTACAACCCAGCCACACTCTGCAGTGGGGTGGGGGTGGGGGGAGCACGGCAGGACAACAGAGTCCCAGGGGAGCTATGGAGGACCCACTGAAGCTGAGCCAACACCTCATTGGCTACTTGGGTGCTGGCCTCTGACTATGCCTCCATGATCCCTGTGAGAAACAAAGACACACACACACACACACACACACACACACACACACACACACACTGTAATAAGAGCGCTGGACACACAGAGTATCAGAAGCCAGGCAGTTTATCTTTCAGCTTTGCAAAGCCCAGGCAGCAGGTGCAGTGACTGACCGCAGAGAGAGCTTTTAAACCCCAAGCCCAGCCCCACCTCGATTTTTCATTAGCCGAGTAATCAGGGCGGCACAACCGTACAGGGTTACTCAACTCTCTACCCCTAAGTTTGTCTGGCTTTCGGCAGGACTGTGCAAACTTTAGTCTCTGTTTTACCCCTGTTTATCTTACAGTTTGTCAGTTATGTGACTGTCCTGTCTGCCGATTGTTAGGCAAGCTCGGCTGCTATCATATTTCTACTGTAAAGTTTAAGGGAGGGGGATAGACTAATAGAGCTTTGGGGGTGGCTAGACTAGCAGTCATTAGCAGGAGTCTAGTGTTTTCTGTTCCCTGGTAGCTGGACCTCAAAGCCATTTTTGAAAATGAACCATTAAGGCAGACATAATGGTGCACACCTTTAATCCAAGCGCCAGAGGAGGCAATGGGATCTCTGTGAGTTCAAGGGCAGCCTGGTCTATAAAAAGAGTTTCAGAATAGCCCAGACTACATACATAGAGAGATGCCCCCTCTTACACACACACACACACACACACACACACACACACACACACACACCACACACACACACACCACACACACACACACCACACACCACACACACACACACACCACACACCACACACACACACACACACACACACACACCACACACACACCACACACACCACACACACCACACACACACACACACACACACACACACACACACCACACACACACACACCACACACACACACACACACACACACACACACACACACACACACACACACACACACACACACATACACCACACACACACACACACACACACACACACACACACACACACACACACACACACACACACACACACAACTACTGTCCCTTAGCCCTGGAGAGGTAACAGGGACACCAGCTAAGCAGGAGTCTGTCTGGAATGTAGGCTAAGTGACAGGTGCGTGCCCCCTAACCTCCATGATACCTCTTTCCCTCTCCCCCAGCGCTGCCTGGATTGGAACCGTGACATCCTCAAGAAGGAGCTGGCATTGACCGAGAGGGACATCATTGACCTGCCGGCTCTGTTCAAGATGGATGAAGACCGCCAGGCCAGGGCTTTCTTCCCTAACATGGTGAGGCCCTCCAGCCCCAGCCACCACCACCCCCTCTTCCCCCCACACTCCCAACCCCCCCCCCATAGTCAGCAGGTGCAGCCAGCTCCAGAATGGCAGCGGAATTCTGTGTGACCTCACCTCTGGCACTTGCCCTCTCTGACGTCCTCCAGTCCTAGCTAGGGGGGAGATATGCTTAACCTTGCTTGCTCACTAAGTGTCCCAGACCCTTTACTTTAATGAATAGGCAAGCGTGTTACAAGAGGTCACAGCACAAGCCAGGTTTAGCTCCATCCGAGCCTCAGTTTCCCCACTTCTGAAGGAGGTGACACTTCCTTCATAGGACAGTAACAGGGATCTGAGGGCTTGACACTGTAGGCGAACAGTGGCTGCTCCCAAAATGCTCGCTCCCTCCCAGGTGAACATGATTGTGCTGGACAAGGACCTGGGCATCCCCAAGCCTTTCGGGCCCCAGGTGGAGGAGGTGTGCTGCCTGGAGACACATGTTCGAAGCCTGCTGGAGCCCCTGGGCCTCGCCTGCACTTTCATTGACGACATCTCTGCCTACCACAAGTTCCTGGGAGAGGTGCACTGCGGCACCAATGTCCGCAGGAAGCCCTTCACCTTTAAGTGGTGGCACATGGTGCCCTGACTGGCAGGGGCCCTGGCCCTCCCTCCTCCCCTATAATCTCCAGGTCCTTCCTGTGCCCCCTAAGTCCTTCCCTTTCAAGAAGTGGGTGTGATTGGGGGTAGTTGTGCCTTGCTGTCCCTGGATAAGACCTCGGCGTTCACTGAAGTCACCCAGTAAGCCCAACCACCCTCCCCCGCAAAAAAACAAAAAATAGCTGGACACATGGCTAGTGTGCAGAGCTCCGGCAGGGAAAGCCAGACTCCCAGAAATCATGTAGTCAGACTGGCCCTCAAGAATTCTTAGCCTCTATTCTAGACCAG
The DNA here is from genome assembly GCA_030556225.1 of Cricetiscus sungorus. Taxonomy (NCBI): domain Eukaryota; kingdom Metazoa; phylum Chordata; class Mammalia; order Rodentia; family Cricetidae; genus Cricetiscus; species Cricetiscus sungorus. The sequence continues at coordinate 134,933,167 of JANBXA010000734.1, forward strand.
AATGAAGGGGGAAAGAAAGGAGGCTCTGAGATCATCGGCTCCTATGTTTAAGGTAGACCAGAAGGTCACGTTGGACAGCACCATCATTTTACATTTGCCTCCCTCGGGGCCTTCTGGGGGCCCCCCAACTGTTCATTCCTTACATCTTTCACCCACTCCCTGAGGGTCCAATTGTTCCAGCTAGAATCTTCTGGAAATAGTTCTTCACTTGCTGTGGATGCAAGCTGCCCAGATTTGTGGCCCCAAGTTGAGCTTGTAAAGATGCCCTCACCTGTCAGAGCTACTCCTTCTCTTGCCTGGTCCTTAGTCCTCTAGCCAGCCCGTGGGCCCCTCTTCCCGCCATGTTTCCTAATCTGGACACTGTCCCCTCCAGACAACTACATGATTTCTTTGCCACCAGTCAGACTTGGGCCTCTCCAGAGCTGAGAAATAACCTATGCCTCCTCTTGGAGGTTGGCTACCATGCCCAAGGTTGCTGGCCAGGCTCCAGCCTCAGCAGTGCGTTCTCAGTCAGCTACTGCTCTGGAGGTAGAATTCCCCAGCACACTTTCCAAAAAGTCCTTTCATCCAGATACAGGCAAATGTATCCCCTCTGCTGAAGAGCCACAAGTAAGAGTGTTTGCTTGAAAAGGACCCAAGTTCAGTTCCCTCCGCCCACAACTGTAACTCCAGATTCAATGGAGACAATACCCTTTCTGGCCCCTGAAGGCACAGCACACATGTGCACATATCCATATACATAATTAAAAATAATTCTTTTAGAGTCTGGAGAAATGGCCCAGTGGTTTAGAGCATTTGCTGCTCTTGCAGAGGACCTGGGTTCAGTTCTCAGCGTCCACATGATGGCTCACAACCATCTGTAACTCTAGTTCCAGGGAACCTAATGCTCTCTTCCAACCTCCATGAGCTTCTGCACACAGATGGTACATATACATACAAGTAAATAATATTTAAAAAATAAAACTAAATAAAGAAGGCCCTTTAGGGCCAGGAATATAGGAAATATTATTCTACGTTGAGGGATTAAACAGTCCCATTTTATAACTGAAGAAAGGGTTACAGTCTTGTATTCTTAGAAGAACAGAATTTTTACCTTGGATTATTTCCTCAGTTATGCAATTAACATGGGTTGCATGCTACTGAGCAACAGGCACAAACTTGGGCTCTGACAACACAAGCTAGCCATAGACTTGGCTTGTCCCCGACAGGCAAAATCCACATTTAAACCCTTTGCCCTTGCTGTGGTGGGCTCTTTAAAAATACTAGGCAGCATATTGAAAAAGCCCCCAGGACACCACTCACTGCCTTAAAGAAATAGGGTGTCTTCTGTAAACAGACCCCTCCCCCCATTTCCCATCCATCTGGGCCTAGAGCACTATGTCAGGTCAAGCCACAGAGCCTCCAAAGCTGTTGTCCTCTGCCTCCGGGACAGTGGTCCCTGTCCTTGAGGCTAAAGCCCCAAATGCTGTCTCAGGCTCCAGAGCAGAAAACACATGCCTTTCTCTGAGAGAGTTGATCCGGGGACGTGGAGTTGATCGTGTGTGGTGTTCGTTTATCGTGTGGTGGCTTTGTGGCTTTTATTTTTATCTATGTTGAGGGGAAGTGAGAGCCTCCCTCACAGAAGCCGCTTGTCTTTGTAGATTGTGCCATGATTCTCCCTGGCAGCATTGGTTGTTTCAGAAATTTCTGGAACTCCAGGACTCGGGCACTGCCGGTCCCATCACACTTGCCCACCCAGTGTGACTCCCCCCTGCGGACTCCCCCTCCCCAGAGTGATGCCCCCTGTGGACTCCCCCTCCCCAGAGTGATGCCCCCTGTGGGCTCCTTGCTCTCCCCACCCCCACTTTCTTTAACTTAGGCCTAGATGCTTCTGGGCTGTGTCAGTTCCTGTTTCAGTGTGGATTTTGAAATACTCTAAAGGGCAGAGGGATGGCATGAAGATGGAGAGAACCAGGCAGTTTTAACTTCCTGGAAAAGAAACCAAGGTTGGAGACTAAACAAGTGTTTGGGGAAAGAGACAAAATAAAGAGCAAGAAAATGAACCGTCCAAGGCTCTGTGTGTGCTCTTCTTTTCGACTTCCTAGACATGATCACAAGAGATCTGGATCACATGTGGCCCCTCATGGTCATGAAACTCCTGCTGTCAGGTCCATGTGCCACATGGCCACTTCCCAAGGTCATGACTACAGCAGACGGTGAGATGAGCATTTGGGAGCCAATGACTTGATAGGAAAGTGGCTCCAGGAGAGAGGGGCCCAGGAACTGGGGGAACAGGGCACTGGGAGGGAACAAACTATCAAGGGTGTGATTTGAGGGACTACTGCATCCCAGCACCCCCTGTGAGCTCCGGAAGCTGATCCCCTACATCCCTCTGCATCCACCCACAGGGCACTAATTCTGATACCTTTGGTACCTGGTGGGCAGGGCCACCAGTAGCCCACAGCAAGGTTGTATTTGCCACATTAAGCACACACCCACAACTAAACACTGAGCCGAACTGGAGTCCAGATGCAGAAAGGGAGGACAAGACCAGGTTACAGAAACCCACAGAGACAGCTGACCTGAATAAGGAGGAGCTAATGGGCCCCCAGACTGATGGCTGGGAATCCAGCATGGGACCGACTCAGACCCCCTGAACATGGATCTCAGTTAGAAGGCCTGGGCAGTCTAAGGGACCTCAGACCATGGAACCAGGATGTGTCCCTGGTGCACAAAAGGACTTTGGAAGCACATTCCCCTTGGAGGGACACGCCCTTAACCTAGAGACAGGAGAGAAGGCCTAGTCCCTACTCCAAATGACAGATTTTGATGACCCCTCCTGGAAGGCATCACCCTACATGTGGAGGGGGGGATGGGGTGGGAGGGAAGGCTGGGGGGCATAAAAGGGTGGGAGAGAGGGGAAGAGAGAGGGAGGGAGAGGGAACTGGGATTGATATGTAAAATAAAAGTAAATAAATAAAAACAGTGGAAAAGAAAGAACAGTGTGGGAGGGGGATGGCTGGAAAGATGGCTCAGTGGTTAAATGTACTTGCTACTCTTCCGAAGACCCAGGTTCGGTTCCTAGCACCCACACGAGATAGGTTACTATCACTTTTAGCCTCTGTAGGGGTCTGCATGCACATGCACACATGTACATACAAATGAATGAATGGATGAATAGATGGATGGATGGATGGATGGATGGATGGATGGATAGATGGATGAAAGTGATAAATCTGTGTTTCCAAAGAACAAAGTGAGACCCATGAGATTGCTCACCAGGTAAAGGTGCTGCTTACTGCAAACCTGGCCACCTAAATTTTGTTTCTGAAACTCCTGTAAAGATAGAAGGAAAGAGCTGACTGCACGAAGTTGTCCTCTGAACCGCCACATGCATGCCATGACACGTGAGTCTACATGCACAGTAATAATAATAATAATAAAGATTTGGCTGGGCAGTGGAGGTACACATCTTTAATCCCAGCACTCAGGAAGCAGAGGCATGTAGACCTTGTGAGTTCAAGGTTAGCCTGGTCTATGCAGCAAGTTAGTTTCAGACCACCCAGGGCTAAACAGTGAGGCCCTGCCTCAAAATAAAAAATAAACAAACAATAAATGCATCAGCCAACAAAGTCGACACTTAAGTGCTCACTGGCTACAAGTGTCTACATATTGGAAGGCATAGCTCTAGAATCTTTTCTGGATTTAGCCCCAGTTCTGGAAAGAGACACTTTAGTGTTTGCAAACAAGATGCCTCTGAGCTCTTGGAAGTCAGCAGAGCCAGAAACAAAGTATCCCTACACAGCTCAGCATGTGCCCAGGGGAAGATGGCATCTCTTAGCTACCACTATTACACCACACTCATTACTATTCCATCATTCCTTCTTCCTCAGCACTTGCTACACACTTTTGTGGATGCAACCAGAACGTTGATATGAAGTTTCATCCAAATCAAGACCTGGACCATAGATGGCTTCTCATGGGAACCCAGTTATCTATTCTCTGATGTATGAGACTTTTTTTTTTTTTTTTTTTTTTTTGGGCCAGTCACGTTTCTGATTTATTTAGTATAAATGTCTGAGGCATCAAAAGGACTAGCAGAAATTTAACACCCCATGGTAACATCTGTATAGAACACTTTTTTAAAAATATATTTATTATTTTTTCTTATTTTACATATTGATCCCTGTCGTGACTGCCTCGACCAGCAAGGAAGATGCAATGCTTGGACTCTTCTTTAAGCAGTTTTAATCAAGAACCTTGAACAATCTTCTGACCCCAGGGAAAGCCAGCCCACAGCTTATAAGGCCTTGGGGTAGCCAATCCCTGCACGCCACATGGTGACAACAGATAGGTCCACATACACGGACGCAAGCCTAGATCTCAGCCTTAGCCAAATAAGGACTTGTTTACTCCAGAGAGCGCTCACCATCAGGAAGGTGGAAGGTGGAAACCAGCGCCATCTTTAAGGTGCGGCACTTTGCAGCTCTCTACAGATCCCAGGTCCCTCTCCCTCCCTCCCATGCCCCCTACCCTGTCCCATTCCACCCCCAACCCAACTCCACAGGGAGGGTGAGGCCTTCCAGGAGAGATCAACAAAATCTGTCAAGTCATTTGGAGTAGGGACAAGGCCCTCCCTCCTGCCTCTAGGCTAAGGGAGTGTCCCTCTATGGGAAATGTGCTCCCAAAGTCCTTTCATGCACCAGGAATTCCTGGTTCCACTGTCAGAGGTCCCTTAGACTGCCCAGGCCTAAAGTTCATTGCACTAAGTGCCCATATGAAGAAAACAGAGGATAGTCACATTAGAGAATTAGCAGCACAACTGAAAGCCTCAGAACAAAAAGAAGAAACTCACCCCAAGAGTAGACGCCAGGAAATAATCAATTTGAGGGCTGAAATCAATAAAGTAGAAACTAGGAAAACAATACAAAGAATCTATGTAATAAAGAGTTGGTTTTTCGAGAAAATCAACAAGATAGACAAAACTTTATCCAAACTAACCAAAAAGCAGAGAGAGAGAACATGCAAATCAACAAAATCAGAAATGAAAGGGGGGACATAACAATGGACACTGAGGAAATCCTGAGAATTTCTAGGTCATACTTTGAAAACCTGGACTCCACAAAATTCAAAAATTCAAAGGAAATAGATAAATTTCTGGATAGCTATCACTTACCAAAATTAAATCAAGAACAGATAAACAACTTAAATAGACCTATAACCCCTAATGAAATAGAAGCAGTCATCAAAAGCCTTCCAACAAAAAAAAAAAAAAAAAAAAAAAAATGCCCAGAGCCAGATGGCAGAATTCTACCAGAAATTCAAAGAAGAGCTAATACAAATACTCCTCAAATTGTTCCACACAATAGAAACAGAAGGTTCAATACATGAACTCATTCTTAAAGGACACAGACAGACAGGAGCAGGGAGGCAGGCTGGTGGCAGAGGCACGTGGCAAATCAAATTTGTGCCAAATCAAGAAGAAATGGGGCAGGAAGGCTATGGGACTACACACACACACACACACACACACACACACACACACACACACCACAAGTTAGGCAAGCTAGTTGGTAATCACTACATGATTGCCTCTGTGCAATTAATTTATCTTCTGTAAATGGAGTTCTTAATTGGTCTAAGTAATAAAAACCCAGAATCAGATAAAGAGCACACAGGCTTTATTTGTACAAGCAAGACATCACCACAATCCTCCTTTTCTCCAGGTCTCTGTATTTGTCTGTCAACAGGAACTCATCCTTTGCTCCTACAATATAAACTGCAGCCATGCGGGGGAATCCCAGGATCCCAGTGCAGGGAATCCCCTCAACCTTGAGGCAGCTGTAGTCACGTAGTCCATATGGAAGCCCACAGTAATATCAATTTCATTATTGCCAGTGTATTTATAGGGAACCCATTTGGGGATGGGGTTACATATGGTGTGTGTGTGTGTGTGTGTGTGTGTGTGTGTGTGTGTGTGTTGCCTACCAATTTTTTGAGTGAGGCAGGGTTTCTCGCTAGGACCTGGACCAAGTAAGCTATGTTAGCCAACCAATGAGACCCAGGGGTCTGCCTATGTCTGCCTTCCCCGAGTGCTAGGCTTTTAAGCATGTGCCCCCGTGCTGAGGGTCCAACCTGGGTCCTCATGCCTGCATGGAAAGTACATTACTTACCAGGTCATTGCCCAGCCCCCCCCAAAAAAAAAACATTTTTAAGAAACTGTCTTGGGGAATGATCAGGCCATGATATGTACTGTTTTTTGTTTTTGTTTTGGCTTTTTTGTTTCATTTTGTTTATCGAGACAGGGTTTCTCTGTGTTGCTTTGGAGGCTGTCCTGGAACTAGCTCTGTAGACCAGGCTGGCCTCTAACTCACAGAGATCTGCCTGCCTCTGCCTCCCGAGTGCTGGGATTAAAGGTGTGTGCCACCAACGCTAGTATGTACAGTTTATTTTTGAAGTACACACGGTGAACTCAATCTATGTATGATAACATCACAAAACCCCGAGACCTAGCAAAGAACAGAAAGGTGGCAGGCTGCCCAGTGTGAAAACTGCCATGGTTTCTGTAAAGACTTGTATATGTACTGCATACTGATGACATCAGTCACCCCTGGAAAAAGAAATGTGACCAAGGGAATTTAAACTGTCTACATCGCTTGAATTTCCTTACACGTCAAGAGTTGAATGATGTGTGTTTTGGGTGTGTCTGGCGTTTGCCGGTGTGCTTGCCCATGCTTGTGTGTGTGTAGATGTGTGCTCGTGAGGGTCAGAAGACAACCCCTGCTGAACTCAGCCCTTCAGACCTGGCAGCAAGCATCTTTATACTCCGAACCCTCTTCCTGATCTTCCAGTTTACTGTTGAGAGTCTCTCGCTGACCCGGGAGGGGCTGCTCTGCTAGGCTGATTGCCCAGCCTCCCAAGATCTGCCCGCCTCAGCCCCCCACCCCCAGTGCTGGGCTTACAGGTGAGTGAGCACAACCAGCCTTGCTTCTATGTGAGTACTGGAGGTCCGAACTCAAGACCTCATGCTTGTACACATTACCCACTGATGGTCCCCCAGCCTGCTATAGGTACTTCTTAATGATTGCTAAAACTGGCTGAATTCCATGGCATATTATTTCCATTCAAATCTTATTAATTCCATTCCACCCATTAGCATAACCATTCCTCCTAACGATATGTGGTTCTCGTTTCCTCCTGCAGCTGGCTTTCCCTGCCACCCCTTGAAATGGAGAATTTCTATAGGAGTCTAGTCCTCCTGCGTGTCAGGGGTCTGATTATTGCCATTCATTTTACTAACCACAGAGGGGCTTAGTGATTTACTCAAAGGCACAGAGTTGATGGTCGATAGAACATCTTGAACTCCCAAATCTACACACTTAGTGTCCCTAAAAGGCGGACTTGCCCTTGACACTCCTCATCTCACTGGCTTGCTTTGCTTCTGACACCCGGAGAATATTTACCATTGTTCATGTTTGCATTTCACCTGCAGGGCTCTGTCTCGATTTTAAGAACATTCAAAGTTTCGGGTTCCAATGGAAGGGGTGGCTGCAGTGCGAAGTACAATATCCACAAAGCGAAGAAAGCCTGCATTGACTGCAAGATCAAATGAACTGCTAATCTGAGAGTATGCTGGAGCAGCAGCAGGCAGGTGGGAGAGGGAGGGTGGGAGGAGTCTGGTGGATGGACGCTATATATGTGTGTGCTTGGTGCTTGAGGGGGAGGGGGACAGGGACAGTTCCCCAGAAGGCCCCGGCTACTTGCTAAGTCCCAGCAGCTGAGCTGACCTAAGCTGCATGAAACGCAGAAACGCAGGTCCAGCTGGCACAGGGGTGATTCGTCACTCTTTGCTCCGGGAGTTAATTCCATAGAGACCTGCTCGTGAAATGGGAGAAGCCTGTAGCCCGATTGCCTCACTCCCACTCGAAGAGCATATTTTGAGAAGTCTAATTATATGGTGGGGTTTGTACAGGATAAAAGAAAGGGGTTTAGATAAGCCTTTTCTAAAGGCAAATTGGCAACAGCTGTTAGAGTGCTGGGCAGTGTTGTGGGCTGGGGGTGCCCCCTGGAGGTGGACCAGAGTAACTGCAGCCACCGCTTTTCCTCGACCGACATAGAGCCCACAGTCCAGACACAGAGCTACAGAAAATGTTGCCCATCCAGCTATGTGACCAGGGTGAGTGGTTGGCCCTTTTTGAGCCTCGGTAGCCTCAACAACAAATGAAAACCTATGACCCCCTACCTTGTGGGTTTTTTGTGATGATTATGGAGCAAATGTAGCCAAAGGGTTTGCTTAGAGTTCAGTACCAGGAAATCCTGTTAAGTGTGGATGCTGTCAGCCACCGCAGCCTCACCAAGCCACACCAGCGTCATTAGCCTGGCAGGGACGCCATTCAGTGACTGGGAGAATGGGAAATGGAATCTCTGAGAACCAGGGAAAGGGCAGGGACGGGAGATGGGGGAGCTGACATTTGCTCTGCTGTGTCAGCTCTGGCTCTGGAACCCTCTAGATACCATCTCAGCTTCTCTCTAGAGCCCCATGATAAGTAATGAATGCACCCTACTAGTAAAACAGCCCTATCCATACAGCAGACAAGTTCCTGGGAGAGTCAGCTTCTTGCCAAGCTCAGAAGCCACAGAGCTCACTACAGGGCTCATCCTGCAGTATCCAGAGGGAGGCTGTGGGGCTGAAGGGACTCAGGTCCAGCACCTCCACAAGGAGTACCCTATTTCATGGAGTGGGGGAGCAGGGCATGCATTGAGTCGGATGGAGGCCTGGATGCTGGCTTGCTGACCACAGACTTGCTTTTCCTCCATCCCTGACCATCCAGGCTTTCTTTCCTTCTATTCTGTTTCCTGAAGAGGCACCCAATGCTCTGATGTCTCACAAAATGCCTTATGTTGACTCTAGGGAAGCCAACAAGGGCTAAGAAGCTAAGATGCAAAGGCATCATGGAGAGGCTTTGGGGGTGTGGCTCACTGGCAGGGCACTGGCCTGCCACAGACCCCTGTGTTCAGCTTCCAGTAGTCCTAAAGAATGGCGTACATTTTTAAAGAAAAGTGTTTAGATTTACTAACTTTATTTTTATGTGTGTGAATATTGTGCATGCCTGGTGTCCTTGGAGGTCAGAAGAAGGCATCAGATCTCCTGGACCTGGAATTGTAGATAATTATAAGCCATTAAGTAGGTGCTGAGAACTCAATCCAGATCCAAAAAGGAAAGAAAAGAAAAACCCAGCAAGTTTTCTTAACTGCTGAGCTGTCACTCCAGCCACTTCATAATAAATGTTTTGTTTTGTTTGAGACAAGGTTTCTCTGTGTAGCCCTGCTAGACTGTGGAACTCACTCTGTAGATTACGCTGACCTTGAACTCACAGAGATCCACCTGCCTCTGCCTCCTTGATGCTGGGATTAAAGACATGCACCACTACCACCCTGCTATAAATAACTGTTTTGTTTTGTTTTGTTTTTGAGATAGGGTTTCTCTGTATTGTTTTGGAGCCTATCCTGGAACTCGATCTGAAGACCAAGCTGGCCTTGAACTCACAGAGATCTGCCTGCCTCTGCCTACTCGGTGCTGGGATTAAACCAGCACCAACACGTGGCTGCTATGAAGAACTTTTGAAAACATTATTTACCCTGGTCCTCTTCCCCCTAGTCATATCACTGGCACTGTGGTGCCCACGTTTCCACATGGCTTCCTGCTCTCCTAAACACCCACCTGCCCCTCAGTCTCTCCTTTCACTGCTATAAGGAAACTGCTCTTCTCTCTTACTCCTCATTCCTTCCTTCAGTCAACCCACTTGCCCACTTGACTGCACACCTAGTGTGTTCTGCATCCCAAGCCAGGCACTTCGGAAATGAAGGCAAACTTGTTCATTCATTGAGCATTCATTATTCACCTGCCATGGTGCAGGCCACTGAGGTAGGATCTGGATGTGCCCATGAACAAGAGATGTATCCTGGGCTTGGCCTGGAAGAGATGTATCCTGGGCTTGGCCTGGAAGCTTCTTGCAGTCAACACAGTCATAAAGAGTTTGAGAGTCAAAGAGAATCCAAAAGAGATTATGTGGTCCTCTGCTAACAAGTTTGAGGCCAGATTATTCAGCCAGATCCTGTCCCCAGACACCAAACTGAAAAGAAAGAATAAATGCAAGACAGACTTAAAGACAGAAATGAATTTGGTAAAGAAAATAGAGTGTAGAGGCCAGGCCTTTAAAATGTTCCAGTTGGGCATACAGATGTAGGAGTGGAGCATTATCAAACAGGTGTGAGTTGTTCTGATGGTCTGTGTAGAGGATATTTTCTTGGGAGTGGTCAAGAGTTATTTTCTAAGGAAGGAGCAAATTGGATCTGGATTTTTACCAATGGTTGTGGAGAAAAGAGCAGGCAGGTGCCCACATCTGTAACCACGGTACTTGGGAGGCTTGAGAATTCTGGGCCAGCCTGGGCTAATAATGAGACCTCGTTAATAGCTAAATAGCTCAAGGACGTAAGACATTCTGGATCCAAGACAAAGAACTTCACAGAGAGGAGGGGCGGACAGATGTGACTAGATGGGTCACAGGTGCCTGGAGGCAATGGGTGATTGCTAGAATGTGGAAGGAAAAGTGGGATCAAGGGCGACACCAGCTTTCTAGTATGGATGTTGGCGGATGGTGGTACTGAGAAGAGTGCAAATGGGAGTGGAGAGTTCGAGACCAGCCTGGTCTACAAGAGTGAGTTCAAGGACAGGCTGAAAGCTACACGGAGAAACCCTGTTTCAAAAAAAAAAAAAAAAAAAAAGGAGGAGGGGAATTCCATCATCTTAGGTGACAAGTGTGAGGAATCCTTTGAGGCTAAGTTTAAAGGGAATAAAGACCACTCTCCAGCCCACCCTCCCTTCCTTCCTTTCTTTCTTTCTTTCTTTTTTTCTCTCTTTCTTTCTTGTTTTGGTTTGTCTAGACAGAGTTTCTCTGTGTAGCCCTGGCTGTCCCTGTAGACCAGGTTGACCTCAAACTCAGAAATCCACCTGCCTCCCCCTTCTGATTGCTGGGATTAAAAGTGTGAGCTACCACCTCCTGGCCCTCTTTTCTTTTTGGAGGGTCGTGGGACAGGTTCTCACTACACAGCCCAGGCTGACTTGGAATGAGCAATCCTCCTGCCTCTGCCTCTTGAATGCAATCGAACTATCAAACCCAGCTTGGTGTTAATGTTTGTTTCTGTACTCAATTTCTAACCCTGGAGGAGGAAAGAGTTCCTCAAGCAGAAGTCCCACCCTAGGCTGCCCAGATATCCTAGTATTCAAGGACTGTCTGTGATCCCCAGGGGCAGTGATTCCCACTCAACTGGCAGAACCAGAGCCGGCAGAACCAGAGGAGACTGCTGATGTAAACACATTTGTAAGGGATGAGGTGAGGTTCTGTATAAACACAGGACGCCCATCAGAATGTCTGATGAAAAGCAATATATCACTCTCTACATGGATGCCAACCCCAAACCCTACGGACTTATGGCAAGGACATGTTGGGAACATAAGTCAGGAGTAGACCACAAAAACCTTTAAGTCCTACAGCATCTGTGCCTTTCCAGAAGCTCGAAGCTCAGGGCGGAAGGAGAGCTGCCCAGGAATTTATTACCCCTCCATACCGTTGAGCTTCCCAAATCCCCATGAAGCCCAGCAATGATGTGACTGCAGAGTGTGTGGGCTCACTGGCACCAGGAGCCCCTCCATAAATCAAGGTCTTGCTTTTGCTGGCCGCCGACTGCTTTTCCCAAGGTGACCTGGGCAAATTTAAAGGCTAGCCAGCCACTCATGGAGGGATGGTGTCTGTCTTTGACACGGTGGCTGGAAACAGCTAAGGTTCTCTAGAAATACCACCTATTGACTCTCTGGGCGAGTTGCGAAGAGAATGAAGGTCTCCCTACCACCTCAGCCACTTTGGCCGGCTGGGGTAGACCTGAAGGGCCTGTTCCAGTGCTAGCCAGCTCCCTGAAAAATCAAGGTGACTTCCACCTTGTCACCTGTTGCACAAAACAGCCATGTCAATTGCGGAATCTTAAATCAGTTGGCCCAACCCCCCTACCGATTCAGGCCAGGACACTATAAGTCAGAGGTGAAGAAGGACTGGTCCAAGGTCACGTGGCCTTAAGGGGAGCAGTTAAGGTGACCTCCTGGGGCTCAGACCTCAGCGCACCCGCCTTAATGAGGCCACCTGGCAGAGAAGCCAGGTTCAGGTAAAGGTCTCAGAAATTTAGCCCCTTCTAGCCATTCCTCCTGTCATCTTAATTTCTCCAGTGTCATCTAAGTGAGCGGGAGTAAGGAAACCAAAGACTATAAACAGTGACCTTCCTTTGCCAAAAATGAGAGGAGAGAAATGAAGTCACTCCTTCTGGAAGCAGGTGATCAGCAAAGTCACTGGAGAGATGAAGTGACTTGGGACACCAAGATCACACCTGCCCAGTGTAGTCAGATTCCAAGTCAGAGAGACTCTGAAAGGATCCATACAAGATGCTAGAAAAAACAGTTCGGATGTTAAACGAAATTTACAAAATAAACTCTGGGGATACAGCTCGGGTGTTAGAGTGACTGTCTAGCATGCACAGTCAGGCTTGGTGGCACACATCTACAAGGCCAGCACTCAGCGGTTCTTGACCTACAGGAAGATCTGAAGTTCAAGGTCATTCTCCTTAGTGGGCAACCTAGGCTATGTCACCCATCTTTCCTACTGTCGTTTTCCCCAATTTCCCATCTCCACTGTTATAGAGGAATTCAGTGAATGTATGGGTCACTCACCACTGCATCGCAGAGCCTGGCCCCTGCCACATCCAGGTGCCCCTTACTTTCTGATTGCTTTTGTTTTTGGTTTTGTGTGCTTCGAGGCACGGTCTCATGTATCCCAGGCTGGCCTCCGTCTCACTAACGCAGCCAAAGATCCTCCTGCCTCCACTCGCCAATTTCTAAGATTCCAGTCATGTGGGTTATGTACATATTTATGGATAAACGGATGAGTGACACATTTGTCAGTCATCTTTGTGATCGCCTCAATCAGTCATCAACTGTCTCAATCAGCTAGGGGCTGAGGGGTTCTCTCAAAACACTGTGATCAGTCAAGAGTCAGAGATGATTGACAGGCACCCTTGCAAGTGGAGTGGGATTAAAACTACGACCCAGAGCAAAACTGCTCCGCCCCTTCCAGGCCACCCTCCCTCCCGCCCATCAGATTGCAGAGGTCACCCCAGGAACGCGGGAGGCCCAGTGGAGAAGCGCCCTGCCGGCCGCTGCTGCGCACGCGCGCTTCCCATTGGCTCGCTCGGGAAACCGGAAGCCGCCTCCCATTCGTTGGCTCTCAGGCGGCTAGCGGACCTGGGATGAGATGCCGGCTTCCACCGCGGTGTTCGACGGGATGCCGGAGGGTAAGGGGAGGGGCTGACGTCAGGAGCCAAGATGGCGGCGGCGGTTGGGGTCTCCTTGAAGCGCGGCTTCCCGGCTTCCGCTCTCGGCAGAGTCGGCCTGCAGGTGAGCCGCGGGGCCGGGGTTCAGTGGGAGCCGTGCCCGTCACCGAGGCTGCCTGCAGTGGGGAGGCCGCGGAGAGGCGGAGGGAGCCCGGGTCCAGGCTTCGGGGGAGGGCGCCTCACCTGCGCCCTGTCCCGGAGCATCATCCAGCCTGTCGGGTAGCCCTCCCGCGCTTCGCCGCAAGCCGGAGAGTCGCGGCCGGGCGGAGGTTGGGATGATCAGCGGGATGACAAAGGTCAGGGAGGGCACGTTCAAGGTCACATGGCAAGCGCCCGGTCGTTGGATCCCAGCTTCAAATCCAGATATCTGGACTCGCTCAGCCCTGTGTGAAAGGGGGGGGCTGCAGGATGCCTGGGGTGCGACCCCGGAGGCCAGCTCGCACCTCCAGGGTAGGCTGATGTGGGGCGGGAAAGCGGGAAAGCAATGCCCCTGACCCGCAGGGGAAAGGAGAGATGGAAGAAATGACCCAGCCTAGAAAGATGCTGACCCCGGTCTGTGGAAGCCTGCGGGCGAGACCCGGCTCCCTAACGCGTGTTTATTCGAGGATGTGTAGTGGCACCGATCTCATACCGTTGACATGGGATGACATAAGCAGAGCCTGGAGCGGCTTCTGTTTGTACTGCTGTAGTAGCTGTCACAGGTCTCCCCACACGCCCTGTACCCTGGGGAGCTGCACTCCACAGGTGTGCTTTCTCAATGGAAGCATTTAGAAAGGCAAGAGGGACGCCTCTGCTTTCCCAAGGGATTAAAGATTTGCAAGTTCCGTTCATGCTGGACTCCTGGACCGAGACTTAAAGGTGGGCAGCAGGAACTCTGACCTTAAAGATTTGAAAACCGAGTCTCTCCTTCAGTCCCCACTTTTAAAAACTTATCCAGGGAAGTGTTTGTTTGTTTGTTTGTTTAAGATTTTTTAAAAAAGATTTGCATGTATGACCAGGCGGTGGTGGCGCACACCTATAGTCCCAGCACTCGGGAGGCAGAGGCAGGAATATTTCTGTGAGTTCCAGGCCAGCCTGGTCTAGAAGAGCGAGTTCCAGGACAGGCTCCGAAGCCACAGAGAGACCCTGTCTCGAAGAAAATCAGAAACAAAAACAAATTTGCATGTATGAGTGTTTGCTAGCATGTATGTAGGGGCACCATGAACTTATCTGGTGTCCATGGAGATCAGAAGAGGGAGCTATGTTCCCTGGAACTGTTGTTAAGGTGGTTATGAGACTTCACGTGAGTGCTGGGAACTGAACCCTGCTCCTCTTCAAACAGCTAAGATACATCTCCAGCCTTGTTGTTTTTTGTGTTTTGTTTTCTTTTGTTTCTGGATGGGGCCTCTTAAGGGTTGCCCTGCAGCTCCTGGAACTAAGAGATAACCGATGCCTTAGCCCCCCACCCTCCACCCCCATTCTGGGATTAAAGGTGTGTGCCACCACACCTGGCCCTGGAACAGAATCCTGGCATGTGGTTGGTATATAGAAATAGTAGTTCCTTTTCTGATCTTACTTGATCTCCCTCCTTTTAAATGCCTGCTGTGGCTGCATGACACAGTACACAGTCCTGCCTAACAAAGGTTCAGTCTGCATTCTCTTTCTTGTTTGCTTTGAGACAGTGTTTCTCTGTATACCCCCAGTTGTCCTGGAACTCTGTAGACCAAGCTGGCCTTGATCTCAGAGATGCGCCTGCCTGTGAGTGCTGAGATCAGTGGTGTGCACCCCCCGCTGCCTGCCTTTGCAACTCTTTCTGAATAGGAAGGGTACAGAGGCAGGTGCACTGACACCACCTGCCATCCCAGCACTCAGGAGCCTGAGGCAGCAAGATCAGGAGTTTAAGGACACCCTCAGCTGCATATGGAGTACAAGGCCAACTTGGGCTACTTGGGATCCTGTCTCAAAGAATAAAAACAGTGCCTACCAGAGCCTCAGGCTGATGTCCCAGTATTCAGTTAATGATTCTACTTTTGTTGTTGAGAATTTCTTACATGAATGAGTACAGTATTTCCATCATTTCCTCCCCTCCCTCTCCTCCCCTGCTCCCTCTCATATTCAATACTTTAATTACCATTGCTATATACATACACAGTCTCTTGACCATTTAGTGTTGCTTTACATATATATATATATATGTATGTATATATATATGTTTACATATATATGTTTAGTGTTGATAACATGGGATTGGATGCATAATGCTAGCACCAGTTCACATGCCAACATGAATGGGGGAAATTTCACAGGGCCCCACCTCTAACTGAAGAGCTACAGGCAATCCATGGCTGCTGAGAAGGGGTGCATCTAGTAGGAGCCTCCGATGGGTTTGCCAGTTAATGATTCTCAGGGACCTTTTATCACTCTCTTCCCATGTTGCTGAGGCAGCCGTTAAGTTGTAAGAGCCCCACCTCTAGAAATGAGTTCTAAGGCCCAGGCTGGGCTTTCTAGAATGAACTGTAGAAAAGGCTGGTTTCACGGGCTGGTGTTAGGATTTCATGCCCACCATCCCCATTGCTGTAAAAGTGAGAAGCATCCTCCCTATGGGAAGGTTTTTGTGTTGGGTTTGTATTCCTGGGAACCGGTAATGAGCTTGCTGTGTTGCTGTGGGCTGTTGGTTCAGGTTCTGAACCTCCTGTGTGTGGCCTGTACCCCTGGACTGCAGTTCTGCCTGCCAGTGTTTAACTGTGATGGGTTAACTGTTAATAGCACACCTTATTTCTTCATCTGGACTGTGGACTCCAGGAGGGCAAAGCCGCCTTTTACAGCTGTGCCTGCCTCTCTTTGCTTCTGAGACTGGCAAGGCTGAGAATGCCCATCTGCCCGTCAGTATAACCCAAGTCCTGAAAATGCTGCCAGTGTTGAAAGGCAGAGATCATTTTCAGAACCTTAATCCCAGCACTTGGGAGGCAGAGGCAGGCAGATCTCTGTGAGTTCGAGGCTAGCCTGGTCTACTCCTTGTGGAGTAGGTATCAATCCCACCTTTCCAAAGGAAGAAGTGGCATCAGATTGGCTAAGCAGTTCTTAAATGAACACACAGCTGGAAGGTGACAGGGCTTGGATCTGAAAGACCCCCACTGATATATTTCAGATACAAGCCTGCACCTTCGGTTGGTGCTGGTGTGACTTCATGCGGGTCTCCTGGCCTTCCTCCTCCATCTTCTCCTGTGGCTGTGTAATTTGTCTGGTTTCGGGCCTGCCCCTAAGGAAGCTAAAGGAATTACAACAGCTCTTCAATGTGGCTGGAATTCTCCCTCTGTGTCTGCCGGTCATTCATTACCCTGCTGCAGTTGTGGGCCGTGACGTCCATCCCCTCCAGGATTGTCTAGAAACATTTCTTCCTGTGCTGCACACTCACTAGAGGCGTAGATTGAGGTACAGGCGTGTTCACAGCCACTCCCATGGGAGGTTTGTAGCACGAGCTGCTTTGGCCCACCTCCCTGTCCTCAGAGTCTCCTTAAAAGCAAGGGTGGAGTTTATTAGGAAAAGCTCTGAGAGCCGAGGACTTGGTTTGGTGGGGGTAAAAATGCTTGTTGCTCAGGCTTGATGACCTGAGCCCCGTTCTTAGAGTTCACGGGAAGGTGAAAAGAGGGAACCTACTGCCCAGACATCCCTGACAGCCACAGGAGAGCGCAGCCTCACCACCAGCATGTACACAATCAGAATGAAAGGATCTCACTTTTAAAAGAAGTTTTAATATAGATTTAGGCACAGACATTAGGGTAGAAAAGAGCTTTAGAAAACAAATACCTTGAGTGGACACAGGCAAGAGAGTCAGAGTTACCATATTATCCTTCCTGTTACTGGGGGGTTCGGGGTGGGCCTAGCCAGACCCCTCTGGCCAGCACACCACGTGTGCTGATGTTGCCCTGTTCTTTCTGGTGTTCACCAGGGCCCAATACGAATTCTCCCCTCATGGATGCATAGTGGATTTGTCCTCTGTCAATATTATTATGCTCCACACACAAACGTGTAATTTATCCTGTCTTTCTGAAAACCACAACTCCAGGACTAGAGGGAACTCCAGTTCCCAGCACGCATGCTCTGTCACTCAAAGCCACCTGTAATTCCAGCTTTGGCATGTCCCTCTTGTGGCCTCTACAGGCACTATGAGGCATATACTCAGACGCACGCACTGCATACACATGAACAAAAATAAAATAGATCACAGCTGGGCGTTGGTGGCGGCACACGCCTTTAATCTCAGCACTCGGGAAGAGACAGAGGTAGGGGGATCTCTATGAGTTCAAGGCCAGCCTGGTCTACAGAGCTGGTTCCAGGACAGGTTCCAAAACAATACAGAGAAACCCTGCCTGGAAAAAACAAAACTAAAAGTAAAATAGACTAGTATGGTGGTATGCACTTTTATTTAATCCTAGCACTCAGAAGGCAGAGGTAGTCAGATCTCTGTGAGTTTGGAGCCAGCTTGGTTTAATAGCAAGTTCCAGGACAACCAGGTCTACATGTGAGACCCAGTCTCAAAACAACAGGATTCTAACTGATTCCTAATCATGGGTGCTAGCACACTTGAAAGGTGGAGGCTGGAGGATGGGGGTTTAAGGCCATTCTTGGCTACATAGGGGGTTTAAGGTCATTCTTGGCTACATAGGGGGTTTAAGGTCATTCTTGGCTACATAGTAAATTTGAGACCCACCTAGGCCTTATCTCAAAAAAATAAATAAATAAAAATAAAAACCCTAAATCAATTTCAGTCTAAACCTAGTCCCTTTTGAAAAGTGTGGCTGATCAGATGTCTTTGTAGAAACAAGTATTTAAATAGGAGAAAGGCGATATGAAACTGTCATTTTGGCAGGCCTAGAGGGAATCGACTGAGCATGGTGGGCTCTTACCACACTGCTGAATTCACCTTCAGTACTGTGGGACCATAACTGGGAGTGTAGTATTGTCTTAGGACTCAGGAGCAGAAGCAAGAGGCTTGCCACATGTTCAAGGCCAGTCTGGACCTCATAGTAACATGCTATCGTAAAAGAGAAAAGAAAACAAACAAACAAAACCACATACAAAAACCAGTAACAAAAAATCAAAACAAAAAGGCAGCCAAAGTGAGGTATGTTTCCATCGGGGAAGAATCCTACTACAGATGGCATGTGGTCTATAATTTTTCCAAAATGAAAGATTAGCATGTGTTCTGTTTTGTGTATAGGGGTTCACGTTGCCTAGGTGTGCATGTGGAGATCAGAGGACGACATAGAAGCCAGTTCTCGCCTCTTGTGTGGAGGCATATAACTCAGGTTGTCAGGCTTAGTGGCAATTACTCTTTCTGCTGAGCCATCCTGCTGACATCTTTGTATTTTTAGTTATGTATTCATGTGAATGCAGTTGACTGTGGGGTCCAGAAGAGGCATAGGGTCCCCTAGAGATGGAGTTACAGCCTGTGAGCAGCCTAAGAGCCATCTTTCCAGTCCCCCGGTGTGTGTGTGTGTGTGTGTGTGTGTGTGTGTGTGTGTGTGTGTGTGTGTGTGTGTGTGTGTTTCAGGGTGGGGTCTTATTAGCTCTCTGCCTGCCCTGGGACTCACTGTGTAGACCAGGTTGGCCTTGAACTCACAGAGACTTACCTGCCTCTGCCTCCAGAGCTCTGGGATTAAAGGCATGCACTACCAACGCCAGCTGTACCGGGTTACTTTTTAAAGGCAGACAACCATGTTCATACAAGGTAATTTGTGTGACTTCAGGGGTTTTTCAAGACAGGGTTTCTCTGGGTAGCCTTGGATATCCTGGAACTCACTTTATAGACCAGGCTAGCCTCAAACTCAGATTCACCTACTCCTGCCTTCCCACCACTGCCTGGCAACTCCAAAAATCTTTTTTTTTTTTTCTTTTTTGAAATGTGGGATGATGATAAAGAGACTATTTTGGATGGGCGAAACTACTCTGATTATGATACTACTACTTTGTTAAAACTCACAAAATTATGTCCTTACCCAGTGACTATATTGTGGTGACTTATGCCCTACTTAACAAAAAACAAAAACAAGGTGATTAAGCAAGCAAAGCTAGTTGGAACACACGTTTTCAGTTGCCTCCGCTCTTTACTTCCTCTGGAATACCACGGGCTAGTTTGGAGATAGAGCACACGCCTGGAATGCCGGCAGCCTAGACACAGGGAGTCTGTCTCAGATGAACAACAACAACCAAAAAAACCACCCAAACAAACACACCACCAGGGGACATTAGCCAAGAGTGTCTTTCCTGGTGGTAGTATTAAACAGCTTTAATTCCAGCACTGGGAAGACAGAGGCAGGTGGATTTTTGTGCATTCTACAGAGCGAGTTCCAGGACGGGCTCCAAAGCTACCCAGAGAAACCCTGTCTCGAGGGAGAAATAAAAAGCACTGCAGGGGGTCTGGGTAGAGTGGGGCTGTGGTCCCTTCTGGGGAGAGTGGGGCTGTGGTTCCTTCCCAGAAACAACTTTTCTTGGTTCCTGGGCAGATTAATGAGGAAGTGAGACATGACTTTCGTGTTTACTTTCCTTTTTCTAAGGGGTGGTGGTGGTGGTGAAACAGCCTCATGTAGCACAGGTTGGCCCTGAACTCCTGACCCTTCTGCCTCTACCTCCCAAGCTCTGAGATCATAGGCAAGCGACCAATCAGGCACCTGCAAATCAGGGTGGTCCTAGCCACCCTGACACATGTCTTGTATCATTCCGTAGGCGATCGAGACTTGGTTTATAATTGGTACTGGCGCCAACAAACTCCCTCCCAGTAGCAGGACCACAAAACTTGTGAACTGTGTCATTTCACCTGCTTGTAGGGGTCTGTGATAAGCATCCCAGGTGACTGACACCGCAGCTGGCTCAATGGCCTCACACAGGCTGCACACTTCTAAGTAAAGCATGTTAATGAGCCACATTTGATGTCAGTCTGCTGTCTAGCCTTTGCTTCAATCTTTGCTGAACGTGTATCACAAGCTGTGCAAAGGCCTGAACAAGGCGTGCTGACAGATATCAAATGTAACGGGCGCCCGTCCCTTCATGGGTGTGTCACGTAGAGAGAGGACAAGGCTATGGATGAAGTTCACTTGGTAGAATGCTCACTTACCATGCATGAGGTCCTGAGTTCTAGTCCAAGCTCCACATACAGCCACAATGGCCACAACCTACAGTTCCAGCACTCAGAAGTTCAAAATCATCCTTGGCTTCATAATGTGTTCAGGGCCACATGAAAACCTGTTTTTAAAACGAAAGTGTCAGGGAAATGGCTAACCAGGTAAGAACACTTACTTTATAAGCCTTCTGACCTGAGTTTGGCTCCCCAGAACCCAAGGAAAAGCTGGGTGTGATGGTGAGTGTCTGTGTCAGCCCCCAGCACCACGTAAACCACGGTGTGGGTCATGCCTGCAGTCCCAACATGGGGAGTGGATCTGAATTAGGGTCAGCCTCCCTCCCCGTGTTTTCAGCTAGCAAGGGAACATGAGGCTCTTCCCACATGTGAGGTGTCACATCACAGGGCAGAACTTGTTTGTTCCCTAAATTTATTATGTGTTCAGATCTTCATCTTGTTTACCTCACCAGGTTTTTCTTTAGTATGCGTTTCCCCTAAGTTTTGGAGGTACTTTCTTTTTTTTTTTTTTTTTTTTAAGAGAAAGGGTTTCTCTGTGTAGTCCTGGCTGTCCTGGAACTTGCTCTGTAGACCAGGCTGGCCTCAAACTCACAGAGATCCACCTGCCTCTGTCACCTGAGTGCTGGGGTTAAAGGAATGCACCACCACCTCAGCTATCATGTTGGGATTAAAAATATATATTTATTATTATTGTTATGCTTGTATGGTGAAGGGGGTAGCATATGCCACAGTGTGGCTATGAAAGGAGGATAGCCTTACACACAGTTCTCTCCTCCACCTTTACATGCTTCCAGGCATGGAACACAAGCTCTCAAGCTTGCGGAGCCAGCACTTGGACCCTCTGAGCCACCACACTGGCCACACTTCTTGTTTTGATAACTGAAGTAACTCTGTGACTGGTTTCTTCAGATCTCATGTAATGTCATCTCACACACCCACAACACAACGTTAGGTCACCACTGTGATTTACAAGCTGTGTTGGCTGGTGGTTGTGGCCCACACCTGTAACCCCACCCTTTAGAAGGCTGAGGCGGGAAGATGGAAAAGTGGGAGACCCTGTCTCAAATGAAGCTTCGCTGCTTCCCGTGGTTCTCAGGTTAAATGAACCCATCTAAGTGTGATCAGATCTGTAGGCAGATTTCTCTTTGGGCCACCAGCTCATGAATAATGACACGGAAACTTATTAAATCTGGGCTGATGGTTTAGGCTTGTTATTAACTAGCTCTTACAACTTAAATTTTTTTTTGTCTCATGACTTTATTGCCTTTATTCTGTGCTGTCCATGCTGCTTCCTCTCTGGCTGCCTGGCCACTCCACGTTAATTCTTCCCAGAGCATTCTCTGTCCAGAAGTCCCTGCTGTACCTCCTGCCTAGCTATTGGACATTTGCCTTTTTATTACACCAATCACAGAGTGTAAAGGAATCTTCACACAGTGTAAAGGAATATTCCACAACATAGCAGCCATGTCCCGTCCTTGCTCCAGCTTCCTGCATCCTAGCAGACTGTGCTCACAGACACTCTGTTCCCCTGCACACCCTCTCATGTGCTGTCCCTCAGCCTCCTACGGCTCCAGCTTAAACCCCAGTCAGTGCAGCCTGTGATCCCTTGCCCTCCCCAGATGCTGGTTTCTCCTCCTCAGGGTCACTCTGTATACTTTATCACTGTCTGTCACCACATAGTAATTTCTGTGAAAACAAAGATTTGTTTTACTAAGTTCCTATGCCATAGAAGCAGAGCTGGCATATCATGGGTTATTAATTCTGTTGTTGTTGGGACTACACCTTCCCAGGAAGCTGTATATCAGCATGTTTTACCCAGTAACACATTTATCATGCCAGCTAAGTGGAAAGAAGTATCTTGCATTTTTTAATGTTTTTCTTTTTCCCTATTCTGGGCTTTTTCACGTTTCAGGCCTGCCGAGGGGCACAGACAGCTGCTGCTGCTGCTCCCAGAATCAAAAAATTTGCCATTTACCGATGGGACCCGGACAAGACTGGAGATAAACCCCGAATGCAGACTTACGAAGTTGATCTGAATAAGTAAGTGCCTGTTCCAGCCTGGTGCTTGGTGAGGAGAGGGCTGGGAGGCTGTGCTTGGCGAGTGGTTAGGTCTGATTTGTGGTGCTAGGGACTGAACCCAGGGCCTCATGCCTGCTGAGCGTACAGTTTACCACCCAGCTATGCCCTCTCTAAAGGAGAGCTCATAGTTTGATGAGGGGACATGCTTTTCAGGTCTTAAGAGACATTAAAAAAAAAAAAAAAAAACCCTGATTCTCTAATATTTTGGAATCTGTCTCCTGTTTTTTTTGGTCTGGTTTGGTTTGGTTTTTTTCCAGACAGGGTTTCTCTGTGGTTTTGGAGGCTGTCCTGGAACTCACTCTGTAGACCAGGCTCACCTCGAACTGACAGAGGCCTCTGCCTGCCTCCAAAGTGCACCACCAACACCAAGTCTTCTGTTTTTAAAGACAGGTAGATGTCTAGTTGAGAAAGATAAATATAAGAAATAACTGAAAAATTTCTTCCTTGTGTTCTCCAAACTTCTTTCTGCCTCTCTTTTTTTCCTTCCTTCCTTCCTTCCCTTTTATATTATTTTGAGATGGTCTTGTAGTCCCGGCTGGTCTTGAACTGTCTTTATAGCTGAAGAAGACCTTGAACTTCTGCTTTTCCTGCCTGTACCTCCCCAATCTGGGGTTTTAGGTGTGAGGTGCTGGAAATAGAACCCATAGCTTCATGCATGCTATAGGAGCACTTTGCCAGCTGAGCTACATCCTCAGCCCCAAAGCACACTTGTCAGTAACTGTTTATTCAGGAAAAAAATAAAAATACTGCCAGATGAGGTAAGTTTTGCAAATCAAAACCAGTAAGCTGGTAGATCTCTGAGTTTGAGGACAGCCTGGTCTTCGTGCGCCACAGAACAGCCAAAGCTACGTAGTAGGACCCTGTCTCAAGTAAATAAATAGGCAAATGGGTAGATAGATAAGTAAATAGCAACAACAACAAGCGCACCTCAGTAATATGTGGCTAAAAATATGGGATAAAGGTAAGTAAGGCAATTTTGAGTGTCCTTGCAGGAATGATAGAATAGGCTCCCATGAAACTGGTCACCCGAAGGTGCTGGTAAGTGGCTGGTGGTGAAGGGAGAATGGGGACTCTGTGAGTGAGCTATGTAGTTCTCCATGAGGTCAGGCCCAGCCTGCGTAGCAACAGGAGGACTGAAACTAGGGAAAGGGAAGGACCCTGGAAAGAAGCCAGGAGGAACCCAAATTCTGTTTGCAACCTCTTTCCAGTTCTTGAATCTGTCATGTTGATACCCTGCTAAAAAAAAAAAAACCAGTAAAACGTTAATTAATACTCCTCATCTGGTGGGATCCAGGATTGCTAATTATACAAAGAAACAGCGAAGGAAGCAGTCTGGCTAGGAATGGTAACCCAAAAAACCATAATCCCATAACTTGGCCAGTAGAGGCAGGAATTCCAAGATTATCCTCAGCTACACTGCAAATTCAAGACCAGCCAGGGCTACATGAGACCTTGTCATAAAAACAGGTGTAGAGGCTGAGGAAATGGCTCAGCTGGCAAAGTACTTCTGTGCTCACATGAAAATCTCAGTTTGGTCCTCCAGACACATGTAAAAAGTGGGGTGTGATTAACATGTACCTACTGTTGCAGCACTGGGAAAGCAGAGGCAGGAAGATCCATACCTGGCCAGCCAGCCTGGTCTTTGGTAAGCTGTAGTCCCAGTGGGAAGCCCTGCCCCAACAGAGCAAGGTGGACAGCACTTGAGGTTCAGCACCTGAGGCTGACCTCACATCCATGTGCACATACACACACCTGAGCATACACACGAAACATTTTTAAGGGGCCCCGAGAGATGGCTCAGCTGTTAGGAGCACTTGCTTTTGCAGGGGATTGTAGTTAGTTCCCTACACCCATGCCAGGTAACTCACAACAGCCTGCAGCTTCACCCGCAAGGACCTGATACCCTCTCCTGTGGGGCAGGTGGGGCCAGGCCCAACTGTGTGCACCAGTTATGCCGGCTACTCTAGCCCTCCAAGTAGGAGGATTCAAGTTTGAGGCCAGCCTGGACAATGCATTGAGGCCGTTTAAATAAAATTGATGAGGGCCGGGGATATAGCGCAGTAGTGTAGCTTTTGCCAGGCTTGTGTAAGACCCAGGGTTCAAACCCCAGGTTTTTGTTTGCTTGTTTTGTTAAATAGGGCTGAAGAGGTGGCTCAGTGGTTAAGAGCACTGGCTGTTCTTCCAGACGTCCTGGGTTCAATATGCAGCACCTACATGGCAACTTAAACTGTCCGTAACTCCAGTTCCAGGGAATCTGACACCCTCACACCAATGCACATAAAATAAAGTTTAAGGGGGGGGGATTAGGAAAAAATAATAAAGCAAATACAAAGGAAATGTAAATAATAAAACTAGCATAAAAGGCCTTGAATAAGGAGATGCCCAGCTGCTCAGGAGGCAAGGCAGGGGTCAGCCCTGGAGACAGCAAGATCAGATGCTGTCTTAGGAGAGGAGGGAAGGAGGGAGGGGGGAGGGAGGGAGGGAGGAGTGGAGCTGGGCTGATTGCAGTGGTGGGGCTTGCTTAGCACACCTAAGCCCTTAGCTTGTAGCTCTAGCACTGCAATAAAACAAGATAAAAAAAATCCTAGTACCAAGCACGTACTTCCACTCCATATCTTGGAAATGTTAGATTATTGTTAATGGTTATGCGCAGGCATTCAGTGGTTTTGATGAAGTAAGCCAGATCCTTGAAAGCTCAGCTCAGCTGACTCTGTAAGACGCACTGCCACCCACACAAGGCACTCATGTCTGCACCCGGGCACCTCTGCTGTATGGGTGATTTGATTTTCTTGTCTGTCTGTTTTAAGGTTTGTTTTTAATTACGTGTGGGTGGGTGGGTGTGTCTGTGTATGCATGCAGGGCCAGGGATGTTAGATCCCCTGGAGCTGAGTTACAGGAGTTATAAGCTGCCCACCCAACATGGGTGCTGGGGGCTGAACTTGGTCATGCAAGAACAGCATGTACTCTTAACTGCCCAACCATGTCTAATCTGATTCATTTTCTTTTATCATCTCACCATATTTCCTATGGTGGTTATGTATTATTTTAATTGCCAAGTCAGGACTTGAGTTTAAGGCCAGCCTGGACTACATAGTGAGACGCCATCTCAAAACAAAACAAAACAAACAAACAAACAAAAAAACCAGAACAAGAAAAAAGCAGACTATGGAAATGGCTGAGTGAGCAAAAGTGCTGGCTGTGTAAGCATAAGTTTGGATCCCAGGGCCATGAAGAAAGCCAGGCAGGGCTTTCCTGTAATCACAGCACTGGGTGGACCCAGATCTGGAATTACTGACCATCAGTCTAGCTGAAAAGCAGCAGCTCTAGGTTCAGTGAAAGACCCTATCTCTAGGGAGTAAGACAGAGCATTAGAGGGAGGCTCTAAACAGCATGCCATGTACATGTGTACATATATGCATATTATACACACGCACACACAAGAATAAACAGATAACTATGCAGTAATTAAACCTTTAAGCAAGTAAAAAATAAAACTGGAGGCAGGAAGGAAAACAAGTCTGGTGCTGATGCGAGACTAAATGGGTCATGCATCCAGGTGTCCTGATCATTGTCCAGTAGTCAAGCAAGGATGCTGACCTTTGTGAATGCAGCCGAGTCCTTTTCTCTATCAGGTGTGGACCTATGGTGTTGGATGCTCTAATTAAGATTAAGAATGAAATTGATTCCACTTTGACTTTCCGGAGATCATGTAGAGAAGGTGAGTGTGGCTTTCATTATCACCAGACCTGGGTTGGGGTTCTGATTCCAGAGTCTGGGCTGCCCCTGATGAGGACACCCTGGACACCCTGCGGCAGTGCTAGGTAGCCTTGCTGATGAGACTAGTACAGCTTTAGGGATTGTCCTAACTGGGCAACAAGGGAATAAAGGATAGATACAGATACTGTGCATCACCTTCTTTTTCTTGGAAAGTGGCTTCTAGAATTCAAACTGTGGTGCAAGTTCTGATTTCGCCTTGGGAGCAGTCTGGAGGTTCCTCTGTCTCATGGTTCCTGTTAGCTGCCTTGAGCTTGCTGGCAGCAGTGAGGACAAATGCCACATTTGCTTTATGAGCTCTGTTTATCCAGAGGTGGGAGTTTCTTGCAGAGGCCTTTCCAGACTTGCACTTGTCACATGGGATGTGCTAATGCTGAGCTGTTGTTGAGACAGTGAAAAGACAACTTCCTACTCTGACGGCATTGCGTCTATTCTGTGTCTGAAAATGTGTAGCTGAGAAGTGTGGAGCACTAGGGTGACAGGGACAGGAAAATGTCCATGAGTCTTAAGGCCTGGACTATTTACGGAGTTTTAGGGCCAGCCAAGGCTACATAGTGAGACCCTGTCTCAAAAGACGACAGACAGAAAAGCCAGGCAGTGGTGGTACATGACTTTAATCCCAGCACTCCAGAAGCAGAGGCAAGTGAATCTCTGTGAGTTCCAGGCTAACCTGGTCTAAAGTGAGTTCCAGGACAGCCAGGGCTACACAAAGAAACCTTGTCTCAGAAGAGGGGCGGGGTGGGGCTAATTCCTAGTGATACTGTAACAAAAGTAAAAATGTTTTAAGATATGATTTTAAGTAAAAATAAAATTAATTTAATAATAATGATTAAAAAGGTAAAATCTCAAAAGACAAGAAGCACATAGTGCCTTGAAGCCTGGCTGGCCCCAGTGGCCATGAAGCCATCGGTGAGCCAGGGCTGTCATGTCTTCATGTGAGGTGGGTAGGTGACTATGTGGACTTAATATATGGAGGGGTGGGGGCGTGGAGTTACAGGACGCTGCAAGGACCAGAAACCAAAAGTCAGCCACAGAAGCAGTCTCCACGTCTGCTCAGCTGCTCACTAGCCTTGGGAACCTGGGATCGTCAAAGGCGGGAGAAGCCGGCTGCAGGCTTCAAGGAACTGAGTGAGGGTGTAGCTTCGTGGGTAACGTGCTTGCCTGGTTCAGATTTGAAGTCTAGGCAGCAAAGAAGGGAGAAGAGACATGTCCCGTTAGTGTAGCTACTAACAGTGGTCAGCGTGGTCCAGAAGAAAGTATTGGAAGCCTGAGGTCACCTGGTGTCTCTCTCAGGGATCTGTGGCTCTTGTGCCATGAACATCAACGGAGGCAACACTCTGGCGTGCACTCGCAGGATCGACACGGACCTCAGCAAAGTCTCAAAAATTTACCCTCTTCCACATATGTATGTGATCAAGGATCTAGTCCCCGTGAGTGTCTGTGGCTCTCCCACCTGTTGCAGGGGGTGGTGTGAGCATGCTCTAAGTGTTCCTGCAGGGGTGGTGTGAGCGTGCTCTAAGTGTTCCTGCAGGGGTGGTGTGAGCGTGCTCTAAGTGTTCCTGCAGGGGTGGTGTGAGCGTGCTCTAAGTGTTCCTGCAGGGGTGGTGTGAGCGTGCTCTAAGTGTTCCTGCAGGGGTGGTGTGAGCGTGCTCTGAGTGTTCCTGCAGGGGTGGTGTGAGCGTGCTCTAAGTGTTCCTGCAGGGGTGGTGTGAGCATGCTCTAAGTGTTCCTGCAGGGGTGGTGTGAGCGTGCTCTAAGTGTTCCTGCAGGGGTGGTGTGAGCGTGCTCTAAGTGCTCCTGCAGGGGTGGTGTGAGCGTGCTCTGCCCTCTGTCCTCCACAGCAGGCTAGGTCCAGGTGCCTGCAGCTGCTGTGGTAGCTCCCTGAGTTCATGGCTACTCCACAGTATCCCCAGAGACATTAGGAAACCTTCCCAGATCCACACCGGTGTGGCCTGTGTGTGTTTGGAGAGTCTGAATGACAGGTGACATGCCTGGAAATCAATCCTTCTGAAGCTCAGATGTTGGGGTTTTAGAGAAACTGGGGTTTAGAATTCCAGAGTTAGGATAGCCCCCAAAATGAAGGATTTGGCCATAAGTACAGAGAATTTGTGAGGAAGATGGATGGGACAGCAGCAGAATTGACTTTGCTCTGAGTCCCCTTCCCTCTCCTGGCTTCCTTGACTTGGGGCAGCAAGAGAAAGGACTGCAGTTGCCATGTCTTCAGCTGGTGTGGCTGACACTGACCACGTTCCCCTTCTAGAACCTTACTTGTCTCCGCTTCAGAGGATTTGGTTTCTGACTGTCACGGGGAGGAAAAGTGTGCCGTGTCTGAGCTAACAGCAAGCAGAAGCCGAAGGCCCTGCTAGAAGCTGACTCCTCTCCTGTTTCCTCCCCTTTGTTCCCTCAGGATCTGAGTAACTTCTACGCACAGTACAAATCCATTGAACCCTATCTGAAGAAGAAGGATGAGTCCAAGGAGGGCAAGCAGCAGTACCTGCAGTCCATCGCGGACCGGGAGAAGCTGGTCATTACTTAACCTACTGTCACGGTTGGCGGGGGTGCTTTCTGGCTGTTAGGAGAGCGGTAGGGTGATGCAGAACATGTCATGTGTTCTGAAATAACCCAGGGAAATGACCTGAAAAGAAAAAGTTGCCAGGCTATGGGTAGAGCTGCATGACATGTGCTTATCTGGTATGCTCAGGGCCCAGTAGACCATCCCAGTGCCTGAGAGGGAAGGGAACGAGCAGATGACCCAAGGGTTGGACCCCTCCACTCGGGACCCGTCTACACATATGCCTGTCCTGGGCTACAACCCATAAGTGGAGGACTCAGCATCAAGCGTTCCATCCGCTGTCCTCTCTGATTGGCACACTGACTCCGTCCAGTGGACCTTGCCCATTTTAATTACCTCCTTCCTTTCTGGGCCCCTAGACTCTGACGTGCTGGATATTTTACCAATTTTGGTGTGTGAGTTTCTAAATGAATTCTTACCCATAAAACATTGAAGTCACAGAGAACATGCTGGTCTATCATGGAAATAGTCAGTGATACTGCAAGTCCAGTGAGCATCCTGCAGCTGAGTGTGTTCATGGGGACATCACTCTGCTCATCGCCATCTCTGCCTCCCACATAGTCTTGCACATCCCCGTCCAGGCTGGGCATGTTTCCTCACAGCTAGAGAGGATTGCCTTGAGATACCTTTACTAGGAAATGAAGACCTCTGAGCATAAATCCCATAGTAACTGAACCAGGGACGCTTTCGTGATTCAAGGCCAGCCTGGTCTACATAGTCAGTTCCAGGCCAACCCAGGCTACAGTCTCAAAAACCAGCATGGAGCCAGCCCTATAACTCAGTGGTAGGGGTCTTGCACAGGCCCAGAGTTCCAACCCAAGCACCACACAAAACACAATAAACATAGACGTTTGTGTTGCATTTCTTTGGTTCCTTAAATTAATATGCTGCTTACCAAATAATTAAAAATACAGTGAACTACTTTTAATTTTTGCATTCATTTGGAGGTGGGTGGTGCTGCAGGTGAATCTCAGGCCTCATGCATGCAAAGTATGATTTGCTGCTGAGCCACTTCTGCTACATCAGGGTTTTACCACATGTGCTGGTTGGGAACTTGAGCTTATTCATGGCTCTTTTGGGTCAGTGTGTTTGTGTATGTGTGGGGCGGAGGGTTATTGATTATTAAATCTACATGCACTGTTGTTGGACTTAAGGGCCCTGGGCTCTGATCCAGCAGAGGTTTGCATTTCATTACAAGTGATTTTTTTTTTTTTTTTTTTTTTTTTAAGTGAATCTATTACACTGCCACAAATCACCCTTGTATTTCACCCAGAAAGCACATGGCAGGCTGGCCCTTTGTCATGTGCTGGTGCCTGGTCTCTGACTTCCTTTGTCTCCACACAGGATGGATTGTATGAGTGCATCCTCTGTGCCTGCTGTAGCACCAGCTGCCCCAGCTACTGGTGGAACGGAGACAAGTACCTGGGGCCCGCCGTTCTCATGCAGGTGCGGTGCTCCCTAACGTAAGCAACCAGAAGTCCCTGAGGGTGGTGGCCTGCTGCAGGCAGCTGTCTGCAGAGGAATGATGTCCAGTGGCATGCAGGATATCCAGTGCATTGCGCTTTGAGTGGCTCTCAGCAAATCTGAGGTTTCATCTTGCGCCTTTGTAGCAGGGAGGACCACCCCAAAGGGAGGGAGGCACTGTACAGCCAGTATGAAGCGGGTCCCTGGGCTGTGGGCGTTTGGAAGGGAGAAGCATCTTGAGAGGCAGCCGCTCATCGGAAGGCAGGAAGGAAGCCTACTTTTCAGATTTGTGCTCAGTGCTTTTCAGAGACTGAAGCCAGTCAAAAGACAGCTTTGTGTTTCTCGTTTTCCCATTAAAAAGGAAGTTAAAGGCTGTGTGGCCAGAGTAGTGTTGACCGTGCCATGTGCAGTCGGGTACACCACCCTGCAGCTTGTTCTCCGGGATCTGAGTTGTCGGAAAACACACAGGTCTCAGTAGTACAGCTGGCACAGGTCCAGGGCCCTGTGGTAAACCATGGTGAGTCCGCTGATCTCGGGACATGTACTGACTGACAGAAAACAGGCAAAACTGTTCACGATGGGTGTGGTAGCTGATTTTGCTTGTAATCCTCAGCCCTTGAGAGGTCGAGGCAGGAAGATTATGCGTTCAGAGCCAAGCTGGAAGCCTTAAAATAGCAAGCCAGGCATGGAGGTGCAACCCTATAAACCAGCACTCAGGAGGCAGAGGCCAGTGGGTCATGGAGTTCCAGGTCAGTTAGGGCCATACGGTGCGGCCCTGTCTCAAAGCATCCATTTATTCAGTGGTAGGTTCTAGCACAGGCAGATGCTATAAGGAGAGGAAAAAGCACAGTCCACCGTCACTAATTAGAACCTGAAACAACATGAAATGAGCCGATGCCCAGTACCATAACATTAAGCACTGAGGTACCAAGTACAGGGAGGATCAAAGGTTCATGACGGTCGTGGACAGAATTGGGAAAGATCTAGGAACCTTCCTGCAAGATGGGTAAGAACAGGGCAAGGCCAGGCTCCTGCGCTCCTGAGCCAAGCCTGTCCAGGCAGCAGCTGCCTCAGCTGATGCCACCCTGTCTCAACTCCCAGGCCTATCGCTGGATGATCGACTCCAGAGACGACTTCACCGAGGAGCGCCTGGCCAAGCTGCAGGACCCCTTCTCTCTCTACCGCTGCCACACCATCATGAACTGCACGCGGACCTGCCCCAAGGTATGCACGAGTGGCGCCGCCGCTTGAAGCGAGAGCCTGGAATCGCTGTTAGCTCAGTTGGGGCTTGGAATGGCTCTTAGCCACAGATTCCATCCATCCAACAGGTTCCACGAGGCCTTACTTGTAGATGACACAGAGATATAGGGGCAAAATGTCACCACAGGGAGGAACATGTGCCGGGAGCCAGGGTCCCTCAGCTGTCACAGCTCTGGCCACTGATGTGCTTCGGCCTCCATGGTGGCCCTCTCTCCTCATATATGCTGTGTTTTCAGGCTCCCCGGCTCAGCGGCACCACCTCCAGCTCTCACGTTTCTTTTGTTGCTGTTGTTTGTTTTGAAATTGGGTTTCTCTGTGTAGCCCTGGCTGTCCTAGAACTCACCCTGTCGACCAAGCTGGCCTGCCTCTGCTTCCCAAGTGCACCATCACTCCTGGCTCATTCCTGAGAGGGAACTTTTTTTAAAAAAAAATAAAGTTTAGATTTATTTATTTTTGTTTTATGTGCATTGGTGTTGGGACCTGTGGAACTGGAGTTACAGACAGCTGTGAGCCGCCATGTGAGTGCTGGGAATTGAACCCTGGTCCTCTGGAAGAGCAATCAGTGCTCTTAACCTCTGAACCATCTCTCCAGCCCCAAGAGGGAAATCTTGGTTCAGCTTTGCTGACAAAGCCCACTACAGTGTGTGTGGCCAGTTTTAAGTTGACTGCCTTCTAATCTGGTGCCAATCATGGAACTGTGAGTGAGTGAGACCCTACAGCAAGATAGGAAGCTGTAGGGTAGCAATTTAACAGTGTACAGGGTTCTAGCATGTTGTACTGGAGACTCTGCTCCAGTGGCCCAACCTCTGAGCAAGTTCAAGTCCTACACAGGACAGGCTGTGGCTGCGCAGGAGAGCATGGCTCTGCCCTGTGTGCATGTGTGTCCGTCCTGCCGTTCTTTCCACACCGTCTGTCGTCTGTGTCCTTCTCACCTGTGCACTCTGGAGACTGCGCTGGGTTGCTGTGTGGAGAGCCTCTCCTGTTATTTTTCATCCTTTTTTCCCTTTCTCTCTTCAATGCTTTGGTTTCTGTGTTATTCTTCCAACGTGAGAGGGCCCTTTCCCAGCCTCAGAGAAGCCTAATCTTGCCGCATGCCTACCATTTTTCTCCCAGCTTTTGCATTGCTGGCCCTTACTAGGGTGCTTCCCAGTTCTGCAAAACAGATGTTACAGCTGTGGGGCCACGCTGCATCCAGGCCTGCTGGTGTTGGCCAGTCAGACTGAAGACTCAAGGTGTTCCCAGGGTTGTTTATTACAATGCTTTTGAGAGGGAATAGTCTGCAGTCACTGACTTACTGACAGCAGTGATGGTGTCTGGTGAATGCTGACCTTAGCCTGTAGCCCTAGAGGAGATGTCACCCTAGGGGTCTGGAGAAGCCAGGGAGTGCTTGCTGCCTGCCGTGGGCATGTTTGCCCGCTGGAGTGAGCTGTCCCAGGAGTCGGTGCAACAGTCTCCGGTAAACATCCGTGGGGCAGGGCTGCCTTCCAAGGCATGCTGCTTTTGAGGGCTGGAGCTACACAGCAGCCCTCCTGGAATGGGGCTTGCCTGGCGCCGTCCCCCATCACACCTGGTACTGACACTTCTCTTTCCTCCAGGGTCTGAATCCAGGGAAAGCCATTGCTGAAATCAAGAAGATGATGGCGACCTATAAGGAGAAGAGGGCACTGGCGTAACCCTCTCCATGCTGAATGTGTCTGTCAGCTCTGACTTTTAATCTCTTCAGGCCCCTGGATTCTCCAGGAAAACAGCGTGCATAATAAATATTTTAAGAAATAAGTAGGTGTTACTCTACATGATTAGCAAAAGCAGCCCTGTTCCTTTGCCTTGTGCCAGGGAAATCTTTGTCTTATAGAGGTCAGCAGGGCTCCAGACCTGAGCTCCGGTGAGGGTAGAGGGGGACGGAGCTGGGGCAGGGCTCCAGACCTGAGCTCCGGTGAGGGTAGAGGGGGACGGGGCAGGCGGGGGCAGGGCTCCAGACCTGAGCTCCGGTGAGGGTAGAGGGGGACGGGGCTGGGGCAGGGCTCCAGACCTGAGCTCCGGTGAGGGTAGAGGGGACGGGGCAGGCGGGGGCTGGGGCAGGTACTCAGCGTTGCATTCACCTTGCCTCTCTGAAACAGGGCTAGTAAGTGACTGCCTCAGCTGCCATGTTCTCCCAGTCTCAATAGTGGCAGCTAGCAGCCGTGGGCACCACCCACCTGCAGTCTTCAGACTACACACTGCTCAGTCTCTCCACACCATGGAAACAAGGCTTGAGGTCCTTCCAGCAACCAGCAGTGACCCCTGAGCAGCTGCGAGCTGGCTGGTCCTCAGATAACCTCAAAAGATCTCACGCTGAAACCGGAGTTCCCCTCCAGCAGTTGCCCTGGCCCTGCTGCCTAACACACAGACAGGTCTTATTGTGCTGGGCAATATTGTGCTGGGCAGACAACACAAAATAGGTGGGGAGCACTCAGCAAAGGCAGGAGGGTTGTAAGTTTGAGGCCAGCCTGGGCTGCATAGTGAAAGGCCTTCTAATTCCCCTTGTCTTGCATTCTCCTGAGCTTATTTCCTTTATGTGCGGCCTATCTAAAATTCCCTTCAAGCCAAGCGTGTTGGCTTCCTAACTCTATGATAGGTGATGGTGATGGCAATTCTACCCAGTATGTGAGGATGAGCACACATGTGCTCATTGTGTGGCATTGCCTTCCACCCCAGCATTGCAGCCACTGAATGACAGACTGAGTTAACCATTCCCGTGTTAAAAGTTACAGGGCACCTTTTTTTCTTTTTCTTTTCTTTTTTGTTTTGACTTAAGTTTCTGCACTAATCCCCAACAGACCACACTAGAAGTCAGAATGGAGTCACTTGCGTCAAAGTTCCACCGGGTGTTTCTCTGACCTGACTAGGTCAGAGAGAAAGTGGTTCTTTTTCTCAGACGGGCCAGTTTCAGTTGACACAATCATTGGTGACCCTGACAGTAGTGATCAGCTGGTGTTCTCCAGACAGCTATTTTCCACTGCTCTGTCTCCTGGTCCCACCTTACAAGAATAATGACCCTGACTGATCCAGCAGAGGAGAGGTGTTCGACTCCAAAAGGAACTCCCACTTGGCCTGGTGGTGTGGTTACTCTGTTTATGGAATGAAGTATCAGTTGGTTCTAGAATCTAAAAGCTACCGGGCACGGTGGCCCGGGCCTGCGAGCCCTGTATGTAGACGGAAGAGGCAGGAGGATCTTGAGGTCTAGGCTGGGGTGCAGCTCAGTGGTAGTACACTTGCCTGGCTTGTCCCGGCTCTGGGTCCCACCCTAACACTCCAGGGCTACAGTTTAAACTGAAACCCAGACCATCCCAGAAACAAGCTTTTTTATATCATGAGGCAGGTGGCTAGGAACATGTCTGACACCCCAGGAAATGGGCCTTAGAGCACTTAGAGCTGGGTGTGGGACACACATCTGTGGTCCTAGCCACTGAAAGCTGAGACTGGAGGATTCTGAGTTTTACAGTAGCCCAGGAAATCAGAGATCCTGCTTAAAAGAAGAAGAAAAAAAGAAAGTGGTTATGGTGGTACACACTTGTAATCCCAGCGTGTGGGGCATAGAATCAAGTTCCAGGCCACCCTGAGCTCCAGTGACCTTGTCTTAAAAAAAAAAAAAAGGGGGGGGGTGCAGGGTGGGTGGTAGTAACACATGCCTTTGATCCCAGCACTCAGGAGACAGGCAGGCGAAGGTGGATCTCTGAGTTTGTGGCCTATCTGGTCTACAAAGCAAGTTTGGGACAGCCAGAGCTGATACACAGAGAAACCCTGTCTAGAAAAACCCCAACAAACAAAGAAGTCTTTGTGGTGGCAAAATCTCAACTCTTGGGAACTCGAGGCTGGAGGATTGTGTGTTCAAGGTCAGCCTGAGCTGCATAACCAGATTCATCTCAAACTATCAAAGAGAAGGGCCCAGAAAGATGGCTCAGCAGTTGGCTGCTCTTGCAAAATGCTAGAGTTTGGTTCCCAGCACCTGCATCGGGCCTCACACAACCTATTGTAACTCCACTCTAGGGGATCTGCCTAATTTCTGACCTCCTCAGGCACTGTGCATGCATGTGCATGGACACAGACAGACAGACAGATGGACATACACTAAAAAATACACTAAAGAAGTCTCACTTGGCATGGTGATGCGTGCTCGTGTTCCCATGACTGGGGAGGCGAAAGCAGGAGGCTGTAGAGTGGGTGCCAGGCAGCTTAAGTTGCATAGCCTCAGACCCTGTCCCAAACCGCATCTGCCGCCGCCATCGCCACCACAGCCAGCACCACCACCACCACAACTAATATTACCACAGCCCCCACTGCCACTGCCTCCACCACCACCACCACCACCACAACCTCCTCCACCACAGTCTCCTCTACCCGTGTCTCCTCTACACACTCAAAGCCTTTACAACTGGTGAAATGTAACATTTCCCTTCAACTTGCAGCAAATCATGCAGCATTTACTCAAGCCTCTTTACTTTCTGAGCTACCTCAGCCTTGACGTTCATACAGTGTACAGAGCCCATCCTTACGTACCACTTAGCTATTCATTAGAACAACCCACCTTTCCCTGCACGCCCAGATATCAGACGCAAGTCTGAGGTACCCATGAGCCTCAGGAATATGACTTAACCCGCTGATAGAGGTCCATTAGCGTTGAAATGATTTCTGTCCACAGACAGTACAAGTGTTTATCCTGCCTCCTCTCAAGTGCTGGCCTGGAGTAGCCTCACATTTCATGTGCCACTTGGGGTGCTAAATGTTAAGCCTATCCATGTCCAGAAGTCTGGGATGCTGGCTGTACTGGAACTTGCTCTGTAGACCAGACTGACCTCAAACACACAGATCCGCCTGCCTCTGCCTCCGAAGTGCTGGGATTAAAGGTGTGCGCCACCACCACTGGGCTCTCTAGCTCATAAAGACAGGCTCTAATGGTGCAGCTGGAGCTGACCTTGAACTAAGTAACCCTGGGCTGGTCTTGAGCTCCTGTTTCAGCCCCAGGAGTACGCCCTTAAGTCTGGTTAACATTGTTGCTCTCCCCAACCCCCATTTTATAAGTATGGTACTTTGTTTTTTGAGACAGGGTTTCTCTGTAGCTTTGGAGCCTGTCCTGGAACTCACTCTGTAGACCACAGAGCTCTTCCTAAGTGCTGGGACCAAGGTGTGCACTGCCACCACCGCAACCACCACCACCACCACCATCACCCCGCAAGATTTTTGTTGTTATTTGTTTTTCAAGACCAGATTTCTCTGTGTAACAGCCCTGGGTGTCCTGGAACTAGCTCTGTAGACCAGACTGGCCTTGAACTCCCAGATTCCACCTGCCTCTGCCTCCTGAGAGCTAGAATCAAAGGCATGTGCCACCACAGCCCGGCAAGACTTGTAATTAAACTAGGTCCCAAGCAGGATTTTGTCTTGTGTATCCCTATGAAATTTACAAAGCAACAATACTATAGAAAGCTTCACGTTGCTTGGGACTGGGCCACCCAGTTCTTCTCAGCTGATCTTTGAGCAATTGTTGACCATCTGTGCCTCTCTTTTGCTACCTGTAAAATGGGAATGGATCGTATTCAGAATGTGACTGGGGTCTAAGAACAAACACCAAGGCATCTGGCTTTACAGTAGCACAATCACGCCACACTCGGTGTAGCTGACTGCTCTGAGCGATCCACACTTTGAATGATGCACGGAACCCTGTGAACTCCACCAAGGCATTTGAGCCCCTGCCGTCCATGATGGACAGTCAGCCATATTTCTCATCCCTGTGAACTCCACCAAGGCATTTGAGCCCCTGCCGTCCATGATGGACAGTCAGCCATATTTCTCATCCCTGTGAACTCCACCAAGGCATTTGAACCCCTGCCGTCCATGATGGACAGTCAGCCATATTTCTCATCCCTGTGAACTCCACCAAGGCATTTGAACCCCTGCCGTCCATGATGGACAGTCAGCCATATTTCTCATCCCTGTGAACTCCACCAAGGCATTTGAGCCCCTGCCGTCCATGATGGACAGTCAGCCATATTTCTCATCCCTGTGAACTCCACCAAGGCATTTGAGCCCCTGCCGTCCATGATGGACAGTCAGCCATATTTCTCATCCCTGTGAACTCCACCAAGGCATTTGAACCCCTGCCGTCCATGATGGACAGTCAGCCATATTTCTCATCCCTGTGAACTCCACCAAGGCATTTGAACCCCTGCCGTCCATGATGGACAGTCAGCCATATTTCTCATCCCTGTGAACTCCACCAAGGCATTTGAGCCCCTGCCGTCCATGATGGACAGTCAGCCATATTTCTCATCCCTGTGAACTCCACCAAGGCATTTGAACCCCTGCTGTCCATGATGGACAGTCAGCCATATTTCTCATCTCTGTGAACTCCACCAAGGCATTTGAGCCCCTGCCGTCCATGATGGACAGTCAGCCATATTTCTCATCCCTGTGAACTCCACCAAGGCATTTGAACCCCTGCCGTCCATGATGGACAGTCAGCCATATTTCTCATCCCTGTGAACTCCACCAAGGCATTTGAGCCCCTGCCGTCCATGATGGACAGTCAGCCATATTTCTCATCCCTGTGAACTCCACCAAGGCATTTGAACCCCTGCCGTCCATGATGGACAGTCAGCCATATTTCTCATCCCTGTGAACTCCACCAAGGCATTTGAACCCCTGCCGTCCATGATGGACAGTCAGCCATATTTCTCATCTCTGTGAACTCCACCAAGGCATTTGAACCCCTGCCGTCCATGATGGACAGTCAGCCATATTTCTCATCTCTGTGAACTCCACCAAGGCATTTGAGCCCCTGCCGTCCATGATGGACAGTCAGCCATATTTCTCATCCCTGTGAACTCCACCAAGGCATTTGAACCCCTGCCGTCCATGATGGACAGTCAGCCATATTTCTCATCTCTGTGAACTCCACCAAGGCATTTGAACCCCTGCCGTCCATGATGGACAGTCAGCCATATTTCTCATCCCTGTGAACTCCACCAAGGCATTTGAACCCCTGCTGTCCATGATGGACAGTCAGCCATATTTCTCATCCCTGTGAACTCCACCAAGGCATTTGAGCCCCTGCCGTCCATGATGGACAGTCAGCCATATTTCTCATCCCTGTGAACTCCACCAAGGCATTTGAACCCCTGCCGTCCATGATGGACAGTCAGCCATATTTCTCATGGGATGGCTCACCTCAGAGTTTGTCTCTGAGCTTTGTTTTTTGTTTTCTTTGAGATACTCATATCCCAAGCTGGCCTCAAACTCATGTAGTTGAGAATGACCTTGAAGTCCTGGGCAAACAATACAAAATATTGTAACAAGTGGCAGGCGTCTACCACCACACCTTGTTTTTTGCAATGCTAAAGGTCAAACTACCAGCCTATGCATGCTAAGCAAGCACTATGCCAACTGAGCTACACCCCCAGCCTCGGGTTTTTGTTTTGTTTTGTTTTGCTTTGCTTTGCTTTAATACAGGATCTCTCTATGTAGTCCAGGCTGGACTCAGTTCTCCCACCTCAGCCTCCTGAGCGCTAGAATTACCAGGCATGAGGCACCATGGCCTGCCTTCAGGTATCTTCATTTGCAAAGCTAAGAATGCCCTCCTTCCTCCCTGTTCCCTGGCTCTTGAGGGTCCTCGGGACTCCTTTGTTGGGAATCCCTCCAAGTCCTTCTCTTTAAGACCAGCTGCAAAAATGTCACTTTGCTGAGTGTTTTCACAGCGATCTTCTTTCTTCAGGGATATCACTAGTTGAGAAAACAACCCTTTGTTGCAAAAAAATCCATCGAAACTAAAGAAATTGGGAAGTGAGGCTGTGCTCTGGGGTAAATGAGTCAGTGCCAATGGTTTCTCAGACTTGTGCAAAGTGAACCAGGCATGGGACGTCCCCCGTGAGGGCCCCCGAGGAACAGTCAGTCGCCCCAGATGGAGGCTGTTGAATCAGGCCTGGCCCATGTGACTGAAAACTTAGCTGTGGTTATCTGGGGGGAGAGCCCTGCCCACAGGCCGCTGGTGAGGCCACTCGGGTAGAGTCACTTCCCAACAGGTGACTGGCAGGTGAGTGGGAACTGCCACGCCCTCTGTGGTGTAGAAGAGTGCATTCCCTGGCACCTACCCCATCAAAGAGAAGGCTAAGCTGCCACCAGCTTGGCTTCTTCCCAGAGAGCTTGGGATGGAGCCTGAGTAATGTCAAGTGGCTTCTCATGGTATGTGACAGGCAACCTGCAAAGGCAGTCCTACCACAACCCCTGAACCTTCAAAGCTTCTATCTCAGATTGAGGGTCTCATGAATGTATCTGGGCTCTGAGGAGAGGCTGGGAGAGGGAAAATGACTTTTATCCCAGCACTTGGGAAGACAGGGGCAGACAGATCTCTGCAGTCCAAGGCCGGCCAAGGCTATATAGCCTTTGTCTCAATAAATAAATCAAGAAACGTTCACACAGCTAGACAGCAACTGATGCTCCAGATCTTTCTTTGGCCCCAGGCCAGCCACTTCATCACACAACCTCTCTGCAAGGGCATCTGTGCCAGCTAGGTACCACCACCCAGGCTACCAGGTTCCCTGGAAATGTCACCTGGGCTTGGGGGTGAGGGTGGGGGACACAAGCTCTGAGAGATCACATAGCTGGTCCCTACTGGCAGTGCCATCTGCTAATAAAGTCTCACCTGACCTAGTGAAGCCAGTCCCATGCCCCACATGGCCAATAGGAATGCCCCCCAACCTGCTCCACCAGCCACCTGCCCCAGCGCAGTATGGTTCTACTGTCCCCCAGCTGCTCAAGCCCTACCTCTGAGCACGTCTGAGTCTCACATTTCCACACCCACATATCTGGTTAAGGTGCTGCCCACACAGCCAGTGCTCACTGCCATAGCTCCCTACTGTCCCCACAAAGGGACCCCACCCCAATATAGGTCTGCAATCTTCTAGTACTTTCTGCAGTTAGTTGTTTTGCTTGGCTGCCCTTGTGTTGGTTTCCAATGGTCCTCACTGGACAGGACCTGCTCCAGCCCCTGGAACTCTCCTTGGCTCTCCATGAGTTCACTGAGACAAGTGGCTGATACTGCAGACCCAGGACCAGTCTGGCCCCAGGCTTACCCCAGGTCTCTAGCTCTGTAACTCTTGTTTCAAGGTCATTGACTCCAGGGCCAGGGGACACCTTAGCTGTGTCTGTCACCTTGGAACAGTGTGGTCAATGTTGTAGACAAGTCTCCTAGGCTTTTCAGGGTCTTCATTGGTCCCACCTGTGCAGAGATGCATGCAGGTCATGCTTCCAGGCTTCTGGGCTGGGCCCTGTAATCTCTTTGGCCTTCCCACAGCCTGCTACGCATCATCATAGCCAGCCTGTGTGCGGCACCTTTATGACCGTACCAGAGCATGGCAGTCTAGGTTTGTCCTTTCCTGACGTTTGTTCCGTAAAGCTCTGTCCAAAGGGCTTCAGATGAGTGTTCTCGGGCAGTACTTTCAACAAGCAAGCGTTGCTATTTGTCATTTTACAGGTCAGAACAAAAGAGGTCGAAGCCTATAAGATGGCTCAGGGGGTAAAGGTGTTTGCTGCCAAGCTGAAGGACTTGAGGTCAATCCCCAAGACCTCTGGGCAGAAGAAATCTTCACAGGGGAACTGTGGCACAAACATGCCTTCCCCCTGCCCCCCCCCCCACACACACATACAAAGTACGCACTAACACATGTTTTGTTTTTAAGAAAAGAAAAGGAACCCCAGGGGGTTAACAGGTGAATCCACAGTCACACCGCCTGAAGAGATGGAGGCAAGCTTGCATCTGCATGCGTAAGGCTTAACTAACTGCTGTGGTGTGCACCTGGGGCTGTTTATGGACGGTTTCTCCTGTCTCCTCTTTCTGCTCGTTCCTTTTCCATTCATCTGCTTTGTTTCCCATCTCCCACCTTCGCCTCCCAGCATACCCCTCTGCCATCTGCCTGCCTGTCTTTTTGTCTATTCCGTTTCTGGTTTCCTGTTTATTTGTTCTGTCTGAGTACTGTCCCACCTGTGTCTCCCATACTGCCTGCCTGCCTGTCTGTATGTCTGTCTGCCCACCTGCCTATTTATTGTATGGTTGTTCTATCTAGGGGTTGTCCCACCTGGGTGCCCCAGCGTCCCCCTCTGTCTGCCTGTCATCTCTCTGCCTCTGTGTCTGTTGTCTGGCTGTCTACCTGCCTGCCCGTCTCCCAGCCTGTCCGATTTCTCTCTATTTATTATGTCTAGGTGTTAAGTCCCACCTGTGTCTCTCAGTGTCACCCCCTCCACCCCCGTTTGCCTGTGTGTCTGCCTGCCTGTCTCCCATCCTGTCCATTTCCGTCCTTCTGTTGTGTTTGGAGATTGTGACCCCCGCC
Source organism: Cricetiscus sungorus (assembly GCA_030556225.1). Taxonomy (NCBI): domain Eukaryota; kingdom Metazoa; phylum Chordata; class Mammalia; order Rodentia; family Cricetidae; genus Cricetiscus; species Cricetiscus sungorus. Next base: position 134,975,198 of record JANBXA010000734.1, read on the forward strand.
ATTCCCACTTCTCCCCCATGCTCTCTGCCACCCTGCTCCTGCCTCCACCCACGCTGTCCCCAGCGTCAGGATGCCAGGCCAGCTCCGGGAAGAGGCCTGGGAACTACAAATCCCGGCAGCACGCGCGGCTGTGGCGGACGTAGGCGCCGCGGAGGGGCGGGGCTTGACGGCCGCAGACTGACTGCGGCACTGTTCGAGTCTCCGTCGCGTCGTGCAGGTGCCGCCCAGCTCGTCCCCTCGCAGCCCGCTGCAGTAGGCGACCCCGACCGTGCCCCGGGCCTCGCACGCCGAGCCCAGGCCGCGGGCCGCAGCGGCCGGCGATGAGCGCAAGGAGCCGAAATGAGCGCAGGTGAGCGGCGGCCCGACCCTCCCTTCGGGACTGGTCCCCAGACCCCAAGAAAGCCAGATTTAGGATGCCGCTGCGCACAGCCTAGACCAAAGTCCCTGGGACCAGGGGGCCCGCCCTCCTCAACCCCTCTGAATGCATTCGACCCTGAGTGACAGGTCCAGATTAGGGACGCGGTGCACCGCCCGGGGGCCTCTGAGCAGTCACCCATGTGTGCTGCATGAACAGCATTAGGGAAGCTTGGATGGGAGACCTGAGGCACAGATGCAATCCTGACCGCCCCCCAACCTTAGGCCCCCAGAGAAAGCTTGCCAGTGGCCAGGTCCAAGGACCACACCCTGCATGGCCCCCATGGCAGGCTGAGTGTCTTAGACTTGAGCTGAAATCCCACCTGATGTAGTTAAAGCTTCTAGACCTCTGCTACTGGCTAGGTGCTGGCTAGCGTGCCCAGCCCCGAGTCTTTTTCTCCCAGCATGTCTCTGGCCCAGTCCAGAGCCCCCCATCCTACAGTGCCTTAGGTGAGGGAGGGGAAAGAATGGGGAGGGAAGCTTGTGTTAGAACGCCTGCCCATCACGCACCAGACCCCCGTCTGCGCCTGAGGAAAGTCTCTAGATTCTAGAGTACAGCCAAAGACCTCCCAGGTGCACACCCTCCCAGCCTGACGGAGGCCCAGAGCGCCTAGCCATGGGAGAGCCACCAGAAGGAGATGCTGGTGCCCTGGGTCACTGGCAGATCTGCAGCAGGAAGCTGAGTCTTCCGCAGGAAATAAGAGGTTCCCAAATGGCTTTGACTCCGGCCCTCTGCCCTACAGTGCTGTGCGGCTACCCCAGAGCTGTGAACTCGCCCCAAACCCTGTGTCTGGCATTCATGGCTGTGTGGCTTTGTATATGCTGCCGGTCTCTCTTCTGGGGCTGTGTGTTTATGATGCTGGGTATCAAACCGAGGCCTTGTGCTCTCCTCTTGAGCTATATTGCAATCTTTGGATCTCATTTTAGTTATTTTTAATTTTTAAAAATTTATTTTTAAAACTTTAATAGTGTGTGTGTGTGGGGGGGGTAGTTACAGGTTGTGAGATCCCCGAATGTGGGGTGCTGAGACGCAAACTCAGTCCCTCTGGAAGAGCAGACTGCACTCTTAACTGCTGAGCCATTTCTCCAGCCTCATTATCTTTATTTTTTGAGATCATGGTCTCATGCAGCCCAGACTGGCCTTAAGTGCAATGTGAAGTTGAGGATGACCTTGAACTTCTGCCTCCATCTCTCCAGAGCTGCGATTACACTCAGGGGCACTAAATCCAGCTCTCATTTTAAACATTTCATTAATTTCATTACCATTTTATGTGTACGCTCACCCACATGTGCCACCATGGATTCCGGGCGTGGGATTCAGGTCATGGGCTTGTGTAGCCAGTGCTTCTACCCGAAGAGCCATCGCTGCCACTGCCCCTCCCCCATTTTAAATGCGACTCCTAATCACAGCTGGCTGTGAGGGTGAATTAAAGGCCATGTTCATTCCCGCTTCGCCATTGAGGTCATACAATTCTGGACTTGAATCTTTTTTTTTTTTTTTTTTTTTTTAGTTTTCTGAGACAGGGTTTCTCTGTGGCTTTGGATGCTGTCCTGGAACTAGCTCCTATAGACCAGGCTGGTCTCTAACTCACAGAGATCCGCCTGCCTCTGCCTCCCGAGTGCTGGGATTAAAGGTGTGCACCACCAATGCCCACCCTGGGCTTGAATCTTAACAGCTCTGGCCTCAGTTTCCCCATCTTTTAGGGGAACATTACAGCAGCCCCTCCCTCAGAGGACTGAGGTGAAGTACAGTGTTGTCACTGCTGCCTGAAGGCCCTCAGCCACCTTGGCTAACTCGGGAGAGTAGGGACAGCTCACAGAGCCCACAGCCTCTCCAAGCCAGCTTGGGGCTGCCTGGGTGCTGAACTCTGGAACACCTTCCCACAACAGGTGAGCTGTGCCTAAGCCTAGCCAAGTGCTTTGAAGATATCCTGTGTTCCTGCCCGACAGTGCACTGGGCGTGGCCTTTTTGGGCACTCTGGGGGTTTCCTCAGATGTGACTTCCTCCTTTGGCAAGCTGCTCTCCCTCCTTCTTGGGCTGCCTTTCAGCATCCTTGTGAAATCATAGGTGTCCAGATTAGATCCTGGGGCTGATGGAAGGGCTCTTTAAGAAGAGGCTAGAGACATGGAGGAGTAGGGGGAGGCACAAGGGGACTGACCCATAGTCTCCCTGCTTTGTAGTGTGTGGGTGTGGGTTCATTCATTCATTCATTCATTCATTCATTCATTCATTCATGCACTCACTCACTCACTCAGTGCTGGCTGCACAGCAGGTGCTGTGAGTAGTTCAGAAACCAAAGAGGGGGGGGTGACCATGGAGACAGCAGGACGTAGAGGAAGACAGGCCCGTCTCCAGTCTCCTGGACAAGCCCTTGGCACAGTGGCTGTGGGAAGCTCAGCACTTCATTGAGAAGCACGTCAGAGGCCACAGGTGGATTTGGGCCAGATGATCCAGTCAGTGTTGGCACTGTGACTTCTTTATCAGTCTGAGCCCCATCCAGCCGGTGCCCCAAGGGTCTCAAGCCATAGGAAGGGGCTGACCTTCAGGCCTGGAGGCCAGGTTTCCTTCTGGCTTGGTGGTGAGAAAGGAGAGGCCAGCCTGGGAAGTGGGTCCACGCCCCAGTGGGAAGCTACTTGTCTGCACCAGCCTCAAAGACTCCAGACACCCTCTGGCTGAAGCTCACCCCTCCCTCCCTCCCTCCCTCCCTCCCTCCCTCCCTCCCTCCCTCTCTCCTTCCCTCTCTTTCTCTCTCCCTCCCTCCCACTCCCTCCTTCCCCTTCCCCTCCCCCTCTCTCCCTTCCTCTCTCTCTGTCCCTATCCCCCTCTCTTCCTCTCCCCTTACCCCTCCCTCCCTCTCTCTCTCTCTCTCCCTCCCTCTCCCTCTGTCCTTCTTCCCCTCTCTTTCCCCCTACCCCCTCTCCCTCCCTCTCTTCTCTCTCTCCCTCCCTCCCTCCCTCTCTCCCTCCCCCTCCCCCTCTCTCCCTCTATGACCAGCTGCACAGTCCATCACTGCACACACTGTCACCTTAGAAATTGGAAATGGGAGCCCAGAGAGTCTGGGGCACCTGCTTTATGAATCATAGCTTGGCAGAAAGTACTGTTGATGATAGAGACATTAAATATGGCTCTTGGGCAGGGTACCTCCCACACCTGCTTCCCAGCCATAGCATAGATGAAAGTTGTTTCTACTCGATAGGTTTGTGTGGAGGAATAGCAAGGTGACTGGATAGCCTTGATGCGGTGCTGTTTCCCAGCCACGGGAGGGTGGGCGAGTCCCCAGCCTGGCATTGGAGGCAGACAAAGGGATCTAGTCCATAGCTGCTGTAGCCAAGGACCTGAGAACCTCCTACTGGAGTTCCCGTCCTAAGTCAGGTCCCCTCTGTGAGAGCCAGGCTTCTCCTTAGAAGCAAGGAACAGCAATGATGCTTGTCCCTGCTGGCTCTGCCTTCATGCCAGGGTCTGTCTGTCTGTCCATCTGTCCATTCCGGAGGCCAGTCCCTTCCTAGAGAACACCAAGTCATCAGTCATTCATTTTCTGTGGAAGGTGGGAGAGGGCCCACCATTGGGCCTCAGGGACAGCTGTTTTCTGGATCCTCAGTTTAAAGAGGCCTCAGGTGATGCAGTGAGCACCAGTTCCTGGCTGTTCCTTCTGGTGTGAAAGCTCAGGCTCAGGCCTCCTGGCCCCGTGAGCCTTTGTACCCTAACCCCATTTCCTTATGTGCCTGAATGGGCATCATCCTAGGAGGATTAAGAATAGCTATGCACCTGGGAAGTGAACTCTTCCTTCAGACCTGGTTGCCTCACCCAGATTTGTCTTTGTACAGGACCAATAAGTCCATTGTTTAATTACAAAAACAAACCCGGTATGAAACCAGCCTGCCTGGGCATGCCTCCTGGAGCTCCCAGATCCTTGCTGCGTGATCTTGGCGAGGTACTTAAACTCTCACTTTTCTTTAAAATGGAGAGAGGAGGCTGGGAAGATGGCTCAGTGGGTAAAATGCTTGCTATGTAAGTATGAGGATCGGAGTTCGAACCCCCACACCAACATAAAAGCTGGGCACAGTCACACACATCTGGAATTCCAATGCTGTGGAGATACAGACAGGAGAGTCCTAGACTAATTGATGAGCTCTACATTCAGGGAGAGAGCTTGTCTGAGGGAGAATAATAGAGTAAGATTCTCAGCATCTACTACTGGAGTGTATGCGGTGTGTGTGTGTGTGTGTGTGTGTGGAGAGAGAGAGAGAGAGAGAGAGAGAGAGAGAGAGAGAGAGAGAGAGAGAATGTGTGAGCATGTACGTGCACACACAAGACACACCTACACACAATGAAAAATGAAATGGCGCTGTACCTGGCAGAATTGTTAGGATAGGCATATAAGGAGGGCCGGGAACAGAGGCCTGCTGCCTGCCTCTGAACCACAGACACAGCCTGGCAGGTCAGCATTCTTTAATGGTCTGAGAGAAACAGCAGAAGCCTCAGCCTTCAGAGACTGAGCGGCTGAGAGACTAGGGAGGCTGTGGCTACAGCAGCTGTGAGAGGAAAAGTTGGGTTGGTTGGTAGAAACATCTAGAAATACTCCTGTCCTGCTGGGACCACAGCCCTGCAGGCAGGGAGGTGGGTTCTCCCCCAGCAGCCGGTGGCAGTCCCTGCTCCTGACACAAGCAGTGTGGACATTGACACTATTGGGGCTCTTGAGTCTAGACCTGAGCTGGACACCAGGACTGGACACATGGACCCCAGGCCATGACGGTGGGTGGCACAGCGGAAGGGAACATGTGTGAACCGTAGAGCCCCATGCAAGCAGCAGAACACAGGTGTGCAGGGTAATGGTGCGCAGCTCTGGTCAGACACATGGGGGACTGAGACACTCCTGAGAAGCAATGGGCCAGTCGTTCACAGGCCCAGAAGGCCTGGGTACAGAGTGACCAGGCTTGCCAGGCTTCAGAAGGAAGAAGCGGCCTGGGCTGCCGCCTGGAGCTGGAGAGGCTCTCACCTAACACTTTTTCCAACCCCAGCATTGAAAACCAGAAAAAAGGAGCCCTTCCTTCTGTGACCCTTTCCCTTTCTGTCCACAGACAGCAGCCCGCTCACGGGCAGCACGCCCCCCAGCTATGGGACCCTGATGACAGGGACATCAATAGATCCCCTCAGCTCCTCAGTTTCATCCGTGGTAGGTAGTGCCGGTGGATGGAGTGAGTGGCACTGGGGCCTGCCCCCAGCATCCTGGCTTCTGTTCGTTCCTGCCTGTCCCACTGACCCTGTCACCTGCATCCACAGAGGCTCAGCGGCTTCTGTGGCAGTCCATGGAGGGCCATCGGCTATCACGCCGCGGTCTGGATGCTGGCCGGGATCCCTTGGCTGCTATTCCGCTGGAAGCCCTTGTGGGGCGTGCGCCTGCGCCTGAGGCCGTGCAGCCTGGCCCACGCCGAAACACTCGTTATAGAAATAAGAGACAAAGAGGTGAGCGGGACCCCCCGGGGCTGAGAAGGGATGGTGAGATGCTGGGCTGCTCAGTCCAATCACCGCTGGCCCTTGGAGGGGGCTGGGCAGGCAGGAGGCAAGTCTTCATTTCCCTGTCTGGACCTCCGCACTCCAGTGTGGGCCGAGGCGTGCCAAGTGTGGCCCCCCCGGGCTCCCTTATAGTCCTGCGGGTTTTTTACCTTTAGAAAACACTATGTTAGTTTCCACAATCAAACCCACAAAGATGAGCTCTTACCTAGAGCTGGAGATGGCTCTCAGTGGGAGCTTCAGTTAGGGTTTGCTCTGAGAAACACCATGACCAAAAAGCAGCTTGAGGAGGACGAGGGTTATCTCGCTCCACATGACAGTCCATCGTCAAAGGAAGTCAGGGAAAACTCAGGGGCCGGGAGCTGAAGCAGAAGCCGTGGGGACCCTGCCTGCTGGCTTGCTCAGCCCAGTCCGCTCTCTTATACCATACAGGCCCAGGATGGCCCTCCCCGCAGTGGGCTGGGCCCTCCCACGACATCATTAATCCACAAATCAAGAAAGTGTTCCACAGGCTTGCCCACAAGCCAATCTAAAGGGGGCATTTTCCCCAACTGAGGCTTCCACATCTCAAATGACTCTAGCTTGTGTCAAGTTGACCAAAAAAAAAATTAAATAAATAAACTAACCAGAACAATGGATAAGGGCACTCGCTGCACAAACGTGAGACCTGAGTTCAAATCTCTAGCCTCTATTTAAAAGCCAGGTGCGGTTGCCCAAGTGCTTATAACCTTAGTGCCAGGGGTGAGGGAGCAAAGACAGCAAGATCTCTGGGACTTGTCCCAGCCTACCTCCAGGCTCCAGGCGTGACCTGTCTCAAGGCAGTAAAGCAAGGTGCTGTGTGTGCACACAGATGCACCGCCACACACGTGCATATACACCGTGCTCATATACACCGTGCTCGCATGCATAAAGGCTACTGGACATAATGTCCTATCTGTCTAAATGGAGGGCCCTGTGTCCTTGGCTCTCCGCAAGGCCACTGGCGATGGGACTGCTCTGGAAGGATTTGCGGGGGCGTTGGGGGGGGGTTTCTCGACACTGAAGTTACACCTTCGTCTTCTAGGGTAGCTCCAGACAGCTCTTCACAGTCCAGGTGCAGACCGAGACTGTGGGCGAGGGCAGGTGAGATGGAAGGCGTCCTGTCCCAGGGAGGCGTGGGAGGGGAGGTCTGGGCAGCTCCAGGAGTAATTCCCAACCCTCCCCAGCCTGCAGCTGCCCCCACAGGCCCAGGCAGAGGAAGGCCGGAGTCAGACGGCTGTGGGCGTGGTAGCAGAGGACACATGGGAAGACACCGCCCAGCTCCACAGGCAGAAAGAGGCAGTGAGTGGCGGCCAGCTGGGCTCGACCTGGCCTTGCCCTTGTCTGGGCATCTGGGTCACACACTGTGCGGGAGGGACTGGACTCAGGGTTCACTGTGTCCCTCTGGTTCTCTGTGATCCCAGAGGTCTGGGATGCTATCACACTTCAAGTTTCTCTGTCTTGTGATGCTGTCCTTGTACACCCCACCCCTCCTGCATGTGGATGCTCCTTAACCCCAGGCTACCTCCCACTGGCCTCTTCGCTTCCATCCAGAAACAGGTGCTGCGCTATTACCTCCTCCAAGGCCAACGCTATGTCTGGTTGGAGACCCAGCAAGCCTTCTGCCAAGTCAGGTAGAGGCCCCAGGCATACCACACCATCTCCAGCAGGTTGGGTTTGGTACCAGGTGCTGACAGGGCTGGCCTAGCTCGGGCCACTCTCAGCTGCCCTGAAACTTTGGGCAGTCCACCAAGCCAGTCTCAGCTGGGAGCTGCTTCCTATAACTGGGGGTGAGGGTACGTCTCATCTCATAGGGTCATTGTGAAGGTGTGTCTGCCAGGCACCACGCCCCAGACTCTGACTCCCATGGTGTGATGAAGTTGAGCCCTTAGAAGCAAAGAGCTCCAGATGAGGGTGAAGGAGTCATTGGTCTAGAAGATGACCCCGGGGAAGTAGCAGTGGAGAGTGCCAAACCTTGTTACCACCAAGAATATACACAAGGGATACACACCTCAGGGGTGACAGACACGAGCCTTCAGCTCCCAGCTGTGAAAGGTTGTGAGCTGTCCCTGGGAAAAGTGGGTTCAGCCACACTGTGTCTTTTTGCCTGTCACACACCCTGTGCTCACATAGCCAGGACAACCCTTGTGTAAACACAGGTGTTTGCCTTTGCTGCAAGGTAGTGACAGGAACAAAATCTCACTGCCATGCAGTGACATCATCTCAGCTACCCACAGACACCCCGATGAGGTGGGTGTGTCTACTGCCCCTATTTTGCAGATAAGAAAACAGAAGCACAGAAAGATTAAGTGACTTGCTTAAGGTATCATCGGTGAAAATAACGTTTTTGTCACTGACCAGAGCGTACCCACCCCCATTGCTGTCCTTCCTTAGTGAGGTGGTTTGTGGCCTAGTCACAGGAGTGAGTTCTCTCCTCAGGATTTAGTGTGACTGAGAGGGTCTGACAGCCCTGGAGCCCCAGGTTCTCAGCCTACAGAGGACGAGGTACAGAGCTTAGGCCCTGTCACCCATACTCTGTCCCCTCTCTACCCTCACCAGCCTGCTGGACTATGGCCGCACCTGTGATGACATCCACTGCTCCCGCTCCGGCCTCAGCCTCCAAGACCAAGCTGTGAGGTACATGCTGCCTTAGCCCCTGGGGCCCCGCCTGTTTCTCCTTCCCACACTCCTGTCTTCCAGTTGGACCTTCTCAGGCCTTGGTTTCCCCAGTGGAAAGTGGGGTTGTTGACACCCTGTGCCAGCCCTGTGGCCTCCCTTCTTACAGGAAGACCATCTATGGCCCCAATGTGATCAGCATTCCTGTCAAGTCCTACCTCCAGCTACTGGTGGATGAGGTAAAGGACCCCGCTGTCCAGCTTATCATTACCCAAGTAGGGGTGAGTGACAGGCAGTCCCAGACTTTAGTCTACTCAGCCTGAGAGCCCTGCAGAGGGCTGTGGCAGAGCCGGAGGTAGTCACAGCCTCGGCCAGGGGACCAGCATAGGAACAGGTCCTGCCCCAGAGCCCAGACCCCTGTGTCCTTTTGCTTCCCTGTCAGCAGTGTGTCCTCTCAGGAGGAAGCCAGGCCTCAGGGGCAGGACAGGACACGGTCATGGTCACACATAACCTAAGGGACCACCTCTACCTGGCAATCGTGTCCTAGCCTTCTACAAGCTGCAGCCTGACACCCATGCTCTGTTGCGTCTGGTGCCTCAGTCTTTGCTTCTGGTGCTCTGCCTTGTGGGATTGTCCTCACCATCGTGTGGCACTTAGAAAGTGTAGCAGGGGTCTGATGTGTCTGGGGACAAATGCCAGTGTCCTACTCAACTTCAGCTCGGGAGATGTCGGGTAGAAGGAGTCAGGAGTAGGCCTAGGCAGGAGACTGGCTTAGATTTGCTTGGGGTGGCCATCCAACTGTCTCTGGGCTGCCCTCGGATGCAGTGTTTATGTCTCTCCCACCTCCTCCAGGCACTGAACCCCTACTACGGATTCCAAGCCTTCAGCATCGCGCTGTGGCTGGCCGACCACTACTACTGGTATGCCCTCTGCATCTTCCTCATCTCAGCCATCTCCATCTGCCTGGCTCTGTACAAGACCAGAAAGGTGAGAGTGAGTAGCCAGGCAGGACTGAGCAGGGTATCCCCAAGGGGCTGCCACCCACTCAACTCTTCCTGTCCCTCTGTCCCACAGCAAAGCGTGACTCTGAGGGACATGGTGAAGCTGTCTGTGCGGGTGCAGGTGTGTCGGCCTGGAGGAGGTGAGGAGCAGGCAGGAGGGAGGCTGGGCATGGGGGCAGCAGGGCAGCTGGTCCTCATTGACCCCCATCTGCCCACAGACGAGTGGGTGGACTCCAGCGAGCTGGTGCCTGGGGACTGCCTGGTGCTGCCCCAGGAGGGTGGGCTGATGCCATGTGATGCCGTTCTGGTGGCCGGCGAGTGTGTGGTCAACGAGAGCTCCTTGACAGGTGAGCCCAACTGTTGCAGAATATTAATTTAAGGGGCGTTACTTTTGTTTATGCTCCGGAACATTTGTTCAATGATGTAAAGCTGTAATGAAATTAGCCTGTGGTCGAGAGGCTGGGTCAGCAACTAGCTGACAGGAAGCTGTAGGAAGGAGCCAGGTGGAGAAGGGTTTATAAGGAAGACGAGCGAACGAGAGGAGGACATCAGGGACTGGCCAACTCAGCCAGCCACAGAGTAAAAAGGAAAGGACGGTACAGCCAAGTAAGAAAGATAAGAGCCCAGAGGGAAAAGGTAGATGGGATAATTTAAAGGTAAGAAAAACTGGTAAGAAACAAGCCAAGCTCAGGCCAGGCATGCATAACTAAGAATAAGCCCCTGTGTATGAGTTACTTGAGAGCTGGGTGGCAGACTTCCCTCAAAGAGTACAAAAAAAAAAAAAAGAGTAAAAAATAACAACACCCAACTTGCTCAAGGCCCAGAGTCGTTCCCTGCCATCCAGCCTCTGCCTCTCACCAGAAGCTTTAGTTGGAATTTTTCTCTTTCTTTCAAACGACAATCCTGGCTTCAGCACTTGCCAGCCATATGCCTTTAAACACTCAGTGCCTCAGTTTCCCCACCTGTAAAACGTGGTTGCCAGTCGCTCTGGGATAGGGTGTGCATAAATTTCTACGTCAGCGTCTGCTAGGTGGCTTAGACTCTAAACCACGCAGGGGAACGTGGTGCGTGAGCCAGGGCCCTCGTGTCTCCACATGTGCGTGCGGTCGCTGCGGCTCTTTCATGTGTGCGTGGGCTCCTGACCCGTGGTTTGTTGCCTGTGCTCTGGATGCTTGTCCTCGTGCATGGAGCACTCCACAGGTGGTGTAGGAAGCAGTGGCGCAAGTGCACGGTGACTGATGGACCCCCAAGTCTCCACCCAGTACACACGGTGCTGCCAAAAGCAGCCTCACCTCGCGCTGATGAGATTCGTGCAAGAGTCTGTCACGGGCTCACACCTGTGACACCAGGTGTGACTGGGTCCAAGTCAGCCCGAGTTAAAAGTGTGATGCGAGTGGATGGTTGTTTCCAAGGAAAGTCCTGGCCCGAGGTTTTTCGTTGTTGTTGTTTCTGTGTTTGTTTGTGGTGTATGGTGCTAGCTTTTGAGCCCAGGACCTTACTTTGCCCAGTATCTTAATCTTGGTTATGTTTTTGTTTTGTTGTCTCCAGACAGGGTTTCTCTGTGGTCCTGGCTGCCTTAGAACTCTCTCTGTAGACCAGGCTGGCTTTGAACTCAGAGATCCGCCTGCCTCTGCCTCCCGAGTGCTGGGGTTATAGGCATGTGCCACTTCACCTGAGTCCTTTAGTTACTTCTCTGTTGCTGTGACAAAACACCATGACCAAGCCAACTTGTGAAAAGAAGTGTTAGTTGAGCTTATGGTTCCAGAGGGTTTGAATCCCTGATGATGGAGCAGAGGCATAGGCATGGCAGCAGGAACAGATGAGTGCGCGTGTTCTTTTTCCTAAGATTTCTTTATTATGTGTACAATGTTCCTCCTGCACGTACGCCTGCAGGCCAGAAGAGGGCACCAGATCACAACAGATGGTTGTGAGTCACCGTGTGGTTGCTGGGAACTGAACTCAGGACCTCTGGAAGAGCAGCCAGTGCTCTTAACCTCTGAGCCATCTCTCCAGCCTGAGAGCTCACATCTTGATCACAAGTAGGAGGCAGAGAGCACATTGGGAATGACTGGAGGCTTTTGAAGCTGCAAAGCCCACCTCCAGTGACACACCTCCTCTAACAAGGCCACACCTCCTAGTCCTGGCCAAACAGTTCTACTAACTGGGGACCAAGTATTCAAGCATGAGTCTAAGGGGGCATTCTCATTCAAGCCAGCATAACAGGTGAGGTCTGCCACTGAATATACCCCTTTATCTCCACTTCCTCACTCCATAGTCCCAGTTAGAGTGCAGCCTGGGCTGCAGGGTGAGATTCACCTCAAAACAATGACAACTACAAAACCCTCAGCAAAACAAACCAAAAAGAGCAAAAGATGCCGGGCGGTGGTGGTGCACGAGTTTTATCCCAGCACTGAGGAGGCAGAGGCAGGCGGATCTCTGAGATATCCAGGCCAGCCTGGTCTATAGGACTAGTTCTAAGGCAGCCAAGGCTACACAAACCATGTCTCAAGCAAAACAAAACATAAAGGGCAAAGGTACTAGGCACTGTGGCACACTGGTAATCCCAGCTCGTGGGAAGTTGAAGTAAGGGGGAGTGGGAGTCATTAACTACATAGCAAATTTGAAGCTAGCCTGGGCTACATGAAACCTGTATAAAGTCTGGCTGTCTGTGACCTACCCCATACCTGCCTCATCTTAGGGATGCAGGCAGTGCCTAGGCTGCTCTGAGTCACCCTAGAAATGTGCATCCTTTAGATATCTAATAACCCTGTTCTCGCGGGATCTCAATAATGGAGTCTCCTTTGCCAGGCAGCCTGCCCCAGGGCGTTGTAGGGGTGACGGACACCCCCATGCAAAGATCCTTATTCGTTAGATGTGAACTGAGTGTGATGGCACACATCTCTAATGCCAGTACTCAGAAAGCAGACACAGGTGCATCTCAGTGAGTTCGAGGCCGCCTGGTCTATGTGGTGAGACCTTGTCTCAAATCAGAACAACACAGAAAGTAAGATGTGACCAATTGTGGTGGCTCTCACTGGTGATTTCCAGCCTCATTACATAGCAAGGCCCATCTAAAATCCACAAAAATATGTGGTAAACTAACTCCAACAGGAGACGTGCTTGCTAAACCCTGGCCCTCCATATGTGCGCATACTGACACTGGCTGGCCCAACTCCCTTAGCAAGTCCCTGGTACCTGGCTGCCTCCCCTCCACGGTCTCAAGTCCTCTGCCCTTTCTGGCCTGCTTCCCTCTCACTACCCACCCAGCTACAGTTAAGTGTGGCTTCAGAATGGTTATGGGCAGCTCTTAGCTCTGTTGGTGGGAAGGAGTACCCTGAAGGCCCCTAATGGACCTCATGCCGTGTCCCTCCCAGGGGAAAGCATCCCAGTGCTGAAGACAGCCCTGCCAGAGGGGCCCAAGCCCTACTGCCCAGAGACCCACCGGCGGCACACACTCTTCTGCGGGACCCTCATTCTGCAGGCCCGGGCATATCTGGGACCCCGTGTCCTAGCTGTGGTGACCCGGACAGGTACCTATCCGGAGGCGGCGGGGAGGCGTGCTGAGCTCAGCACATACAGGAGCAGCGACACAGGACAGGGCAGGACCTGGAACCCTGGGCCCCCACCTCCTCTGCCACTGTGCATTCCCTGACTAGTCCACCCAGTTGGGCCTTTATGTTCCATCTTTTTTTAATGTGTGTGGGTGTTTTGCTGTATGTTTGTCTATGCGTATGCATGCCTGGTGCCTGCAGAGGCCAGAAGAGGGTGTTGGATCCTTGGAACTGGAGTTACATACAGACGGTTGGGAGCTGTCATGTGGGTGCTGGGAAGTGAACTTGGGTCCTTTGGAAGGTCAGCCAGTGCTCTTAAGCCCTGAGCCATCTCTCCAGCTCTCAGTCCTTATCCCAACAAAAGTGGGGCAGATTGTACACAAGCTCTGCAGTGTTTGTAGGAGACAGCAGGTCCTCCTGTGGGAGGGGCGGGGACTTCGTCCTCTGTGCTAGAGGTGAAAGCACCCACTTGAGAGGCTGTCCACTAATTCCACTTTTAAAACCCCTATGGGGGACCCAGTGGCTCACCGTTACTCCCAGAGTTAGGTGGACCTCTGTGAGTCTGAGACTGACCTGGACTACTAAGCTATTTCCAGGCCAGCAGGGGCTAAATAGTGAGAGCCTGTGTAAGATAAAATCCTACAGAGGCTGTGAACTTAAAATCCCAGCTACTGGAGAGGTAGAGGCTGAAGGGTCACAAGTTTCGGCCCAGCCTGGGCTTACTGAAACTGACAGTCAGAAGTAAAAAAGATGGTTGCAGAAACATAAAAAGGTACTCAGCACTCACCTCATTGGATGAGGGTTCAATATCCGGAACCACAGAAAGAAAATTATAAAATCAAAGCTGTGGGGTTGGGCAAGCCTTATGAGATGTCATCTATGCCCCCAATCCAGATGATGGCTGGCCCTGTGAATGTCATCACCCCAGGGTGCAGGTGTTGTGGGAGGGGCTTGCCCTAACCTCTTCTCTCCTCTTGGTGTCCTGCCCCCAGGGTTCTGCACAGCCAAAGGGGGCTTGGTGAGCTCCATCCTGCACCCGAGGCCCATCAGCTTCAAGTTCTACAAACACAGCATGAAGTTTGTGGCTGCGCTCTCTGTCCTGGGTGAGTGGGCTGCGTCCCTCACTCTACTGACAGCCTCAGCCTGGGTCCGGAGTCCTGCTTACTTCTTGCTGTCTCCCCAGCTCTGCTCGGCACAGTCTACAGCATCTTTATCCTCTACCGAAGCCGGGTAAGCCAGAGGCCGGGTGGGGCCGCCAGCTTGCAGGGCCTGTATAGCCCGGGCCCGTATAGCCCAGGCTCTGTGTTCACAGTGCCTCCTGCCAGGTGCCTGTGAACGAGATTGTGATCCGAGCTCTGGACTTGGTGACAGTGGTGGTACCACCTGCCCTGCCAGCCGCCATGACAGTGTGCACGCTCTATGCCCAGAGTCGGCTTCGTACACAGGGCATCTTCTGCATCCATCCACTGCGCATCAACCTGGGGGGCAAGCTGCGACTCGTGTGCTTCGACAAGGTGGGGGCCCGGCCTGGCTGGCAAGGTCTGGGGGACTGGGCACTCCAGCAGACAGCTCTGGACCTAGACCTGATTCACACTTGGGGACATTCAGGGGCCACTCTCCACAACCATCTCCTGCCTATTCCGTCTCATCCCTGGCAGACAAAACACCTGCAATAACTTATTTAAGAACCATTTGAGGCCTACTGTGCTGGGCAAGCACACAGCCCTAGAGCTGAGCAGGGCGAGCACAGGGCACTGTTGTGCGTGTGTCCTCAGCACGGTGTGGACAGTGGGTATTAGAGGGGCCCCGAGCCACCTTGATGGGGCACCAGCTTCTCTCACTGAGCACTCCTGTGTTAGGACAAGCAGACCAGGTGGGAAGGGACCAGTGTGTGTGGTTCTTTAAGGACACAGTAACCCTGGGACACGCTCAGTAATGGTGACACAGAAGGACCAGGTGGGCAGCAGGAATGAGCAGGGATGTGAACTAAGGACAGAGAAGATGGTCAGACTCATAGGGTGTAGAGGTTGACTCCAGCAGGGACACAGCATCTGGGACAGGCCTCCGGTGGGACTTGCCTGGCCTGGGTGTGGGGACCAGCTCAGCAAGGCTTGACTCAACTGAGGACTTGGTATTGTCCTTCTGCAGACAGGCACCCTCACGGAGGACGGCTTGGACGTAATGGGGGTGGTGCCCCTAAAGGCACGGATGTTGCTACCACTGGTCCCAGAGCCCCGCCACCTGCCCCTGGGGCCCCTTCTCCGAGCACTGGCCACATGCCATGCCCTCAGCCAGCTCCGTGACACTCCAGTGGGCGACCCTATGGATCTCAAGATGGTGGAGTCTACAGGCTGGGTGAGGAAGCCAAGCAGGCCAGGCCCCTGCCTCAGGCAGGTGGGCCTAAGGAAGGCTGTCTTGAGTACTCCCCTATGACCTCTGTCACGCCTGTTGTCACTGTCAGTCATGGGAGAGCCTCGTGCTGAACCACCTGTTCTGTCCTGGCTCCCCACTGTGCCCACCTTTTCTCTTTCACTACCCCCGTGGCCCTAGCATAAGCTTGAAACCTGCTTCGTGGAGATTTTAATAACGCAGCTTACCAGTGGGACATCCAGGGTGTGGATTTGAGTCTGCACAGATCCAAAGTCCATGTTAACCCTTACCCCTCCAGTCATGAGCTCTTCCATGGGTCTAGTCTTGCTGCCCCTGTTCACCAAGGCCCTGGTTCCCAACCTCCTTTGCCCCCAACCAGGTCCTAGAGGAGGGTCCAGCTGCAGACTCAGCACCGGGGACCCAGGTCTTGGCGGTAATGAGACCCCCGCCGAGGGGGTCCCAGCAACAGGGAATGGTAAGCTGCAGTGTGAGAGGCTTGGGGCCTCAGAAATGGGCAGGCCCACAGCCAGCCTCTCAGCTTTCCCCCCACCCACAGGAAGAGCCACCGGAACCAGTCAGCGTCCTCTGCCGTTTCCCATTCTCCTCTGCCCTGCAGCGTATGGGTGTGGTGGTGGCATGGCCCGGGGCGCCCCAGCCTGAGGCCTATGTCAAAGGCTCCCCAGAGCTTGTGGCCAGCCTCTGCAGCCCTGAGACAGGTGAAGCGGACAGGCTGAGTCTGCTGCTGGGTGTGAGCATACAGCGGGGTGGGTTCCAGCCTTTGACGCCCGCCACACCCTGATGATACTCCCTGTTCCACAGTACCTGGAGACTTTACTCAGGTGCTACAGAGCTACACAGCTGCTGGCTACCGAGTCGTGGCCCTGGCTGGCAAGCCACTGCCCATTGCACCCATCCTCGAGGTCGCGCAGCAGCTGACAAGGTGAAACCCATCCCCCGGGTGTGTGGAGGGAGGTGCTAAGCCCAGGCCAGTGCCCCATCTAGACACTGGGAGAGGGGCACTGATTCCTGCCTGACCTCTGACCTCTAACCCTCTAGGGACACTGTGGAGCAGGAGCTGAGCCTCCTGGGGCTGCTGGTCATGCGGAACCTGCTGAAGCCACAGACAGGCCCAGTTATACAAATTCTGAGGAAGACGGGCATCCGCACCATTATGGTGACAGGTATTATAGGCCAGGGGACCTGTGAGGGGGACACAGCCTGCCCTGTCCTGGGCAAAAAGAAGGCTTCCCAACATCCCTTGCTGCAGCATCTTTTCATAGTACCTATCACGTGTCATTGTCACCCATGTTTGACAGATGAGGACAGATGTGTCCTTAGATGGGGTGTCAGCCTGGGGTACAGCCCAGCCCTTCACCTGCCAGATCACCCAGAGGTTACTGCCCTGGGTTCCGGGTCCCTTCCCTGTGTGGTAATGGTGTCAGGCTAGAAGGCTGTGGCAACTTCATAAAGCAAGGGGGATTCCCAGTGGAGTAAAAGGGCCTTGGCCAGTAGTTTCTTCCTCACACCCCAGCCCTGCGTTCATACGCAAGCATGCATGTATCATGCCCCAGTCATGCAGTAGCACGCGAAGTGTAGAGCTGGAATTCCCCCCCGCCCCCCGCCCCCCGCCCCAATCGCTCATCTGACTTACACTGAAGAAACAGGTCTAGGGGATATGGCTAGACTGCCCAGCTCAGCCATGGTCAACAGACTTGTGGGTGGTGTACCTATAAGGACCAGGGTGACAAGGCCCCTGGACAGTGTTAGACTCCGCCCCTGCCTCACATTCCTAGGGGACAACCTGCAGACAGCAGTCACTGTAGCCCGAGGCTGTGGCATGGTGGGCACCCAGGAACACCTCGTTATCATCCATGCCACCCACCCTGAGCAGGGCCAGCCTGCCTCCCTTCAGTTCCTGCCACCTGAGTCCTCTGCGGTCATGAACAGGGCTAAGGTGAGGCAGACCACCAACTCTGGCTGCACTGTACCCAGAGACCCCATTCCGTGTTACCTGACCAGGCCCAGCTGTCCAGGGAGGACAGTGTTCCTAAGCTGAGTTTCCTGATCCCTAGGGTCCTGTCCAGGCCACAGGCCATCCCTTGGAGCCGGAGCCCCAGTGCCGTCACCTGGCGCTCAGCGGGCCCACTTTTGCTGTCCTTCAGAAGCACTTCCCCAAGCTGCTGCCCAAGGTAGAGCTGCCCAGGGACGGGCTCTGTGCTGCCCGCCTTGCACATCAGGCGATGCTTCAACCTTCCCCTCTCACTCCCCAGGTCCTGGTGCAGGCCACCGTCTTTGCACGCATGGCCCCGGAGCAGAAGACAGAGCTGGTGCATGAGCTGCAGAAGCTTCAGTGAGTGCTGTGTGGTGGGGGCGCCAAAGGGCCAGCAGGAACGAACGAGCATATCCATCTGTCCAGGTCCTCTCCTTGGGTATTAGCGACCCTTCTCAAACAAGCCGGCAATAAAACCAGCGCTGCTAGAGCTTAGTGAGTTCCAGGCCAGCCAGGGGTACCCAGCAAGGCCCGGCTTCAATAATAAACAAGTAAATAGTAAATGACACTTAGGTTTGACTGGAAATGTGGTAGAGTGCCTACCTAGCATGTAAGGGACACTGGGATCTGTCCCAAGCACGGTAGAAAACAGAGGTATCCAAGCTGGCTCCTCTGTCATGCCAAAAATAATCACATCTATCTACCAAGCCCCACCTGGTCATTAGGCCGGCTTCTCCCTACGGTATGGAGTTGTTTCACAAGCCATATCTACTCCTCTCTTCCTGTCAGGTACTGTGTGGGCATGTGTGGAGATGGAGCCAATGACTGTGGGGCCCTGAAGGCAGCTGACGTGGGCATCTCACTGTCCCAGGCAGAGGCTTCCGTGGTCTCTCCCTTCACGTCCAGCATGGCCAGTATTGAGTGTGTGCCCACCGTCATCAGGTAAGGCAGGCAGGGCTGGCGGGTGAGGGTGAGGCGGGGCCGGTCGGCAGCCAGAGCCCTCCCTGATGTCTGTCTTTGCCTCCTAGGGAGGGCCGCTGTTCTCTGGACACTTCATTCAGCGTCTTTAAGTACATGGCCCTGTACAGCCTGACCCAGTTCATCTCAGTCCTGATTCTGTACACTGTGAGCATCAGCAGAGCCCCAGACCCAAGCCTGCACTCCACCCGTGTCCCCCCAGCAAGAAGTCAGGGCAGGGTGACTCCTTGCCTGCCATGGCTCAGGCAGTGACGCTAACGTGGTCTAAGGATGTGGGTCCTTAGAAGTGGGGCTACTGGTGTGTGATTATAGCTGTCTCAAACCCCTGAAACTCCTAGTCTGCAGGAGAGAATAAGGCAGAGCCCAGGCAAGAGTGACATGGAGCCAGTACCCTTGCCCTGCCCTGCCCTGCCCTTCCCTGCTTAGAGCCCCCCCCCACCCCCGACTATAAAGGTACAACGGGGCACAGACCGTGTGATGCCACAGGGCAGCCTCTCTGCTCCGTCAGGCTGGGGTTTGGCTGTATATAAAGCAACGTTCCACAGGAACTGCAAACCCTAACGTGAGACTAGGGGGCAGCACAGCCTGTCATGGTCAGTAGCAAATGGGGCCATGGACCGTTGGGAGCCTCTTTTATCAGTCTTGAGGTCCACCTGTGTGTTAGCTAAAGATGCTGGGCGGACAGTGGGGCCGGGCGGATTCTTCTCCAGGTTTCATGAGGAAGGGCCACCCTGGAGGTCTGCACAGAGTGGCCCTCAGCTTCCCCTCTGCCCGCTTGCCTGCCACAGATCAACACCAACCTGGGAGACCTACAGTTCTTGGCCATCGACCTTGTCATCACCACCACCATCGCAGTGCTCATGAGCAGGACAGGCCCTGCATTGGCGTTAGGGCGAGCGCGGCCTCCGGGGGCACTGTTGAGCGTGCCTGTACTTGGCAGTTTGCTGTTGCAGGTGGCCTTGGTGGCTGGCATCCAGCTGGGGGGCTACTTTTTGGTCATAGCCCAGCCCTGGTAAGTAGCAGAATCCCTTGCACCAGCACTGCCTCCGCCTCTGACATCCCCCGTTCTTAACCTGACCTCACCACCCCGGTCCCTAGGTTTGTGCCTCTGAACCGAACGGTGCCCGCACCTGACAACCTGCCCAACTACGAGAACACAGTGGTCTTCTCTTTATCTAGCTTCCAGTACCTCATCCTGGCTGCAGCCGTGTCTAAGGGAGCACCCTTCCGTCAGCCACTCTACACCAACGGTGCTGCCATGTGGTGGGGTGGGGTGGGGGTGTTGGGCTCTGGGGTGGCAGCTGGAATGGAGAAGGGATCCCGAGTAGAGTGTGCATTTGTGTGTGAGTGTGTGTGTGTGTGTGTGTGTGTGTGTGTGTCTGTGCGCGCGCGCATGTGTGCATGCATCCCAGGGCGCGGCGCCATTGCTGACAGACTCCCCCACCCCCAGTGCCCTTCCTGGTGGCCCTGGCGCTCTTGGGCTCTGTCCTGGTGGGCCTCATCCTGGTCCCCGGCCTCCTGCAGGAACCGCTGGGACTGAGGAACATTGCGGACAGCTCCTTCAAGTGGCTGCTGCTGGGCCTGGTCGCCTTCAACTTTGTGGGAGCCTTCATGCTGGAGGTAGGGCCCACACTGATGGACGCCAGAGAGGGATGTGGAGGGTCCAGGGCCAGCTGTACCTTCACACCATCCCCTTGCCCTCCGCAGAGCGTGCTGGACCAGTGCCTCCCAGCCTGCCTACAGTGGTTCCGGCCTAAACGGGCCTCCAAGAAGGAATTCAAACGACTAGAACGGGAGCTTGCTGAACAGCCCTGGCCCACACTGCCCATCAGCTCGTTGAGGTAGCACAGGCCTGGAGACCATGCTGGACACTGGATCCCCCTGCCCCTGAACTGTAACTGGACCCATCTCTAGAGACAGCACCCATCATCTCCCACAGCTCTGAAGTTAGCTGTTGTCACATTCCTGCCCAGACACTGCCTAGCTCAGCCTTCCCTGGACTCGCCTGGGGAAGTACTGATTGTCGTCCCCCACTTTAGACCATCCTGTGTAGAGATAGTAGCTACCAACTCCATCCAGAGCTGCTGTCGATGTAGCAAATACAGTGGTTTTCCGGCCTTGGCAACACTGGTTTTTTATCGGGCGCTGTGGTGTATCCCACTGTCTAGTTCCATGCTCACCGCCCCTCCTGGTCACACTGGCCACCTCTCTGTGTACCTATTTCATCTGACAGTATGCTTCTCAGTACAGGTGGGACACATGCACACGTACAGCTTAACTTCTTATTCATGCCATCTTGTGCCCTACAACTGCCAGGTCCAACCCCATTTTATAGATGGTGATGGCTAAACTGAGGCTTGAGGTCACAACAGTGGCTGCACCGTGCTGGACCTCAGGGTCACCATTTCTAGCCCTCCTACCCCAGCAGCAGGGAGGAACCACAGGCTTGCCTCAAGCTAGGGCTTGGTAGAGCCTATGCCTGAGAGCCATCTCACTGGGAGCTCTTCTCTGCGCCACTCCCACATCCTAGGATGTGTTTGTGGTCTGGTTCCTCAGATAAAGCCAGGCTCTAAGTGCAGGTCTCCCAGCCAGAACCACAAGCCCGGTCCCCAGGGAAGGGCGGATTCATCTGACCTCACCCCAGCAGTGGGCTGCTGGCCAGGCTCTTCTGCTCCAGAGACTCAAATTAACTTGGCTCCTCCTGGACAGGGAGGACAGGAAAGAAGGGCTGGTTGTCTTCCTAGGCCTCCTCCAGCCAGCCTCATTACTGGAAGCCTGGCGCCATCCACAGGTCACTGGAAGCTCAGGGAATGTTGGTTCGGGCTATGGTAAAAGGTATCAGGCGATACACTGTTGTCACATTCCTGCCTGGCTGGACTGAGTGCTATGACAGTGGACACAGCCAGTATCTTAGTGTTCTGTTGCTATGAAAAGATACCATGACCATGGCAGATTGGGGCTGGCTTAACAAGTTCAGAGATTGAGCCCATATCATGGCAGGAAGCATGCAGGCAGACATGGTGCTGGAGAGGAAGCTGAGCGTTCTCTATCTGGACGCATGGCAGGCTTCAGGAAGAGTGACACTGAGCCTGGCTTGAGCTTCTGAAACCTCAAGCCCACTCCCAGTGACACACTTCCTCCAACAAGGCCACACCTCCTAATATGATTGGCCTATGGGGGCCAATTATATTCAGACCACCACAGTCAAGACAGCAAGGTTGGATAGACTTTCCTGAGCGCAAGGTTGGATAGACTTTCCTGAGCGCCGTGGATCTGCTGGGCAGGCATGTGCCAAGTCTGAGGGCCAAAGCAAAGAGTGAGGTCAGCCTGGCCCGAATGCAGCTCCTAACTAAATGAGGCTGGTGGGGTGAGGGGCCATCCAGAAGCAGAGACACAAAGCTCAACACCCTCCCCCTCCCCGGACAGCAGCTGTGCTTCCTGGATCCTCAGGGCCAGGGGAGTAGCAGGAGCAGCCACAGGTCACCGCCAGACTCTTGGAGTTGGCGGCTGTGGGGCCTCAGTTTCCCCGTTTGGTCATTGGTTCCCTTCCTACCCAAGTGGGATCAGGCCTGACAGTAAGGGGCAGCTGCCTGACTCCGGGCTCCCTGGTTCCTGGGTGACAAAAGTCCCTGCTACATTGCAAGTGACACATAGAACAAGGTAAAGCAGGTCACTCAGACGACCATTGACAAGGAATACACAACACAGACTTAGTCCTATGGGAGCTGAACTTCAATTCCCAGGGTAACAATTAGTGCCATGGGCTGGAAAGGTGGCTCTGTGGTTAGGAGCATTGGCTGCTCTTCCAGAGGACCTGGGTTCAATTCCCAGCACCCATATGATGGCTCACGACTGTCTGTAACTCCAGTTCCAGGGAATCTGGCGTCTTCACATAGACATACATGCAGGCAAAAACACCAATGGACATAAAATAAAAATAAATCTTAAAAATAAACAGTTCCAGGAATGGGCACTGAAAGCAGAGGGAGGCTTAGAAGAATGGCGAATGGCGGGGCTCCCCTGGATTGAGGTCAACTTCTGGGTCAAATCGGAGAGCACGGGGGGGGGGGGGGCGGGGGGGTTGCGAAACTGGACTTGGGTATTCCTTGCGAGATATCTCAAGAAGGAGAGAAAAGAAAGGGATCGCAGGAAGCCAGAGAGGCTTCATTTCCAACCCAGTGTCCTCTGGACTCTGGGTGTTGAGGCTGGGATCTCTCTGTTAAAGGGGGTGACTGATCGGCTGACTTGAATAGTACTAGTACCAGGCCCCGGCCCAGACCCAGCGGCATTGGGGAGGGGCTGGAGCCTCGAGGGTGCGGCGTGGCGACGGTGCTCTCTAGGACCCAGCGACTCCGGGCTAGGGGCGGGCGTGGGCCTTGGGGGCCGTAGGGGGCTCCGGCTGCGGGCGGGCACTCTCAGCTGCGCTAGAGCTCGGCACAGGGGCCCCAACAGGTAGGCGGGCTGGGCGCGCCCAGGGGTGTTGGGGGGCACCATACCCCACGCTCCGTTCCTGATCGGGAGAGGGGGGATTGCGGAGACCCTGGATCCGGGGCATGGAGCGGATGCTGAGGGGGCACCTGGCAAGTGGTGGGGTACAAGATAGGATAGACAGGGGGCTGGGATTTAGGGGTCATCAGAGATGGAGGTTCTGGGGGACAGGGTGGCTGTCCCCCAGCAATTGGGGTGTGGAGGGCGGGGCAGGGGTCGGACACAGAGACAAAGAGGGACTGAAGTGGAGAGCCAGCGAGTGCCTCAGCAAGTTTCCGCCGGCTGATTGTTCCCAGCTGTAGAGCGGTGCTGCAGCATCTGGTGGGGCCCCCTTCGGATCTGAGCCAGTGAGGGGCCTCCCAGTCCTCGCCCCCTCCTCCACCAGAACCACAGAGGCGCCTAGGGGCTGGAGGAGGCTGAAGTTGTGGAAAGGGCCAGAGGTGGGGTGGGTCAGCCATCCCGACAGCTCCTGGCCTCCTTAATGCCTCCCAAACTTAAGTTTTGAAGAGCTTGCCTGAGTCCTGTAGGAGCAATACATTATTCTCTTCTTGATGCTGGGTCTAGCCAATGAGCCCCATTCCCTGCCATAAGCCTGGGCCTGGGTGCGAGTGTGGGAGAAAGGTTGTGACATACATTGGCAGCCACTCCATGCCTCCGAATGCACAGGGATTCGGGTCAATCATCAATCTGTATGGAGCTGGGTGCTCCCCCTGCCCCCAAAGGCTGCCCAGAATGTATAGAGTGGGAGTATGAGGAGCCTGAAGCCTAGGTCGCTATGGAGAAGGATATAAACGGTCAAGGGCCTCTGGTCCCCACTAGGGGATGCTTGAGTGAGATGTGAAAAGGGCAAAGTATCAGGAAACATCAGGATTGGGGAAACTGAGGTTAGGTACCCTGTTTCCGCCTTCCCCAGGTCCCAAGGGGGTCCTATGTCAGAGTTGGGGTGCCAGCTGTGTGGAATAACTTCCCATGGTGGGGCAGGCAGCCCTCTGGATGGATGAGTGTGTGGGCAGCTTCTAGAAGTCCACTGACTAAAACAGCTCATAGCCAGCTGATTCTGTAGCCAGCACTGAAGACTGGGCTCAACCAGGAGTCCTGGGGTTATTAGGAACTTTGTGCAAGACTGGACCAATGCCCTCACCAAAACTACACTCTTGCCATCCAGGGTCATGTCAAGGGTTCTAAATCCCTGGGCCGAGTGACTTTGCCTCACCCAGTTAGCATGCTGGGAGCGAGGTGCCCTCACTTCCTCCGGCCTTCCTCCCCACGCTTCCCACTGCTGTAGACAAACAGGCCTCAGTCTGGTGTGTGCGTGCGTCTGTAATGAAGACAGCCAGGTCTTGGGAGGCCTGGAGCTGGCAGAGTCCTCTTGGAGCTGGGAGTCCTGCCCAGCCCTGGCTGCTCTGGGGGCTCCTAGGGCCTGTATGCATGTGGCTCTCCTGCTGAGGAGCATGCTCAGGGCCCAGGGGCTAATTGGGAGCAGGTGGCAGGCCTGGCACATGCCATTGAGCTAGTGGCTGTCTGTGGTATTGGTTGGGCAGGACTGGTACCCCAAGGATGTGCTTGAGGTCATTGGAATTCATTGGAGATCAGAAACTCAGGGAGGGGATGGGCCAGAAGTGGGTACAGTCAGGGTGGGGTAATTGGCTATTAGAGATGTCTCCTTAGTAAGCAGAACAAGGTAGCGTCTGTCCATCTGTTAAGAGCTTCCAATGCATAGTAAGTTGAAGCTAGCCTAGGCTACATGAGCCCTAGTCTTTGAAAAACCCAAGTCAGCCCTGGAACCTGCTTTAAAGCCTTCACCCTCACCCAAGCAGGGACTGCAGATGTCCCCACCTCTAGATACCTGGCTGGCTGGCTGACCCCAGCAGACTGAACTCAGGGACAGAAATGTTTTCTGCCATGCTGGGCTAGCTGGCTGGCATGCAACTAGCTCTGCCTTCCCCCCCATCTAGCTGTCCTCGACACCACCACAGCCTCCTCACTCCATGGCCATGAGAGCCGCCTGCCTCTTCCTGCTGGTCCTGCCTGGTAAGCAGCTGCTGGGGTGGGGCCCTGTCTTAGCTCATGGCCACACAGTAGAGGAACCTGAAGGCTGGGAGTGCGGGCTGCTGCTAGAGCTGTAGGGCTCCATCGTTCTGTATAGTCTTGACCTTTGAGAGGTGCTTATCTGTCACATAAGGAGGTATCAGTGGGGACTGGAGATCCTAGGAGTTCCTCATCCTGGGAGTCACTCACCCATTCACTGAACATGTCTGGGCGGACATCTACTGTAAGCGAGGTACCGGAGATACCGTGAATTAGGCAGGCACACCCGGCCTCCACCATGTGGCCAGGCCAGGGAAGAGGCACTTATTGGACAAGTAGACCTGGTAAATTTCGGATCGTGGTGAGTGCTATGATCGAAATTCACAGTGGGGAAGGTGGGTCAGGGGTAGCCCAGCAGAGCTGAAATGTTAGTGGAGACCTGCAGAAGGCTGGGGAGAGTGGGAAGGCTCCAAGGCGGGATGGAATGTGAGAATTCCTGGAGCAGCCTCAGGGACCAGGGCAGAGGGGCTAGGCAGGGGCAGGGGCAGGAAACAGACCCAGGACCCAGTTTGGATTTTGTTGCATCTGGTCCTGGTTGTAGGTCCCTGGCTTAGGACTGCCACCTACTTTCTCTTTGCCCTTCCTCCATGGGGTGCCCACCCTGACTCCTCCTTCCCCTCAGCAGGCCTGCTGGCCCAGGGCCAATACGACCTGGATCCTCTGCCCCCATTCCCGGACCATGTCCAGTACAACCACTATGGTGACCAGATTGGTAAGACAGTGCACTCAGTGCCGCCCACCCCATACACATGGGCCAGCCGGGCACCCATTTCGGCGGGGTGGTAGGCATCCCAGGGGTGAGTAGGCCCCTGGCTCATTTGTGACCTCTTTGCCCCACTCTTCTGAGACCGAGGGCTAGCCCGACCCCACCCATTATGTTCCCTTTTCACTTTCAGACAATGTAGACAACTACTATGACTACCAAGGTAAAAGTCTGGGGTAGGATGGGCGGGGCCATCCTGGTGGGGTCTGTGGGAAAGTGAGCCAATGCTTTGTCACACCGCCCACCCACGCTCACTACTGCTGCAGAAGTCAGTCCTCGACCTCCTGAGGAACAGTTCCAGTCCCAGCAACAGGTCCCACAGGAAGTCATCCCAGCCCCCACCCCAGGTAATGCTGGCTCCCTTGACCCAGATCTTTGTGCACCTCAGGCTGGGAGTGTGGGTCGGCCCTGAGACAGGTGCCCCTTGCCTGGAATACCCCCAGTGACCCCTAGCTGTCTTCCCACACCAGAACTGCCCATTCTAGGGGACCTGGAGACCGAACCCACAGAACCCGGGCCTCTTGGTAAGAACCTCCTGGAAGCTGGAGAAAGCCAGCATGGTCCCAGAAAGAGAGGGCCTTGTGGTGGGATGTGCAAGGTTAAGCATTGGTGGGTGCTGGCTGAGGGAGCTGACAGACATGTCCCTGGGTAGCTGCTGCCCCTACCGAGGGGCTGGCACTATGCTGGGCCACAGCCTGGCCTGAGGGGTGCCCATGGCCAGCAGAAGAGGGACCAGCAAGCCCAGCCCAGCTGAGTGCTACCTAACCAAGAGCCTGCGAGGAGGGCCCTGGAGACCCCCAGCCTGTGTGCATTACATAGTCCTTACATAGTGGTTGGTTACATAGTGGGTTACAGAGCATTGTGAGCTAGTGTGGTATCCCAGTGACCAAGTGGGGTAGCTGAGTTTGTATTCCAATTTGTTTCCAAATGGGTTGTGACTGTATGTGTGGTATAAAGTCGGGCAGTCCTGTGCTACCTGGGTGCTGGATTTGTGTGGGTATTTGGGCAGGGCTTGAGGGTGCTTAGGAACCCAGACTGTGAGCCTGATACTGGAGTCTCTAGGCTGACCCCACCTGTCCCTAGACTGCCGTGAGGAACAGTATCCGTGCACTCGCCTCTACTCTATCCACAAGCCTTGTAAACAGTGTCTCAATGAGGTCTGCTTCTACAGGTGAGGGCTACAAGGGGGGGACCCCAGGGGCAGCTCCCAGGAGGGGGGACCCCAGGGGCAGCTCCCAGGAGGGAGGGACCCCAGGGGCAGCTCCCAGGAGGGGGGGACCCCAGGGGCAGCTCCCAGGAGGGGGGACCCCAGGGGCAGCTCCCAGGAGGGGGGGACCCCAGGGGCAGCTCCCAGGAGGGGGGACCCCAGGGGCAGCTCCCAGGAGGGAGGGCGTGAGTTGGGACAGGCACTGAAGAGGGTGGGTCTGGGCCTGGACTCTTGGGCTCTCCCAATGGGAGTAGGTAAGGGTGTGGCTGAGAGTGTCCCTGGCTCACCCTCCAGCCTTCGCCGAGTATATGTGGTCAACAAGGAAATCTGTGTCCGCACTGTCTGTGCCCATGAGGAACTCCTCCGAGGTAGGAAAACCTCCAGCCCTGTCCGGGCAGCATCCACCACCCACTTCGTTACCTTTCCATGAGCCACCTGCAAGGTTTGGCATGGACCTTTGCCCAGGCCCTCTTGTAGGATGCTGCAAGCCCCTGCCTCCATCCTCACTAGTATGGGGTGGCGGGTTCCCACCTGACTTCCCCTCCCTCCAACAGCTGACCTGTGCCGGGACAAGTTCTCCAAGTGTGGCGTGATGGCCGTCAGTGGCCTGTGCCAATCTGTGGCTGCCTCCTGTGCCAGGAGCTGTGGGGGCTGCTAGGGTGGAGCTGGTGTGGGATCTGAGCCGGACCCAGCTCGATCCACCTCAGGCCCCGCCTGACCTGGTGCTTTCTCCCACCCTGCCCTCCCTTTCATCCTGGATGCCAGGGGGCTGCTGCCCTGAGGAGTGAGGTCACAGCTGCCTGGGCCCCTCCCCAGCCTGTGGCCATCCCTGAGCAGTTGGAGCTCCTGACTGTCCAGTCTCCACCCCCTGGATGGGGTTCATCCAAGTCCTCTTGTGGGGGTCTGGGGCTCTCAATGTGCCTCCTCAGTGCCTTGGGGCATCTCTCCCTTTCAGTCTCCTCAGGCTGTGCCCCTCACCCAGCTGGCCTGCTTGGATTTCCTATGCCCCCCAGGCATGGGCCACCTTTCTTTTATACTAAATAATAAAGTTTTTACAATAGATGCAGAGTCACTTTTGGGGCCAGGGACAACTCACTGCTGGTCTCCAACAGAAGGCCACTCAGCTCCATAGCAGGGGGTGTCCAGTGGCTCCATTTCTGTGTCCCCCCCCCACCTACTCCAGCCCTAGCTTCACCTGTGACCCACCAGAGGAAGTGCCGACACTCCCCCCCAAGATGCAACTCTTCGTGTACATGCAGAAGCAGGCAGGTCATTTTGGTTCTTCTGTGTGAACAGCATGGAGGAGAGCTGCCAGTGCTCCCTATGCCGTTATGGCCAGTCCTCCCTACGCTGTTATGGTCAGTGCTCTCATGCTGTCCTGGTTAGTTCTCCTGACACAGCGGGTAAAATCATTGTCCTCAAATGACAGTGTTAACTGATCACCAGACACCCACAGCCTGTGCTCCCGCAGGCCCATCAACCCCCAGGTAGAGGAAGCGTGTGTGTACAGACAATTCTAGAAAGCAGGTCATGTTACAAAAAGCACAACAGTTCTCCACAGCT
The DNA here is from genome assembly GCA_030556225.1 of Cricetiscus sungorus. Lineage (NCBI taxonomy): Eukaryota > Metazoa > Chordata > Mammalia > Rodentia > Cricetidae > Cricetiscus > Cricetiscus sungorus. Next base: position 135,003,757 of record JANBXA010000734.1, read on the forward strand.
AACAGTATTAAAAGGTACAAAAATACAAGGGCTCTCAGCTCACTAAGAGCTCCTGACACAGGGGCCAAGGGAGAACCCCCTGGTGCTGCTCTGGCTCGGGCCTGCCTTCCTGGGGAAGCCCTGCTCTGCTGCTGGCAGAAACAAGTGCTCTCCCTCACCCTGCCTGGCTCAGCCTAAAGAGCCTTGGCTGTCAGAGGATCTTCTAGGAGAGGGGCCTGGAGTGGTGCAGGCGGTGTAGCAACGTTGACAAGCCTCATGGGTGTGACTACAGCCACAGTGCCACCCTCATCTGTCACCCCAGCTTCCTCCTACCCACTGATGTCTGGGCCCTGGGCAGTCTATGTCACTAAGGGGCCCCTCTCCTGCCCAGATGTCTGTGCTCAGGATGTTGGCTGGAAGGGACTCATTGCTCTGGGGTACCAGAGGGTGGGGAGACAGGTGCTGAGCTCCTCCGAAGCTCCTTCTGCAGCTGTGCCTTCAGCATGGCCACCTGGAGAAGAGAAGGGCCCAAAGCCCAGGCCACCGCTGCTTCAGAGAACAGGAGCTGATTGATGGGGGGCGGGAGGGGGGCTGCCTAAGAGTGGGAGAGCCTTCACGTCTCGTTTTACCCGCATGGTGGTTAGGTGTCTGTATGCTTTGGCATCCTTATCCCTTCAGAGGCTCGGCCATGTGAAGCAGCTCTGCCCAGCATCACTCCACAGAGCAAGGCCCTGTGCCTCCCAGCCCTGTCCCATTACTGTCTGTGAGCCATGGCACTACCCAGAGGGGACCCTGTCCCAAGGAGGGCGGGCCAGAGAGAGGCGAGGAAGACCTGGCTGGGCCTGACAGCTGAGCCTGCTGTAGGCACAGCCAGCAGGGACACAGGTGACCTCACTGGCCAGAAGAGCCATTTCTCGGGCTCTTCCTAGCATCCCTGGGGTAGAGCCCCCTCCACTGGGGCCCCAGGTTGCTAGGAGAGCCTATAGCTTGAGCTGCTAAGGGAACCAATGCCATGTAGGGAGAGGGTCTGATGTCTTGAGGCAGAGGGTGAGCCCTGGGCCAGGAGATACTGATGCCAGGCAGTGTCACTCCGGCCACGGCTGGCACCAGCACTGATCTAAGTTAAAGGTCATGACCCGTCCTCCCCTACAGCCCCACACTCCCACTCCGGCTCCATCTTCTCCCGAGGGTGCCCTTGTACCTGCTCCTCCAGTCCCGACACTCGCTGGCGGTGGGCACGCTCCCGTGCCTCTAGCGTGCGCTCCGTCTGCACCTGGGCACTGCGTAGGCGCTCAACCTCCTGTTGTAGCTCCAGGTGCTGCTCATCTGCCTTCAGCTGGACTGGATCGTGGTTCTGCTCCAAGGCTACCACCTGTGCCTGCAGACAGGGCTGCCAATCAGTCCTAACGGAATGTGCACACAGTGGCACGGGCTTATACCTTATCTCGTTGGCCCTAACCGTGTATCTTCCAATCCTGGGGCAGGGGCCCCAGTGAAGCCACTCAGACAGGCATGCACATACAAAAACATTCAAACACAGGGCCTGGTCTACATACACACAAGAACAAAAGCGAGCATATTTGTACAGAAGCATACAGTGGTACAAAGGCACAGTAGCTTAACATCTTCATGTATGAAAGCATTTACATGTACTTAGGCCACAGGCTACATGAGTACAACATGAGGTTCATGCTGTTCCCGTGAGCAAGCTCCCACACTCAGGCTTCCGTACATCCACGGCACACAGGAACCTCAGGCTTGAACACCGTGAGCCTCAGTGTTTCTCTCTACCATGGGAAGAACCCTGCCCTACAGCCCAATGAGTACACCCTCCCAAAGGCTCTGGGCTTCCATGCTGGCTCAGCCATAGGTGCCCCGGGGACTTCTGGGGCTCAGTGTGGGAATGACATTGGGGACCAGGCTGGGGAGGGCCAGGGCTGACCTCCAACTGCTGGATCTGCTGCTGGGCCTCAGCCAGGCCCAGCTCAGCCCCTGTGAGTGTGCGGTCCAGGCGGCCCTTCTCTGCATTCAACCTCAGCGTGTCCTCATGGTTCCGAAGATTCTCCCGCTCCACCTGGGTAGATATGGGGGGTGTCACGGGGGGGGGGCTCGCTGCAGGAGCCCCTGAAGAATACTCTGGCATCATAAGCAGCACACTAAAGAGACACAGGGAAGCGAGGGAGGTCCCAGCAGAGCAGGCCACCTTATCCAGTGTCTTCCTGAGGGCCACACGGTCCTTGTCGAGCCGCAGTGCTGACCGTTCCACCTCACGCTTCTCAGCTTCCAGCTGAGCCAAGGCTTGCTGCAGACTGCCCAGGCGCTCCTGCAACAGTCGCCGCTCTTCCTGGAGCTTCTGGACAGAGTGCAGAGCCATGGCCTCGCCTTCCTGCCGCTGCCGCAGTACCTGCAGCCCAAGGCAACAGTCCCTCATCCCACTGCACCTCAGGTTGACCACTGAAACTTGGGGACAACGATGCTGGCCCACTGTGCCCACTCACACAGCAGGCAACCCCAAGGCCCACATGAGGAAACAGCTGAGGCCAAATGGTTCTCTCTGGGGTATAATGGGAATGTGGGTCAGATGAACCACGGCTCTATGATCCAGGTGGCTGGGTCAAGGTTTGGGGTGAAGTTGAGATGGGTCCCCCACCCCATGCCCAGGACCACGCAGGGCACCCTATAGAAGAGGCCCTCCAGGCCTCACCTGCTGCAGGCCTCACCTGCTGCAGCTGCCGCAGCTGGCCTTCAGCATCACCCCGCTGCAGCTCCACATTGGCTAGCTCGCCCCGCAAGGTCTGCACCTGCCCACCCAGGGAGCTGCTTTGCCTCCGTGCTTCACACAGTGCCTGTCTGGCAGCATCCAGCCGTTCCTGGGGGACAGAGGCTGATGGTGCCAAGCCAGACTGCCAGCCTCAGCAAAAGGTTTCCCTTTGGGTGAGCCAGCCTGCTGCCAGTCCTGTCCACTGACCTGTGCTGACAGTGACAGTCACTCATATCCCAAACTGCACCTAAGTTCCACACTAACAGGTTGCTTCTCTCACTGGGCTGCCTCCCCCTCTAAGCCTCTTGATTGGCTACTTCTGTTGACCCCACTCCTACCTCAAGGCCTATTCTCATTGACTGACAGCCCCATTGGCCATCAGCTCCCTCCACACCTGCTCTTGCAGACTAACTCTCACCGAACTCCTTCCTGACAGAAGAGAGATATATGCCAGACCCTGGAGCCCTCCCCGACCCCAGACCTGGAGCACTTGGCGGTCATGTTCACAGGTACTCAAGGTCTTCTGCAGGTGCAGATTCCTGTCCTGGGTGCTGGTGAGGCTGGCACTGCTCTGGGCCAGAGCGTCTGTCAGGCTCTGCACCTTGCTCTGCAGGGTCCCCTCGCTCTCCTCCACCTTGGCCAGTGCCCCATTCAGCCGTTCCACTGTTAGCTGCAAGGTCCCCGCCTTCACCTCACTGTCTGCCACCTAGCAGGGAGACAGAGGATGGTCATGATCGTCACCAGGAGTGCTAACCCACGCTCCTCTCACCTCTCTCTGGGCCTCATCGTAATCCCATTGGCTTGTTCCCTCACTGGCTCAGCCTACTGTAGTCTGACCTCACCCCGCTGTGGGTTAACCTCCCTGTCCAGAGCCCCATCAACCTAGCTATGTGCCAGGCAAGGACACGGCTCTCTGGGCCTCCACCCGTCCACCTGTGAACCCTGATCGTGAAGACTTGCACAACGCCTGGACAGAGGCCGGCACAGGGCATGCAGGTGTGACCAGGAGGGAGGGGCCCACCTGTCTCTGTAGGGAGTCCACCCGGTCCTGGAGGGCCTGAGCGTGGGCTTCACGGTCCCCCAGGCCCAGGCGGCTGCGTTGCAGCTCGCCTTCAAGCGCGCGCCGTTGCAGCTCAAGCTTGATGGAGCGACTCTCAGAGGCGTCCAGCACCTCCTTCAGCCGCCGCTTGTCGCTCTCCAGCTTCGCCTCGGTGGCCTTCATCTTGCTGACTTTCTCCTGTGGGTAGCGAGGCTCAACCCCAATGCCTGCCCACCCCTCCCCACACCTCTCTGCACCACTGGGACAAAGCAGGGTCAGCCTCAAGGACTGTGTGACCTGGAACCAGCCTGTGACTGCTAGGGCCTGGCTTTCCCCATTTGTCACAGACTGAGCAGATGTGAGGGTCGCTGTCTTGTTCAAGCTGAATCTAAATGTGTTATGTGAGCCGGGATTCACTTTCCCCACTCTGGCTGTTTCATGCCTGGACCCTACCGGGAGGACTGGTCCAGAGGCACCACACTTGGGGACTCATCAGATCCCTGGGGAGGGGGCTGCAGAATGCAGACACTGGACCCTTCCCTGCTCTACAGAAGGGCTTTCCAGAAATGGCTGGAAGCACAAATGAAACCTGAGCTGAAGCTGGCAGCTGCTGAGGAGCAGGGCACCACTCACTGTTCTAATGGCTGATTCTCCCTCCCCTGCTCAGGCTCAGACAATGAAGGGGTTTACAGAGCGGACACAGGGCAGGAAGAACTTAGGACCATTCAATGCACATGGGTACCCCAGGGTCAGTGGGTCCTGGGTGTCACTAAAGCCTCCCTGCTTCATGCTTCTTCAAGCCCCTCTCTGCCCTGTCTGGCCTGTAGGGAAGAGGGGGCCCCCACTCTGGCTCCCACCCAGCTTTGTTCCTGGCCTCCTCCCAGGCCCCAGGGGCTGCTGGGCCCAAAGCCAGAGCTGAAGCTACAGACACAACAATCCAGCTCCAGTTTGGTCCCAGCCAGAGGTAGGGTGGGGAAGTGGAGGCAGCTGGAGAGAGGGCAGGAGGCTTGAGCTGAGAGGCTAGACTGTCATCACTCAAGGCATCTGTCCAGACACACAGATGCGCAGAAACCTAGACATCACACACGGTACTGCCATTCATGCAGATATCTAGAGATAGAGGTTCCGCTCAAAAGCTTACGGGTACTGCTTTTGTGTAACAATTGCAAGTGACATCCCACCCAAAGGGTGACCGCTGGGCAGCAGGCTGTTCCAGGCTTCATCTGAACCCTTCTGTCTCACTCAGGCCCAAGTCCTTCTCCCTGAAGTTCACGAACACCCAACAGTGGACTAAAATTTACTCAGTGGAAAGAGCCGCAGGCCATCCCTATAGGCTGTGACTCGGCAGAGAACTACAGAGCACCCTGGGGCCTGCTCCCATGGGCCCTCCACTCCTGCCCACCTGGCTGGCCCGGAGCTCGCTCTCGGTGGCCTGCAGGCTCCTCTCCAGCACTGCCATCTGGTCCAGCGTGGCCCTGCATTCCCGCTTGCTACGCCGCACACTCTCTTCCTGCAGCGCCAGCTCTGCCTGGGCCCCGCTCAGCCGCCTGTCTGCACTGCGCCAAGCTGCGGTCACCACCACCCAGTGCCATCAGTGTCACGCCAAACCCAGCCGCTGGACCAGGCCACAAAGCTCTGACCTGTACCCCACCCTCTCCAAGCCCTACCTGGACCACAGAGGGTCTGTAGGTTTGCAGCCCTTGGGGTTGCCGAGGGAAGGTCTCCTGGAGGAACCAGCCCAGACTGGACATAAGAGCCACTGACACCAACTAGCTAGCCTCCCACCCCAGCTGCTAGGAGCTTAGGAGGGCAGAGGGGCCCTGAGGGAAGACTCACCTTCCTCGCTCTCAGCTACTGCCTTCTGCAGCTGCCTGGCCCTTGAGGCTGCACGGTCTCTCTCTGCTTCCGTCTCAGCCAGCTGTTGACGGAGGGTACTGGTCTGGACCTTCAGTTCATCCTGTAGCCCCAACAGAGATAGGGAGAAGACCCTGCTCTGGCACCACAGCTCCTTTGCTCCTGGGCTTAGCCCGGTTCCCCTCCCAGCCGTCTCCAGCATCCTCACCCGCTCCCGCTGGGCACTCCGAAGCTCTTGCAGGAAGTCTCGGAGCGCATCCCGCACCACCTCTGGGTCCAAGTCTGGAGGTGCTGGGGAGGCATTGGGCCCTGGAGATGGTGGCTGGGACTGAGGGCTGCATTCCAAAGGACTGGGGCTGCTAAGACCATCCCCACTTCCTGGAAGGGAAGATATAGTCAGGCACACAGCAGCCACTGGGTGCTGGATGTAGGCTCTCAAGGTACTACGTTACAGTACCCATTCACACACAAAGTGAGCCAGGTTAGCTTCCTGCCTAAAACCCTCTGCCAGATCTACCCATGTTCCTCAATCAAGCCCAAATTCTTTATTTAGGTTTTTCAAGACAGGGTTTCTCTGTGTAGCCTTGGATGTCCTGGAACTCACAGAGATTTGCCTGCCTCTGCTGGGATTAAAGGCATGTGCCACCACAACTGGCTTTTATTTATTTTGAGATAGGATCTCTCTATTATGTAGTTCTGGCTGTTCTAGAATTCACTGTGTAGACCAAGCTGACCTCAAACTCATAAGAGATCTGCCTCCCCGTTGCTGGGATGAAAGGCATGTGCCAACAACCCTGGCTTATTTTTATTTTATGTGTTTTGCATACATGTGTGTATCACAAGTATGCCTGTGCCCATGAAGCCAGAAGAAGGCATTAGACCGCCAGGAACTAGAGTCAAGGACAGCTGTGAGCTGCCATGTGAGTTCTGAAAACAGAATTCAGGTCCTCTCCATCTTTCCTTCCCTGCTGTCCCATATCCCTGGGACAGACTGGTCCCATTATCAGTCCTACCTCCTTTGCATTTATGTTTTGTTTTTTTGTTTTTGACAAAATTCACTTTATTTGCAATGTAAATTTGGAAAGTAATCTTGGTTTACTTTTAGCCTGGAGGTGCCATGGATGCCCAGGGCCTTGGGCATGCTGGAGAAGTACTCTGCCACTGAGATCCACAAACCCCTCCTTTTTTGAGATGAGTGAGGCTCACTGTGTAGCACAGGCTAGACCTGCTCACAATCTTCCTTAATCTCCAGAGTATGAGCATTGTAGGTATGCACCACCATGTCCAATTTTATGCAGTGCTGGGGATCAAACTCAGGCCTCCAAACATACCAGACAAGTGCTGTACCAACTGAGCTATGTCCCCACCAACCTTAACCCTTTTTAGGATATGATCTGAGGGCATGAATTATATTCATGCTATTATACCCTGATCACCTCAAATCTTTTTCATCAGTCCTATATCTCCCCAAATCCCCAATGTTTTATGTGACTTACCCTGACCCCACTATTGCTATCTTTATTTAAAAAAAAAAAAGGGGGGGGAGATCCAGATGCCATGTGACTGCTAGAGTTGTGTTGCCATGTACACATCCCACCCAGTACTTTCAGAGGGGCTACAGCCCTCAGATTTCTAGCCTTTGAGACAGTCAAACACACATTTATGCTTATGTGTGATAGCTGGTCATAAGGGGTCTACCAGATGCATCAAATGCATAGGAAAATATTTCCAAACAGCCAGGCACAGTGGCACATGACTGTATGCCTAGCATTTGGGATGCTGAGACAGGCATACAAGGCCCGCTTAGGCTACATAGTAAGTTCCAGGACAGTCTAAAGTGAGACTCTGTCTAAAAACTTGAGGCAAAGCAATGTGATGCTGAACTCGTGCTGAGTGTGTGCAGACCTTCCCGTCAGTGTTCTCCAAGGAGAACAATTCACATGGTTTGTATGTACGTTAGCTAGCATGCTGCTCCAGACACTGATGGTACCTAGGTGTGTGCAGGCTACATAAACACTGCAATTTCACAGACTAGCCACAGGCATCCTTGGATTTGGGGAGACAGGGAGTCTAGGAAAATCCATGGCTACTGAAGTCATGGTTCCTTCATAGAGCCTTCCTGGCCAAGTAACAGAAATGTATTTTGAAGTAGCTCTCACTGCCTTCTGCCTAGATCTGGGTAATCTTGGGTCTCCTTGCTGAGTCAATGGACTTGTCTGTGCTGGAACTTATCGATGCTTGTCTTCCTATGGCTGCCTCACCCGATGAGTGCAGTGTTTCAGGGCTGACCTGCATGTGGCATGTCGTTCCTTCCAATGGCTGAATACTACCCCACAGGATGGATATACCATAGTTTTGCTTATCTAAGTCATGTCGATGGAAGTTGGACTGTCACTGCCATTTGCTATTGCAAACAACGCTGTGGTAGACTTTGTCACAGAACTGCACCGCATGCTGTACGCTGAGGAGTAGAAAGCTGGGCCTCCTGTCACTAACATTTCTATTTTCATTTTTTGAGGAACTGCCAAGCTATTCCCACAGCAGCTGCACCGGCCAGCAGACTCTCCCTCCCTTTATTTCTGCTTGCCTACTGTCCCTAGACCACAGGCCAAGACATTCTCTACTCCCTTCACACAGCTCTCCCAGGGCTAGACTCTAACTTCCTAAGAGCCCCGTCTACCCGCCTGTCCCCTGCAGTCACACTCTATCCCGTGGTGTGCTGGCACACTTGGTCAGTAACTACTGAGTATGTGAGTCAATCAGTGCTACCCTGGAAGGTCAGGCCTGGCTGTGCCCACCAAGAGGGTCATTTCGGGATCCCAGGCCTGGTGTGGAGGGATGGGGAGCTGAGATGTCAGGCTGGAGACTTATTAAGAAGATGAGGTGTGCCAGGTGGTGGTGGCACACACCTTTAATCCCAGCACACAGGAGGCAGAGGCAGGAGCATCTCTGTGAGTTCAAGGCCAGCCTAGTCTACAGAGAGTTCCAGGACAGCCAGAACGGTTACACAGAGAAACCCTGTCTCAAAAACAAACAAACAAAAACAAAGAAAGAAGGAGATGGAAGGAGGAGGAAGGGGAGGGGAGGAAGAAAAAAGGAAGAGGGGAGGAAGGAGAGGGGGAGGAGGAGGAGGCAGCTAGAGGGCTCCAGGCTGGAGAGATGGTTCAGTAGTTAAGAGCAGCTGCTACTCCTGCACAGGACCTGGGTTTGATTCCCAGCATCCACGGCAGTTCACAACCATCTAGAACTCGGACTTCAGGGACCTGCTGCCCTCTGCTGGCCTCTCCCAGCACCAGGCATGCACGTGAGGCACATGCTGATATGCAGATACTCTCACAAACACATAAAATAAAACAAAAAAAGATGGGGTTCAAAGATTCAGAAAAGGCAAAGGGACCATCAGAATCCCTCCTTAACAATAATCCCCAAGCGCCCAGGACAGCCAAGGGGCTTGGCCCTCCCAGGGGTGTGGCTTCAGAGAGCCCTCCAGAGCTCTGGGCTACACTCACCTCCCGCGGGTGCCTCCCGGGCTGGGGAGCTGGACAACCGCACTGGGGAGCTGGACACACGGCCCAGACCCAGGCCCCGGCGCAGGGCCGAGCGCAGGCCACCCAGCTGGGCCTCGGCCACCCGCCGCTGCGCCTCCACGCGGGCCAGCTCGGCCTCCAGGCCCTGCGCCCGGCCCTCGGCCGCACTCAGCCGCAGCCCCAGCTCCGAGGTCTCAGCCCGCACCGTCTCCAGCCTCAGCTCCAGCCCCCGGACCACCTCCAGCTGCTTCTTCTCGGTGCCACGCGCCTCCTCCAGGGTGCCCAGCAGACCTCGCTCTCGCGTTCGGAACTCGGCCTCTTGTTCCTGCAGCTTCCTCTGGGATCCCTGGAGCTGGAGCGGAGGTGAAGCCTGGAGACCATCACAAGGCCGCCCCCAGTCCCCACCTAGTGCTCGTCACTCCAGGAACCACACCTGTGCCTTTTGTGGTCCCCATTCATGTTTATGTGTAATGTGCAGTTGGTAATGACAGTAACATTCACATAGTACCAGGCAGTATGTTCCCAAAGAACCCAGAATCACTCTAAGTCCTTTCCCTGATGATGAAACTGGGGACAGGATCAGAGAAGTTAAGAGAGTTGTCCAAGGCCACACAGGGAGAAGCCATCCATTACAGACTTCCAACTGTGCCCTCTGGTGAAGACAAGAGGCCACCTCTCAGCCATCAGTCCAGCAGGAAAGCCCCTCCCCCAGACGCCAGGACCTGCACTGCTCCCCCAGACACCAGGGCCTGCACTGCCCCCCACACACCAGGCCCTGCACTACCCCCCCAGACACACACCAGGCCCTGCACTGCTCCCCCAGACACACACCGGGCCCTGCACTGCCCCCCCCAGACACCAGGACCTGCACTGCCCCCCAGACACCAGGCCCTGCACTGCCCCCCAGACACCAGGCCCTGCACTGCCCCCCCAGACACCAGGACCTGCACTGCCCCCCCAGACACCAGGCCCTGTACTGCCCCCCCAGACACCAGGCCCTGCACTGTCCCCCCAGACACCAGGCCCTGTACTGCCCCCCAGACACCAGGCCCTGCACTGCCCCCCCCCAGACACACCAGGACCTGCACTGCCCCCCCAGACACACCAGGACCTGCACTGCCCCCCCAGACACACCAGGACCTGCACTGCCCCCCCAGACACACCAGGACCTGCACTGCCCCCCCCAGACACACCAGGACCTGCACTGCCCCCCTCCCCCGCTTCACACACCGGGACCTGAACAGCCCCCCTCTCAGACACCAGGCCTGCACAGCCCCACCTCTCACCCCATCTTCCCTGAGTGTAGGTGAGCATTCTGAAGCATAGACAGTGTCTAAGTCACACAGTAGACCTAGTGGCTATGTGACATTGGACAGGCGTCTTGACCTTTGTGGGCCTGCCTGTTTCTCTTAGTAAAATGGGGTTTGTATTACTGACCTCGTGAACAGGCTGTGGGAAAATGAACGTGGCTGTCTTCAGAGCCTCTCTATGATCTTTTGGTATCTGCACACACTAGACCTACAGTTTCCTTTGCTTGTCAGTATTACTACAACCAAGGGAGGGTCCCAGAGGTGGTGAATTCAGCACCCTCCTCTGGCCAGCCCACCCACCCCAGTTACCTCCTGCTTCAAGGCCTCCAGGCTGCTCTCGCCTTTTAGCAACTTCTGCCGCAGGCCCAGCACCTCTCGCCGGCTCTCCTTCTCTGCCCGCTCACCCAGGGCCAAGCGGCCCTGCAGGTCTGCCAGCTCCCGGCCCAGCCTGACATTGTCACTGTCCAGCATCTTCATCTGTGAACCAGAAGAGGCAGGAAGATCAGCTGGGCCCTACAGTTTTGCCCAGTCCTGGCCCAGGAGGCTCTTGGGATGGACTGACCTAGGGTGCAGGCATCAACTTAGTACTCCAAGTCCACGGGGAGCCTGCCCTGGTGAACTCACTGAACTCAGGTCACGCCAAGCACATGGCCCAATGGTTCCATGCCACTTACCAGGGGTGGGGGTGGGGGGACAGCAGGAAAGAGGCTGAGTTGACATCCAACCAACCTAGCAACTATAGCTGGGAACCAAAGGCACCCAGAGTACATCCTGTGTGCCCAACTGTTATAAGCACTTACATCAACTGAATTAACCTTCCTGTGTCCCTGTATGTTTAACCCTGATTGAATGGATGAGAAAACAAGACAGCATTGAGTGGCTTGCCTGTGACACAGCCCACAAGCAGCAGATTGGGATATGGTCCCAGGCCAGGGGAACATTCTAAGCCCGTTTCCACCCAAGAGCTGGTGGGGTAAGGACCACCCACCTCACAGGAAGGCTGACTGATCAGAAGCCTTCAGAATGCCCCAGCAGAGCCTAGCACATGACACCAGGCTTGGCTGCTGACCTGAGGGGCCTGGGGAGGGACTGAGGTGAGAGAGCATTATTTTCAGGGATGCCACCCATCTTGGAACATCGGTCTCTGGCTATCACAAAGTGTCCCCGCTGAGGACACTGGATGTCTCCTGTCCCTTGGGCCCTCCAGAGTGTGGACGGTGCCCAGCACACAGCAGGTGCTTCATCAGTGCTTGCTGGTGATGGGGTGGTGATCTAGTCAGAGGTCAGCACACTACAGTCTGCAGACAATTCAGCCATTTCCTGTTTTTACTAAGGCAAGGGCAGCTCTTTCATTTTCAAACAGTAGAAAATGGCTTAAAACCAAAACACGAAGAATCAAAACCACAGAGAAAAACAGTGTTTCCTAACACATGATAATTATAAGATATTCAAATCTGTGTTCACTGGAACACACCCCCATGTGTTCATATTTCATGCAGAGGGTGTGTGTGGTATGTATATCTCCCATCCTGCACTGGAGACCAAACACAAGCTTTGGGCTTGTTGGACAAGCACACTGCCACTGAGCTACACCCCAACCTCTCATGGATATGTTCCTTTTAGTTCCACGACAGCCAAAGCTGTTACGCAGAGAAACCCTGTCTTGAGGAAAAAACATTTTTTTTACTTATTTATTTTTATGTATATGAGTGCTTTGCCCTATATGTCTGTTTGTGCTTCACATATGCCTGGGGAGGCCAGAAGAGGGCACTGGCTGCCCTAGGACTAGAGTTATAGATAGTTATGAGCTGCCAGGTAGGTGTTGGGAATCAAACCCAGGTCTTCTGGAAGAGCAGCCAGAGCTCTTAACTGCTGAGCCCTCTCCGCGACCTACTTTTATCTCCTGACAGTACTAGGCAGTGAGTTGATGATTTACAGCCTTGCTGTTTAGGGCCACAGTAAGACTGTTCTTGAACAGGACTTGCAGCCCAGGCAGGCCTTGAACCTGTAACCCTCTGGCCTCAGTCTCCTCAGTAGCTTGTATTACAAGCCCACATCACCATGCCCAGGTTATGGCTACTTTTTGACAACAGTAAAGGGGTGGAGACAGAGCCTTGTGGCCTGTCAAAGTGGAAGTTCGCAGCTCTCAGTTCAGTAGTTTGCTAGCCTGACCTGGCTTCCGGTGTCTATTCAGTTCACAGGTAGAGGGCCCCTGAGAGCCCATCACTCTACAGCAGTTTCCTCTCAACTGAAACCCTCCAGGAGCGGGGAAGCGCTGAGATCCCGGAGGTGAACATAGCCTCTCATGAAGAAATGGAAATCTGGAAAGTTCTCTAAAGCCCCTCCCCAGCCTTACAGATGCATAAACAACCAATGGGGGAGGGGACTCCCTGTCCAGCTGCCTGAAGCGGGACAGAGTTCCCAGGCGGTGACCTTTGGGAGTAGTTTCCCGTGTCAGGGTGGGTGTTTATGTGATGTGGCCAATTTGGGTCCTCTCTGCTCCTGGAAGTGACCCCTCGCCCACACTCCTGCAATTACTATAACAACTCACTGGCTCATCGAGTTGGACTTTTGGTGCAACCATTAATGTGGTCTTCTGTGGGTCCCTTTTGGGGTGAGTAGGGGTGTGTGGTATGTGTGTTGGGGGTGTGCTGTCTCCCCAGAAAAAGTCTCTCACCGAACCCCACCTATGAATGTCAAGGTCGGGTGAAAGGGTATTGCAGCTCAGGCCTCGATTGCACACAGTGGAACTAGCCTGAGAGGGAGGCTGCTGGCCAGGGCATGGAGAAGGGCAGGGCAGGGCCCCACCTGTCGCCTAAGCTCCTGCAGCTCACGGCGAGCCTCCAGCCTGGACCGCTCCACCTCCTGCAGCGAGGCCCGCAGCTCTCCAGCCTCCTTGTCCAAGGACACTCGAGCCTCCTCCATGAGAGCCAGCTTCTGTTCCTTGTCTTCATTGGCAAGCTTCAGGCTGGGGAGAACAGAAGGCAGAGGCTGAGTCCTGGGACAGTCATCTGCATCTCAGTGCACAAGGTTCCCCTGGCTCTGAGTGGGTCTAGCTCCATCTTGCTCCAAGGGAGCCTAAGTGCTGTCTGCCCACATGGCTGCCCTTGCACTGACCCAGCATGGCTGGGAGAAAACCCTTGGCAGGGAGAGGCACATGAAAGACTCCAAAGACTCCAGGAGGGGGCTTAGTTTCCAAGGTTTTGACACAGGTGAGGCTTGGGTGTCACCCTCTCTGTGTCACCTGTCCATTTTCTGTGGCAGACAAGCCATCAAACGGACCTCCCTGCTAGGCTGTGCTTACAGACCAAAGCTCACTATTGATATGGTTCCCCAAACCGCGGTTCAGCTAGGCTCTTAAGTGCTAGCAGACGGGACGTGGTGGGCCAGGTCGTCCTGTGCAGCTCTCACCTGATGCGCTCGCTCTCAGCCTTCTTCACAGCAGCCCTCAGCTCCTCGTTGGAGCGCCGCAGGGCCTCGCGCTCCTTGGTGCCCTCACTCAGACTGCGCCGCAGCTCGCTAGCCTCCTGGCGATGGGCCTCACAGCCCTCCTGGCTGTCCCGAACCTTGCGCTGAGACTCCAGCAGCTCCCGCCGCAGCCCATCACGGGTATCCTCCAACAGGCGCAGCTGAGTCCTCAGCTCTTCTGCCTGTGGGTCCAGGATGGGGTCAGGGCCCCTCAGGCTAAGGCCATGGCAGGAATGGGCTCGCATGCCACTTCCTCCCTGGCTAGGGGGTACCATGGTCCCAACACTGCCCCATTCATCTGAGGTGGGTGACTGACCTCGGCTACGGTATGGGACAAAGAGCACTGGACCCAGAAGTGCAGGAACCTGAAACAATCCCCATCAGGACCGTCCAGGGAATGAGACCCTTAAACCCCTTTGCAAACATTAGATGCTTAATAAAAGTCTACTGCCCCCTATTTGGGTGAGCCACTATCTGTCCTCACTGCAGGAGGACTCACAGGATTGGCCCAGCACTCCGCATGCTGCCATGACAGAGCAATGTCAGCCCACCTCACGCAGGCAGCCATGACAGAGCAACGTCAGCTCACCTCACGCATGACAGAGCAACGTCAGCTCACCTCACGCAGGCAGCCATGACAGAGCGACGTCAGCTCACCTCACGCATGACAGAGCAATGTCAGCCCACCTCACGCATGACAGAGCAACGTCAGCTCACCTCACGCATGACAGAGCAACATCAGCTCACCTCACACATGACAGAGCAACGTCAGCCCACCTCACGCATGACAGAGCAACGTCAGCTCACCTCACGCATGACAGAGCAACGTCAGCTCACCTCACGCATGACAGAGCAACGTCAGCTCACCTCACGCAGGCAGCCATGACAGAGCGACGTCAGCTCACCTCACGCATGACAGAGCAACGTCAGCTCACCTCACGCAGGCAGCCAGGACAGAGCAACGTCAGCTCACCTCACGCATGACAGAGCAACGTCAGCTCACCTCACGCAGGCAGGACTCCCGCTGCCTGCCCAGGTTCCCAGTCTGCTCCTGGAGCTCTTTCACCTGCTGGGCATGGGCCGCACTGGCGTCCTCCAGCTGGGCCCGGAGGTCTCGAAGCTCAGACGTCAGGGCATTCACTGTGTTCTGAGGTAGTCAGAATCCTCACACTGACGTGTTCCCCAACACCAGCCCCACTGCACTGCCCTACCCCTCTGCTGAAATGCCGCCCCTCCCAGGGGCCCGCCACTCCTTGATCATTCTTCAGTTTGGGTGTGGCGGTGGGGGGGCTGTCCTTGAAGCTGGCCTCTCTACACTAGTGGTCTCACCAGGGTTGAGCTAATGGCCACCTCCCTCGGTTGGGGATCCTGAAGAAAGGGTTGGACGGTCCCCACAACCTAGAAGCATTTCCAAAGCAAGAACAGGGCTTCCCATGGACAAACCGCTCTAGGCAAGCTGTCCTCCCCTTGGATGAAGGCCTGTGCCCACCTACCCGGTCCTGCTCCTGCCGGCTCTGGGCATCTCGCTTCTGCCGTTCCATCTCCAGAGAGATGGCAGCCAGGCTGTGCCGGGTTCCCATCAACTTCTCAGACAGTGCTGTCTTCTCAGACTCCTTTAGGGACAAGGCCTAGGCAGAGGCAAGGAAGACACAGCTTAGTGGGTGGCTCCATCTTTCTCTTCGCCTCCCACTGGTGCTCAGTAGCAGTACTGGTCCACCATGGGTGGACCCTGGGCAGAGTCCTGTACACTTTCTGTAGCCCTATGATAGGGTCCAGGAGCAGCAGCAGGAGCCCAGATGTGGACACGATCTACAGACTTGGCTAATGCCTCAATTACCCCAGGGCAAAGACTTTCATGGTTCCCATGTTACAGAAGAGAAGGCAATGGCTCAGGGAGACACAGCAGGAGATGGCTGAAGTCTGTCCTGCTCCATTACCTGACGGAAATCAAGAATGAACTATTAGAAAGGGTCAGTGAGCACCTGTGGGTGTAGCCCAGAGGCATCCAGCCTGAGGCAAGCAAAGAGACACAAGAATGTGAGAGAGCTTGCCCGCATCACCTGTCACTGCCACTGCGTGCTAGGCCTCTAACTCTCCTAACTCTGCAGGAGAGAAAACTGAGGCCCAGGAGGAAACTGGCTGATTCCTGGGCTCTGCATGCTGGGTGGGGACTTCTGGGCAGAGCCAGGAGAGCCACAGGCCACCAGACTCACACACCTGCTGTTTCTCGCTCTCGGCCAGGAGCAGGCCCTCATCCCGCTCCTGCTGCAGGGCGGCGATCTCCTCACTCAGCTCCTCCTTCTCGGCCTCCATCCGTGCCAGCAGCTCCTCTCGCTCCTGCTGCAGCTGGCCCTGCAGCTGGGCCCGCTCTGCCTGCAGCTCCCTCCATGCAGCCTCCTGAGGGCCAGAGCCGGGCTGTGTGACATACTAGAAGGACCCAGGAAGTCCTTCCCATACCTCAGGTCAGAAAAAAATCCCAAGTACCCCATAGCTAAGAGACAAGATGCGTGAGCAGGTCACATCGGGTCTATGAATGCAGCAGGGAGGTACAACGGCCTGGGCTGGGGACAAGAGTGCTCCCTGGGGAGGATGGAGCAGACTGGCAGAGAAGCTGGACAGAATAGACTTGGGAGTGCTGATGAGGCCAAGACAGACAGGGCCAGGGATCAGAGAGTGACTCCCTGGGAACAATGGTACAGCCCATGATGAAGGATGGCTTTCTCAGGGTGAGGACATTGCCTGTCTCCTAGACCTTTCCGAAGGGTGGAGGGGTGAGGCCCTTCTTCAGGTATACCCTGCCACCTATTGGCCATATATGGTAATTTCCACTCTAATTCATGGAGACATGGGGGCATCTCTCACCCCACTTTATAGGAGTCCTGCAGAGAGAACATGAACCTGTTGGAGGCAGCCCTGACCAGGATGGGTTTCTAGGGGCCCCTGTCCTGTGGACCACACTGGAGAGCACCCCAAGAGCAGGAACGGACAGGAAATGCACTAAGTAGTGGTGGCTACACTAACCCTCCACACACAAGCCCTCATAGCAATCTATCCCATTTCTATGGGTGGAAAAATGAAGAAACAAAAACCTTATATAGCATCAGTGGAAGGAGACCAAGATCAGACACAGACCCAGGAAATGTAAGCACAGAACCAGTGTTCAATTGACTTCCTTAACAGGCCCTGCCTTGCCATTCTTGACCCTTAGTAAATGAATATAGCTTTTTACTGTGTTTGTTTTGTTTTGAGACAAGGTCTCACCATATAGCCCTGGCTGTTCTGGAACTATGCAGACCAGGCTGGTCTCAAACTCTGAGAGATCTGCCTGCCTCTGCCTTCTGAGTGATGGGGTCAAAGGTGTGTGTCACCATACCCAGCCTGCTCTTTGCTGTTAGAATGGCCTTGCTCCAGTATGGCTGTGGGTTTGCATCGGGTTCACTGGGATTGGACCTAATTTGGCGCCTGGAACTCTACACATCTGACAAGAACAAATCGCTCCCACAGATATCAATCTTCCTAGCTGTCCCCAGGGCCCCTATGGCAGACATGAAGTCCTGGTTCACAGATGTAGAAACTGAAGCAAAGCAAGACAGCTGCCTCCCCAGAGCACAGACAGCAAGGCTCAGAGCCCTGCCCACTCCTCCCCAGCTGACCAAACCTTCTCACGCTGGAGTCTCTCAAGGTCTTCCTCATGGGCTGCCCGCTGCTCCCGCAGAGAGGCCTGCGCCTCCCGCTCAGCCTGCACCAGCTTCTGGGTCATCAGCTCCTTGTCCAAGGCTGCTTTTTCTTCGGTGGCTGTGACCTGTTGCCGCAGGCCTGCCAGCTCCCCTGTACAAGAGGGAGGAAGACAGGGCTGAGTCACAATCTCCCTCTGGGACAACAGACTAGGCCAGATGAGCCACATGGGCAAAATCAGAGGGACGAGAGCTTGCCTGGCGCCTACGCTGTGCTTCTTGGAGAAGTGGCTCACCCCCTCTGGTTACCAGTTTCCCACCTGCCATATGGGCTCAGTGGCCCTGCGCCCCTCATTCCCAGGGGTAAGATGCCTGATGAGCAGTGCTACATAGAGGGAAGGGTATCAAAAATGTAGTGACACCATTACTGACATGTCTGCTGGTTCTAGCAGCTGCTAGCACTCCACACATGCCAGCACGTCACAGCATTTAAGTGACGTGCCTTGTTACCAACGGTGACACCAGTGACCACTCAAAACTGTCCAGCTTATGAAGCATCTCTATTAGTGACAATACCAGCCCCTCACTGAGGGACAATGTGTCCCACCTGCACAGTAAGTGCACTGCCCGGGCGGGAAGCCCAGCAGCACTCCTGGGTCTGTCTGACTCAGGAAAGCCAATTTTCATGACCCAAGCAGGGCTTAGCTGGCTGAGCTTTACCCCTGCTGATTTTAGAGAGTGGGGAGCATGTGGGGAGCATGGGCTGGGGCCATGGGGCTGATTCATGGAAGCAGCTGATGGTTCTACAGGGACCTTCCAACTCTCCAGCCTCCCTGATGACGAAAAGCAGCAGCCACAGTTGGCTGAGTCAGGCACTTTGCCAAGGCCTTCGCAAGCTCCTTCACCTCGTCCTGGCAATAGGCTAAGCAGGTGGGCAGAGGAAACCACAGCCCAGAGAGGGAAGGGCTTGCTCAGCAAACCATGTGACAGCTCAGGACAGGAGCCCAGGTCTGCCGCACACCTCACCTAGGGCACCTAACCTCCTCGAGACTCCAGTGCCCAGAGCTGAAGTCTAATATGGAGGGAGCCTGGGCGTCGTTCCCCAGGGCCAGACCCTCACACCTGTCAGGGCTTCCTTGGCCAGCAGCAGAGCTTGGCTGTCAGCTTCTAACTGCTCCCGGCGGGCCTCGAGCTGAACCAGCTGCCTCTGCACGTCAAACAGGCTGCTCTCCAGGGCTTCCTTCTCCAAGCTGTAACACACAGTCCCGAGGCCTTGGGACTCAGCCTCCCTCCTGCCCTGAGCCTCAGGGTGTGGCCAGTATGGGTCAACTACCATCCTACTTGCCCAGCTAGATGCAGGCTCCCCAAGGAAGACTGCATTGGTAAGAGTGGCTCGTAAGTAGCTCCTCTGGGTCAATCAACCCCAGGGCGTGGATGGTCAGGAAGTGGCCCCAGGGACATCCCCTGCCAGGAGTTGGGCAAAGCCCACCCCTTACCGTAGGCGAACGGCCTCCTCCGACAGGGTCCGACCCTCACGCTCTGCTGCCGCCAGCTGCACAGCCAGGCCAGCCCGCTCCTTAGCCAGAGCCTCCTTTTCCCGGGCCGTGCGTTCCAGTGCCTCTACCTGCCGCTGGTTCTCCCGCAGTGCCTGCTCCAGCTCCTGGTCCTGTCCATTCAGCTGCCGGGAGAGCTGGCCGACCCAAAAGCTCTGATTGGTTCATGATGCAGAACTCTAGTGTGGGGGTACTGTTGCCCTGGCCTGGCTTGAGCCAGGGTTGAGCACTGACTCTGTACTGCAATGCACACATATGAAAACCCCTAGTCATTCACTCTGCCCTGAACCCAAAACTTTCTGAGAAGCCGAGCACAGCAAATGGCAGGCCAAGGCAAGCAGCTGTGCAGGCTGCAGGGAGGAGCTGGAACCCTGGACCCCAGGACACAGGCTGCATTACAGGTCCTGGAACTCTGGGACCGAACCCTAAGCTGCTTTCCAGCCGTGTGGCTCCGAGTTCCCTGAATTTCCACTTTCATCTTATGACAGGCTAGCTCAGAGCCAGCACATCCTCTAAGTGACAGGATCTTCCAGCCTTAGAGACAGATGGGATGACAGAAGCATGCAGGGTATGGTAGCTTGTGTAAGGCCCTTAGCTAGAAGGATGAGGCGCATAGGAATCTAAAGGTAAGCAAGCGCCTGAGCTGTGGCTTATCCCAGAGTAGCATGTGAGTGGCCAGGCCCCGACCCACACAGCTGCATGGGCGCACCTGGACCAACTGCTCCTGCAGATGACTGCGCTCACTGCGCAAGGCAAGGAGCTGCTGCTCCAGAGCCTCCCGGGCCTGCTCAGCTGCACACAGGGAGCCCTCCAGGCCCTGCCGCTCCACCTCCTGCTCCAGCCTCAGCTGCTCCAACCGTTCCTGCTCCTCCAGAGCCAGTGTAGTGGCATGCTCTGCCTGCTGCTGCCGGTCCAGGAGCACCGCCTTTTCTTCCTCTAGCTGCAGGGTATGATAAAGGTCTGAGTGAGCAAGGGGATCCTCCCAGGACCAGAGATAGCCCTCCCATTCCCACCAGTGGTCACAGCCTGTAACCCAGGTAATAAAAAGCCAGAGACTGATACTGGGGTTCGAGCTTCAGGCTGAAGATCAGAGAAGCAAAGCAGCCGGCCACTAGCTCTCACCTCTCCCTCGGGCTGAAAGGGCTGTCCTGACCTCAGCGTGGCTGGAGAATAAATCTCTGAGACTGACTTTGCTTCTCCCTTATACTCCTCTCTCTGCCCAGCCATATCACTCCTGTCTCCACCTCTCTAGTGCTGGGATTAAAGGCGAGGGATCCCAAGTGCTGAGATCTCCTTTGTGTGAGCTGTTTCTCTTTTTGAGTGGATCAATTTCGTGTAGCTCAGTGTGGCCTTGAACTAACAGGGATCTGTCTACCTCTTCATCCTGAGTTCTGGGATTGAAGGTGTGTGCCATCACCGCCTAGCTTCTACAGTTAAACAGTGTGGCTGGCTGGCTTTGCAGTCTGATACTTCAGAAAATCTTGCTAAATCATAAATAATATATCACCAAAACAGCCAGTTCAGGGGAGGCTTCCTAAGCTGAAGGAAGAATGTCTGTGGTTCAGAGAACAAAGCACCAAAATAGAGCAGGGCCCCTAAGACATCCTTCTGTGATACACAAAACAGAGACAGGCAGGATGAGAGGCGGACCGCAGGGCAGACAGGGCAGGGTGTGGGAGCCCAGCATGCCTCTGCTGTGTCCCCTGGTGGAGGAGGCATGTGCTGGTACACAGTGTACCTGGGCCATGAGGCGGTTTAGCTCCAGCTTGTCCTGGGCGAGACTCTCATTGAGTGCACTCAGCTTGGACAAGGAGTCTCGCAGGGAGGCCTCCTCTGCCCTCAGCTTGGTCAGGGAGAGCTCTAGCTGTGCTCGGCCAGCCTCAGCCTGCAATGGAAACAGGGAAGCAGACGTCAGGGAGAGATCCAGGGAAGCAAACCCTCGAAGCCTAGGTCAGGGTCAAGGAGAGAGGATGACAGGAGTCAGGTAATCCCATCAAAGAAGGACACAGACTGGGACACTGTCTGAAAGACACCTCACACTCTAAAGCTGCCCAAGAAAGGACAAAAAGGCAGAGCTAGTGGTCAGAAGAGACTCTAAGTGCAGCCCAGCGGGCCACCATGTAGAGCCTAGGTGGTCAGAAATGAAGCAAGCACCCTCGAGGAGTCTCAGGACCATGGCCCCAACTTCCTCAGCCCCGGAGTCCCAGGTTCCAGTCCCAGGAGCTCCTGAAGGAGCAGAGATCTGTGGCCTGGGTGAAAAGTCAGCCTACGGGGCTGCTAGGGAGATGGTGGGTAAACCCTGCCACTCAAGCATAAGGACATGAGTTCAAATCCCTAGCCACTTGCAGAAGAGAACGAGTGTGACTGCAGCACTCCTAGTAAGATGGGGGTGGGGCACACAGGACAGTCCCCTGAAGCTCAAGATGCAGCTAATATGGTATATCCAGCAGGGAACAAGGACGGCCATAAATAAGGTGGAAGGCATGCATGGACACCAAGGCTGTCCTGACTTCCAGACAACCCCACAGCACACACTTGCACTCCACCCAACATGGGGGGTGGATTTAAAACACAGTAACAAATAAATAAAAATAAACAAGGTCAGTCTGTATCCAGAGGAAGTGACATGCTCAGACAGTGGCCTGAGCAGGGTCGGTCTGTGGCCAGTGGGGGAATCATGAGTTGTGCAGCTGAGGCCTCACCTTGGTCAGTGCCTCAGCCACCTCTGCCTTCTCTGCCTGCAGCACATCTCTCTGCAGTGTGGCGCAGCTCAGTGCCTCCCGCACCTCTACCAGCTCCTTAGCCAGCCCCGAGCGCTTCACTTCCAGCTGCTCCAGATGCCTGTGGCTGTGGGGCAGAAGACTGTTGTGGAATATTCCTTTGTACTGTGTGAAGATGGGTCACGGTGACTGGTTTTATGAAAAGCTAAGTGGAAATATAGCAGAGACTGAGGACAGAGAGAGCTCTGGGAAGAAAGGTGGAGTGGCCAGGCAGATGAGGGGTAGCGGGGATGGGCATGATGGAGATGAGGGATAACGAGGATGGGCATGATGGAGGTGAGGGTAAAGAGCACATGGAAGAACGGAGATAAAAAGATGGGTTAAGCCAGGTGGTGGTGGCACACGCCTTTAATACCAGCACTTGGGAGGCAGAGGCAAGCAGATCTGAGTTCGAGTTTGAGGCCAGCCTGGTCTACAGAGTGAGTTCCAGGACAGCCAGGACTGTTACACTGAGAAACCCTATCTCAATAAAAGAGAGAGAGAGAGAGAGAGAGAGAGAGAGAGAGAGAGAGAGAGAGAGAGAGAGAGTTAGAAACAAACCTAAGCTAAGGCCAAGCTTTCATAATAAATATCTCTGTGTCATTTTTTTTTTAATTATTTCATGTGCATTTCATTGTGTATTTTGCCTGTGTGTGTGTATGTCTGTATATAGGTGTCAGAACCCCTGGAAATGGAGTTACAGACAGTTTTGAGCTGCCATCTGGGTGCTGGGAATTGAAACCTGGTCCTTTGGAAGAGCAGCCAGTGCTCTTAACTGCTGAGCCATCTCTCTAGCCCCTCTGTGAGCTGCTGGCCCAAAAAGAAAAGTCTGTGTACATACGCAACCAGCGTCCAGCCATGTATAGCCATATAAGGCCTGAGAAAGCCAAAAGAGACAAGTTCAGAATATGGAGTCAAACACACAGCCTCCTGGTGCAGCTTCCTGGCGACAGCAGTCTCTTGGGTATGCTCAGTGTACACACTGCCTGAGCGCTGGAGACATGCACCAGCATCATGCACTAAACTAAGCTGCAGCTGACATAGCAGTTTAAGATCTGTCTCACACCATCAGAAAACACTGCAGATTTTTAGTAAAGCCAGGTCCAGACATAGAAAGCCTATAAAAAGGTACAATATGTTTTAAAATGTGCTTAGATGCTGAAGAAAGAAAATGGGTAATAGAAAAAAGAGTTTACAAATAATAGTCTTTAAAAAGAGTAAAATAATATTTTTTTAAAAAGCTATGTAAGGGTGGAAAATATAACACAGGGAGTTTGGACCTTAGATGGTATTCTGGATGCTAATGAACAGAGAGTGACAGCTGCGGAGGGACACTGGATTGTGGAAGGGATTGCTGAATTAAACCAGCCTAAATACTTTAGGGAAGACTTAACTTGAAAGTAGAAGTCAGAAAAAGTATTGCTCTGGGGAAGAGGTTATGCTTTTATTTCCACAGAAAACAAAAGGCTGTGGATTTGTTCAAGGTTAAAGAGGATCGGGTTTGATCAGAGAAGACCCCTGAAAATTCTGGCTGTAGACATAAAAAAATAAACTTAGAAAAACTACAAGACAGATGACATATACTTTACCTGCTCAAACATAAAACAAAACAAAAAATCTTTGACTGGCTTGTGTACCGCACACAATCCAGACTTACATACTTGTGTTAATACAGATATGTATGCTACCTTTGAAAGTTTGTGTGTTTTCAGATCAAGGGGACCAGACACCAGTGAAAACGGGTGGCCCAGGTGATCCAGTTCTCAGAGTGCCTCTGTTGTAGTTTCCTCAGAGTTCTACATCCAGAACAGCTTCAAGGATGCTGGCTGAGATGGTCCAGCCTCATAGACTACTCCATCCAGACTTCAGATAAGCTCTACACTTTCCCATCACACAAAGACTGGGCAACAGCAAGCTCTCTCAGGACTGACCACTATCTTCCTTTCTCAGGGTCCCCTAAAGATGTTGTTGCCCCCAGACAACAGGAAGCAGTCTAGAGAACACGATGCCCACATTACCAAGAGGTGCACTGGAAAGGCCCTAGGTAAGCAGGGGCCCACCTGCGCTCCAGCTCTCTGCGAGCCCGGGCTCCCTCCTGCACTGTGTCCTCTTGCTCGTCTTCCAACTGGGTGTGCTTACGCCTCAGCTCCTCCTGAGCAGTCTGCAGCTTTTCCAGCTCCTGGTGCAGCTCCTCCACCTGCTTCTGGGTCACCTGCAGGCTGTGGGCCAGGCTGCCCTTCTCCCTATAGGACAAGCAAGGAGAGGACAGGCTTTTCTGACCACATCCTCTGTTCTCCAGGATGCTGCTTCTAGAAAGCCTCCCCGATGCTTCTCACACCACCCGGCAATGAGAATGGCTCTTCCCCCCCAACCCCAGTTTGCATACCTACAAGCCCAAGAATGGGGGAAGCTGCTGGTGTTACTGAAAGAACCCCAGCAGGTGGGAGAAACCAGAGCCAGGCTCCTAGGACACAAAGGCATCTAGGATGCCAGTTCTAAGCTGTATGACCAGGAAACGCCCATCATCTAGCACCTTCAGTCATGGTAAGCCAGACAGAGCCCCGGATCTGTCTCAGAACTTTACGCTGCACAGAGCAGCAGCATGTGCCACAGAGCAAGCCCAAGGCTTGCAGAGAGCTCCAGGGGTCCTGCCAGAGGCTGCGGGTTCCCTTGTCAGCTGGGATTTGGAAATCAGGCTAAGGGCTGTCCACCTCTTTACTACAGAGTGGCAACCCCCACATATAATAAATGTTAAAATGGAAAACAGCATGTGGCATGATATTAAGACAGCAGAATGCAGAATGAGTTTCTCACCAAGGGCACAACCGCTTAAAAGCCCATTCCCTTCCCATGCAAGGAAGTCAGAGGCTTGGTCCCAGATGAGCCCCACTGCCGCTTCCGCCCACACTCAGAGCATGAGCCTGGGAATTCTTTCACCAGCTCTATGACGACAGCTCTGACAGATTCACATAAACTGGAGATAACACAGATACAGCACTTACCACAGCCTGGAACACAGTAGGTATACAAATGCGCACGTGCACACCTACTGTGCTTCCATACTGCCAGGACTATGGAAGGCAAAGCCAGAACTTAAGATGAGCAGGTAAGGCTGACAGGGGAGGAGGTGGGAGTCGGGGCTGCACTCTGAGTTCACCTGCTCTCTCTCTCTCTCCTCTCTCTCTGTTTTATTAAAAGCTTTTTTAAAATAATTTTTATTTCATTTGCATTGGTATTTTGCCTGCATGTATGTCTGTGGGGGGTGTTGGATCTTGGAGTTACAGACAGGTGTGAGCTGCCATGTGGGTGCTGGGAATTGAACCCAGATCCTCTAGGAGAACAGCCAGTGCTCTTACCACTGAGTCATTTCTCCAGTTCCTGTTTTTGTTTTTCTAGACAGGATTTTTCTGTACAGCCCTGGTTGTCCTGGAACTCACTTTGCAGATCAGGGTCTTACTATGTAACCCTGGCTGGTTTGGAACTGCTATATAGCCTGGGCTGACCTCAATCTTAGACCAATCCCCCTGCCTCAGTGTCCTAAGTGATGGATTTGGGATGTGAGCTACCAGTCCCTGATTTTCTTAGAGACTTGTTTGTTTATTTGAGACAGGTTTCACTATGTAACCTTGGCTGTCCTGGAGCTCTCTATACAGACCAGGCTGGCCTCAAACTCACAGAGATCTGCCTGCCTCGGCCTCCCGAGTGATGGTATTAAAGAGGCATGAACCACCATGTCTAGCAGTGTTGCTTTTAGTTAGGAAAAGAAAACGAAAAAGCAACAACAAAATAAGCCTAAAACCTACCAAGTGGCCAAGGGGAGGACAATGTGTGTCTCTTTAAAAGAAATTTTATAACATTTTTAATTATTCTTTTGTTCTGTGGGGGGGTGGCACAGCACATGCGTGATGATCAGAAAATAACATTCCTGAATCGATTCTCTAGAGCACACACTGCTCTAGCAGAGGACCAATTTGGTTCTCAGCACCCACCCTGGGTGGCTCACAGTCACCTCAAACTCCAGATCCACAGGGTCTAGGTGACAGCTCTGGCTTCTAGGAGTGCACATATCCACATGCACATAACAGTAATAATAATAAAGCTCCTTTTAAAAAGTCTCCACCAGGGCTGGGCATAGTGGTACACACCTTTAATCCCAGAGCTGGAAAGGCAGGGGCAGGCAGATATCTGTGAGTTCGAGACCAGTCTGGTTTACAGGGCTACATAGTGAGACCCTGTCTAAAATAAACAAGTCTCTAAGAAAAGCAGGGACTGGTAGCTCACATCCCAAATCCAGCACTTAGGACACTGAGGCAGGAGGATTGCCCCAAGTTTGAGGTCAGCCCAGACTATATAGCAGTTCTAAACCAGCCAGGGCTACATAGTAAGGCTGTGCTTCAAAAATAAAATAAAATAAAATAAAACTCAGACAAATAACAACAAATAAGAAAAACACTGTCTCTAGTGTGGCTGGGATGTAGCTCAGTGAGTAGTACTTCCTTGGCATGCACCAGGCTTGGGTTCATTCCCAGCAGGAGGCAACCAACCAACCAACCAACCAACCAGAAACAGTTCAGAACAGCACTGACAGCAGAATTCTAGAATGTTCTATTGCCACATGTGGCAATGGAGGCCCTTGAAATGCAGCTAGGGTAATGAGAACTGAATTTTTTTCACCTGGAAGGTGGGCCCTCTGGCTGAAAGGCCTGGCCGGCTAATCCCAAGGTCTCCTGCTTGCCCCTAGGGCCCCGCACCTGTTCAGGAGTTCATTGGCACTGCGCAGGCGCTGGGTCTCACGTAGCGCATCCTCTTTGGCCTGGGCTGTGACCGTGATCTGGTCCTGCAGGCGCTGCAGCTGCTCCTCCAGGCCACGCCGCTCACCCTCGCTGTCACTGAGCTGTTTGCGCACGGTGCCCAGCAGGTCTTGGCTGGCTTCATAGCGCCCACGCATGTCCTGGAGCATGGGGGTGATGGGGTCTGGAGGAGCCCACTCACTCTCTCCTAACAGCTCCATGGCAGTGGACGTGCCTGCGGCAGCAGAGAGCACGCCTCCACTCCCGTGTCCTCACCTCCCTGCCAACAGGGCAACTCCAACTAGCGCCCCCAGGGTCAGGCAAGGAAAACTGCCGAAGAGCCAGGCCCCCAGGTGCTGACTCAGCCCAGAAGGCCCAGGCCCCGCCCCCTCGTTTCTTCCCTGCAACCCCGCCCGATTCCCAAGCTCCCCTGGTCCTAGGCTCAGATTCTTCCTTCCAGACTTCTCTTAGGGTCCTGACCCTAAGTTTTATCTCCTTTTCTGAGGGCTCCAGCCCCTTTTCTGAGGCACTCCAGGCTCAGATTCTGTCTAGAACTTTCCATCAGCAGCCGTTTCTCAGGACCGTAGCCCCGCCCCTAGGGTCCCTGGCTGCAGGATGCTTAGGCCTGCTCATACCTGGACCTGCAGCTGGCGCTTGTGCAGGGCAGAGTGGATTAGTGTGAGTGTAGAGGAGTCAGAGCAGGCTGGGGACAGGCCTCGGCGCGGAGAACGACCTCGACCCGGGGAGGAGTGCCGTGGTGGGGTCGGGGTCCGCGGGCCAGAGAGCCCCCGCAGGCTGCCGTCAGAGGTGTCGGCAGTGTGCCCTGAGCTGCTGAGCTGGACACCACTCTCTGTGTCCGATAGGGCAGCCTTGCGGGGAGGGAGAATATGGGAGTTGGGGTTAGCTGCTCACAAGCACAGCAAGGCAAGGAGACACTTCCCACAAGCCCCTTCTCCCAAGCCTTCCTGGGTCCATCTCTGCCAGAGTGCAGCCCTCCAGGCAAGGCCTACCATTCACTGTCCTTTAGTGTGCTCACAGGTCTCACAGGGGCACCATGGGGCAAGCCCGGGTGAGCCAGTGGAGGTCAACAGCACCCAGGGTGAATAGGCCCCACCCACTGCCAGTTCATCCCACGGGGTGTGGCAGGGAGCTCTGATTGTCTGGCCAGCCCCGTTCGGGCTGTAACCATACCTGAGCCAGGTCCCTCAGCATCTGCTGCAGGCCCTCTCCATCCTCAGTGTCCGGGGCTGCCTGCTCCTGGAGCCGCAGAGACTCCTAGTGACAGAAAGGTTGGTCGCTGTTCTGCGAAGTATGAAGTCTCTTCCTCCTGCCCCTCTGGAATAGCAGTTATGTCCATACCCACAGGCCAGCTGCCCTCGCTCAACAGATGAGGCCCAGAAAAATACAGTGCCCTGTCCCAGTCACATGACCCAGTGAAGCCCAGCGCAAACCCTGCCCCACAAAGGAGACGTGGAAAGCAGGCAGTGCCCTGGCGGTATGCATCTGAGGGGGGGGCAATCCCCGGGAGCCCAAGAGGGGATCCAAACCCTGACTCCCCACCGGCTGAATAGGAGACCCTGGGGCTTTGGTCTCCTCAACAGTGTAATGGCTTGCTGCAGGGAGCATGCAGGGCACAGAGGAGGTGAATGTCACTTTGCTAAACTTGGCATGTACTGTGAGGACAGCACCTAGTCTCAATGGGACATTCAACATGGTCCAAGCAGCCGCCTGGCCCTCAGCAGCAGCCATGGATCTGGCTGGTGCCACATCTCACCAGGGCCTCCAGCTTTTCAGAGAGGGTCCTGATGACCTGATCCTTCTCAGTGTTCTGGTTCTGAAGGTGCTCCACGGACAGGGTCAGCTCTGTCACTCTGGAGGGAGGAGCAAAAGAGGTGAACAGGGAACCTGCCCAGCTTCTCAAGTTCACAAGCATATGCCGTGTCCCAAAACTGAACAAGGACTCTGAGGATCCTAGGGCCCACCTCCCCAGGTATGGGACCTGGAGTGAGTCACTTCTCACCTGGGGTCTCTGATTTCTCAGTTGCAAAATGGGAATGAGGTGACAGCGTGTAGGAGGCAGGAGTTGCAGCCATGCATGTCAACATGCATGGCTGCAGTGTATCTAGACCTCAGTCCTCTGAACTCCACACACAATGCCTAGGAAGCCCAGCCAGGCTCACCCGGGGAAGGGCCCAGCCCTGGGGAACCCCCTCCCCTCTCAGTCTCCAGGTGACCCCTCTGCAGGGGAGCTGGCCACAAATGGGCCTGCTGCCACCCACCTGGCACTAAGGTCGGCCTTGTCCAGGTCACTCTGCGCCTGCAGCTGGGCCAAGTCCTTGTCCCGGAGCAGCCTGGCCCGTAGCTGCTCCTCTAGTTGGGCCTGCAGCAGTGTTTGCTTCTCCAGAGCTGCCTCAGCCCGGCTCTCAGCCCGCTGCAGGCTGGCATTGAGTCCCAGGCCCACCTCCTGGACAGCCCGGGACGTCTGGACTAGCTCCCCTCCCAGCTGCCGGAGATCCCTGAGAGAGAGCAGAGTAAGGGGCGCTGGGGTGGCCCCAGCACAAATCAAAACTACCCTGAGACACTATCCGTCGCTATCAAGTTACAGAAGCAAAGTCACATTATGATCAACTTGGGTAAGGCTGTGGGAAAACTGGCTATCCCCTATGCAGCTGATGAGGGAAGGTGGGTAGAGCCTCATGGGAAGGCAATTAGGAGAAGCCCCGAAAGGTATGAACACCCGGGCCCTTTGCATCTAAGAACGCATCTTGCAGACAGGCTCAGCACGAGGCAATGACAGATGACTCATGGGAGCAGAGCACATGTGGAAACCCTGCAGATACCAAAGCTTCCATTAAAAGGGAGATTGCTGTACAATGATAGGAGGTCCAGTCAGTGGATCTACAGCCCAGAAAAGCCAACGGGGAAGCTACTCCTGACGTGTACACATATCTCCCAGGAAAGTGATCAGATGAGAAGGAGTCTTCAAGAACAGCAAAGTTTGCCAGCTGGTGGTGGCTCACGCCTTTAGTCCCAGCACTCAGGAGGCAGAGGCAGGCAGATCTCTGTGAGTTTGAGGTCAGCCTGGTCTACAGAGTGAGTTCTATGACAGCCAGGACTGTTTACACAGAGAAACCTTGTCTCAAACAACAAAAAATAAAATAAAAAACAAACAACAAATTTGAGCCGGATGGAAGCATACGCTTGCCCGTCATAAGTTCTCAGGAGGCCAAAGCAGGAGGAGAGCATTCCAGGCTGACGGTGTTGGGGAGTGAAATGGCTTAGGGCAAAGGTGCCTGCTGCCAAACCCGGTGACCTGGGCTCGATCTTGGGGAGCTACATGGTGGAAGGAGAGAGTCCCAATAGATGTTCTTGACCAATACATACATACACACACACACACACACACACACACACACAAACTGGAGGAGAAGCAAAAATAAAATGATACACAGAGTATACGCCCCAAAAGACTCTGCCTCCTGAGTGCTGGGCTAAAGGCTTGAGCCACCACCACCACCGCTGACCCCGCCCCCCACAGTGGCACACACCTTTAATCCCAGAATTTGGGAGGCAGAGGCAGAAGGATTCTCTGTGAATTTGAGAACAGTCTGGTCTACATATCAATCTCAAGACCACTCAGGACTATACAATGAGATTCTTTCTCAAAAACAAAAACACATTTCCGTGCTAATTAAAAGCAAGACCCACTTTTAAATCCCACCATGGGCTCACTCATTCTCTACACGAACTGCAGTACTGAGCACCCAACAGCAGGGAATGGGCGAGTGTCTCCCAGAATTCTAGCTAACACACAGGAAGTCAAGCATAGTATCAAACGCCTCTGATGCAGTTTTATCCTGGCTTTGAGACAGAAATACCATCACAGGCTACAGACACCTGCTCTGGGCCACGGGGCCGCCGTGGGGAACACTCTACTGTTGGAGTCCGAGTCTTGCCAAGGAAACAGCAATCTGCAGCTGTAGCCATAGATCTGTGCAGGCTCATGCAAACATGTCGAGACAGCAAAAACTAGACTACAGGAATCCCTGAGGGCAGCTGGCTGTTCCTAAACAAGTAAGACTTAAAAGACCAAAAGACAAGTTTAGCCAGATGTGGTGGCTGACACAGACCTGTATTCCCAACACTTGGAAGAAAGAGATCCAAGTACTGGACTGGGACCACCGTTCAGTTGATAGAGTGTTTGCCTAACACACGCAGAGCCCTAGATTCAATCCCCGGCAACACATAAGCCTGGCATGGTGCACATGTCTGTAATTCCAGCACTCAAGTGGAAACAGAAGGATCAGAAGTTCAAGGCACAGTGAGTTCCAGGACAGCCTGGAATATATATGACTCTAAGAAAGAAAAACAATTCAAAAATTTAAAAATCTGCTGGACATGGTAATACACACCTTTAATCCCAGCACTCAGAGGCAGAGGCAGGTAGGTCTCTGACTCAAACAAACTATAAAAACAGAAAGGGAATCTCAAACTCAACTCTAAATGGATCAAAGACCTCAACATAAAGCCAACCACACTGAACCTCATAGAAGAGAAAGTGGAAGCAGCCTTGAATGCAGCGATACCACTTCCTAAATACAACACCAGAAACACAGACACTGAAACAATAAATGTGACCTCACGAAACTGAGAAGCTTCTGTAAGGCAAAGGATATGGTCAACAAGATAAAATGGCAGCCTTCAGAATGAGTAAAGATCTTCACCAGCCCCACATCTGTCAGAAGACGGATCTCCAAAATATACAAACAACTCAAGAAATTAGACATCAAAAGATCAAATAATCCAGTAAAAACAGGGCACAGATCTAAAAAGAGAACTTTTAACAGAGGAAAATATCAAATGGTGGAAAGACACATAAGGAAATGCTTAACATCCTTAGTCATCAGAGAAATACAAAACAAAACAACTCTGAGATACCATCTTACACTTGTCAGAATGACCAAAATCAAAAACACTAATGCCAGCCTATGCTGGAGAGGATGTGGAGTAAGAACACTCCTCCATTGCTGCTGGGAATGCAAACTCATACAGTCACTTTGGAAATCAGTATGACAGTTTCTCAGAAAATTGGGACTCAATCTACCTCAATCCTGCAATACCACTTTGGGGCATATACCGAAAGGATGCATAATCACACCACAAGGACATTTGCTCACTATGTTCATAGCAGCATTATTCGTAATAGCCAGAACCTGGAATCAACCTAGATGTCCCTCAACCGATGAATGGATAAGGAAAATGTACATTTACACAATAGAGTACTACTCAGCAGTAAAACACAATAGTGTCTTGAAATTTGTGGGCAAGTGGATAGAACTAGAAAAGGCCATCCTGAATGAAGTAACCCAGACTCAGAAAGACAAATTTAGTATGTACTCACTCATAAGTGGATATTACACATAAAGCAAAGGACAACCAAACTATAGGCTACAACCCCAGAGGACCTAGGTAACAATGAGGATCCTAAGAGAGAGAGGATCCACCTAGGAAGGGAGAAAAAGACAAGATCACCTGAGTAAATTGGGAGCATGGGAGGGTTATTTGAAAAATGTTAAGCATTAGCTAGTAACAAGCCTAAACTATTGGCCAAGCATTTACTATTTAATAATAAGTTTCTGAGTAATTATTGGGAAATGGCCACAACACAGGAAAACTCCTCCTACAAAGAAAAGAATAGGCAGGACTTCTGGGCAGAGAGAACTCTGGATGAATCTAGACACGAAAGGGTCTCAGCTAGACAGTGAAGAAGTCAGACATACGGTACAGAGGAGAGGTTAACTGAGCCACATCATAGAATAGAAACGGGTTAACTTGGAGTTGGAGAGATGGCTCAGTGGTTAAGAGCCCTGCCTGCTCTTCCAAAGGTGCTGAATTCAATTCCCAGCAGTCACATGGTGGCTCACAACCATCTGTAATGGGATCTGATTTCCTCCTCTGGTGTGTGTGAAGATAAGACAGGTCATTCATATACATAAAATAAATATATTTTTAAAAAGAAACAAGCTAATGAGCTAATGAGACAAGTCTGAGCTAAAAGCCAAGCTTTCATAATTAGTAAGTCTCAGAGTTGTTATGTGTGAGCCAGTGGCTCAAAGGAAAGTCTGGCTACATTTGGCATCCACCGTGGGGCTTGACCACACAGATGGAAAAGTCACACCAGCTGGCATCACCATAGGTGCCACTTGGGTTTCTCCACTAGCACTCAAAATAGTTGGCTGCTGCTTGCTGGGATTCTGGAAAGTGGGCACAACAACTTTCCAGACTGGGGACGGCCAGGGACAGCTCCTGCCGCTACCTGCAGACCCCAGAGGGTTCAGACCCAGACGCCAATGCCATGTGCTAAGCAGAGCCATGCTGTTTAAGGTTTGGCTCACGCAGTCAGAGAAGCTGCAGACACACAAAAAGTCATTTGGCTCACGCAGTCAGAGAAGCTGCAGACACACAAAAAGTCAGGTCCAGCCAGGTGGTGGTGGTGCACTTGGGAGGCAGAAGTAGACAGATATCAGTGAATTTGAGGCCAGCCTGGTCTACAGAGTAAGTTCCAGGAAAGCTAGGGCTACACAGAGAAAGCCTGTCTTGAAAAAAAGAAGAAAAAGGAGTACAAACAAGACAGGTGATGTGTATGTGATTACCTCAAAATGGGAACAGCTCTGAGACTTCATGAGGCATGATAAACCTTGTTGGCTACAGAGTCCTCGTGATGTATTATTACATGCCATCCTTTCACATATATTACAGTTTGGTTATGCAATCCAAAGGGACTTACAAAATTGACAGATGCCTTTTACCTTTTCAAACAATAAAAAAATCATCTTTAGCTGACTTGCACACACCACATTCCACACTTATGTTAATACAGATATGTATGTTGCCTCTAACTTTGTATATTTTTTATATTTTTTAAATTTTTTTTTCAGGGGAAAAAAGGACCAGACACCAAAGAAGACAAGTAGCTCGGGCGATCCAGCCCCTCAGAATGTCTCTGTTGAGTTTCCTCAAAATTCTGCATCCAGAACAGCTTCAAAGCTGCTAGCTGAGAAGGTCCATCCTCACAGATTACTCCAGCCAGGACTTCAGATAAGTTCTACACTTTCCCATCACACAGAGACTAAACAAATAATACAGCTAGCTGTCCCAGGTCTTGACTATTATCCCAGTTTTTTCAGGGTCCCCTAAAGATGACATCACCCCAAGTCAATAGGAAGCAGTCTAGAAAACATGACACCTATACTCCCAAGAGGTAGGATGGGTGGCTTTTGGTCATCCTGTGGGTTATGAATGTTTGTCATCATTTAGGGGGATTGGTTGCAAATTCTTACTGGTCATGGTAAGGTAGGAAACTAAACAACGGAGGTTGGATTCAAAGATCTGAAAAAAAAAAAGGGGGGACAGGAACGATGGGATAAAAGGGTAAATTATAGAATCTGTTTTTAAACTAAAAGACAACTATCCATCTCAAATATTTTACATTGGGATGGATTTTTGTATACTGATACAAATTTAAGATTATTTTTGTTAGAACATACTGTATATATGTCTCTATTCTTGTTTAAGATCAATTTTTCTATAGTGATACAAATTTAAGGTAACTTTTATTTTAACGTACTGTATATATATGTTTTTGCTCATTTAAGGTATTGTACCTATACAGCTCATTTAAAAATGTAAAGTTGAAAGCTATTATTATAAATTACTTAGGATAATTTAAAAAATACAAGTTAGTAATTAGTCATGTATAACAATCAAACTTGTACTCATGTTAGGTATGTTTTCAAGGTCAAAGAAAGATATTTTAGATAGATGATCTTCAAACATTTCAGAGATCTACAGAATATGTTCTAATAACAGAGCTTTTCATGACAGAGAGACGCAGTACCGATCTGCTTCAAAAGGCAAACTTCCATATAGAGTTTGATTTCTATGTAGCAAAGCTAGCCACTGGGCAAGAAACTGCTCATGCCTCCACTGCTGACAGTATACTGTCCAAATTGAACAAACAGAACACAAAAAAACTTTGCCAAGACAAAGTAGGACAGTCCTTCAAAATTCCTGCTTTACAGAAGTCTGTCAGATACCTTAGGCCTGTAAGCCAAAGATGGCTACCCCAACATTGGGTGACTGCTCAGGCAGCCAGCTGTCTCTGTCATTTCTATTCTTAAGAAAGTTGTTTGTTATGCACTTCCTGTTTACTTAGGTAATATTTTATCCTTCTCAGGTCTCTGGTGGGGTTGGACATTAGATAGTTATACAGTTTTCCTTTTATTCGAATTAAAAAAAAACCTCACAGAAGAGATGTCAAGTGGTAGGGTGGTGGCGGTGGCCCACACCTTTAATCCCAGCACTTGGGAAGCAGAGGCAGATGAGCTCAGTGAGTTTGAGGCCAGCATAATCTATAAATCAAGTACCAGGACAGCCAGGACTATTACACAAAGAAACAAAAAAAAAGGTTGAGACACAAAAGCTTAAGCTGTTTATCTAAAAAAAAAATGTTTTAAGGTCTAAAAAGATATTTGTAGCTTTGTAATACAAGTTATGATAAAAAGTAACATAGGTGTAAAACTTTGGACTCATCAAGATAGAATAGGTAATAGAGTATTTTCTCCGAACTTGACAAACACAAATGAACAGGATATTGTGAATGTAATTCTTACCTGATAATTGTTCTTATTTTATATAGTTTTACTGTGTTAGAATTAAACCCTTTTCTTTTAATTTAGACAAAAAAGGGGGAAATGTTGTGGAATATTTGTTTACACTGTGTGAAGCTGTGTCACTGTGATTGGTTTAATAAAGAGCTGAATGGCCAACAGCTGGGCAGAGGAGACTAGGCAGGACTTCTGAACAGAGAGAGGATAAATAAAGGTATGAGAGAGACACCAGCCAGACACTAAAGGTGGACAAGCAGTATAGAGGAGATATATAAGACAGACACAGAGGAGAGGTAACCGAGCCACGCGGCAGAATATACATTAATAGAAACAGGTTAATTTAAGTTATAAGAGCTAGTGGGACTAGCCTAAGCTAAAGGCTGAGCTGTCACAATTAATAATAAGTCTCTATGTCATTATTCGTGAGCTGGTGGCCCAAAGGAAAGTCCGACTACACAGCTACTCTGTTGTGTGATCATTCAATCTCTCCGATCTTTGGTATGAAATGGGGATTAGGACAATTCCTGACTCAGAAGAACACTGAATACTAGGTTAAATCTCAAAGGAAGCACATAGTTTACTGAGTCTCAGCATAGCTGACTGCCTCTCTTCTGCACCCCAGAGGCAGCCCATGGAAGGATGTTCCCCATGCTCCCCAGCAGCCAGGCCTCACCTCTCGGTGCCCATCTTCACCTCGCTGAGCAGCCGTCGGAGCCCCATGACCTGCCTCCAGAGGAGGAGCAGGCGGCTGTGCTCTTTGCTGAAGTAGGCGTTGAAGGACTATGGAGACAGACACAGGAGGCCCTGGGGTTACCTCTGCATTCTGCCTGTGCCCCACCAGCATGTCCTAGGGAATAAGCTAAGGGACCTAGACTGGCCTCCCAGCTATCAGTGTGTGACCATGACCATGGGCTGGTCACTTAACTTTCTACATGACAGACACAATGACAGCACTGCACATCATAGGGCCCAGGGCTTATGTAACCAAGGCCAGTTCTCCCTTGACCGTGACCACTGGTATAGTCTCACATGGACAGGGTTCCTGTCTCTCTCCAGACTTGATCCAACCAACCCTTTGCAAGGTCCCCCCACTGTCACGCGACCCCACTGGCACCCCACTTACCTCTTCCTCGCGCCTCCATGCTGCCTCTCTCTGGTCCAGCTCCTTGCAGCTGCGGGTCCAGTCACTGGTCACCTTGCGAATGTCCTCACTTAGAGTCTGGTTGGCCGAGTTTGCCTGGTCCAGCTGCTCTCTCAGCATGGCATTCACCTGGGCCAGGCTGGCACTTCTGTGAGAGGCAGGGCAGGGAGCAGTGGGCACTTGCTCTCTTGCCCAGGAGGCTGCCCACTGCCTGCGCCACCCCCTCACCTTTGCTGCTCCTCCTCTAGACGCAGGAGGGCGCTGTCCAGGTCCTGGCTGTGTTCTGTGTCCTAGGTGAGGAAGAAAGGAGTCAGGACAGGCAGGAGGAGGGAGGCCCGTGTCTGCCCCAGCCTGGCACCCACCCTCAGGCGCTGCTGCTCCAGCTCCTCAGACTTCTCCAGCAGCTGCTTCTCCAGCTCGGAGCATTGTTTCTTGTACTGCAGAATCTGGCAATGTGCAGGAAGCGGTGTGAGCCCAGGAGTGAGGGCTGAGTAAAGCACAGTGAGGGCAGGGATGGGGTAGGCAGCCCTGACCTTGGCTTGCAGCCGCTGCACTAGCTGGGCTTGCCTCTGCTGGCCCTCCTGGTAGGCCTGCAGCTTGCGCCGGTAGGAGGCCTGCTCCTCCTGCAGCTGCCTCCGCAGCTCCACGCTCTGCCGCACCAGCCCCTTGGGCTCCTGTGCCTCCAGCTCCCCAGTCTCCAGCCGCACAGCCTGTTCCAGCTGCAGGGAAGGCCCTGGGTGAGGGTCCTGTGCTTCAAGCAGGCCCGGGCCTGCTTCAGGAGACACCAGCCTGGGCTCACACCCACAATGCCTTACAAGCTGATAGCACTCCAAGGAAAAGTCACAGGAGGGTAGGTCCAGGATGCAGCACACACGTGTGTGATACATGAGCATACAGATGGAGCAGGCATGGACACACACAGACAGGGCAATGCATAGGCATACAGAGCATGACATACAGATAGGACATGTTTGGCAGGCATGGGCTGGTGTGAGTGCAGATTGGACATGGTTAGACACACAGGGCAGACATGAGTACACAGATGGGACATGGATACACAGGACAGGCACAGACACATTATGCCTGGGAATATATGTGGGGTGGGCATAGGCACACAGATGGGACATGCTTGGATATATAAGACAGACACAGACACACAATGCCTAGGAATATATGTAGAGTGGGGATGGGCATACAGATGGGACATGCTTGGATATACAGGGCAGGACTGGCACACAAATGGGACATGCTTGGACATATAGGGAAGCAATGGGCACACAGATAGGACACGCTTGGATACATACGACAGGCACAGGCACACAATGCAAACATGGGAATATATATGGAGTGGGCATGGACATACAGACAGAGCAGGTATGGGCACACATACAGGCAAGTATAGGCACGCAGAAGAAACAGGCATGTACATACGCAGGTACGCCTGTCACCACATCTGCAAACGTATGCCCTGGAGGCAGACTGTGAAAGTGCCCACCCGTGCATTCTCTGCCTCTCCTTCAGAACACCACTGTTGTATGCCTCAGTCTGCTGCCGTGTCTCCCCAACCCTCTTCCTTCCCAGAGGCAAGCTCAGAGACCTGGACTTTTGTTCCCCATTGGATCTGGATACCTAGGGCATTGGCCGTGGGGGGGATCGGCTCATGCCCGGGGAATATTTGAGACCTGTGAACTAACAATGTGAGTGCACAGTGAATCTGTTCAGAGCAGAGGTGTCAACATGCATAAGACCTGAGCTTACAGAGTGCACATAAGGCACAAGGGCAGTCTCAAAGGTCCCAGAGGGACGCATGAGCCCCCAGTAAACACAGGGCCTTAAGATCTGTATGTACCCCATCTAGCACTGCTTTGCCCCTTTTAACCGACCTCTCCCTCCCCTCACAGGACCCTCCCCTGTCCAGTTTCCTCCACTCCAGGGATTATGCAGGGTTCCACCCTCAGACCCCATGGGAACACAGAGGAGGCATGTCCACCAGCCCTCAACTCTGTTCAGGTGCCTGATAGTCCTGGCTACTTTTCCTGGGGTCCCTCAGCTTCTAGCTGTCAGGGGAAGGGGTTGAGGAAGGAAGGGCTGAAGATGAGCAGACTTAGGGTCACAAGCACACATCTGGGACTAAGGACAACCAATAGATGATACCCAGCCTAGCTAACTGATGCCAAGCCACATGTACCATCCATCTCCCTGGCACCCAGACTGACCAGCAGGGCCCTCAACCACACACACACAAGTGTGGGGCCATCAGTCACAGGGAAGCCAACAGGAGGGGAGGCGTTTCTGTCCCACATTAAGCTGGGCTCAGGTGAGATCAGTGGCCCTCCAGGCCTGCACTAGCTCAGCTGGGTGTACATGGTAGATGCTCTGAGAGCCCCTCTCAGCAATACTAGTGGGTGAGGTGGCTGTGCCGATTGGGATGACACCCCCAGGGAGGAGTGGGCACAGCCACATGGGGGCGGGGGCTGTACTGTGAGGTGAAGAACACAGGCTAAGGTGGCTAAGGGAGGTGGCAATAGGAACTTTCTCTGAGTCTGTGGCAAATGGCTACATAAAGCCCAAGTAAGTAGAAGTGGACAGGGACCATATCCGTCACACAGACCTGAGATAAGTGTGTATCAACACGTGTGCCTCACAGAGTAGGGTGTGTTAGCCGTATGTTCACACGGGACCCTGCATGATGCCTTGGATGGCTGGGTGCATGCTGACACCTGGCATCAGGGCCTTTCCATGCTATAGGGTGAGGTGCATCTGAACATGGTCTATGGGGTGATGCAGGCATTGTGTCCATCTGTGTGTACCAGAACATGTGATTGTGTGTCTGTATGTCCCAGGGAGGTGTGGGCATGATGTAAACTGGGGGCCTGAGGAGGACAGTCTGGGTTCCTTGGGTGACAGGTGACAGTAGTGACTGCATTTATGTATGTGAGTGCCTTTCTGGGCTGACAGATGCCTCTTGCTGGCTTCTGTCCTTTTGCTGTCTGTGTGCAGCCAGGAGATGCACAGAGTGAATTGTGTAGTCAGTTACTATATATGTGTGTATGGAGGTTACTGTATGTGTGTGTGTGTTGGTTACTATATGTGTGTATGGAGGCTACTGTATGTGTGTGTGTTGGTTACTATATATGTGTGTATGGAGGTTACTGTATGTGTGTGTGTTGTTACTATATATGTGTGTATGTAGGCTACATATGCAGAGATGCTGCTATTGTTTACAAGGCTGTCACTCTGTTCCAGGGCAGGACCGTATGGTGTCTGGCTACATACAGTCTGTGAGTCTGAGTGTAGCCACAGGGTGGATTTGTTTCTATTTGTTGTGTTCTATGTGGAGTCTATTTGTAGCCTGCATCACGTGTGCTTTGCACACCAGTGTGACCCCAGTGCTATTGGCTTCTGTGGTGTGGAGGGATTTGGCCAATTACTAGGGACTTCACCCATTTCCCCAGTGCTCGGTGCCAGGCTACTGTAGGCCATACCTCACTCTCTCCATAAACTCTGCCCTTTACAAAACAGACTTTCGATGTGACTTGCAATTCCAATGGAAAGGAGGCTGCCATAGAATGGATGAAAGTAGTTTACTGTCTCCCTTAGCAACTGCTGCTCTCCTGCCCCATTAAACTCACTCAGCCCAGGTTGCCATGGACACTGAGAGGAACCCAGGGAATCTGTTCTCTTTCCAGGCCACTGTCTCTTTCCCACGTACCTTGCCCTACTCCTATTTCTTGGAGGATACTGAGGTACATTATGACTAGGGAGGTGGCCTCTGGGAGTCCTGCCTCAGTTTCTCCACAGGACATCCAATGAATAGAGCATGAATCTTGACTCTGCTTCACTCCCTATCCCAGGGGATGTGGGGTTTGAAGGATGAAAACAACTCCACTAACTGTCCCCAACCCAGTCCACCATGCCAGTGTGGCCACAGGGCATCTGTCTCCTGCAGGCACAGGTTAAAGTGAGTACCAGGGAATTTGTCATATAACCACAGCCCTGGGCCAGTGGTCCCTACCCAGCTTCACCAATGACCTTGGGCCTAGCATGCTCCTCTGTAGACCTCAGTTTCTCCATCTGTGGTAAGGTGACTGCTGGGTTCTTATGCTCTCTGTGACCCTCCCCCTCCAGGAAAGGTCATTTTCATCCAGTCCCTGCCTCCAGGTGGGGTCTTACCCAAACTGCCTCAACACAGAGCGATTAAAACTCCAGGCAATTTGTGCCAATATATGAGGGGAAGGTCTAGATGGGCACAGCCCCTCATTTCCCGCTGCAGATCCTCCAGCAGCTATGTCCCACAAGAGAAGGGACCTGCCACCCTCCACCTCTCCTTCCCTTCCTTGTCAATCAGGGCGCAGAGTAAGTTCAGTTGCTGAAGCTGGCACCTAAGAGTCAGTCCCCAGGGGGCTGGCACTCTGCCCTGGGCCAAGAAGGGTCTAACCAGCAGGAGGCTGATGCTGGCCCATCAACAGTACCAACCCAGTACTCCTGCCACCCTATCTCTGCACCTCCTGTAGACTCCAAGACATTAATTCTGTAGTGTCCTCAAAGCTAGGGCCACCATGGGGACCCCATTCTGCTCCTTGGCAGGCCCCAACAAGTCAGTCTTGTTTGAGCGGGCAGTACCAGGACACACTCCACAACCAGAGGGTGCACAGAAACGCACGCAGGACAATACACAGGGATCCATCCAGGCAGGGCTTCCCACTAGCACACAATGGATGCTGTAGGAGCCAGCAGCATCTCTGTACACCCCCACAACAAAGGCAATATTATAGTCCTGGCCTGGGGACCAGGACACCAGGCTTCTTATCTTAACTAGCTATGTGACACCAGGCATGGTGCTTTCCCTCTCTGGGCCTCAATTTTCTCCTTGGTTGAATGGGTATTATAATGGTACAAACTTTAGTACATTAAATACAAAGGACTCAGTATATTTCTGGCACATAGTAGGCATTCCATAAATGTTAGGTACCTGTTTTGTTTTATTTTGTTTTGTTTATTTTCAGACAGGGTTTCTTTGTGAAGCCCTGGCTGTCCTGGAACTCACTCTGTAGACCAGGCTGGCTTCAAACTCACAAAGATTTGCCTGTCTCTGCCTCCCAGGCGCTAGGATTAAAGGTGTGCACCACCATGCTTGGCCAATGGTAGCTACTATTATAACCATTATCCTGACCCATCTGCACACACACTCCATCCTTCACCGTCTCAACCTTCTGCCACCAACTCTACCAACTCCCCAAGGTCACCAGGGGCTCAAGGCCATTCCAGCTGGCAGAGCAGTCTGAACCAGGTGGCCATCCTTACATAGTCAGTGGGCCTGGTCAGGATATCCCCCTACCCCAGTCGGGTCCAGCCCCACAGCACCCACCCTCTCACTGATGGCATTGTACTTGATAGCAAGCTCATCACGCTCGGCACGGCTCTGAGCCAGCAGGTCCTCCACACGGGACAGCTCCTGCTGCAGCAGCTGGTTCTCATCCTGCAGTGGCAGCAGTGAAGCCATCTGTGGGACCTGGAGAGGGGCTAGAAAGGGACAAAGAGCTGAGGTTGATTTCTGTCTAGTGCAGAAGGACACTGACCCAAACAGGAGTTCTACCAATTCCTGGGACAAGATGATGGGCCTGGGCCCTGGGAGGACTCTGGGTGTGTGTGGCTGCAGCACCTGGGGACCAAGACAGCTGAGGATCAGGACGGCTGGCAAGAGAAGCCAAGAGCTGGAGCTGTGCAGAAACAACTACAGCCCATGTGGCCACATCCCCAGTCAAGAGAATGTCTTTCTGTACCTACCCAGGGCCTCAATTTTATTCATCTGTTAAATGGGTGGAACAGTAATCAGACCATGCCAGGAAAGCGGTCAAGCCTTACTCAAACTCAGGGCTTCTCATAACTTGGCTTTGTTTCCTTGTGGTTTTTGTTTGTTTTGTTTTTTTTTTTTGTGGGAGTGTTGGAGACAGGGTTTCTCTGTGAAACAGTCCTGGCTGTCCTGGCACTCTCTCTGCAGACTAGGCTGGCCTGGAACTCACAGAGATCTGCCTGCCTCTGCCACCTGGGTGTTGGGATTAAAGGCATGCGCCACCACCCAGCTTGTTTCCTTTGTTTGATTGTTGGTTTGTTTGTTTTTTAGGTAAGGTAGCCTGCGTAGCCTCGGCTGGTATGGAACCCATGATCCTCTCCCTCTGCCCCTTGAGTGCTGAGATTTTAGACAAGATTTAGACCATCATGCCCAGTTCTCTCATAACCAGGATTTAAGACATCAGAGATCAGCTAGTGAAGAGGAATAAGAGGAGTAAAGGCCAGAAGAGAGACCCACCCGAGTGGGCTCTACTCTGACCTTGAGGAACATGAATGCACACTGTAGGCCTTCTAGCCTTGGGGATGGTTCATTACATCTCCCCAATTCTTGGGAGACTCAGCATCCCTGGTCCACTCAGAAAGACGGCTCAGCCCTGATCTGCGATCTGAACCAGACTGTAGCAGGGATACAAAAAACACGAGCAGAACAGCTGCCAGCACTCCACACCACCAACTAACCAGACTCAGGCAGGCTGCCGGACCAGGTCATGCATGCCACAAACCAGGAGCAACTGCAGCCAGTGGCTTTTGTGCACAAGCCATCAGGCCTTTGCAGGAGCCTGGTCCGAACTGAGCTGCCTCACTGTGTAATCTCAGCCTCAGACATCTCACACCATCCCTGGTAGAAAATGCAGTATTTGGTGTTCAAACCTGAAGCAATGAGTAGGGAGGGTTTACCCTGACTTCTCCTCTAGCTGTGCCACATGGGGAATAAATAAAATAAGTTTGGGCAAATTGCATCCCAGTCTCCCATTTCATCACAGAGTTGCGCCTATCTCCCTGTGTGTATTCAATAAGTAGAGGCAGGGCTGGGGACACGCTCAGTGTACAAGAGCACTTGCTACATAAGATTGTCAAAGTTCAAATCCCAGCACCCATGTACAAAGCTGGGTATGGCCCCTCAGGCACCTGTGATCCAAGAGACAGGAGAATCAGCAGCAGAACTTGGTGGCTGCCAGCCTAGCTCCAGATTGAGTGAGAGACCTTGCTGTAATGGAATAGGTAGAGAGTGATAGTGCAGGAACCCAGTGCTCTTGGATCATAGGAAACACATCTGCACACATGTATGCATAAGACAGAGAGAGAGAGAGAGAGAGAGAGAGAGAGAGAGAGAGAGAGAGAGAGAGAGAGAGAGAGAGAGAGAGAGAGAGAGAGCACTACCTGTAACATCTATTGCAGCTGAGAAGAAGGGTGAGAAGAAGGGACCCCTGGACAGGGTAGGGAGGTGGCACCTGGGCTCTCAGGCTGAGAGAGGTTTCGGGTGATGATCTGCCTGATACAGACCGGCAGGCTGGCACCCTGGGAGTCCTGGGCTGGGCTCTGCACACTTAGCCTCTTCTCTTGGTCTGGTCTCAGGACACAGCTCTCCAGTGTCTGTGGGAGGAGAGCATTTGGGCCCAAGTCCTAGAGAAGTCGGGAGATGACCTGAAGCCTGAAGGAAGGGCAAACTGCAAAGAGCTCCGGCTAGGAGTCTCTCCCAGATCTCTGTGCTCTAGGCAGGGCCTAAAGGCTCAAACCAAGGCCACCATAACTCAGGCACCACACTGGAGGCAGCACAGGATGCTGGGGGCTCCAGTCCAGCTCCCACCATAGGTGAGAAGGATTTTGCTGTGCGAGAGACCAGTAATCCCTAAAGTCTGTGAGGGGCCCTTCCCCCACTACTGTACACTGGGATTAAGGAGTTTTAGCCCTTGGCCAGTGTGGCCCCAGGAGCTGCAAGCTGCTGCCCCTGTCTACCAGCCCCACAACTCCCTCCGCTCAAGCACCTTCGCTGCTCCTGTTAGGTCCATTATCCCGCTCTGCCCCACCCTGGACAGGATAGACACAGCACTCAGGACCCACCTGGATCGCAATCTCCAGTGCCAGCTGGGGCTGCAGGGATTCTGCCAGCCCTAGGTTCTCGGAGGGGGGGGGTCTGTGGGTACCCCACAGCCCCCCTCCCCAAAGTACCAAGATCAG
Organism: Cricetiscus sungorus; assembly: GCA_030556225.1. Classification (NCBI taxonomy): domain Eukaryota; kingdom Metazoa; phylum Chordata; class Mammalia; order Rodentia; family Cricetidae; genus Cricetiscus; species Cricetiscus sungorus. Next base: position 135,048,312 of record JANBXA010000734.1, read on the forward strand.
CTGAGCAACGCACCAACGCACTAACACCAGGCTGCTGGGCTGATAGCCCAGCAGATTAAGTTTAAATCCGGTGTTGCCCCCACGTGACCATGCAGGGGGTGGGAGGGGCTCAGATGGAGAGGAGGAGAATGAGCCAAGGGAAGCAGAGGTACAAGAGGAGTGGGCAGAAGCAGCCCTGGGGCCCAGTCAGCACAGAGGCAAGAAGAGAGCCAGCAAAGGAGGCAAAGAGGGAAATGTGAAGGGAAGCTGGGAAGGGAGGGCTCAGTATTCTCCCCACACCCTCCACTCTCCAGACTGTGGGTCCTGGAATCTTCCGAGCCCAGCTGCTGGAGGCGGGGAAAGGTCAGAGTCCCCAGTCTACAGAGCATCTTCCGTGACCCGGAACGGGCTCATGGGGTTTGTTCAGAAAACATCCACAGCCTACTGGGCAGATGCTTGTGCACTATAGGTTAGAAGCAAAGAAACCAGGGGCTCGGACAACACCAGGAACAGAGCCCCTCCAAGCCCCACTCCCAGCTATGTCCCAGCATCCTCCTGTTTAAGAACTGATGCTATTGGAGCTTGCTTCTTGTGCTGTCTGAAACAAAAACCGTCTGCCCATCAGCAGCACACAGCAGGGTGCCGGTTCACTCTGGGAACGCTGGGTAAACAATGTTTTCACTCCTTGGAAAACTCTACATGCACAGTCCATGGGCTGAGAGCAATTTCCCTCCCTGCAGCAAGGAGGCTGTTGCATACTGGTTACAGCCTAGAGTTGCCGGCCCATGTGTTAGCAGTATGACCCTGGACAAATTACTTCTCAGATGTCTCCTCCTCCTCTGTAAGCAGGAAGAGGGTGACCATGGGGATTAAAATGTGCTGAAAGCAGGGAGGGCTCCAGAACACACAAAGCAAGGTGGGAGAGGTCACAGCTCACATGAACACCACTTGTTGGCTCCTGTTCTCCAGGTCCCTCTACTCTAGGGCAGGTCCACTTGAACTCATCAAATCTTCATATCAGCCCATTTCCGGATGAGCAAAACAAGGCTCAGAGGCATGGGGGTGGGGTGTCACCTATTCAAGGGGACACGCTGTGCAGAAGTGTAAACTTAAAGCAAATCCCACTTAGACCAAGCAGCCTCCCCAAAATGCCGGAAGGCCAGGCCTCTTGCTCTTTAAGACCTGTGGCTGTATCCAGGTCAGACCCAGGGACACCTTGGGTGCTACATAAATGCACATCGATCCAGACTGGGTCTCTCTTTCCCAACTAAGGAATCTGTCTTGCAAATGCAAATGCAGGAAACAAGGTACACCAGATCAAGAAGCTAAGTGCCACCAAGTTGCTATGACAGACATTCAGATTTCAGCAAAATAAACCTATGAGCAGAGAGCTGCCACTCAGCCCTGCCCTGCTTCCAAAGAGCCAGCACAGCACTCCTCCAGGCTGCGACACCCATAACCCGGGCAAGGATAGCCTTGATCACCCAGGGCCAGGATGTGCAGCCCCTAGACGCCCAGTTCAGCACAGACGAGGTCACAGATATGCTTGGAGAATGGAACAGAAGTATTCTGTGTCTCCCACAGTGACAGGACCTTGGACACTGGGCAATACCAACCCTCGGCTCTACCAACAATTCTCCCTATGGATCCTGAGACAGCATTGATAAACTCTGTGGGTGTGCACTGCCCTGATATCTGCAGCTTTTTTCCAAGACTCAGGTAGGCAGGCTAGAAGAAGGAGGGAGGCGGGGAGGCAGGTAGGCAAGGAGGGAGGGAGGGAGGGACAAAGAAAGGAAGGAAGGAAGGAAGGAAGGAAGGAAGGAAGGAAGGAAGGAAGGAAGAGGCCCACCAAATTCGTCACAGGAATCTGGAATCTAATTGTTATGGTATCACCTGCTGGGGTTCTAATGTGGTTTGTCCCTTCCCAAACTCATGGTGAAATCTGGTACCCAGTGTAACAGCTGAGATGTGATGGGACCTTTAAGAGGGGATTAGGTCAGATAATGCCTTTCTCAACACTGTAGTTTACTTATGTCACAAGTGTGGGTTGAGGCCAGGCGTGGTGGTTCAGGTCTGTAATACCAGCTCTTTGGAAGTAAAAGCAGAAGAATCTTGTGTTTGAGGCTAATCTGGGCTACATTAAGAGAGATGATGCAACAGTTAAGAACACTGGCTGCTCTTCCAGAGGACCTGTATTCAATTCCCAGAACTAACCCAACTACAGTTCCAAGGGGATCTGGAACTTCTGAAGGCACCAGGCAAGCATATGTTATGCAGACATGCATGCATGCAAACAAAACACTCACACACATTAAATAGAGAAATCTAAAGGGGGTTGTTTCAGCAGGCAAAGCACTTCCCACAAAAGCATGGCATCCTGATCCCTGGCACCTATGTGAATACAGGGTGGTGTGCTGACTAGATTTGTGTCAATCAACTTGACACAAAACTACCTAAAAGAAGAGAACTTCAATTGAGAAGATGCCTTCATAAGATGTATAGGGTATTTTCTTAATTAGTGATTGACATGGGAGGGCCCAGACCATTGTGGGTGAAGCCATCCCTGGGCTGGTGAACCTGGGTTCTATAAAAAAGCAGGCTGAGCAAGCCATGAGGAGCAAGCCAGTAAGCAGCATCCTCCATGGCCTCTGCAATAGCTCCTGCCTCCAGGTTCCAGCCCTGCTTGAGTCCCTTTTCCAATTCCTTTCAGTGATGGACTGTGGGTGTGGAAGTGTAAGCCAAATAAACCGCTTCCTCCCCGGGTTGCTTTGGTCATAGTAACAGCAACAGTAACCCTAAGACAGCAGGTTTGGCTGTTCACCTGTAATCCCAGCACTCAGAAGGCAGAGACAGGAAATCTTCAGCTCAAGCTGAATAGCTAGACCAGCCAAATCCCTGAGCTCTGCATCAGCAGGAGACCCTGCCTCAATATAGTACATGAAAAGTGGCTGACATCAACCTCTGGTGCACCCACACATATGTGAATACATGCACACAAATGTGCACTGCAGACACACACACACACACACACACACACACACACACACACACACACAAATTTTTTATAAAAAGTTGTAGGTTGTGCTCAGACCCCTTGCTCTCCTTCCGTCTTCCCACAGCATTGGTAACATGAGGCCTTTGTCATATGGCCATCCATGAAACGCTCTATCTTTCATCATCATGAATGAATGAGCATTTTCACTTATAAATTGCCTAGTCTTGGCTGGGGATGTGGCTCAGCGGTTAAGAACACTTGCTGATCTTGCAGGACACCCAGGCTTTGTTTCCAGCACCCATACGGCAGCTCTGTCTCTAACAGGGGATCTGGCACTCTCTTCTGGCCTTTGTGGGCACCAGGCACACACACTGTGCACATAAATACATGTAGGCAAACTCTCATACAAGTAAAATAAAAATAATAATCTTAAAAAGGAAAAGAAACCTAGCCAGTGTTGTGATTTCTATATAGCAACATAAGTGAACTCTGGCCTGGCTAGGCAGTGGTGGTGCATGCCTTTAATCCCAGCACTTGGGAGGCAGGGGCAGGTGGATCTCTGTGAGTTCAAGGCCAGCCCAGTCTATAAAGTGAGTTCCAGGACAGCCAGGCTGTTTCACAAACAAAACCTGTCACGAAAAACAGTGAACTCTGACAGCTCTAATCTTAGGCAGACCTTCTTATGGGCTTGGTCACCTTACCAGTGACATCACCACTCTTCACACTTAGTCTGTTTTCTTTTCTGTAGAATAGGATGTTAGTGGTACCTGTTTGGACCAGGAGGGTGAAATCAGCTGTGCACCAGGATACATATGCCAGGAACTGTGGCCAGATATGGCCACGTGGTCTAGTGCTGCCCAACAGAATTAAGACAGAGAGAATGTGTCACTTTGGAGTGACCCATAAAATCGTCCCTAAGGAACTGCTTCTTAGCTGGGCATTGGTGGCACACGCCTTTAATCCCAGCACTCACAAGGCAGAGGCGGGCAGATCTCAGTGAGTTCGAGGCCAGACTGGTCTACAGAGCTAGTTCCAGGACAGGCCACAGAGCACACAGAGAAATCCTGTCTCGAAAAACCAAACAAAAAAACAAAAACAAAACAAAAAAAACCCTGCTTCTTTCCTCCCATCTGTCAACTGGAAGGAAATAACTCTGGGTCCCAGAAGATGCCAGAACCATAAGATGGAAGGCTCTGGGTCCTTGGCTCACTCCATAGAAAACCACCTGCCAAACACCAACCTCTCTTGTGTTAACCTCTGAGGCGTGACGGTCACATGACTCCATGACCTAGTGTAACCATAATTGCTCTGGCAGTTAAACAGGGACAAGTGTTGCCTATCCTTGCGGCTGTTATGCCATTCACCTCATTCTTCTTCGAGGCTCTCCCTGGTGCCCACACTAGGCTTGGCGCCTCACTTCTTGACCCTCAGCAGAGTAGAGCCTTCCCGTTCATTTATTTACCCACTCTTGCTGGCCAAACCTGCTATTTGCCCAAAAGTTCCTCAACAGTTCCTCACAAACATTCCAACTCTTCCTACCACTCACCCCCTCATTTTCTCTGGTTTCTGACTAGGAATTGTAACAGAAATGTTGAACCAATCCAACCATGATCCAGGAACTGTGCCCCAAATACCCCATCAGGAGGTACGGTACCCACTTCATCGATGATGACCTACAACTCAGTGAGCGAAATAATTTGCTCAGACTCAGCAGCTATGAGAAGTTGAAGCCATAGCTGAGACCAGGCTGACCGGGTCTCAAAGTTGTTTTGTTTTAGTTTGGCTTTTCAAGACAGTGTTAAGCATCCCAGGATGGCTTTCAATTCATTATGTAGGAGAGGATGCCCTGAGCTGCTTCTGCCCATCCTGCCTCCGCCTTCCAAGTGCTGGGATCATAGGAGTGTTAATGTCCAGTTTATTCAGTGCTGGGGATCCAGCCCAGAGCTTTGTACATATCAGACAAGCATTCTACCAACTTCGCTACATCCCAGACCTTCTACTTCAATTTCGAAAAATTGTTTTAAATGAGGACTTATGGGATACTTAACCTGAACAGGAAACTAAATTTGTGCGTGCATGAGTGTGTGTGATCCCCTTAACTTTGGCAGGGGGATGCATAAATCTCAGCTATGCCACACAGCCAGGGATCACAAGACAAGCTTCAGGGGTCCAGGGTTCCTACCCTCCTACAACCCACACAACCCGCAGGACTTGCCCCTGGAGGAAAGGGGGGCTGCAAATGAGAAAATGTGTTTGGGAACCATAGCCTCTGCTACTCTTGGACTTATTTGTGAGCTCAACAGGAAAACAGGAAACCTGAAGTAGACAGCGGGTACTTCCAAGGCCCCTCCCTAAGGGTCCTCACTCTCCAGACAAGTCCGGTCCCCCGGGGACTGGGCAGATGCGGGATGGGGAAACAGACATTCCTCCAGACTTGGGTTTGCAAAAAGCCTGAGAGGTCTCTCCAAATTGCAGCTCCAGACCCATCCTGGGAACCCCTGGGTGGGAGCACAAATCTCGCCGCACAAGCTTCTGCGGCCTCACCATGCTAGACCGACCGCCCAGCGACCGCGCCAGGCCCCAGTTACTCGTGTGCACTACGGAGAGCCTTTCCCCCGAGATCCGCTAAAGAGAGGAGAAAGAGCTCCCACTGAGGACGCGGGGCCGGGCCTGGCACTCGGGAGGCCGCGAGCAGCGACGTGTGCGGCTTTGGGTGACCGTAATCCTCGACGACAGCGCCCAGAGCAGCGAGAGCACCCGTGAGAGGCGGCTGAGCCGCAGGCCCCGGGCCCAGGCGGGAAGACCGCAGTGGGTACGCACCGGTGCGTTCTCTCCCAGCCCAGCCCAGTCCGGCGGGGTCGCCCGGGGTGCTTGGAGACCCCAGGACACCCACACGACTCCAGCCCGCCTCCGGAGCCCAGCGCGCCCGCCCCGTCTCCGCCCCGCGCACGCGCGGCGCGAGCTCCTACCTTCGCGCGCCGCCGCCGAGGCCGAGCGGGGCGTAGAGAGGGCGTGGCGACGCAGGGGCGGGGCTAGAACGGCGGGAGAGCCGGACCAAATTGAAAGGCCTCCGCGGCGCGGAGGGAAAAGGCGGGATCTTAGGGGGTGGCTCCCTCCAACGGGCGAGGGCGGGCCCGAGGCGGAGCGAGCGCCCCCTTGTGGAGAAAGGCGCTACAAGGCTGAGCGAGGAGGAGGGAGGGGTCGAGGCGAAGATGGAGCGTGGCGAGGCCGTGAGGCGTGGCTCAGGCGGGGGCGGGGCCAAGGCGTAGCGAGTGGGGCTCAGCGAAGAAAGGCTGTTCGTTAAAGGCTTGCACAATCGGGCGGGTTAAACTCCTGTTCCTTCCAGCTTCCTGGCGATCACCTCTGTTGCTCTGGACCGCCCTGCACTCTGATGGAAGTGTCCCAGCTGCAGAGACGCGAAACTTCTGCGTTCTGGCCAAGATTGCCAGGCTGTGGGTTGCGGAGTGGCATTGCTGCTGGCCCTCAGAGCCACAAGATCAGTGCCGAGGCTTTAATGATCTTTCTGATGCTCAGCACTCTGCCCTCTATTTGTTCACCTGTAAGATCGTGACGCGGGACTGGAGAGGTTTTTTTTTTTTTTAGTAGTTAAGAGCGCTTTTTTCTCTTTCAAGGACCTGAATTCTATTCCCAGAACCCACATACAAAATACAAACAGAAAATAATCTCTCTCTCTTTTTTTTTTTTTCCTTAAATGGTGGTACCTTGACTGCTTCCATAGCATCCTGCAAGTTCATCTGGTTGTCTTAAATGGAACGAAACTGAGAGATCCAGGCCTTCTAACAAGCTGCACGCAGGTCTCTTGCTGTGTCTTCAAAATAGTACCTTGGTTCTAGCCTGCCTCTAGAGTTGAGGGATGGAGTGTTTGGCTTGTAAAGCATCTTTAAAGCATTCGTAAAGTATTCAGAAATACTGAATACAAGTATCCAGAAAGCTTGCTTTTCAAATGGCACATGCACTCAGAAGGCAGAGGCAAGACAGATCCCTCTGAGGCCAGCCTAGTCTACTACATAGTAAGTTCTAGAACGGCCAGGACTATGTAGAGAAACCCTGTCTCAAAATAAAATAAATAATAATAATAAAAATAAACCAACCACAAAGAGGCAGCATTACATTAAACAGCCCAGGAGAGCATACCTAAATCCCAGCACTTGGGAGGTGAAGGCCACACAGTGAATTTGAGGTCAACCTGGGCTACATGAGATGCTGACACAGAAAAAAAAAAATGACACATGTTAACCTGAGCTGGGGATGGCTCAAGGGTTAGGAGCCTTTGTAGTGCAATCATGAGTTTGAAAGTTTGGATTGCAGCACCCATGTAACAAGCTTGCTTGCCAGTACACACTGGTAACTCCAGCTCCTCTAGTCTATAATCATACAGATACATACACATGTAAACAGATTTTTGTTTGGTTTTTTCAAGGCAGGGTTTCTCTTTGTGTAGCCCTCTGTCCTGAAAGTTGCTCTGTAGACCAGGCTGGCCTTGAACTCAAGATCTGCTTGTCTCTACCTCCAGAGTGCTGGGATCAAAGGTATTTGCCACTACTGCCCAGCTAAACAGATCTTTAAAAAATGCTATTTAAAAATAGTAACTGTGCTCTATCTTTAGGTATTGTGTGGTGGTTCATCTCCTAAGTGTAGATTTTTATTTCTTTGAAAAGAAATATGTCAGTATTGACCTGTGTGATGGTTTAAATAGGAATGGCCCCCATAGACTTATGTGTTTGAATGCTGAGCCCATAGGGATTGGCACCATTTGGAGGTGTGGCCTTGTTGGAAGAAGTGTATCACTGTGAGAGTGGGCTTTGAGGTCTCATATGCTCAAGCTACACCCAGTGTGACATAAGTCTCCTTCTGCCTAAGGATGAAGATACAGAACTTTCAGCTCCTTCTCCAGAACCATGTCTGCCTATATGTCACCATGCTTCCCGCCATGATGAAAATGGACTAAACCTCTGGAACTATAAGCGAGCCCCAATTAAATGTTTGCCTTTATAAGTGTTGCCATGGCCATGGTGTGTAACGAGTATGTTTTCCCTGCTGCCGGTCTGGTCCCTCTGCCTTGCCAGCCCCAAATAACACGCTGAGACTCTGTATTTGATATAATGCTGTTGGCCAGTTACTTGTTTCTTACCGGCTAGCTCTGTCTTAATGATTAACCCATTTCTACTTATCTAAATATTTCCACATGGTCATCTTATTGGAGAGCGGGCCAGTGTGCTGCTCTCTCCAGGCTCTACATGCTGACTCCTCCTTACTACTTCCTCTTCCTCCTAGTCTCCTAGTCCCGCCTATCTTGTTTTCCTGTTGGCCAACAGTGCTTTATTCATTAACCAGTATGAGAAACATATTTACAGAATAACATCTCCCATCAATGGTGTCTCTTCACAACAATAAAACCCTAAGTAGCTGGGTGATGGTGGCACACACCTTTAATTCCAGCACTCAGGAAGCAGATACAGGTGGACCTCTTTGAGTTTGAGGCCAGCCTGGTCTACAAGCGAGTTCCAGGACAGTCAGAGCTACACAGAGAGTCCCTGTCTCAAAACAAAACAAAACAAACAAAAAAAATCAAAACAAAAACAAAAAAAAACCTAAGACAACTGGCTTCAAAACTAAAATAATAAAAAAATTTTTTTTTGATTTTTTGAAATGGGGTTTCTCTATGCTTTGGAGCCTGACCTGGAACTCTTACATTTTTTTTTTTTTTTTGAGACATGGTTTCTCATTGAAGTCCAGGCTGGCCTGGCATCATGTAGCCCAGTGTTGTGGAATAATCCTTTTGTACACTGAAGATTTGTTGCTGTGATTGGTTTAATGAACAAGCTGACTGGCCAATAGCTGAACAGGATAGGATAAAGTGAGGTGGGAAAGCCAAGCTAAGAATGCTGAAAGGAAGAAGGGCGGAGTCAGAGGTGTTGTTAGCCAGTTAACCAGTCAGACATATAAAGTGGGATAGAGCTAAAAGCCACGAACCTTGGGTGGGGCAGCACATAGATTAACAGGTTAAGTTGTAAGAGCTAGTTAGTAACAAGCCTGAGCTATTGGCTGAGCATTTATAATTAATATCTGCCTCTAAGTGATTGAGTGCTCACTGAATATTTATGTAACTTTTAAGGAGACACTTGTCATAGACTACTGAACAGTCCCCCTCAAAATTTATGTTCAAGTCCTAACCCCCAGTACTTGTATACATGAACTTGTTTAGAAAGGCAGTTTAGAAACCCCGCTGCTGTAGTTATAGATTTCAAGATGACATCCCAGAATCATAAGGGTCACTAAATCCAATCATGGGTGTACCAACAAAGAGAAGGGACCCAGAGACATAAAGAGACTGCCATGTAAAAAGAAGCAGAGACTAGCATTGTACTGTCACAAACCAAGGGATGCCTGGGGCCTATCTAGACCTCTCGGAAGGATGGAAGTGGCAAGATTGGCTTTCTGCTGTTGTGAGACAAGGTCTATTCTGGGCTGGTCTGGAGTCCCTGTGTAACTCTGGATGGCCTCAAACTTGAGTGGTCCTCCTGTCTCTGCCTCCCAATTGCTGGGATCACAAATGTGCATCACACCTGCTATTGCTACTGCTGCTTCTTAGCAGTGTCTCGTGTAGCCTAGGCTAGCTTCCAACTCCGTACGCAGCTGAAAATGCCTGGCATTTCTGATCTTCCTGTCTCTACCTCCCAGATGCATGGATTACAGACTGTACCACTATGGCAGTTTCAAGTGCTGAGGATCAAACCCAGGGCTTTATGCATGGTAGAGCACTAGGTAGGCCCTCTTCCAGCTGAACCACACATCTCGTATGCCTGCCTCTTTGTAGTGCAGCAGCTAGAATCCCAGACCTCAACTCCTATCAACCAATAGCCCCAGTCCAGCTGCAAACACTTCTGCAGTTCAGTACAGGGCCAGCTTCCTTGATCCTCTGGAAGTGTCAGCAGGCCCATCAAAGAAGGCCTTGAATAAGATCTGATGCCCTCTGCTGGTCTCTGTTGGTACCAGGTGCACATGTGATGCTCAGACATACATGAGAGCAAAATACTCTCATACAAAACAAACAAAACCAAAATTTTAAAGTGGAGAACAATTGAGGAAAACACCTGACACATGGAAAAAGTGCAGTGGCCACATCAAGTGCTGGCCTCAGAATGCTTTTTAAATATCAGTGGGGCTGGAGAGATGGCTCAATAGTTAAGAGCACTCACTGGCAATTCTTTCAGAGGACCCTGAGTCAATTCCCATCACCCACTTGATGGTTCAAAACTGTCTGACTCCATTCTTGGGAGAGCTGACACCTTCTGTAGGCTCTGTGGTCACCATGCACATATGTTCTGTACAAGCATATAGATTCAGGCAAATACCCATAAACATGAAAACACATAGAAAAGTGTGTGTGTATGTGTGTGTACACGTGGATTCCTCTAGAGCTGGAGCTAAAGGCATCTGTGAGCTGCTGACCTGGGTGTTAGAAAGTAAACTTGGGTCCTTTGCAGGAGCAGTGCTGAGCCATTTCTCCAGCTCCTATAATATTCCGATACCAAGTCTCAGTATGTAGCCAGGGATAGCCAGTAATTAGCCATCTTCCCACGTCCACTTCCTGAGTACTGGAACTACTGGTAGGTATCATCACATCTGGCAGACTTCTAATAAAGGAAACCCTACAAATCCACACATTCTGATTTTCTCCATGTATAGAGAGGGCACTCACTTAGATGGGCAGCAATGTGATGTACAATGAGGTCCCTTTGACACAGTCCTCTTGTGTTTACTGGACAGGACCCTGCAGCCTTTTGTCCAGAACCTGCAAGCTTAAGCAGCATTTTTTTTTTTAACTTTTTTCTGCCTGGCCTCTGCATACATGCACTCTTTCATACTTGGGCCTATGTGGTGGTCTATTGACAAGGTGCTCTAGAGCTTTGTCCACTCAAGGTCTATCACAGTCTGCACTAGTGACTCCCACGAAGATGGGAAAGACTCTTCTAGACATGCTAAGAGGTGTGCCACCCTTAGAGCAAAAGGAGCAGGTTCTCCTTGGACAGGATGCCTGGCACCCCTGAGCTGAGCAGCCATGCTGCCAAAAACACATCCATCTGACATATACTACACAAGTAAAAACATTTATTTTTTTTTTCCAACTTGAAAACTCTGGTCCCACAAGGTCAAAACGTCTTCCAATTCAGGGTATTGACCCTTCAAAAAAGAAGCCTTTCAAGTGAAGGTAAGGTTAAGTCTATAAAGAAATGTCAGAGAGGCACTGAGGAGACAATGGTTTCTTATAAGTCACTACTCCCGATGGCCAGGACTTCCAATTGACAGAGCTCCTTCTGTCACAGTCTTTGAAGGCAAAAAAAAAAAAGAGGGTATATACAGATAGCTGGTCCCTCCAGAAGCCGCTAGGGAAGGGCCCTGAACCTGAGTCCAGCGCAGAAGCAGAAGACAGGCAGGCTGGCCCCAGTCCATGATGCTTCAACTTCCCCACAACACAGCCCACAGGCTTCCAGAGCCTGCCCTACCTGCGAGGGAGACCGGTTGAAGACATGGAAACCAGGTATGCAGGCTGACTCCCACTGCCGCCTCTGGAGCTCAGGCAAGGAGAAGAGTGTGTGCCAGCTCCTCACCATGGTGAATCCCTCAAAAGGGCACGTTAGTGCTGGTCAGAGTATTAGCAGAGCAATGTATTAACATTTTCAAAACGCTGCTCATCCTTCCAGAGTCCCTGAGAGCCCACTCAAGCTGCAGCTCAAAAATGTGCTAGCAAGCAGGAAGGACTCCTCTGGAAGGCCCCGGACCTGGGCTACTACGTACAGCGTGCACATCCCCTGCCCGACAGTGATCTGGGACTCCTGCCAACCCGGGAGGCACAGCTGAACCCAGGCTACAAACTCAACCCATTCTGTGCTTTAGGGGCTATGTTTAATAAGGATCACTTCGTGGAAGAAGACAGGCCTGGGCCCCTCCCATGAGGAGGCAGGATGCGCTGGGGGCCTGGAGTGTTTGCTCCTGTCTTCTGCCTGTGCCGCACCCGAACCCCCACAACAGTGTGACGTGGTGCCAATTCACTGCTTCTTGTGCTCAGGCTGTCAGGAGTGCCGGGCAAGGAGAGAACAATGACGCTCCAGGGTCTAGCCAGGAAGTGCTGGGCCTACTTCTGTGGGCCTGGATGAGGCAGCTCCTTCCCAGTAGTCATGAAGAAAAAGTTGTACATCAAAACTGGACCCAGCCAGTGCCTGGCTGAGACTGGCTGGAGGGCGACCTATGAAGGGAGGACAGAGAGGTGGCAGAATCCAGCTGTTGGAAGCAGGCACACTGGGCATCATTTTGGGCAGGAGCTCTAAGCAGGCAGTTCCCAAAAGGCCCAGAGCAGTGGACAGCAGATGTGGCTCAAGGACCCAATTAAGACCTAATCTGGGCCTTGTGTGTATGTTAGCTGCCTGTTCCTGTGCTGACAGCTCCAGAACCTGCCATGTACCCCAACAACAGGGATGAGATCTGGCATCTCTCCACACTGACCCCAAGGGCAGGCCATCAAGCTTAGGAGACACCTTGCCTCAGAGATCCTGTGAAGTTGGTTCAGGCCTAAAATCTGAGTCTGGATTCCTGACCCAGGGCAGTACTTGATGAGAACCAGACAAGTTTGCAGAAGGAGGTCTCAGGCGGTGGGGAACAGTGAAAAGCTTTTATAGAGGGAGGTAAAGAGGGCAGTGTCACCCAAGACAAGGGCTCTGTCCCATGTCTGCCATGAAAAAGTCCAACCTCAGCTGGTCTTCCAGCAGGTCAAACCAGCAATTCCAGGGGACTCAGGGGACATCTCTGGCCCCACCCAGCCCAGAAAGCTACCCTTCTTACCCTGTGGATTTGGTGAAATCGCCCCAGATATCAGCAGTCGTGGCGGTGGCAGGCTTAGACTGTGGCCAGGGTTCTGTGGCACCTCCTAGTGACGTCCCAAGTCCAGTGCGGGGGAAAAAAGAGACAAGGAAGTCAGAGATACCTTTCTGGCGGTCTCAGTTACTAAAATTTGGAATCTGGTGGCCAGTCTCATGACCTAGGCAGCTGAGGCACAGGGAGATATGTTTTGGGGACAAACAACTCCAGAGAGAGCCACATTTCCACCACTGTTTTCATGGATCCTTGATGGCCCCTAGAGAGAAAGCAGGAGCCACATACAAGGTGGAGGGAAGGGTTCCAGGGAACATGCGTCACACCTGTGTCCTGCCCTGGCTTCTGGAGTGGGGATGCCTCCCAAAACCCCAGAACCCCTTCCAGAAAGCCTCCAGTACCGTGTGGATCAACCTGCTAAAGCCATACATAGGTCATGCACTGCTGTCCCTAGCCTTCCAGTCAAAGCCACACGGAAGCTGCCCCTCTCTCTGCCGGGGCAGGCATCTCCTGGCTTCTTGGCACCTTTCCTGTGCTGCCACGGCCAGCTTGCCATTTCTCATCTGCCCTGGGCTGGAAAACCAGATAAAATCCAGGTCCCCAATGGGGGCCCTGCACAGTTCACTGAGTGCTAAGCATGCATTATCTCATCTGAACCTCACCACAGCCCCTAGGGGATTAGCTGTGTGACTGTGCGGGTCATTTGAGTTTCAGTTTTCTTATCTCTCATTCGGCTGACAGGACAATTTCACAGGGCAGAATGAGCCCACAGATCTGGCACGCTTAGCTCAGGCCCAGGACTGTCACTAAAATGCCAATGAGTGAACCCAGGCTGGCACCTGGCAAGAGCTCAGTGGTCAGTATACTACTCCAAGTGTGGCCCATGGCTAAGTTCAGGTGACTTCACTATGAGCACCATCACTACCTTATTCTACAGATGGGCAAACAGGCACGGAGACGCAGGCCATTAGGAGCTCACAGACAGTGAGCTAGCAGTCTATGTTCTGTCACAGTGGCCCCAGAGCAGACAGTGGCAGCAGACGGCAGCTGGCCCACTGACAGTCTTACCGCAGGCTGTGAGCACTAGGATGGGAGCCATAGGGAGCAAGGACTCCGGACTGTACAAAAGGTCCTGACTTAATGATGCCGGGTTTGGTTTTTTCAGCTTTATTATGGTTTATGAAGGGGTTAATGCGTGTCCCACCTGTTTATCGGCATGTTACTCCTCCATCCATCTCAAGTCGAGGGACACCTGTCCTATGCTATCCCCGGGGCCTGTGCACCTGTGGTCCACCTTTCCCACAACATCTGAGCACAGAACACCTGATAACACACCAAGGCCCAGGCACCTCAACACTGAGAACTTCACAGTCACTGTGCCAGGCAGGACAGGTGCCCTGGAGGGGAAGGAGAAAGGCTAGCGGATAGAAGAACCACACACACACACACACACACACACACACACACACACACACACACACACACACACACACACACACACACACACACCACACACATACACCCACATACACCCACATACACCACACACACACACACACACACACACACACACACGGATACAAAGTGAGTGTGAGAAAGGGAGGCAACAGGGTCACTTCTGGGGCTGAAGGTGCCAGGTATGGACGCAATGGTCACCCAGCACTCACCTGAACCAGATATAACTGCTGGCTGGGCTGGAGAGCCCCTGACAGACAAATGCTCCCCAGGGGGCGGGATGAGGGTGGAGGTCTTGCCCCCTGGAGGAGGGGGAAGCAGGCTCAGTCCTCCTGTGCTGGCAGGCCTGGTTCTTGGCATTCCAGATGCTCCTTCCTTCTTTCTCATGTTCTATAGAGAAGAATGCAAATCAGCCACCATGCCAGCGTCATCATGTACTGGAAAAACCCATGGAGACCTCCAGTCCTCAACATCTGTGCAGCAAACGACAGTCCCATACAGCAGCAGCAGGAGCATAGCCACGCCTCTCCAGGTTTCCATCTAGCACCAGTGCGGTCAACGTTAAAACCCAGCACTGACCTCACTTCTCATAAGAAAATGACACAGCAATTACAGCCACATGTCATTCCACCCCATGAGACAGTCTGAATATTGACTGCAGAGTACTGACGAGGATGGAGCAGCCAGAACATTCATGCACGGTGGGTGGGGCGAGGGAAGCCAGTCAGAGCGCTCTACCCAAGCATCCAAAGGCATCCACTAAGTGCATCACAGGATTCTGCAGTCCCATCCTCAGATGTGTGCGCAACAAAGACATGAGCTTGGACATTCACAGCAGCACCATCTGGAGTTCGCCAGATGGGAGTCCCCCTAGTGTCCACCCTCAGTGAAACAGATGAGCTAGGAGCACACACACAATGGCATGTGACATCACAGAGGACAAAACCCCACAGGCAGCGCTATGGGAAACTCTTACGACATGGCACTGGATGAGGGGATCATATATGAAAGGGACAAGTCTCCCGCACAACTCACAAGTCAAGCACAGACCCAATCCAGGGTATCTGAAGTCAGGGCAGGAAGCTACCAGAAATGGGCAGGGCAAAGGCTCCCAAAGGCCTCAGTCTTCTACTTCTTGACCTAGGGAAGTCCCATGCTTTTAAGGGGCGTGTGCGTGCGCGTGTGCGTGTGCGTGTCCATACATGTGACTGAGGATGCACGTGAGTATGCGGGCCAGAGGTCAACCCTGAGTGCCATCTTCGGAAACACCAGCCACATCTTGGGTCTGCATCTCTCGCTGCCCTGGAACTCACCACTTAGGTAAGAATGGCTGTCCAGTGAGCACCAGGGACCCTCCTGTCTGTCTCCCTGGCACTGGGTTACAAGCATGTGCTACCCACACTCAGCATTTCTTTTCTTTCTTCTTCTGTGGGTCTTGAATTCAGGTTCTCCGGCTTGCAAGGCAAGCGCTTTACCGACAGTCATCTATCTTTCCTACCCTTGTTTGGTTTCAAATTCACTCTGTGCTACATTTATAATCCGGGCACTTTTCTGCATGTGACACTTCGATACAACATAATAAAGCAGTGAGCACCAAGTGTGAGCCGGAAAGCAGCACAAGCCACATGGATGAGGGCAGCAGCTCAGCGTGTGAGCACAGCAGTGGCAAAGGTGGAAGGCCCAGCGCTCTCCACCAGCTGGGCTAGCTATTTCTAGTTCTCCTACCCTGGCCAAGTCCCCCCACCCACTCCATCTCTGTGCCTCGATCTCTCATCTTTTACAAAGGGAGAGAGAAATGCCTGAAAAAAACACTACCTGGCCCACAGCTGGCGCTCATTAAATGTTAGTGTCCTCCAAGCAAGAGAAAGAATCACAGTGTCACCAGTCCACTGGATTGGCCTTGCATTTTCTCTCAAGGGCCAGCTGGCCAACGTCAAGGTCCCAAAGCATCACCAGCATGAAGCAGGAAAGAGAAAGAAACGGTGAGTAAAGAGGAAAAGCATTTCAGAGTCACACGCTTACTCCAAACAGACCCATTTGGCTCTGGTTCCCCCAATGCCTCCCAACTCCACCACCCCCTCCATTCCAGCAGCCAGGGAGGGGCCATGTCTGGGCACCGAGCGCACCCTGACCTGTTTCTGCTCAACAAGGGCTGGCAGGGGACACTGGATCCAAAACCACAGGAAGCAGACTCGAGGAGCCAGGACAATACCACCAGCAGAAGCCCATGACTCCAGCACCCTCCTCGATGCCTTCCAGCCCAGTGTGCTCCCAAACATTCCTCACTCAGGCAGGAGGCCAAGGCACAGCTTGAGATAAGCACACTGAGCCTCCTCAGCCAGGACAGAAACACCAGAAACACCAGTACTCAATGGCTACCCTCTGATCCCTCACGCCCGCCCAAGAAGCCTTCCATGGGTTCCTGCATTATGGGCCACGTGTTTTTCCTCCAGAAGCCCTAGAGGCAGGGCTGCTCTAGAGTCTCTCCTGCCATTTTGCAATCACATCTGTGCATGGCCAGCTCGACTTGGAAAGCCATCGAGAGGAGAAGCCTAGTACCCTGGGGTGAACGAGGTCAAACTGCTCCATCAACTATGGCTACGTAGATGGAACTGAGCTATGAAGGGTTTGGGGAGTCGGGAGGCTTTGGAGGGTGAGACTCACTGCGATGTTGATCTTGATGGTCTGGCCCTCCTTGAAGCCCAGGTCCAACTTGGGGCCTTCATCTGGGTTCTGCGCTTGTTTTGCAAACTCACTCTGCTGTTTCACCCACCTGGGGAGGACCGGGAAGAGTGGTGAGGCAGGGACAGCAGCTGCCCTGCATTCACACCCAGTGCCTTCAGTCCAGGAGGCCCATGCTGAGGCCAACTTCCCAGCCAGTAGTCCAGAGCCCAGCTCTGAAACTCTTAAGCAGCTGCGAGGAAATCAGCTCCCTTTATCGGTCTCAAGGTTTAGACCAGTGGTTCTCAACCTGGGGTGGGGGGAGCCCAATGACCCTTTCACAGGGGTCCCATATCAGATATTTACATTACAAATCATAAAAGCAGCAAATTTAGTTATGAAGTAGCCATAAAAATAATCTTATGGCTGGGGTCACCACAACATGAGGAACTGTATTAAAGAGTTGCAGCTGCAGCGCTCGGAAGGTTGGGGACCACTGGCTTAGACTCTAAGGTCTCAACACTGCTCTGAGAACTGGATAAGCCCATTCCAACCCTGTACCCAGGAGGGGCAAGGGCCTGCCCTGCCCTTCCAGCCCCTGGCACGGCCTGTGCCTCTGGCCCCACCTGGACACTCCTATATTCTGAGACAGAACAGACGCCTAAAAGCAAAGGGCAGCACAATGCCGCCCACCCTCCCACAATGCTGCTAGCAGTCACCTGGGACAAGGGTGTCCACACAGATGGCAGGGCACTACCCAGCTACCCTAGGGATGTCCTGGAACTGTTAATCCCACTAGTGACATCACGAAGTAGCAGAGCTTTAGAGCCACAGGAGCCTGACAAGGACCCTGGCAGCTCAGGGGATGCTGAGGAAGGGTTGGGACACTGAAAAGCCTAGGTGGCACACAGCCTTGGGGACCAGCAGAGTAGAGAAGGCAGCCTGGAGGGGGACTGACGGCTGCTAACAGACCAAGCAGTCACTTAACTTCTGCCTTAGAAAGAAGGGAAGAGAAGCCGAAGACAAGAACACGTGTCCCAAGAGCTACTCACTTGAAATGGTCTTGTAATGCCACGTTGAAGTCAAAGGCATCCCCTCGGTCCCCAAAGCCAAGCCCAATAAAAGCACGTCGCCCTAGAAGGGTGACAGCCATCAATCTCATGTTTTGGGAGGCAAGGATTCTGCTCAGAAGAACCCTGCAGACCCACACATACCGCTTCCATCTTCGATGCGGACCACGAAGTACCTGCTGGAATCGGTCACGCTCTCCACAGCTGTGCCGGGAAACTGGTCGACCGGGGCCTGCGCAAAGAGCTCCCCTGTAAGTACAGGGTGAGGAGGTGAGTCCAGGGTGCCCTCTACCTCGTGCCGTATGCACCACTAGGCTTTCCTGTGGCGAGCCCCACCAGGACAGCTGGACAGATGGGCACTACTCCAGGATCCAATCAAACCTATTCTAGCTGAAGGGACAATGCCAGCATGAAATGAAAAACAGAGTTACAAGTGGCTTACTGGTCACATCCGCCCACAGTGTCAACAGTTTTTATTTAAGTGGCAAATGTTTCAAAATCAGACTTTTTAAAAAATAGTCCCCATTTCTGCAGCTTTTTAGGGGAGTGGGGTTGAGATAGGGTCTCCCTATGTATCTCTGGCTGTCCTAGAATTCACTTACATAGACCAGGCTGGCCCCAAACTCACAGAGATTCACCTGCTTTTGCCTCCGGATGGGCTTAAAGTCGTGTGCACTGGGCCTGGCCTTGACTTTTCTTAGATTAAAAGCTCTACCTTTGCTGGGCCTCCATCCCCACACAGTAACTCCAAGGTGGGGCTGCCACCACTTAGCTCAGCAGATTATTCTATCTGTATGGCCACTCAAAGCCCGAAGGTGAGGTACGTCACACCTCAGAAAGGCCCAACCCCAAGGAAGGACTGTACAAGGAGCCAGCAAGCCTTGCAGGAAGCAGGGAAGTTAGCGTCTCACAGAAGGGTCTAACACTAACGCTGTTCAGTCTAACACGAGACAAAAGGAGGACCCACCTTAAACTGCACTCTGGCCTGGATATGTAGCTCAGTGTAAGTACTGAGTTAGCACGCATCGGTTTGTTTCCAGCAGGGCATAGAGTAGGCATGGTGGGGCATGCCTATACTCTCTACACTTCAAGAGGCATTAGGGCCACAAGTTCAAGATCATCCTTGGCTACACAGTGAGTTCATACCAACCTGGGCTACATGAGACTCTGTCTCAAAAAGAAAGAAAAGGCACCCTTGTGTAGCGCCCCCTTGTGGACTCTGGGCTCCCACAGTTGCAGCGATGTCCACAGATCCAGAAGCCTTACGCCCTGAAGCCTTCAGCTTCTTGCCAACTCAGTCCACCCACTTCAGGACTTGGCACTTAGATGTACCTAAGGCCTTCACCTTGCAGCAATGGGTCTGCAATGGCTCTGAGCAGCCTTGGCCAGGGCCGCTGCTCTCATCCACAGGTGGAAGCCGTCCTGTGCCTTTACCTGAGGTCCTGTCCTCCAGTTTGATGTAGGCCACCTTCCCTTTTGCTGTGATCCGCAGCCGGCCACTCCATGATGGCTGGTCCAGCTGCCATTCTGAGGCCCTATGAGGACAAAAAAACCCACTGAGCTTCCTGTTCCATCCCTCCAGTGCTGGGGAAGAGAACGGGAAGGGCTGCTTGGTCAAGAACACATTTTCTGTAAAGGCAAGGCTAGTAAATAATGTCTTCAAAGGTCACACAACTTCTGCTGGGCAACTGGACTATTCTGATGACGTGGTGGGAAACAGCAAAACAATGTGTATACAAGCTGATGCTGTGTCACATACAGGGGCTAGGGAAAGAAAGTCACGCACCACCAAGCCTGACAACATGCTTGCACAGTCCTCTGACTGCCACATACACAGCAGCACATGTGCACAGCTAGATACACATTCATATATGTAATGAAAATAGTGTTTTCTGAGATGGGGCCCTCAATGTGCAGCCCTGGCTGTCCTGGAACTCCCTTTGTAGACCAGGCTGGCCTTAAACCCAGAGATCCACCTGCCTCTGCTTCCTGAGTGCTGGAATTAGAGGTATGTGCCATCATAGGGCCCACAGAGTAATAAAAAGAACCAACAACCAATTCCTCCATGTTATCTTCTGACCTCCACATACATGCTGTGACAGGCATGTACCCACACACATACACACAATAAGTAAATACACTTTTTTTAAAAAAAAAACCCACAAATGTATTACAGAGGCTTGAAAGATGACTAGTTATTCTACTTGAGGACCCAAGTTCAATTCCCAGCACCCACATGGCGATTCACAAGGGTCTGTAACTTTAGTCCTAGGGGATAACTTCTGGCCTCCTCAGGTGCCAGGCACACATGTGGTACCCAGACATACATGTAGACAAAACACTCATACACATACAAAAAATAAATTTAGAAATAAAAACTATAATAGCTATATAAAAAGCTATTTTTAGCAAGTATCTTCTGAATATGGTTGCATCTCAGTAACTACACAAACACTGAAATCTGGGACTCATAATTTTTACATTATAAAACAGTCTTGAACATCTCCAATCATATAAAGTTGTAAAAAATATTCTTAGTTTGTGGGCATTCAAACCACAAGCAATTGTAGCTTGCTGACCCCCCAATTCCAAAGAACACAGACCTTCTCCAAGTGGGATTTCCTTCCCAGCTTCCTGTCTGCAGAGGAAGCAACTACGGGCCAGGCCTATTGTTTCTGGTAAGACACAGTGATACCAAGCTGGCCAAACTGACCAGCTGGGCCTCTGAGACTATATTGGAAGAAGTACAGAGGAGTACAAGTACAATATTGGGGGGAGGGAAGAGGTTATAAGGGCAGGGGAGAAACGGGTGGTTAGGAAACATATTCTCAAGTGTACTCCAGGCAGGAAGAAACACAAGGAAATAAGAACCTTTATCAATGCCTTCTCTGGCTCCTTTTTAAAAAATAGTGTTTCCAGGCATGGTAGTGTAATCCTTTAATACCAGCAGAGGCAGAGGCAAGTTCTAGGCCAGTCTGGTTACAAAGCAGATGCCAGGACAGCCAGGACTGTGACATAGAGAAACCCTGTTTTGAAAACACACACACACACAAGCAACAGTATATCTGGGAGGTGGTGGTGCATGCTTTTAATACCAGCACTAGGGAGGAGAGGCAAGCAGATAACTAAATTCGAGGCCAGCCTGGTTTACAGAGTGAGTTCCAGGACAGCTAGGAATGTACAGAGAAACCCTGTCTTGAAAAAAAAAGAAAGAAGGAAAGGAAGGAAGGAAGGAAGGAAGGAAGGAAGGAAGGAAGGAAGGAAGGAAGGAAAACAAACAATAGTGTCACATTTTAGTAGCAGCAGCACAGAAAAACCCCTCAACAGCAAGCACCATGGGTATTTCCAGAAGGCTTTTCTGGTAAGTTTCTAAGCAAATGCCAGTTCTCTAGAACTCTCTTGGTGGCAGCTGTTGCAGGGCCACACAGTTTCTGTTCCTCTTACTGGAGCAGTGGGCTTTAGATCCAGGCTAAGGAGAGCCCTAAAGGCTAAGTGCAAGGCAAGCAGTTTCTTCTATATCAAACCAGCTTGGCTGGATACTTGGCTGCCCTCTGGAGGACAGAACCAAGAGGAGCCAACCCCCACCTACTGAATGAAGACCCACAGATCTGGGTAGACAGCCATGTCTGCTTTGGTGGCTGGTCTCCAGCAAAGATAGAAAGGGAAGGGAGAAGGCTGGGGAGATGAGCATGTTCTGAATAAAGTTGAAGACCTGAGTTTGGATCTCCAGAACCTAAAAGCCAGGTACCTGCAAGCCCTCCCCCGTGTGGAGCCAGGGCAGAGAAAGGAGAATCACTGGGGGTTGCTGAGCAGCTGCCTTAAATGTAATAAGTCTCAGTGAGAGACCATTTCCAGGGAATAACAGAGACAGTGAGAAAGCAAGATGCTTGCTGGTCCTCGATGGCTTCTGCACCCCAGCACACGGACATGCACACTGGTGCACATATCATGCCAACACACACACAAAGAAAGCACAGACAACTATTGCTTGCTGGCCAGAGTTCTTGTTATTTTCATACTATTTTAAAAATCATCTAACTGACACAGTCTATGTTCACTAAGATACTCATTCAGAAAATCTGCTATGTGCCTGCATTACACAAGTGCAAAGGACAGATAAGTCAATACTCCCAACACACTTGTGGTACAGACTACCTCCTTTTTTCAAATAACCGAGACACACATTGCCTTCAAGAGCAACCCTTACTGGGCAGTGGGCACACACCTTTAATCTCAGCACTTGGCAGGCAGAAGCAGGTGATCTCTGTGAGTCCGAGGCCAGCCTCATTTACAGAGAGTTCCAGGACAGGCAGAGGTTTGCAGAGGAACCCTGTCTGGGGGGAGGGGAGAGCCACCTTCCTAAGTAGCAACACCCCACCCTCCCAGGGCACAGGCCACATCATTTACAATTAACTATTTTCCATTTTGTTTGGATAAGGAATGGAAACAGAACGGGAGGTATAGAACAATGGCTATCTAAGTCGAGCCCTGGGTTCCCTTCAGCGACACTCGTTTGTGTTTATTTGCCTCAGGTGACGCTTACTCAAGCCAAGGGCAGTGGGGTCCTCCCAGCTGCAGCTTGTTGTGATCGTGTGTGTGTGTGTGTGTGTGTGTGTGTGTGTGAGAGCTTGTTGTGATTGTGTGTGTGTGTGTGTGTGTGTGTGTGTGTGTGTCTCGGAGACAGGGAGGGGTCCCTAGATGGAGTCGGGTTCCCTCCCAGTGGGGACTTCCGCGAGTGGCAGGGTTTCCAAGGATCCCTTCAAGGCTGTCAGTCAGCGATGTCACACGATCCATAGACCCCGCAGCCCACTCGGGTCCCCAGGAGCTGGCTGGGTCGCATCCCGCTTGCCCGCATCCCGCTGACAGCTCCCGACCCTGCTGGGTCTGGCCCCGACAGGAAGCAGCCACTGGGCTGTCCCTTCCTTCCATAAACCCGACAGCCCATCCTTGACCCCCGCAGTGCATGCCGGGGCGGCGGGGGAGAGGTTAAGCCAGGAGCGGTCACCTGTAGCCACGGTTGGTGGCCCGCGGCGGGATGCGGTAGACATGGACCTCTGGCTTGACACAGAGAACAGACTCGTACTCGCTCTCCTCCATCGCGACCGCCAGAGTTCATCCGACTTCCGGCTTCTTCCCCGCCCCCTCGGGACCGGAAGTGACGCGACTCTATGAGCAGCTCCGCCTAGACCAGCGGCTCCTGGCCCTTGGTAGCTTCTTGTCTAGTGCCCTCTGCCGGACACGTCGGATCAGAACACGAGGCGAGAGATCCCTGATGGCTGCGAGCCCTGAAAAGCCCGAGGTGTAGACTAATCCCGGCTGACAGCTTAAACTGTGCCTTTGCTACAGCCTCTTCCTCCTCCAGCCCTCGTATGCACATGTTCTGAGCAGAATGTCCTCTTCCCTGCTAACCCCAGAAGGTTCTCTCAGAGGCTTCTGGAGAAATCTCGCTCCACCACACCCCACCTCCCCCACCCCCGCTGTACTTTTATAACCTATTAGGTGTTTTAGTCACTGTTCTATTGCTGTGAAGAGCGCTGTGACCAAGGAAACTCAAAGAAAGCACTTAATTGGGAGCTGGCTTACAGTTTCAGAGGCTCAGTCCATTAGGATCATGGCTGCAGTAGACAGGCACGGTGCTAGGGAAGCCGCTGAGAGCTTTACATCATGGTCTTGGGGGGCGGGGTGAACCACAGAAGGGGGAGGCTCAAAGCCCTTTCCTATTATCCGCCTCCAACAAGGACACATCTCATCCTTCCAAACAGTTCAACTGGGGACTGAGTATACAAATGTATCAGCCTAAGGGGAGACATTCTCATTTCAATCAACGTAGTTGGGGAAAAGCCACACCCGAGTGAAACATAGTATGGGGTTAATTGGTTGTGAAAAATTGGATTATCCGAGAGGCAGGCGGATCTCTGTGAGTTCGAGGCTTGTCTGGTCTACAGAGCAAGTTCCAGGACCAGCTCCAAAGCTACACAAAAAACCCTGTCTAAAAGAAAACAAAACCAACAAAAACAAATAAATAAACAAAATGAAGGAAAGAAGGAAGGAAGGGAAAGAAAACTGGATTATTGCAAGTTGGGAGCCAAACTGGTTTGAGGCTATCTTGAACTTCTAAGCAGTCACTTATTACCCATTTCTGAATGTGATTATTAGATAAATCCTTTTGGAATATACACCAATGAAAGGGCTGATAATGTCATCAAACAGCACCTCAGGCCAATAACTGACACTTCCCTGCTTTGCTGTGACCCACCTGTCTGATGTCTCCATCAATGGTTTAAGAAATGCCTTGATGTATTTCATCACTGTGGTGGTTTGGGTGAGGTTGGCCATCATAGGCTTGGTCATTAGGGAGTGGTGCTACTTGAGAGGGACTAGGAGGTGTGGCCTTATTGAAGGAAGTGAGTCATTAGGGGTGGGCTTTGGGGTTTCAAAAGTCAAAGCCAATTTAAGTGGCTCTCTCTTCCTGCAGCCTGCAGATCTGAATGTATAACTTTAACTTCTTCTCCAGCACCAGTCTGCCTGCATGGCACCATGTCCTCCACCATGATGACAATGGGCTAGACCTCTGAAACCACAAGCAAGCCCCAATTAAATGCTTTCTTTTTGTAAGGGTTGCAGTGGCCATGGTGCCTCTTCACAGCAATAGAACACTGACCAAGATAGTCAGCAAAAACCAGACGTGGCGGCACACGTCACCTTCAATCCCTGTGTTCTTTTTCTTTTCTTTGCAACACCAACCAGTTCCCAAATAAAGATACAAACACAGACACACCTTAAAAATATATCTTTATTTTAAAGGAAGCTTCATGTGGGTGCTTGCCATCACATAGATGAACCATGAGAACGCTAAGTTGTATGAGCATGTTTCTGTAAAAATCCCAGAACAGGAAATTCACCAAAAAGATCATTGCCAAGGGCTGGAGTCTAGCAGGAAGATTGATGATGCCCCAGGCATTTGGGATTCCTTTATGGGCTGAGATAAATGTCATGTGGTAAAACTAGGAACCCAACCCAGTGACTGTGCTAATAGCTGCTGAGTGACAACTGGGCTTTCTTTTTTTCTTTGTCTTTTTTTTTTTTTTTTTTCTTTCAAGATAGGGTTCTCTGCCTGCCTCTGCCTCCCGAGTGCTGAGATTAAAGGCATACGCTTCTTTAAATACATGCACATATGCATGTGCATGTGCTTGTGTGTGTGCATATTACCCTTTATTTAATGTGCATGTGTGACTCAGCACACTGAGCCATCCTGCCAGCCCAATAGGTGGACTATCAATAGTCATACTGTGGGGTATGTGAGGTACAGCTCACAGAAAGTTGCCAAAAGAAGTGAGGTCAGGTACCGTGAAGGGAGGGTGAAGCCTGCCTTTGCCACCCCGCCCCAGGTCTGCCCCTGGAGCCTCTTCCTTGTCTAACCCAGCAACTTGCTCCAGATGGGCCTGGCCTTCCTTGCTGGTTTCTGTTCCCTTCAAACTGTGGTTTGTAGAAAGAACACTGAGACCTGAGGATTCCGGGGTTGGGAGGGAAACAGTGGACAAAGACAGGTGTGTCTGGGGCCGGAGGAGAATTTTTCCCAGACGGGTCAGCCCCCTCTGGAGTAGGACGGCTCCGGGGAGGAGGGATGCTTAGGGGAGCCTTGATGGGAAAGAGGTGGGGGGGAAGTGATAAAGCACAGGGGAAGAAAGGGAAGCTTAGCCAGAGGCATAACGTCTGGTGCCATTTGCTAGCCTGGGTCGCATAGGAGCTGGCATACCCCACCTGGGTCGCAGAGAAGCTGGGGTCCAGGGTCCGGCTCGCTGTGGGGAGGTGAGACAACAGAAGGGGTTTGGAGGGTCAAGAGGAGAGGAGAAATCTGGGGTCTGGGTCGGCAGAAATTATCTGTATCCCTGGGGGGCGCCCAGGGTGTCCCCCAGGCCTGGCACGTAAGTGGTACAGGTGATGGCCCTTAAATGATAAGTAAGGGGCCCATACTTCCAAGAGGGAAGACCACCCTGGGGAGTTGAACAGATCTGGTTTTAATCCAGTTCCTTGGAGATAAGCCATGTGGTGTTGGGCGACTCTGAGCTACTGTCTCCTTACGGTCTTGTTTTCCCTACCACAGGAAGGGCTGAGCCCATACCTCACTGGGCTGTGAAAAGACTACAACTTAAGGGCGTCCAGCATCCAGGAGCTCATTCCATGGACAGTAGCTGGCCTGCTGTGGCTTAGAGGGGGAAGGTCTCGGAGATCCTCCAGGTCACAGGCTCTCCCTGGGGGGGGGTCGGGGATGGGGGCATTGACCTCTGAGAACTAGTGAATGTGAGCAGCAGCCAAGAGGTTGCCATAGCAACAGTGTTGCTGTTGGAGCTCGGGCTGGGGAGAAGACTGAGTCAGTAAACAGCTTGCTTTGTAAGCTTGAGGAATTGAGTTCAGGTACAAAACCCCCATCTTGTTTTGTTTGTTTAAAAGGGGAGTATGGGGGAGTCAGAGAGATGGTTAAGTGGTTAGAGCACTGTGTCTTCGGGCAGAGGACCTGGGTACAGTTCCCAGCACCCATATGGTGCCACAACCATCTGTACTTCCAATTCCAGGGAGATCTGACACCCTTTGCCCTCTCTGGTAGCCTGCACACACATGGTGAACATAAACTCACTCAGATACACACACACACACATATATAAATAAAAGCGAACAAATCTGTTGAGCAGTGGTAGCGCATGCCTTTGATGCCAGCACTTGGGAGGCAGAGAAAGGCAGATCTCTGTCAGTTCAAGGTCAGTCTGATCTACAGAGTGAGTTCCAGGACAGGCTGCAAAGCTACAGAGAAACCCTGTCTCAACCCTACACACACACGGGGTTTTCTATGAAACAGCAGTAACATCATGGACACTCTGTGTCTCTGTCTCTCTCATCTCATCTCATTGTAGCCCAGGCTGGCCTCAAAACCATGAGGTAGCCAAGGATGACCTTGAACTCCTGATTCCCCCCCTTCCTTCATTTCCTGGGCTCAGGCCTGAGCCACCACACCTGGTTTTGTGTGGTGCTTGTGTAGGCTAGGCAAGCAGACTGTCAATTTAATTCAGCTACACTCCAGCCCCTCTTTTAAATGTAAAGGCTCAGCGATGGTCCTGCAAGACACTAGATGTTTCGTTTTGATGAGGCCAGCATTCCATTTCCTCCAGATACCTAGGCAGGCTTGAGGATGGAACAGGATTGCCCTGTGGGGAAGATGCAAAGATCCGTCACTTGCACCAGGCATAGGTCTGAGCCTACTCTAGACCTTTGACACATTTCCTGAGTTTCCTGGGCCTCTTCCTCATGCTCATTGTGAAAATTAGTCAGGTGAGCTCTTTCTACACAGGATTGGCTCCTGGTTCAGTGCAGGCTCCTTGTCAGGCTGATCAACCCAGCCTTCAGGTGCAGCACAGTTGCATCAATGGGGTCTCAGACCTGGTAGCAACTTGACTGGATCTCTTCTTGCTAATAGCAGCTGATGCCCCTGGCTTGGGAATCTTGCTGGCTCCAGAACAATGGAAAACGGAAGCACCCAGGTACACCCAGAGAACAAGGAAGAGGCTCCCACAGTCCAATCAAGTCCTGGCCTGAGTTCCATCAAAAAGACTGATTCGGAGCCCACTGTGTCAATCACTCAGGTAGGCAGACCTTCACTTCCAGTCCGCTCTCTGTCCCTAGCACTGGTCCCACCCCCTTTTTCTCTCCTTTTCTTTTGTTGTTGTTGTTGTGTTTTTCAAGTCACAGTCACTGTGTAGCCCTGGCTGTGCTGGAACACATCTGTTGCCTTAGGATTCTGGCTGATGCAGAAAGATGTCAATTCAAAGCCAACCTAGGCTATATACCACAGCCATTATCTCAAAAAAAAAAAAAAAAAAAAAAAAAAAAGCCGGTCAGTGGCAGTGCACGCCTATAATCCCAGCAGAGGCAGGTAGATCTCTGAGTTCATGGCCAGCCTGGTCTATAGAGCAAGTTCCAGTTCCAGGACAGCCAGCCAAGGCTACACAGAGAAACACTGGAAAAAAAAAAAAAAAAAAAAACTAACTCAACTAAAAAGTCCAGTCCAGCATCTGGGTCATGGATGATGGTACTGTGTGGAAGCCATCTCTTCTTGCCCACTGGCATCCTTCCTCTTGGTCTCCAGAGTTCCTAATGCTAAACAGCCAGGCCCACCCACCACCTACCTCCAGGCCTGCCTGCACAAGCAAACACAGGAGGATGGGCAAGGGAGAACAGGAGAAAGGCCCCAGCACCTGGCTCAAGCGAGCCATTGATGTACCAGCCCAGGTACATCTGTATTTCAGGCTGGGCTTGCAGGTATCAAGGAAAAGGACAACGGAAAGCAGCCTGTAGCTCCCAAAGGACCACAGAGGGAGCTCGAACACACAGGATCATCCCAGGAGGATCCCGGGGAGCCTGAAACCCAGGAGCAGAGGCTCTCTGCAAGAGCAAGGTGAGTCGTGTGTGACTTCCCAGGAAAGGGAGCCTGGAGAGAGCTGAGAACTTGCAGGCTAAGGCAGATGTAACGACTGCAGCACTCCATACTTCCCCCCTTCTTCCTACGTCTGCCCTCTCTCTTCCTACCCACTCCTGCCGAGGATCAAACCCAGCTCAGAGCACTAATCAAAGTAATTTCATCCTCCTCTTCCTACTCTCTCTTCCTCCTCTTTTCCTCCTTCCTCCCCCTTCTACCCTCCTCCTCCTTTTCCTCATCTTCTACCTCCTCTTCTTTCTTCCTGCTCCTCTTCCTTTCCCTCTTCTTCCTTTCTTCTCCTCCTCCCTCCTCTTCTGTTTGTTTTGAAACGGGGGTTTCTCTGTGTAACACTGGCTGCTCTTCCAGAGGACCTGGGTTCAGTTCCCAGAACCTACATGGTGGCTCCAAAACTGCTCCATCTCCAGGGAATCAATGTCCCCTTCTGGCCTCCTTGGCTCTGCACACACATAATATAAATATAAATATATATATATATATATATATATATATATGCAGCCCAAACACTCATAGAGGTCTCTTTTTTTTTTTTTTGAGGCAGGGTTTCTCTGTGTAGCCCTGACTGTCCTGGAACTCACTGTGTAGACCAGGCTGGCCTTGAACTCAGAGATCCACCTGCCTCTGCATCCCAAATACTGGGATTAAAGGTGTGCACCACCATGATATCAATCTATGATATGGAATTGTATATGCTCACTCAAAAGTGTGCATGGAGGAGAGACTCGAGAGGCCCCATCCCTCCTAAGGGCTTTGGGGAACAAGGATATTTCTTCAGTGGTGTAGCTGATGCTGAGGTGCCCGTGTGTCACCTGTGCTCCTGTCAGCTACCCTCATGAAACTCACTCAGTCATAAATGAAAAAGATAGGAAATGAAAAGGGGGACAAGTTGGGAAGAGGGAGTGGAAGGGGCAAGAGAAGGTAATGAGGGGGGATTATCATCAAAATATTTTATATCCATGTATAGATGTCATAATGAAACCCATTACAATGAACATATACCAACGGAAACAAAAAGGAAAGTGTGCATATGGTGGCTTTTTAACGTGTTAATTATGCACTATGAATATGGAGAACAGGAAGTCATGTGAAGACTGCCATTCAATAAATCCCCACTGGCAGTGAGCCATGCATGAGAAAAAGCCTTGAGAAGAAAGCCACAGGCAAGCGGTGGCATGCACCGGTGGCCCCAGCACTGAGCGGGCTCAGACAGGAGGGCTAGAAGCTTGAGGCCAGCCTAGGCCACAGAGCAGAACCCTGTGTAAAGCAAAGCGGGTGGTGAGGAAGACACTCAGATTACAGAGAGACTAGACACACAGACCTGACAGCTTTAACGTTATGACCTCGGGGTCTCTCAACCTTCCTGAATCCCAGTTCTTTCTGATTGTTCTAGTGTTTTGGTGTGTGTGTGTGTGTGTGTGTGTGTGTGTGTGTGTGTGTGTGTGAGAGAGAGAGAGAGAGAGAGAGAGAGAGAGAGAGAGAGAGAGAGAGAGACAGAGTTTGGTGTGTGTGTGTGTGTGTGTGAGAGAGACAGAGAGAGAGGAGAGAGACAGAGAGAGAGAGGAGAGAGACAGAGAGAGAGAGACAGAGAGACAGAGACAGAGAGACAGAGAGAGACAGAGAGAGAGAGAGAAACTAAGAGAGACAGAGACAGACAGAGAGAGACAGACAGACAGAGAGAGAGAGAGACAGAGACAGAGAGTTTTACTGTCAACTGAACCCAGCGCCTTGTGCAAGCCAACACAGGTTCCCATGTAGCCCAGGCTGGCTTTGAACTCACTATGAGGCAAAGACAGATCTTCAACTCCTGACACTGCCCTCTCCGCCTCCTTAGTTCTGGGGTTACAGGTGTGCACCACCAGCACCCCTTGTCTTTCTGAAAGAAACAGTCAACTGGAAAAGGGTTAGACTCTAACCACCTCAGCATTCCCATGAAGGTGCCTGAGACTTGGGGTATGTATCAGTCCTTCCCTTATTCTCCCAGGCAGTAAGTGTGCATCCCTAAGGTGCCTCGTCCTGGACAGGTGCTCTGGGAGAGCAGCACCCAGGCTGAAGGTGAAGGGTCTGTTGTCTGGTTTTGGTTTTTGTTTCCTGCAAGGAGTCAGTCATCTTTGGCAACTGAGGAAGAGTCGAGGGATCTGCAAGCTAGCCAGGAGCAAGCCCAGCATGGCAGAGAGTGTGTGACCCCTGAAGAGCAGCCACGGCCAACCATGCCGACCAAGGACCAGCAGGAGAGATGGCAGAGCACCAAGGCCAAAGAGATTCATCCCACCGACAGCTGCCAGGTAGCCCCGGGAGATCAGGAAGAAAGGCGTGGGCACCGTGTGGGGGAGGGCAAAGGGGTCTCCTGTGCCCCCAAAACAGATGTGCCTGTGTCTGGTGGAGTCTGTGTGCTGGAGCAGGCAGACGCTTAGTCTCCCTGGATCACAGGGTGACTCTGGGACTTGGAATCCAAGTGTTCTCCAGGTCTTGCTTACAGAGAGGCCCTATGGGTGTCTTGGGAGACAGGGCCGGGGCAGGGAGGTGCTGGGTTTAAGAGGGTGGCTATAACACCAGTCACCTTGTGGTCACTGAGCCATTGCAAGGCATTCTGACCTTTCCAAAATGTATTAGTTGGAACAGACTTTTTATTTCCTTATTTTTCTCATGTCTACATTCATTTACAAAAAACAATGTAACAACCTAATACAAATATTTTTTTTTTCTTTTTGGGTTTTTGAGACAGGGTTTCTATGGGTAGCATTGGAGCCTGTCTTGGAACTCACTCTGTAGAACAGCCTGGCCTTGAAACACAGAGATCCCACCACCTCTGCCTCCTTAGTGCTGGGGTTAAAGGTGTGTGCCACCACCACCCAGCCCAATACAACATTCTTGGTTCTTCTGTTTTTCTTTTTTTCTGAGACAGGGTTTCTTGTGTAGCTCTGGCTGTCCTGGAACTCACTCTGTAGACCAGGTTGGCTTCAAACTCACAGAGATCTGCCTTGCCTCAACCTCCTGAGTGCTGGGATTGAAGGTGCATGTTCTTGGTTTTTCTTCTTGAAGCCCAGCCCCAAATCAGCATCATCATTTTTTTTTTCTTTTTTCAGAGATGAGGACTGAACCCAGGGCCTTGTGACTGCTAGGCAAGCACTTTACTACTGAGCTGAACCCCAACACTTATGTTTGTTTTAAAGACAGGGTCTCACCAGGTGATGATGGCGCATAATACACCTTTAATCCCAGCACTCAGGAGGCAGAGCCAGGCAGATCTCTGAGTTTGAGGCTAACCTGGTCTACATAGTGAGTACCAGGACAGCTAGAACTACACAGTAAGACTCTTTCTCAAAGGAAGAACAAAACAAAAACAACAAAATACATGTGTGCATATACATACATACATGTTATGATGCACATATATATACATATGTATAAAATCTGCGGCTGGAGCTACGGCTGAGCACTTAAGAGCACTGGCTGCTCGTCCAGAGGACTGGAGTTTAGTTCCCAGAGCTCCACATGGTGACTCGTAACCACCTGTAACTCTAAGGTCCAATGTCTTCTTCTGGCCTCCAAGTGCACATGCATGCACACATAAATAAAAATACGTCTTTAGGCCAGGCAGTGGTGGCGCACACCTTTAATCCCAGCCCTCAGGAGGCAGAGGCAGAGGATCTCTGTGAGTCTGAGCCAGCCTGGTCTACAGAGTGAGTTCTAAAATAACCAGGGCTACACAGAGAAACCCTGTCTCAAAACCCTCCTCCCCCCAAAACGTTTTTATAGAAAGCTAATATAATAGAAGTGTGTGCCAGTCTGTCCTTTGAAACTCCGCTCAGGAAGTAAGGAGCAGCTCTAAGGTCGTCTTCTTAATCTCCCAGACTCTGACTCTCCCCACTCAGGGAAAAACAGACCATCAACTGGAAAAGCCACACACCTCCAACAGCAGGAGTCAGCCACTGGAGGAAGACCCCCCCAGTGAAGCAGACCTCTCACAGGCCAGGCTGCAGGAGCCCACGCCAACACCCAGCTCAGGGACACAGAAGGACAGCCCCCAGGTGGCAGTGCCCCCCAAGCCCAAGGCAACTGCTGAGGAAAAGAAGGCCCCTCTCGTCTTGCCATCTGCACCAAGACCTCGAACACACAAAGAGGGGTAAGTCTTCCTCTGCCCTGCTGGCTGCCCCCACCAGGGAGTGCACTCAGTTCATGAGGGGCTTGTTCTGCATGCATGAGGACCCGACATTAATTTCCCAGATAAAAAGCACGTGTTTGTAATCCCGGCACTATCGAGATGGTGACAGGTGGGTCCTGGGGCCATGGTGGCCAGCTAGCCTAGCCAGTTCCAGGCCAATGAGAGGCCATGTCTCAAAACAACATGGAGGCTGAGGAGCTGGTTCAGTGGGTGTGGCCGCCATCAGTACTGCCCCACGTTGCTGCACCATTTGTCTTTGTGGGGCTGCAGTGGAAGCTAGCCCGGCAGCCCCCAGTTCACACCTGAGAGGGGAGTGTGAACTAAGACAAGCTAGCTAAGAGGGTTAAGAGACGAGACACAGGACAGTTGTCGGCAGGGCCATTCAATCCATACTGAATGTGCCTCTTAGTTAATTCTGTAACAATCTTAAGTACCCAGCCAAAAGTGGGGACAATGGCAGAAGACTTCTCTTATGATGTACAAGGGGCAAAGAGACTTCCCTTAATCCTCCAGGTATTAGGTAGCCACCACACCTGTCATCTGGCCTTGAGGGTCAAGAGTAAACACACGTGGGCCCAAGTCTGTTATTTACATACAGACATCCACTACCTAGGCCTAAACAGCTTCCCACAATTGGGTAAAGGTGCTTGCTGCTAACCTGAAGACTTAAGTTCAGTCCCCAGGGACTCATTTAGTGGGAGGAGGGAAGCTATTTGTGCAAGTTGTCCTCTGACCTCCACACTTGTTCTGTGGATGCACACACACACACACACACACACACACACACACACACACACACACGCACACAATGACAAGTTACTGGGTCAGTGACATAGATGGCTCAGCAGGTAAAAGTCCTTGCCACTAAGCATGGTGACCTGAAACTGATACCCCACAGACTCACTGATTCCACAAATTGTCCTCTGACTTCCACATCTGTGCTAACACAACATAAAGAAACATGCATTTTTATTTTTATTTTATTTTCAATTTTTTTTTTTTTCAAGGCAAGGTTTCTCTGTATAGTCCCGGCTGTCTTTGAACTCTCCTTGTATACTAGGATGGTCTTGAACTCACAGAGATCTGCCAGCCTCTGCCTCCCATGTGCTGGGAGTGAGTGTGCTGGGAGTCCCAGGTCAGCGTACGGTGTAGGCCCTGACATGAAACCCCACCCTGCCTGGGGTTCCTCTCTGTTTAGAAGCGAAGCTGTGGAGACCAAGGCAGCGCCAAGGCCTCTGCCTCCGCCAGTAAGTAGAGTCGGGGTCGGGATGGGAGGTCAGGGAAGGGGAATTGTGGAGGAGTTGGGGGGGAATGGTGGGAATGGGAACATTTCCAGGCAAACTGGGGAAAGTGTAAGTGTAAGCCTGTGCTGTGTGTGTGTTTGATTTATATTTCCTTCTTTATGTTTTTTTAATTACATGCACTACTGTTTGTACACAGGCGCAGCAATGTCCCATCCACAGGAACAAGGGTCTCTCCTTCCACCATGTGGACTCTGGGGATCAGACTCAGGTCAGGGTTGGTGTCAAGTGCCTCTACCTGCTGAGTGGCCTCAGAATCAACTTTTGGGTTTTTTGAGAAGGGTCCTGTAGCCCGGGCTGACCTAAAACTTTCTATGTAGCTAAGAACAACCCTAAAACCCTAACCCCTCCGGCCGTTGCTCCCCAGATGCTGGGAGCAGGTGTGTGTGCTGCCAGGCCTAGTGTGTCTGCTTGGACTGGGAGTCAGACGTGGACCACACTCTAGAGTCCATCCCAGGGATGCTCCAGCCTGGATTGCTTCTGGTCTTTGTCCTCAGTTCCAATCCCCAGCATCTATGAACATCTGCTGGCTTCCAGCCAGCCCCACACCACCAGCTCTGCCATTTTATGGTCTCTGAATGAACTGGTGGTACAAGCTTAGAATCCCCAGCCCTTACTGCACCTGCCTATCTTCACACCACATCCCCAGCCACACCCTAGCCCTGAACATTCCAGCCAGGTACACTGCAAAGCTCAGGCTTGTCCCTGGCTTCCCTTTGAAGTGACCACGTGTGTAATTTATTAGCTTCTACCCAGCAATGCTCCACTCCACGCCACCAAGTCCTTGCAGCATCCATCAAGTGTCACTGAAGAAAACAGGGTGACAAGAACAGCCTCAGGGCTGGAGAGGTGGCTCAGTGGTTAAGAGCACTAACTGCTCTTCCAGAGGACCTGGGTTCAATTCCCAGCACTCACATGGCAGCTCACAACTGTCTGTAACTCCAGGATCCAACACCCTCACACAGATATATATGCAGGCAAAACACCAATGCACAAAAATAAAAATAAATAGATTATTGAAAGAAAAAGAAAAGGAAAGATCCAGCCTCAGCCAGGCCAGCGAGGCCTTTACCCAGGAGGCAGAGGCAGGCAGATCTCTGAGTTCCAGTCCAGCCTGGTCTACAGAGCTAGTTCCAGGACAGGTTCCAAAACAATACAGAGAAGCCCTGCCCTCCCCCAAATTATCCAGATGCCCCTCCCAAATAAATAAATAAGTAAATAAGTAAGTAAGTAAGTAAATAAATAAATAAATAAATAAGTAGCTAGATAAATAAATAATCCAACCTCTTCCTGCCCAGCCAGCCACCCCTGCGGACCTGTTTACCTCTCAGGTCTTTTCCCTCCACAACACCAGCCTCCCCGTTTCTCCAGCCTTCCCACCAAACACTACTCTGGAGCAGCATCTACCCCAGCACCTGCACACCCTCTTGGCGCCTATGGAGACTTCCATGCACTTCCTAAGGGGATCTTCAAGAGCAGAACTCCACACACTGCTCCCATTATCTGCTATATGGCATTTTACACTTTGTGTTGTCATTTTTTAGACTTACTCAGTCTCTGTGTATGGGTGTTTGCCTCTGTGTATCACTGTGCACCATGTGTGTGTCTAGTGCTTTCAGAGGCCACAAAGGGATGTCAGATCCTCTGAAGCTAGAGATGGTGCTGGGAACAGAACCCAGGGCCTCTGCACGAGCAGCCAGTGCCCCTAACAACAGAGCCATCTCTCCAGTCCTTGCTTTCTGTGTTTACACTCTGGTCTTCCTTAACCAGCCTGTCTCAACAGTCTGCACTGAACTAAACCAGACGGAGAAACTCTGACTTTAGAGGGCCTGCCTTGAAAGAGGGGATGGGTGGCAGACAAGGGGCAGTGGCAGGCACACATTTGTAATCTTAGCACACAGGAAGCAGAGAACAGGAGTGGTATGAATTGGAGGCTAGCCTGGGCTACATAGGAAGACTTTGTCTAAGAGAGAGAGAGAGAGAGAGAGAGAGAGGGGGAGGAGAGAGAGACATGAGCCAGGCAGTGGTGGCACACTTGGGAGGCAGATCAAGGCTAGCCTGGTCTACAGAGAGTTCCATGACAGTCAGGGCTACATAGAAATCCTGTCTCAAAAGAAAAATTAAATAAAATAAAATAAAAAAGAGAAAGAAAGAGAAGAAAGGAAGGAAGGAAAGATAGGAAGGAAGGAGGAAGGGAGGAAAGAAAGAAAAAGAAAAAAAAGAAAGAAGAGCCAGCCACGAAGTTAAAAGAGTAAGGCTCGGTTGTAGTTCCTAGATTGGATCCCCACACTTCACAAACCAGGCATGGAGACTCACGCCTGGAACCCCAGCCCTGGGAAGCCAGATGAAGGAGGAGCGGAGACTCAAGATCATTCTCTATACAGGCAGCCAAGGCCAGTTCACGCTAAAAATACTGTTTTCTTAGTTTACTGAAGTGTGTGTAGGAGGAAATGGCTCCGTAGGTCAAGTCCCTTGGTGACACACCCCACCACCTTGGTTGGAAGGGACCCACAGGTTGGCAGGAGAGAACCAGTTACTTGTCCCCTGACTTTCACGTGGACACAGTACCTGACTGGCTTCATGTGAGCACATACACAAACATAATTTTACATGTAGCTTGGCATGGTGGTGCATGCCTTTGGTCCCAGCACTCAAGATGCAGAGACAGGCAGATAACAGAGTTCAAGGACAGCCTGGTCTACATAGAGAGTTTCAGACCAATCATGGCTACACAGTGAGACCATGTCTCAAAAATCAATGAATTAAATATGGCTAGTTAACGAAAAGGCCAGAAGGATGCATTAGCATGACCTAAGTTCAACCGCCGGGACTCACATGGTTGTCCTCTGACCTCCGATGTGCCACATGGCACACACCTTCTCCTGCCACAGACTTCCTGCAGGTACTTGGCTGAGGCGCTTATCTCCTGCCCACACATGTCTTGGAGGCTCAGGATACCCTGACCAGGGCTCTTCCTGCTTCCCAGCTGGCTCCTTCCCAGCCTCCCTCCCTGCCTCCATTGTCTCCTCTGCCCTCCTGGCTGCTCTCTCCTTGGAGGATTGTATCTAGTCTCTCTGCTGACTCCCAAAGCCGCATCTCCATGCCAGACTTAGTCTTGAAACTCGAAGCTCATATACCCAACAACCAGCTGGAGTGTAAACAGAGAAGGGGCTTTTCTTTTGTACCGACTGCCCAGTCCCAAATAATCATACAAAAGCCTATATTAATTACAAAATGGTTGGCTTATTGCTCAGGCTTATTACTAACAAGCTCTTATAACTTAAACCTAACCCATTTTTATTCATGTACATTTTGCCACATGGCTCATGGCTTTATTCGCTCCCTCTCCCCCTACCCCCCTTCCCCCCTCCTCTCTCTCTCTCTGACTCTGCCCCTCTTCCTCCCTGTATTTTCAGTTTGGTTTTACTGCCTAGCCTTATTCTGCCTTGCTATAGGCCAAGTCAGCTTTATTATCAACCAATGATATATTCACAAAGAACAGAAGGATTATCCCGCAGCAAGTGAGTTCACTCCTCAGACTACAGATCAGAGTCTTGTACCACCAAGCTCCCAAATAAATACAGAGAGTTATCCTTATTTATGAATGCCCAACCTTAGTTTGGCTTGTTTATAGCCAACTTTTCTAACTAAAATTACCCTGTTTCTCTTTAACTGTGTTTCGCCTCTGGGCTTTTTACCTTTCTTTAGTCTATGTATCTTTCCTTCTTATTCCTTGGCTGGCTGTGTGGCTGTGTGACTGCCCCCAGCATCTTCCTCTCCTCCTTTTCTCACTCCGTGCTCCTCTTCCTATTTATTCTCTCTACCTGGCAGCCCCACCTAGCCCTCTCCTGCCTAGCTATTGGCCGTTCTGCTCTTCATTAGATCAATCACGTGTTTTAGGCAGGCAAAGTAATGCAGCTTTAAAGAGTTAACCGATTGCAACATAAAAGAATGCAACACATCTTTCCATTATTAAACAAATATTCCACAGCATACACAAGTATGGTGCATCTTAAACTAATATCCACAACACCCTTGTCACCCACTCCTTACCTCAGCAAAGGTCCCCGTAGCCCTTCACCCAGAGGCTTGTATGAACCAGCTCAGAATGGCTGGAGTCCCCACACAACTCCTTCATTCAGTGCACCAGCGGCCTCTTCCAGCCCTGCAATGCCACCCCTGAATCCTTATAGAACAAGCTGCTTCCTTATAGAACAAGTCCCCAAATCACCACCCAAATGCGCAAGGCTGTGTCTAGCTACTCTGGTGAGATTTCTATCCTGTAGGTGTGCCTTGACGTCTTTTCCCTTAGACTTTCACACATGATGCCCCGTATTTCTGACTGTCTCCCCACAGGCTTCAACCTGAATGTCACTCTCTCAGCAAAGGTTTTCCCGACCACCCAATCTCAAGTATCTCATCAGTCATGGGTACTTTATCATAAGTATCCTATTTTGTTGCCTTTGTGGTGCTTTGGGATGGTATGGGGTGGAAAGTGGGGGCTGACAGTGTTTGCCTGTGCACCACATGTATGCACGTCTCAAGAAAGCCGGAAGAGGGCGACAAATCCCCTGGAGCTAGAGTTAAGGATTGCCAGCCTCCAGGTGGGAGCTGGGTCTTAAAGCACCATGCCCAGCTTTGCTTTCCTTTTACAAATGGGAGAGAGGGCTAGAGATGCACCTCAGAGGTGCAGGTGCTCTTATTAGCAAGGCCTCAGGCTCGATCCTTAGCACCAAGAAAAGGATGCTGATGGGAGTAAGATGGGGGAAAACCGGGATGCTGTTGGGAGTAAATGTTGGATGCTGATGGGAGTAAGTAATGGAGAAAGGGAGGCTGGGCAGAAGCAGGTAGGCTGACCCAGGGATGGGAGGTCCCAGATGTACACATAGCTGGCTCTGTGGAATGACTGAGGAACATGTTGGAAGGGTCCATCATGTGCTGGGGACACCTGTGTGAAATAGGCATCAAGAGCGAGGCAAAGCCAGTGGCAGCTGTGTGGGATACGGTGAAGGAAGCTGGCTCACTCAGGAACATAGTTCGCAGTGGGGGAGTTGGCGAGTCGCTTGCGGGTCCAGAACATGCCATGGGTCCTAGGATGGTACATGGAGATTTGGAGTACCACTTCCATGGCTTTGGAGAGGAAAGGAGAGGCTCTGAGGCAGCTAGAAGCTCAGTGGGCCAGTCTGGTTGGCTGGCTGCAGGTGTGCCAATGCCCTCCCCCGCCCTCAGGAGGACAAAGACAACGTTGAGAAGAAGGAGCTGGGTCCAGGGCAGAAGCAACGGCAGCAGGCGTTGGCAGCTGCAGGCACCCAAGGCCCTGGGAACTCTCGTAGGGGCTTCATGAAGTGCCTACTGGAGGTGGAGGAGCAGGAGGAAGTCACCCATCGGAGGACTTTGAAAACCAGGACCCTGACAACGCGGAGGTCCCCCAGGGCCCCGACTTCTGTCTCCACCTCAGGCCCCACCAGCAGCTCAGTCCCAACTTTGCCTCTGACCCTGCATGAGCCCTCCACCTCGGCTCCAGCTACTGTCCCCATGTGGGTCAGAACACCAGCTGCTGGGCAGGCCCCTGCCTCTGTGGGGTCCCCTGGCTCAGTCCTGTCACCTGCCACCCAGGACCTGAACTGGAGATGGCCAGAGTTCTTACCCCAGAGCAACGACAGAAGCCTGAACTATGTCAAGACACGGTAGGAGCCACCTCCTCTAGCCCACCGTGGTGACAGGGCCCCACACTTTGTCTGTTTCCACTGTGGACCCTCACACTACGCTTCTACGCTCTGGTCCTTGTCCCTGTTCATTGCCTCATGAGTCCCCTCTGTCTCCTTTCTGTGCTTCCCAGCAGGGGGCCCTCAAGTTCCATGCCCCTTTTCTACGCTCTTTCCCTCCTTTCTCTTCTTTCTGATGCTGGGGGTGGAAACCAGGGGTTCATACATACTAGGCAAACTCTACCCCTGTACTGCACCCCCAGATGAACCACCCATGGCTCTGCCTCACTCTCTGGAGTCTGTCTCTCCTGTTACTTGTGATTTCTCACCACCAGAGTCCCTCAGGGAAGTTTCCTTAACTCCTGCTGCCCTGGCTTCCTCTCCCCTGCTGTTGGGTAGCTTGGGCAGAGGCAGGCAGGAGGTGCTTGCAAACCGTCCTGGGCCCACTGTTTTGCAGGCAGGAGCCGGAAGAGCATGGCCTCTTCAAACTGTATCAGAGCTGGGAGGAGAGGTCTGAGGAGCACCTCACCCTGAAGCAAGAGGAAGGTGAGCACCTCACGTCACCGCCCTGCTGGCCCACTGTCCCACCACAGCAAGTAGCGTCTCCAGCAGGTCAACTGCACTTGGCCTAGGACAAAGACGAGGTTGGCTGCCTCCCCCTCTTCAGGGCACACTACCAGTCCTCTTTAGAGGCGGCCTGGAGGGAGGCAGGGCCCCCAGGAACCCCAGGTGTCCTAAATAATCCCTCTCCACTTAACAAGGCCACCAGTCCCAAACAAGTCCCTACTTACCCTCACACCCTACCCCACTAACAAAACTGAACAGTGCTGACTCCTACCCTGGGTGAGGTTTCTGTGGTCCTAAGGTCTGGGATCTTCATGACCATAGTGGCTCCTTCCCTCAGGTTTCCCAGAATGTTTTCACTACCCAAGGGAATAAAGCTGAGTAACAGTGCTGGAAGCCTATGTCCTCCTCATGACATGCACACACATGCACCAAGCATGCCACACAGACACATGCCATCCAAAAGTTAGTAAAGATAAAGAAGACAGGCTGGAGAGATGGCTCAGAGGTTATGAGCACTGGTTGCTCTTCGGAGGTCCTGAGTTCAATTCCCAGCACTCACATGACCGTCTGTAATGACATTTGGTGCCGTCTTCTGGGGTGCAGGCAATCATGAAGGCAGAATGTTGCATACACAGCAAATAAACAAATCTTTAAAGAGAGGAAGAGGGAGCGCAGGAGCCCCCACCTGGTAACCCGTCTCCCTCGACAGCCTTCCGAAGCTACTTTGAGATCTTCAATGGCCCTGGTGAGGTGGATGCTCGCAGTCTCAAGAACATCTTGTTCCTAACTGGCTTCACCCTCACCCCGGGCCAGGTGGAAGAAGCCCTGATGAGCGCCGATGTCAATGGTGAGCAAGGGGGTCGCCCCCGGCCCGAGCCCCGACAGGAAGGGTCCCGGCCTGGCATAAAGCTCGGGTCAGAGCCCAGTGTCCCTAACACCCGAACCCATTTTGTCTGCATTTTCCTCCCACCCTGGGTCTCAGGAAGACTATAGCAAGCTGGCCCTGGGTCTGGAAGTTAATGTTCCCTGAACCACTGTGCAGTACCACCTTCTGGGGTCCAGAGGTGACCAGGACCTACCTCCTGGCCAGTGGTATAGGTGACCTCAGGAGGCTGTGCAATCAAGTCTTCCTCCGTGACCCTTACATTTCTTCTTCTTCTTTTTCTTTTTCTTCTTCTTCTTCTTCTTCTTCTTCTTCTTCTTCTTCTTCTTCTTCTTCTTCTTCTTCTTCTTCTTCTTCTTCTTCTTCTTCTTCTTCTTCTTCTTCTTCTTCTTCTTCTTCTTCTTCTTCTTCTTCTTCTTCTTCTTTTTATTTATTTATTTGGTTTCTGAAAACAGAGTGGCCTAGAGCTCACTCTGTAGACTAGGCTGGCCCCGAACTCAGAGATCCACCTGCCTCTGCTTCCCAAAAGCTGGGATTAAAGGTGTGTGCCACGATTGCCCAGCATTACCCTTGCATTTCTTGGTTTTGGTCAAGTAACTACAGTTTGCTAGGCCTCAGTTTCTCTGTCTATAAAATGGAGCTATTGGTAGCAACCTCCTCATCAAGTTCTGTAAGATAAAATGGAGTAAGTCAGGCAAAAGGTGGGACAGAGCTCTGCAGGCCAGGAGGCAGCAGCTGTTAGCATTACCCATGCAACAAGTATGGAATGCCTTCTGTGGGTGTTCCTGTGCAGGGCACCAAGAATAGAGATGTCTAAGACACATGAGCCCTGCTGTCCTCAAGAGTTCCCAGACAGTTACTGCCACAGGGCAAGGGTTGACACAGAAGTTAAGCAAAGCAAATGGAAACAACAGTTACTGCAGCTTGGTAGATGGGGGTCAGGAAGGCTTCCTGGAGGAGGTGCCATTCAAGCCAAGTGGTTCCAAAGTAAACAGTCAGGCAAAGAGAGAAGGAAGCAGTAGTCCCTGGGAAGTGAGCGTGAGCATGAGGTGCCTGCAATGGCAGGGTATGGCCTGACACAGGGAAGAGTCACTGCTCATGACTGCCCCCTCTGCACTGCACACACCTCACACACATTTCAGGGGGTGTGGCCAAGCAGCAGGCTCTAGGAAGACAAAGGTTCTGGGTTCAACCCTAGCTGACCTAGCTCTGCCCAATGTGGACAGGGACAGGAGCCTCGAGCGCCACCCATGGTCAGGGTTAAGTCCTAAGCATCACGCCTGTCTTTACACCTTAGTCCACTGCCAAGCAGCTCAGAGAACATCAGTGGAGTTGCCGCCTGCTTGAGCTTCAGGACACCGTGGGACAAAATTTGTGTCTCAGCGTCTCCTTTAAGTTCTAGGTGACACATGTGTGACAGGAGCTTTAGGAGACAGCCTGCTGGGGGACCTGACCCAGTTTGAACCTCTGAGAAGGGGAAGGTGACATGGCTTAGCTTGCCACTAAACATGACCTGAGTCTGATCCCTGGCAATCACACGGTGGAAGGAGAGGACAGATTCCCAAAGGATGTATTCTCTCCTCCATACCTGTGGTGTGGCAAGCGATCACCGCCCCTCACATGAAACAGATGTAATACTGAGGAAACATGACAAGGGTGACATCGGTGAGTAGGGAGCGGCATGAACAAAGACCCTGAATGGAAGAATGTGGTCTTCTGGGAAAGAAGTGTTACTGCCAGGCAGGTTGGCATGAGATGAGACTATTGATGGTAGCCCCCTGCAGGGCCCTGAAGTCTAGCTAGGACGGTGTAGGACTGTCCCATGCAGAGGCCAGTGCTCAGTGATGACAGTCCTGGCCTTTAGTGGGCATGTGCTATGTACGCGTGCAGCCCTGTGACAACTGTCTCTGCTCCAGAGTGAGAAAACTAACCCTTCGGGGGTTCAGAAACCTGACCCAGGTCACATGAATGGGAAGTCTGTCTCAAGAATGCAAGGTGCAGTGGCTGGAGAGATGGCTCAGTGGTTAAGAGCACAGGACCCAGGTTCAGTTCCCAGCATCCATGTGGCAGCTCACAACTGTCTGTAGACCTGACACCCATGGCAAGACACCAATGCACAGGGAATAAAAAAAAAAAAAAAATAAAAAAAAATAAAAATAAAATAAAAAAAATTAAAAAAAAAAATTAAAAAATAAAGGTCCAGCCGTTTTATATTCTTCAACAGGGTCTTGTGTAGCTCAGGCTGGCATGGAGCTGGCTACGTAGCCAAGGATGACCCTGAAGTATTAACCTTTCTCCTTCTGCTTCCAAGTTTATGAGGTGTTGGGGAACTGAACCCAGTGCTTTTTGCTTGCTAGGTCAACACTCTACCAACTGAGCTAAGAGCCCTGTCCTGGTTCAATAGCTTTCTAGCCAGAAGATTGTAATTTTTGGCTTCTCCTGTCCATTTTCTGCTCATTCAGCACCACCATTACAATCTTCCACACGGAGGGGGTGGGTGGGACATGGGGACACCAGGGCCATGCCTGGCTTGCAGTGCCTGGGCCTGCTGCAGAGGGCCCTGTCACTCTGTTATTTCTCTGACACTGCAGGAGATGGTCATGTGGATTTCAAAGACTTCTTGGCAGTGATGACAGACACCAAGCGCTTCTTCTGCTCTGTGGGTGAGTGGGGGTCAGCCCAGTAGAGCCAGAACTATTAGCAGAACCTGGAGGCTGATGGGGTACAGCAGAAGCCACCTAAGAGTAATGGCAGCCACTATTCCATGCCCCCAGAACAGAACGTCCTGATGGATATGTCGCCCCCGAACCCCTACACACTGTTCTTTGAGATCCTCTCTCTGCTGGTGGAGATGTTGGCCCTGCCAGAGGCAGCCCTAGAGGAGATCACGAAGTAAGAGGGGCGCAGCTTGCTGAGGGCGGGGGACGGAGGCAGAAGCACAGCTTGCTGAGGGTGGGGGACGGAGGCAGAAGCGCAGCTAGTGCTTCAGCAGCTGAAGACGGTTGAGGGTTAAGTCTCCCAGTTGCAACTGGAAGAAAACCCCAATTAAATCTCTCCCGCTCTTGAGGCTTCCTCTTCCCTCACTGTTCCCTTCCTTGTGCTGTGGCTTTAGCTGGGATTACAGCACTGACATAAAACATCACAACAGGCTCAGAAGGAGATTTCTTTTCCTTTGTATAAGCAGCCAGGGC
This sequence comes from Cricetiscus sungorus, assembly GCA_030556225.1. NCBI lineage: Eukaryota > Metazoa > Chordata > Mammalia > Rodentia > Cricetidae > Cricetiscus > Cricetiscus sungorus. Next base: position 135,092,658 of record JANBXA010000734.1, read on the forward strand.
TGTCATAGGTTTAACCTACAGTGGTCAGCTAACATCACTCATTTTTGAGAAAACATCCACCAAATACCAGAGGATAAACTACTACTGTTCTTTCTCCTGTTTCCTCCCACCCCCTTGAGACAGGGTCTCATGGAGCCCAGGATGGCAATCCTCCTGTCTCAGATCCCCAAACTCTTGGCTTACCCCTTCCCCCCTGTGGTTCCTCCTTCCCTTTCACTGTCACTGAGCTATATGGAGCCCAGTGATTTGTGATTCTATGACAAAAGGTGGCTGCTTAGCTCCCAGCACAAGTACTTTTACCTGTGAGAGAGACCTTAACACCTCCAGGCTGTAAGAGACTGAGCCCCAGGGTGAAATGTGAGTTAATTTTTTCTTCCTTTTTTTTTTTTTTTTTTTTTTTTTTGATAGGATCTGTGTTACCCAGCTGGGCTGGAACCTGAGATCTTCAGGCTTCACTCACAAACATTAGAGCTGTGTGCACACTTCACTGCGCCCAGTTCCCAAAAGCCAATCATTTTAAACTGGCCAGGTGTGGTAGCCCACGCTTTTAATCCCGGTACTCAGGAGGCAGAGGCAGGGGAATCTCTGTAAGTTTGAGATCAAGCAGGTCTACACACTGAATTCCAGACCAGCAGAGGGTGCATAGTGAAACTGTCTCAAAGATTAAATTAATAAGAATTCAAATTTCACTAAGGGCACATGTAGCTCAGGTTAGACTCCAATTTGACATTGCTGAGGATGACTTTCAAGTCTTGATGCTCCAGTCTCTACCTCTCGAGTGCTAGGATTACTGGGGTGTACAATGCTTGGTTAGTTTGGTACAGGGGCCAAACTTAGGGACTCATGCGTGCTAGCCAAATATTTTACCAGCTGACCAATCAACGTCCATATTGGTCGGATTTCCTTTGGACTGCCAGCACCTGAATAATGACAGAGACTATTTATAATTATAAAAGCTTGCCTTAGCTTAGGTTTGTTCCCAACTATCTCTTAAAACTTAGATTAACTCATTTATATTAATCTATGTTCTGCCATGTGACTCTATTACCTCTCCTCCATACTGTATGTTCAACTTCGTCCAAGTCTGGATGGCAAATCTCACTGCCTCCCCCACCCTCAGATTCTTCCCAGAATTCCTATCTCTGCCTGAAATCCTGCCAATTCCCTCCTGCTATTGGCCATTCAGCTCTTATTAAGCCAATCAGAAGATGCCTTAGGCAGGTGAGGTAAAATATAGATACATCTTCATAGGGTATAATCAAATATCCACAACACAAATACCATTTTCTTACTCTAAATGCAAATGAGTTCAAGTTATAAAGCTCAATGACTTAAAATTTGAAGATTTCTTTGGCCTTCATACAAATAACAACACACAGATGCATTTCCAGCTGGGTGGTGGTGGTAGTGGTGCATACCTTTAATCCCAACACTCAGGAGGCAGAGGCAGGCAGATTTCTGAATTTGAGGCCAGCCTGGTCTACAGAGTAAGTTTCAGGACAGCCATGGCTGTACAGAGAAACCCTGTCTCAAAAATTCAAGAAGTTGTATCCCCACTTTGCTCACCGATCATTTCTGGGTACTTTGCAAGCCCTTCCTACTGAGCTACAGCCCAGCCCAACATGTTATTTTCTTGAACTTCTCACCCTTTGGTTGAGTCTTTAAGAGAGTTGATTTTAGAACTGGATGTGGTAGCATGCACCCCCTGATCCCAGCATTTAAGAAGAAGCAGGAGGATCAGGGGCTCAAGGTCATCCTTGTGAGTTTGAGGCCAGCTTGGGCCAGTACTAGGACAGTCAAGGCTCTATAGCCAGACCTGTCTCCCAACAGAAATAAAAAGCAAGCAAGCAAGCATGAGGTGGGAGCCTAGTACACAACAGTGTACAGCACTCTGTGACATGGCCTTAGCTGCAGCTGAGATGAGGTGGGGCCAGCTGCATGGCTGGGTTTGTTGTTTCAAGACAAGGGCTTCAGGTATCCCAGAATGGCCTAGAACTCAGCATGTGAGTTTCTGAGCCCCCCACATCTACAGGAACATGCCACCAAGGTCACCTTAGCAGTTTGCCAAGGCTCCCTGAATGCTAGGCAAGCTCTCCAGCAACCAAACCACATTCCTAGAGCTCTATCTAAGCAAAAATAAAAGTAACAGAAATGGTAATACTTACCAACATCTGTATGGCTGGTGCCAAGATGGGTCTCACCTCGTGTACCATCCTCCGGCTTATATACATTCGGCCCCCATCTTAGCAGTGTGGGGGAGATCTGAAGCTCAGACGTCAAGTGACTTGCAGCGACAGGGTGGACAGAACCATTCCCTTGTATTTCATAAGGGAATTATGTCTCCTAACCGCCCCCCCCCCAGACTTCAGTCTTGCCACACAACTGGCCAGCCAGAATGGGGTAGGGTGGGGATGGGGTTAAGGAAGGAGTGAATTAACCACAGCCAGCCTGAGCTTCGGGGTGTTGCCCTCCTCAGCTACTACCAGAAGAAGCTGAAGGAAGGCACCTCCAAGACCAGAGACGTGGAATCGACTATGGGCGGGCTGCGACAGAGGAAGAAGCTTCCTTACAACTCTCAACAAGTGGACGGCTTAGAGGTCCCAGAACGAAGGGTCCTCAGGATCTTAAGCCGGCTGAAGCAGCAGAACTATGGTGAGGGCCAGTGGGCAGCCTGGACTGGCAAGTAGATCTCTGTCCATGTGGCCAGATTCCCCCAGATGAAGCCCAAGGGCTTAGATGGGTGGGAACCATGACCAAATAGGGCTGGTCCATATCACACAACGTTCAGCTCCATGCTTTGGACTCTACCTTCCTGCCTTATCGCTGAGACGAGGCTGTCCCAAAAACTACTATGCGAGAGCCCGCAGAGTCCATTTCACTGCAAGGCCCTTTGTAGGTGTACCCTATAGTCACCCCACTTGACAGAAGATAGAGAAGGGAATTTCAGCAACTCCCCAGCTAGTGTGCTGGCAAGGGCAGTTTGCAGTTAGGTTCACAACCAAATTGTGTGCTTGATCATTCTCCTGTGCAAACTTCTCTTTAAGCTATGGCCAGCCTTTACTGTGTACTCAGCCTTCCGCATCACACACGTCATCTACCGCGTGCTGGGTTCTCCATCTTAGAGACTCAGACATTAAGGGTTTGCCTAAACCCACTCTGTTCACTATTGTAGCAAAACTAGGGTTTTACCAGGCTGGCCCTGCTCCCAATTCTCTCGTTCCCTCCTATCCCAGCTGCCAATATGCAGAGCCCCTATGCCCAGGTGCCCTGCATCCCACTCTGCCCGAGGCTGGAGAAGAAGGCAGTCCGTCGAAAGGGTAGCCATAATCATCCTGTGCTGGATCAGTGTGTCTCTACAACCTTGGGCCCTGACATCCATGGCCTCTTCTTTCAGGCAGGACAGCAAGGAAGCAGGTGGGTACTGAGGGCCAGGTCTCAGGCTCAACGACCGGAGAATTCATCTTTACTATGTTGGGTAACTACTTGCTCCAGGGAGGCTGGATGGATGGACAGACCGGGCAGGGAAGAAAGTAACCTTTGCTGAAAGCGTGTGTATCAGAGAGGCAATTACACAGATGCCAGAGCATGCCCAGCAGTGCCTAGTCTATCACCCTCCTTAGGATGGTGTTGCTCCCTGTTTCTCAAGCATGGGAACTCCTTGGCTTTTCTCCAAATTGTGGGAGAAGCTTAGAAACTAGGAAAGGGATGTTCCCTTCTGAGTCCCCAGGACTTGGGATTAGCACCCCAAGCCTAATGTCTGGCTCCACTTCTAAAGCTGCCTCTCTCGAGTGAACCTGGCAGGACATGGGAAGGGGCCAAATATGCGCTATCTTTCTGCCCTCCTCTCCTCCCTAGGGAACACAGCTCTGACAGCAGAAAGTGGCTTAGCTCCGTGCCAGCCCGAACCCACTGATTGTCTGCAATCCTGGCTCCAGAAGTTCAAGACCTATAGACAGCTGGGCCGTGGGGCAGGGCCTGGCTTTGGGAGTTTGCTTTCATGGCCTGGTAAGCCAATAAACACCAAGAACCTCAGCCTTTGTATCTGATGTCAGTGGAGGCCGGTTCTCACTGCCCTATGGACTGACAGGGCTCCAGCATGGCCCGGTTTGAAACTTTGTCTGGGGGAGTTGGGGCCTCCTACTGCAGCTGCCAGTCTCCCTACGCAAGACTTGGGAGTGCTAAAGTGGTGGGCTTTACCCCAGAAAGCCTCAGCCTCTGAGAACGGCTGACCTCTGCAAGAGCAGGACCACCACCACCACCCCACCCACCCCCCCGCCTGGATAAGCAACCACAGTATGAGAGAGGAAGCCAGAAATGAGGACAAATGTCTGACAAGTTTAAAACATGTATTTAAAATACAATTTATAAAATGCTTAATCTGCCGACTCAGGAGCCCACGGTGGGGGTTAGGGTGGGGAGCTGCCTGCTACAGCAGCAGAGCGAGACTGCAGGGTGCAGCCCTCCCTCCCAGTCCCTTCTGTACAGATGCCCAAGGGTCCCCCCTGGGGTCACGTGACCAGAGCAGGACCCCAGAGGTTTTCTTGAGTCTCTGCTCACCAGAGAGACTGGATGCAGCCCTGCCGGCCCATCCCTGAGCAGAGCACCCCCAGATGGGGCAGAGCAGGGTATGGCAAGGCAGGACAGGGCTAGGCGGGACAGGTGGGCTCTGGAAGGGGCTGATGGCAGCAGATAGGGTGTTGCCTCCTGCCTGCAGGTGGGGAGCACCCTGACTGAGGGGACTGAGAAGGGCGGCCACCAGACCTGGACCCCCAGCTCCTTTGGTTATAGGCCGACATCAGGGTAGTGGCTCATGGGAAGCGGTTAGCTGGGAGGGCTGAGGCCTGGCTCATGGGTTCCAGGAAGAGCTGGGGGAAGGGACAGTACCATGAAGACAGACAAAGGGGCAGCAGCCTCAGGTTCCTGCCCCTCATCCCCCTGGGGATTTTCAAGCCAAAGCCTGCAACTTACTTGACAGGAAGAAAAGAAAGGGAAAAAAAAAAGCACTTATGGAGTTATAGACAACTACAAAAAAATGGGGGGGGGGGAGGACGACAATAAGCCACACACACACCAAAAAAAAAAAAAAAAATCACAAACACACACACACAAAATCCAAACCGTTTCCCACGCCCTCCCCGCCTCCCCCAACACCAGTCTGTTTTCCTTTCTTCCTTTCTTTCCTTCTTTCTCTCGTTGTGCCAGCCACCTCTCCATCTAGGAGGCCAAATGCAAGACTGCTGGTGGGCTGGCGCCAAGTACGCTGTGGGCAGGGCCTTCTTTGGCCAAAGTGAGATGGGAGAGTCACCCCTGCAAGCTCTCAAAAAGCAGACACCAGCTGTCCTTAGCTCCCAGTAGAGAGGGTGGGGCAAGCAAGGTTTCTGCACTCTTCTCCACAGAAAGCACAGTCTTCCTCCAACCAGAAACCACTAGCCCCTGTGGGTGGGCCCTACACTATGAGCTAGCAGCCAACTGCCTTCCCGCTCCCTCCTGGGGGTGGCCGACCCTGCTGCTGAGGCTCCTGCCCTCTGCTGGAGCTCGATTACAGAAGAGAAGGCCCCTGGCTTCAGGCGGGTCTAGGGCTGGGTTACCAATGTTGTGGACCACTGCTACAGGGCATAAGCCAGGGAACCAAAGGCGGTGGGATTCTACAAAAACTCAGCTCACCACCTTGGCCACCACAGCTGCCCTAATCCCACACCATAGCACCCACTCCCAAACCTGTGTGCCGGCCAGGAGAAGGGAGGCCATCAGGCTGGCTGAGGGATAAGGCGAAGTGCACAGGAAAGACTACGAAGCCTGAGAGCAGCCAGTGGGACACAGCTGCCCTCTCAAGCCTCTCCCCACCAGGAGCCACAGCAAATCTCCAGGCTCGGGGACAGAAATGGGCCTGCATACCAGCCTCGTTCCGATAAGAAGGGAAAGGGCAGAAGAGGCCTCTGAAAAACCTACCAACCATCTGCCTCTGCAATGCAAAGTTTTCCTTTTCCCAACTCTTCTCTAACTGTTCTGATCCTATGGTACTTATTTCACCCAGGAAATGTACCAGGTAGTTTCTGAGCCAGGGCAATCAACACATGTGGCATGCCACAGATCCTTTAGCGTTCCAGTCTGTCTACCTCTGACCATACCAGCAGAGGCCTGCAGTTCTGAGCCAGACTCTCCTGGGCTTGTGCTGACAGCAAAACACTGGACAAGTGCCCCCTCTGCCTGCTGCGCCCACAGTACAGCCTCCTCCCCAACACTCCTCGTCCTATCCACCTCTAGAAGCAGCGAACCTGGCTGGTAGGGAGCCACCCTGAGGGGTATGGAAAGGGTAAGTCTGTCACTTTCCCCATTTCCCACAATACTAGAGGTGGGGTTGGCACCCTCCCCCAGGCTCTCTGAGCTCTCTCTAGGCAACTTAGCTGGGACTTGGCTGGAGGAAGGTGATATAGGCACAGTGCTCATCTACTGGGGGCTCCGGAGCCCCGCCTTTTCTGGGCAGCAGTAGGAATACAGAAGCTAAGCTCACCAAAATCCTATTGGTTAATGCTTCTAGCAAATTTCCTAGAAACATCTTTAAGTGACTACCAAACTACCCTTTCTCAATTAAAAATTCATTAAACTGCTAAAACCCCTTCCATGCACTTTTTCTTGCAAATCAGGTATTTGTATAAACAAACAAAAATAGGAAGAAAAAAAAGGAAAGGATATTTTCAATGGAACTTACTTTTAAGTGATGGCGACATGCACTTGGGGTGGGTGGGGGCAGTTCTCATTTGTGTTTTGAAATCCCAAATTAATGAGCATGATAAACTTATTGCTGGCACTGGCTTTACCCCAAGTAGCCAAGTGGCACTGTCTGACCCTCTACTCTGAGTCCTTGGTAGGTTCCCCCAGTCCTCCCCTAATCCCCACCCTTTCCCTTTCTATTGACTTGGGACAGCCCTTGTCAACATGCCAATCACAGTGGGAAGGGGGGGAGGCAGAGGTCACAGTGCATGGGGTTCAAGGTCACAGTGGGCGGAGCAAGGGGGATCACAGTGCAAATAAGTCAGGTCGTTCCCTCTGCTCAAGTCCAGATGTCTACCACGGCAGTGCAACCCATGGCAGACAATCCAGGAGGCGATGGTGGTGGCTGTGGTGGCAGCAGCATCCTTTCTTGCCTGCATTTATCTGCGCTGTTTGAAGCCTTGTGACCCATCAGGACCCAAAGGCTGTCTGATCACATTACTGGGCTGCCTGCTGTCTTCGGGTTGGGAGATCCTGGTTGGCCTAAAGGAAGATAAAAGGAAGGCCTTTAGGATATAAAAGATGCCCAAATCATTCCCTTGTGTGTGTTGTTGAGTGTGGGGACAAGTGCACAGGTGTGTATGTACTGCCAAAGACCATCAGGTGGCCTCTACTGCTCTCCATTTTATTTTCCAAGACAGGGTTTCACTGAATTTGGAACTCACCAGCTGACTAGGTTGGCTGGCCAATGAGCTCCAGGGATCCATCTACCCCTCCACACCCCTCTGCCCCACACTGGGTGAGGTTACAGTGGCTTTGCCTGGCTTTATGTGGGCACTGGGGATTCAAACTGGGGTCCTCATGCTTGTGCTGCAGCACTAACACCAACAGAGCCACCTCCCAGCCTGATGTCCCTGAACCTTAAAATCAACCCGTGGCTGTGGTTGGGGCGACCAGCCAACTGGAGGTACTGAGCTGAACCTACTCTTCTGGCAAGCAGACTGGGGTCATTTTCCACTTTGGAAGCTCCCTGTGGGAAGGAGGTAGTGGTCCAAGTCTATGCTAAGTTCAGCAATTACAGCATCGGCCCCCACCGCTTTCATTTGCCATTACTTATCTGTAAGAGAGTGTGTACACCCCGTCCCATGGAGGGAGGAGTGGCCATGGGCAGCGTATCTTCCGCAGAACCACCAGTGTTGGGCCCCTAGCTATGCACTTAGAAGCGAGCTGGCACCCACCTGTCTGCCTCCTGCTTCCCTCCAAACCACGAGGCTAGCTGCTGACTCCTAGTACTAGAGAAGACAGAAGGAAATGGACTTTCCCACTCCAGACAGGTGCAGACTAAGAGGAGAAAACAGAATGGATGTTCCTTCAAAACAACGACAGCACTGGACACGGTGGCACACGCCTGGCACAGTGCCAGGGAGGCAGGAGGGCCACCCTCAGTGCAAGGCTGGCTGGCTACAGTTCTACGCCAGCATGTGAGAGAACCTGGTTTCAAAAAGCCACAAGGCAAACCAAAACAGCATCAAGAAGGGACAGACAAAGAACTCAATCAACTGCCCGAGCCCAGAATAGCAAGTCAAAGATGGTTTCAGGGTGGAGGACTGGGGCCAAGCTCCCAGGCCGCCTGCCTGCCTGCCAGCCCGTCCTGACGCCAGCAGAGCAGTCCCCAACAGTGGGGAGAAAAGGAGCAACGGTCTGTGGTGGAGCTCGCAGGAGGACTGCCAGGCCAGCCGAGGCTGCAGGGTAGAACTGTCTCAAAAGACAAAACTATGGGCCGGACATGTGTCATACATAGCATGTCTGAAGTCCTACATTTGATCCCACTTGTATGTAAGCCAGGTGAGGTGGTACATGCCTGCAATGTCAGCAGTCAGGAAGAAGAGACAGAAGGGTCAGCATTCACTACTGTCCCTTCTACAGTAGTGACTTCAATGCTAGTCTGAGCTACATGAGGCCCTGCCTCAAAAACAGGCTTTTGTGTGTTCATGTGTGCGCGTGCATGCAAACATCTGGTTTTTACTCAATTTTCAACCATGTTTTCTTTTTTATAAAAATCTTCAATCTAGCATGAGCTCTAATTGGTCTTAATAATAAAAGCCCAGAGTCAGATATTGGAGTTAATACTGAAGATCAGAGAAGCAAAACAGCCAGCTACCAGAGTTCTTACCTCTACTAATGCTCAGACCAAAGGGGCGATCCTGCCCTCAGACTGCTTAGACTGCACTGCATCCTCAGACTGCATCCTCAGACTGCTTAGACTGCACTGCATCCTCAGACTGCATCCTCAGACTGCATCCTCAGACTGCATCCTCAGACTGCATCCTCAGACTGCTTAGACTGCACTGCATCCTCAGACTGCATCCTCAGACTGCATCCTCAGACTGCTTAGACTGCACTGCATCCTCAGACTGCATCCTCAGACTGCATCCTCAGACTGCTTAGACTGCACTGCATCCTCAGACTGCATCCTCAGACTGCATCCTCAGACTGCATCCTCAGACTGCATCCTCAGACTGCATCCTCAGACTGCTTAGACTGCACTGCATCCTCAGACTGCTTAAACTGCACTGCATCCTCAGACTGCATCTGAGCTGTCTCCTCCTGCCTTACATTCCTCTCTCCATCCAGCCATATCCCTCCCTGTCTCCACCTCCCTACTGCTGGGATTAAAGGCATGGGATCCCATGAGCTGGGATCACCTTTGTGTAAACTCTGTTTTTCAGACTGGATCAATTTCATGTAGCCCAGGGTGGCCTTAAACTGATAGAGATCCATCTGCCTTGGTCTCACTTGTGCTGGGATTAAAGGGTGTGTCACCACTGCCTGGCCTCTGTGGCTGACTAGTGCGGCTAACTTTGCACTCTGATCTTCAGGCAAGCTTCATTTGTTAGAACAAACAAAATCACCACACTTAAACTTACTGTGTGTATGTACACAAGTGTACATGAGCACCCCAAAGCCTGAGAATGGAGGTCAGAGGTCAACCTCTTGGGTCTGATTCTACCTCCATCATGAGGGTCCCAGGAACTGAACTGAGGCAGTCAGACTTGGCAGCAAGTGCCCCTACCCACAGCTAAGCTATCTCAGCAGCCTGTCCCCAGTTTTAATGTGGGCGCTGAGATCCAAACTCAGGTCCCACATGCTTGTGCTAGAGCGCTCTCTGGACTAAGCTATGTCTCCAAACTCCTAAGGCAGCTTTTGTTTTATTCTGGGCTTCTGATTTTTTTTCTTTTTCTTTTTTCTTTTTTCCCTCACAAGACAAGAGTTTCTCTGCGTAGCTTTAGCTGTCCTGGAACTCATTCTATAGACCAGGCTGGCCACAATCTCACAGAGATCTCTTTGTCTCTGCCTTCTCAGTGCTGGGATTAAATTGCACACCACTGCCCAGCTCCAAAGGTGGTTATAACAAATATTATGTTATCAGAAAGTAACACACATAATACAAATCTAAAATGTAAAAAAATAGTGAAAATATAAAATTTCAGCAAAAACTCACTTGGGGCTGCCGGAGACCCAAGCACCACCACTGGGCTTTTTTTTTTTTTTTTTTTTTTTTTGGGGGGGGGTCCTGGGCTCAGCACCTTATGGCCATTTGCTCACTGGTAAGCACGCACCCAATGGCTGGCTGGCTGGCAAGGCAGGTGTGCCCATGGACCTACTTCTTAGATGTCAGGTTAAGTAGCTAAGGTGTATGGCTGACAGAGTTTGAGTCAAAGCCCATTCTCTCCTCTCTGTGCAGCTTGCCTCCTGGAACCTATACACTGTGGAGGCGGCCCATCAGTCAACCACACTTAATACCAGACAGCACCCCTAGGCTGGAAAGAGCTTTGCTAGTATAGTGCTTGCTTGCCTCTAAGCTGAGGATCTCAGTTCGATTCCCAGAACCCACATAAAGGTACAGCGCAGGCTGGTGGGGGGCACATTCCACCTGTCCCTGCCACTGCCCTGCCACTGCTGGCAGCCACTCACCTGTCAAGGATGGGTTTCTCCTGCTCCTCCTCGGGGCTGGCACTGCCCAGGATCCGTCTCCGGGCCTCTGCGTACTCTGCCTCCCGCTGGGCTAGGGACTTGACAGGAAGTGCTGGCCTGCTGGTAGAGTTGGGGCTGCTGACCACACCGTTGCTGGTGGGCCTCTTGAGGATGCGGATCTGTGGAGGGGGCCCCGTGGGAAGGCTATCGTCTTGAATCACAATGGGCACTTTGGGAGGAGATTTGGATTTCCTGCTGACGAAGAGCAAATATAGCTTCACAAATCCCACAATTGACCAGAAGGCCCATCCAAGTCCCACACTCTCCTCTCCACTGTCTTCTCCCTACTACTAAGTATCCACCTGGCCCTCGAGCACACAATTGCAGTCCCACTCCTCAAGCAGAACAGCAGCCTTGCCACCAGCTCTGCGGGGCACAGAGACTGCTCCACAGCGCTAACTCTGCAGGGGCCAGCTCACCACTCTGTGTCCTGGGACGTCCTCCCCGTGTGCACCACAGGCCCACTAAGCACTGTTTGGCCCTTGAGGCCAAAACATCCCACACCCAAAATTCAATGACTTGATGAGTGAGCACCGCAGCCCCCACAGACCAGAGCATGAAAGGCTGGTGATCTGGGACCCCTCTGCCCAGGTCTCCCACAGCATGTGCTCAAAGTAAGGCAGTACACAGACACCTGCTATGCCACCCTATCTGGCAACAAGCAAGACAGGATTTACCAAACTCTCTGCCTTCTGGCCAGTGACCTGTGCCTCTCAGACAGGCTGCACCAGACAAGCAAGTCACCTCCACACCAGCCTTTGAACAGAGAAATCTCCCTTCCAGGGCTCTCTGCTCGCTGGGCAGCGGCGGGGCTAGGGCGGAGGCCGATCCTAGGAACAGTGTTTGGCAGTGCTCAAAAGAGAAGCATTGTCCAAGGTTAGTGGACGTGCACATCCATGCCAGGTGGCCACAGCAGAGGTGACATTCCCCAAACACAAAGAGGCCAACAACACCGGGCGGGAGGAAACAGAAGCCACAGTCGAGAATGGGAGCAAGACAGGATGACCATTCACACCAGCCACCAGGGCCACACCAGCCCTGTCAACCAGCTCTTACTCAAAACCACTGAGACCTCTGCCAGAGCCTGGGTTGTCAGGAAGGGTGGAAGGGTCCTGGGTGGGTGAAGTATAGTAGCATGGAAAGGGCCTGTACCATAGGGAGTAGCTGCTGGGAAGAGCAAAAGAGCCAGCTGTTTGATTACAACATCAGGGAATCTGGAAAGCCAGTGCTGGCGCAGGGGCCTCCGGGGATCCCCTGGGGAGTGAATGTAGCCAGGTCTGCTCTGCTGCTTGTCCCTGGGTTACCTAAGCCCAGAGTCACCCACTCTGAAACCCACCTCCCATGCTGCATGTGAAAAAGCACTTCTTAAAGGCCTCGCAAGAATTTCCTAGTTAGAATCTTTCAAGATACCCTCATGATACCCTAAACTGCAAGTCACCTAGGTCACAGACATCATCTGTCCAAACTCATTACAAGACACCAACGTCCAGAGGGAGAAACAACTCACCCTACACCCCAGAGCCACTGGGACACAATCACACCTACACCCAAATCTTGCAACTTGTCACCTTCCCTCTTTCAATGCAATGACCTCACACAGGGCCCTCGGAGGCTGGGGGCAGGTGTTAACACCTAGCCTTATCCCAAAGCCTCAATCCGTGTCCTGGTCTACTGGGAGGGAAGAGCTAGCTGCCCAGGAGCCTAACCTTCTAAGGCTACCAGCCAGCTGGGGAACACTGCCTGCCCGGCTCTCCAGCAGCAGAGAGCATGAGTCCTCACGCCAGACACCAGCCTTACCTCTCCTTTTGTGTGATCTTCAGTTTTTTTTCCAACCGTCTGTCTATTTCCTAGAGGAAAAAAATGTATATAAAAGTGGAAAAAAATCTCTCTCAAATAAAATCTTAAGCCTCTATTTTTCCAAGCTAAGGGCAATGTCCTCTCTCTAGCCAGGGACATGGCTGTGTCCTCCAACTAGACCTGAGGTTTGGGGACCTGGTTCCATCTGCAGGTCCATCTTCCCTTAGTCCCGTGACCTCACCATGGCTGGGCTCTTGGCATAGCCCCCGACCCATCTCCTTTTCTGTCCCTCAGTCACTCCAACCAGTCCAACTTCCTCAACACTATCTAACCAAGTCACGCCCCCACTCAGCTGCTCCAAGGACCACAACCCTGCCTCTCCCGTGGCTCTCAGCTACTGTCCCTACAACAGGACTGAGCCCCAGCACCCAGCACCCAGGGAGCTGCCCCACTTGTCTGCAGCACCCTCAGGCCCTGTGCATCCCATTGACCCTGCACGACCCTGCACGACCCTGCACGACCCAGAGGCCTCCTCTCCCTTGCAGTCTTCTCTGATCCCAGCCGTGCTGATGCCTTCTCCTGGGGCTGCCCCCCCCTTTCCCAGCCCCCCAGCCACACTAGTTTGCACTGACACTGACACGAGCTTTCTGTGGCCAGCACTTGGGGGGGGTGGGTAAGAGAGAAGCCTGCTGTTTGTCTCCAGAGTGGGCCCTGGGGACCTGAGAGGGAAGATTTCTCACAAAACCTGATTATCACAAAGCCAGCATTGTAGAAAAAGGTAAGAGTGTGCCGGAGGATGACAGGTGAGGCCATCGCCCCACACATTAGGACCTCAGCCTGGGGAGCCCTTTTGTCTAGCACCAGCATTTCAGAACTCTGCATGTGAAGTGGGGCAGGCACTGAGCTAAGGGTCAACCTCTAGGCTGTGTGTGTCCCACTCTCTGAGGGTCAGCTCATGGAGGGGAAGGACATATGACTCAGCAAGTGTTTCTTCAGAGAGGGCGCTCAGCCACAGGGGATTTTGCCCGAGGGGCACCTGGCAAGGTCAAGACTATGGTGGGGGTGAAGTGCGGGCTGCTACTGGGTGGAGACTGCCAAGCGTCCTGAAATTTAGGGCAGCCTCCTTGGTGAGGAACAGCTCCCAAAGTTAATGGTGCCCAGACTGGAGACCCGTTTCTAAGACACAAGAGAGCTATGTCTTGGCACTCATCCACAATCCCAGCACTAGGGAAGTGGAGGCTCGGGGATAAGGAGTCCAAAGGCCACGTTCCAAACCACAGCCATAGTGACAATTCCGGGGGGTGTGGGGAGTTGCTGTGCTTTGCTCAGTACCCAGTGTGCAAATGCGTCGAGAATGGCTGTGCTCTACAAGGGAGGAGGAGTTCACACTGGCCAGCTCCGTCCACGTCATCCAAAGCTTCACCATTCACCTACCTATTGCCTATGGGAAGAATTACTGTTTAGCAAACTGAACAGCTCACAGTCTTGAAGTGATCTTGGTATTCAATCCACTGGTTGAGTCATACAATCAGGCCAACTTTTCTTTAACAGTGTGTTCTAGAAGGTTCCTTTCCTAATTTGTATCTCTTACAAACAATACAAAACTCTACTAGATTCAAGTACCAACACTGCTACTCATTTTAGGCAACACGATACACTGTGTTTGGGAAGCACCGTCAAGTCTCTGGAGCACCTGGAAAGGCCGGAAAACCTTCTGCCCCAGCTGGAAAACAGCTGTGCCCCAAGAGACAAGTCAATGCACAGACAACACACAGAACAGTAATTAGAACGCTCCTGACAGACACAGACTATAGCACGCACAGCTCCTGTGAGAACAGTATTAATTCTAAACTAACCCTAATCCAGTGTCCTTTCAGGGGCAAATGCAGTGTCTTCAGGGCGGCCTCTTTATTTGTGAGTGTGAAGAAGTGTCTGAGTGTGTGGGGCCCTGTGCAGTGCCCCTCAAGATCCCTAGCAGCTAGAGCTACAGATGTTTGCAAGCTGCCATCTCTCCAGTCCTGAGCCCTGTCTATATTAAGTTCCCTATTGCTGATTCCAGCTTCCCTATCTTAATGCATTTTTAGCATGTGAGATTTAAACACTTCCAAACAGGATTTAAACCCAGCACCTGCCCCAGTGGAGGAAACAGCCAAGTTTTATATGTGTAAGAACATACCTGGGGCAGCAAAGGGGTGGCAGGTCTCTAAAGATCACTGGCCTCAGCTAAGACAGGGACAGGCCACTGCCAAGGTTTGGCTCACAAGTCTGGGCATGCTGATTTCAAATTCATGATTTGTACAGGGGAAAAAACTCCTCGTGTGGATTCTCACTTTCCTATCCCTGCAACGGTCAAAGGACACAGAGAGAGGTGAGCTCTGAGCTTCCTTCTCTAGGGTCACAGGAAAAAGCGTCTGCCCAGTACCTGCACATGGAGGGGTGGGAAGAACCCTTCAAGAGGACATGAGGAGCCACCTAAGTAAACAGGCCTCTGCCCCCAGCCAGTCATGACCAGCAAATGTGGAACCTCGCCTTACTATTTCTTGAAAGTAACACCGTCACTAGGATGCGCCACCGGAAAAGCCTTTAGAGATGATCCTGTCACCTCCGTACGCCACATCACTAGCACTGCAAACTTGAAAACTGCCACGCCAGCCGGGCAGGATGGCTCTATGAAAGCTGAGGGGCTCCTGGCAGGTCACAGAATGACAAAGGACAAAGCCAAGCAGCTGTGGTGGAGTGGAGCTGGCTGTCTGCAGGGTGCTGGGACAGGAAAGGGGAAGACTGTGAAGAGTAAGGTTTTCCCTGACACCATTTGTTATGAGCAGGTTTTTCCGTGCCGGTCTGGCCCCACCGCCACACCAGCACCCGATAACACACAGAGACTCTGTATTTGATATAATGCTGTTGGCCTGTTATTAGTTTCTTACTCCTAACTGGAGACCACTCTGCCAGCAGCTGGAGAAGACCCTGAACCAGGTATCCAGTCAGGCCACTGGCTCTCAGCACAGCTTCCCAATCCATTTGCTCCCGGGCTCGTTGTGAGAAACTGATCCCAGGTACAACTCTCCCACAGATCAGACTCCAAGGAAAACAGGACGCTCCTCCAGGGCCACACAGGCCAACATTGCTGTGTCACACAGGGAAGCAACAGCTTGGAGATTTCATCTCAAATAACGATCAAATTACCATTTTCTTTTAAACAAAGACATCCAGATCCTTGATGGGTTATCAAACCTATGACTAGGACAATAGACACTAAAGCCCTGACATGGTTCTGAGTAGACTGGGGCAAAGGGGGACATAAATACTCTCTGGGCAGCTAGCTGGAGTTGTCTGGGTGTGCCATGCCTCTCCAACAGACGTCTTTGGTAACAGAAGATGACACTGTGCCTGGTAAGTGAAATGGATTCCTTTTTCTGGGTGATTAAAAAAAAAAAAAAAAAAAAAAAAAAAAGATCAGCTTCCAAACCCGACCATCACATGCTCCACAGGGCTATGCCATGTGAAGACTGGGCATGGCCAGTGATACTACGCCTATGGTACCAATGCGTGGAGGCTGAGGCAGGATAGAATTCTGGCTCTTCCTAGGGATCCCAACTTCACTTACAGATAAAGGCAAAAGACTTGATAAGGCAGAATCAATCTAGAAGGAATCCAGTCTACACAGGGCAACCAAGTCTCAAAACACAAGTGAAAATGACACAGGCCTCTTGGCCTGGGGTGAGGGTGCTGTCTGGACTGGATGGTCCTTTGGGAGGTAAAGGAGTGTCCAACCCCAGGCAGTGAAGCATAGATCCATGGGCTGCCGATGCCTTTGCCCTCAGTGTGTGTTGCAGAGCCCCCAGAAGAGAGCTGTGGGGCAAGCCAGGAGTATGGTGGGAAAAGATCCTTCTGGAAGAGGAAAAAGAGCAAGGAAGGGTCTCAAATATCCCACTTCATTATTTAAAAAAAATGTTTTTACATGTTTTTCATGCATGTATCTATGTGTACTACATGCAGAAGCCAGAAGAGGGGCTATTAAGAGCACTGGCTGCTCTTCCTGAGTGCCCAGGTTAAACTCCCAGTACATGACAGGTTCCAACTATCTATATGTCCAGTCCCAGGGGATCTGATGGTCTCTTCTCGTCTCCACAGGCAATAAGTGTGCAAACAATGTACAAACACACACACTGACAAAACACCTGTACACATACAAAAGTGAAATAATAACTTGGCAGGGTGGAATATACTTTCAGTTCCAGGACATGCAAGCCTATGTAAACATATATACACATATACACACACATATATATTTGCTTTGAAAAATAAACAAATAGATTTTTAAAGTTTAACAACTACTGTGTGAACGTGCTTGTTATGGTGCATGTCTGAAAGGCAGAGGCCATCTTTTAGGAGTTGGTTCTCTCCTTCTACCAAGGCCAGGCATAGTGGCAGGAGCCTTTATTCCTCAACCATCTCCCCAGTCCCCAGCCTACCTTATGAAACACTCATAACCTGTGTAGAAACAAGGTAGACAAAAAGGACAGGGGTGGCCGGGTATTGCTGGCACACGCCTTTAATCCCAGCAGCCAGGAGGCAGAGGCAGAGGCAGGTGGCTCTCTCTGAGTTGGAGGCCTGCCTGCTCTACAGAGCTAGTTCCAGGACAACCTCCAAAAGCAATACAGAGAAGCCCTGCCTCTAAAAACCAAAATAAATAAATAAATAAATAAATAAATAAATAAATAAATAAATAAATAAATAAATAAGGCAAGGGTAGTGTGAAAGGCAAGGACACCCAAAGGTTTGCTCCTGTAACATTCACAGGTGGCCAGAGCCAGGTATGGCGGCTCATGCCTGAGATTCTAGCACTTGAGAGGCAGAGGCTGGAAGTTTATCATAATTTAGATGTCATCCTAGACCTCATAGTGAGTTCCAGGACAACCTAGGCTACAGAGTGAGACCCTAAATCAGAAACAAAACAAAACAAAACAAAAAACCAACAACAAAACAAAAACCAATGAGCTGGAGAGACGGCTCAATGGGTGAACCGCGGATCTGAGCTCCAATCCCAGCACCCAAGTAAAAGCTGGCACAGCGATACAAGCCTATACCCCAGTCCTGGGGGTAGAGACGGTCAGGTCCCAGGGGCTTGATGGTGCTTGCTGGGCCGCTAGCCTAGCTGAAATGATGAGCTCCAGATTTAGTAAATGAGCCTGTCCCCCCTGCACATCCCCCAAATGAGGTGAAGATGTAGAGACTGACAAATAAAGTCACCCCCGTCCTCCAAACCTGCATGCACAGGAGAGTAACCACACACACACTGCACACGCGTGCACACACACACACACACACACACACACACACACACACACACACACACACACACAAAGATGTGGGCCCGACATGGCGGCACACACCTGTAATTCCAGCACTTGGGAGGATGAGGAAGAATTGCCACAAGTTCCCAGTCAGCCTGGGCTACATGGCAACACCTCATCTCAAAAAATCAAAAGCAGGCTGGAGAGGGCGCTTGCTATTTTGGGGGGGGGGCGCTTGCTTGGTGGATGGGTGGGAGAGAGAGCCTGCTTGGTGGGTGGCTGGAGAGAGTGCTCACTGCTTTTGCAGAGGCTCCCAGGCTCCCAGTGCCAGTACCTACACTAAGAGGTTCACAGTTGCCTGTAACTCTAACCCAGGACCAGAAGCTCTCTTCTGGCCTTGGTAGGCACCTGCATGCATGTGTACATACTTCTACACAGATATATGAACACAAGTAATATAAATCTCAAAAATAAATAAATAAATAAATAAATAAATAAATAAATAAATAAATAAATGGGTCTGGAGAGTGCTCAGTGGTTAAGAGGTCCAGAGGTCATGGATTCAATTCCCAGCATCCACAGGACAGCTCATAAGCATCCATAACTATAGTCCCATGGGATCCAAATCAATGTACTCTCCTGGTATACAGACAAAATACTTGTATACATAAAATAAATCTTAAAAAAACCAAAAGCCTAAGAACAAATAAATGCATACACACAAGCCCTCCTCCACCCAAAACCCCCCGCACATTAAAGGTGGGTGACAGAAACTCAGTATGTGGTAAGAAGGGGAGAGGAGGAAGGACAGGAGAGAAACCAGGCTATTTGGAGCCTCACTGAGAAGAGCAGCTCCCTTTCTCAGATGGGAAAGCCCAGGAAATGCTACTTCAGTTCTCGCAGGGGTAGTGAAGCCAAACCAGCCATTCACAGAAGAGCAAACACTCCCCAGGGACTCTACAAGGGTAGGAGGGAGTGGCTTGTCCTTTCTGGGACTTGACCACTGTTGCCAGCTCCCCCGTCACAGTATCCAGTCAAGGAGAAGGGTGAGCTCTTCCCATCCCACCGTAGCAACTGACGCCTCTTTGGTGACTACTGCAACCAGTCTAACCCTTAAGAGTCCAGCAAGCTGCTTTCAATGAAGCTCTGGCTCTAGATTAGCATATATACCCATTTACTGGCAATAGAGTAGTAACTTTCCGAAGGTAATATCTACCAGTCTTTGTCAGTTTCTGGCTCTTCTTCACACTGATCTTGAGCTTGGCAGACAGGAAGCTCACTCTCCAAACTTGCCAGAGCTAGGGCAAAGAAGCCACAGGGCTGGCTGGTGCCACCTGGCACACCTTCAATCCTAGCACTGGAGAAGAAGAGGCAGGCAGACCTCTGTCTGGTCTACATAGCTAGTTCCAGACCCACAAAGACATTGGTAGCCATGTCCCTGGATCAGGCTAGCCAGCAAAGTTGTGGTCTTGGCCAAGGTGCCATATGGTTCACACAAACCTGGGCAGGGTTCTGACTCTACCTGAGGCCCCCAATTTCACTTAGGGACAAAGCAAAGGAATTCATAAGGTAAGACAAGTATGGTAGCTCATGGCTATATCCCCAGCTTTTGAATGCCTGAGGCAGGAGGATTACTCTGAAACTGAAGCCAGCATGGGCTACACAGGTGAGACTGTTTCAAGAAAAGACGAACAACTTCCTAAGGAGAACCAATCTGTAATAGCAAGTCTGCTCCAAAACAGAACAATCAAGTAGACGGTTCTGGCACCTTTAAAGGGCCATCTCTCATCCAGATGTGCAAACCACAGAGCTCTCCAAACACCTGCAGAACCCATCTCTGTGCCTGTGCTGCAGTCCTGCAGTTTTATATGTTGGCCAGCAGCAGAGACACTGGCTCAGATTGGCTGGGCTGGCTGTCTCTGCTCATTCTACTCCTGGCAACCCCATCCTTGGGGAAGCAAACAAAATTCTGGCACCCCAGGTTCAAAAATTAAGCAAATGTCCAAGATAGTCCAAATTATAAATACTGGTATATGTGCTTTTGATGCCATTTGAAAATTGTGAAAACAGAGCTGGAGATATGGCTCAAGAGTTAAGAACACTGGCTGCTCTTCCAGAGGTCTTGAGTTCAATTCCCAGCACCCACATGGTAGCTCACAACCGTCTCTAGTGGAATCTGATGCCCTCTTGTGGTATGAAGTCGTGCATGCAGCTAGAGCACTACATTAAATAAATAAATATTCCTTTTTAAAATTATAAAAGCAAACCAGAAAAAAAAAAAAAACCATCCAACTATGTATGGGCTAAGCTAGAAGCACACTGGAGGGGGCTGAGAAGCTCCCCGCCAGGCTGAGGGCACAGGAGGTCTACTGGGCTAGTATTTTCCATTCCACTTCCCACAAAACATCCCTCCCTCCTTTGTTACTCCCACAGCAAGGGAAAACATTCCACTTTAATTAAGTGGGTCACCACAGGGCACGGATCCGGCTCTGACTCCATGTGAGGAAGCCTAGGCTTTGTCAGTGGTCACATCATTCTGCTCCTCCTTCACTAAGGCCGGGGAGAGCTGGAGAGCCTCGTTTGAGGGAACCCTGCTGCAAAGCAGATGTCCTCAGCCCTGGCTGGGACGCAGGGGTGAGCAGACAGTGGGAGACATGAGCAAACCACAGGACCTGAGTGTTGTGTCAACAGTGCTGTGGACAGACGAGCACGTGGAGAGCAACCCTGCCCTGTAACTCAGGGAATGTGGAGGACATAAAAGCAAAGAGAAAGGGACACAAGAAACAGGGAAAGGATGAAAAGAACAGGGAAAGAAGGCAAAGAAGACACTTCCTAAAAGGTCTCCAGACAGGTTGGTCTTACCTGTCAGGGAAAGGCTTCCTGGAAACCCCCACCATGCATTCAGCACTCGGGGTGTCTGCGCTGGCCCAGTATTAGAGCCCATTGGACACCCCCACTCTGCACTAGCTCCATTAGCACGTCACTCAAGTGTGAGTATCAAATGCACACCAGAGTTCCCACTTGATTCAGAATGTAAAACAGCACAGTTATAATCTTTTAATGATTAAAAAATTTATTGTATTTTATGTGTGTGAGTACCTGCATGTATGTATGTAGTGTGTATGTACCATCTGAGTGCCTGCTGTTTGTGGAGGCCAGAAGAGAGCATCAGATCCTCTGGCCATTGTGAGTCACCAAGTAGATGCTGGGACTTGAACCCAGGTCCTATGCAACAAGTGCTCTTAACCACTGACTGAGCCATCTCTCCAGCTCCATATTTAAAAATCTTCAACAGAGTACATGATGGGATAATACAATTTCTGATCTATTGAGTGAAATTTAAAACATTAGGCTGGGTGTGGTAGACAGATCTCTGTAAGTTCTGCAAGCCTGGCCTACATATAAAGTTCTAGGCCAGCCAGGGATATATGATGAGCCTGCCTCAAAATTCAAATAAACAGAGAGAGAGAGAAAGAGAGAGAGAGCCCAGGTATGGCAGCACACACCTATAACTCCAACACTCAGGGGCAGAGACAGGTGGAGTCCTGTGAGTTCAAGGCTAGCCTGGTCTACAGAGTGAGTTCCAGGACAGCTAGAGGTATATGATAGACTGTCTCCAAACACGAAGGAGGAAGAGGAAGAAAGCACTCATGCTAATGTGATGCCTTCCTCTCAACAGTCTTACAGTCTAACATTAGAGTAAGACAGAGTACCAATACAAGGGGCACAACCCACGACCCGCCCCACTGGGGAGGGAGCCATTATCAGCCTGGAAGCAAGTAGCACTAACCTAGTACCCAGTGCTGTTTGCAGACCAACCCTGCCTGAACCACACTCACCACCTGACTTCAATCAGGCCTGACTTCCCCTCGACCAAGCCCGCCAAAGTTGCCAAGGAGCCCACAGCTGCCAGACTCATAGATTCTGAATCCTCCTCAATCCCTCAGCCTTCCAGCAGCAGCAACTGCCCTGCCCACAGCGTCTTCCCAAAGAGTTAGTTGTTTCTTGGCCCATACACCACTCCCCAGATCCTGTCTCTGCCCCACCCCCCACCCCCAGCTCCTGGTCACTCTCCTGACCTTTAGAGGCTACAGGAACCAGGTTCAGACACCTCTTCTACATCCATCATAGAGCTGGATCCATTCATTCATTCATTGTGTTTGTTTGTTTAGAGATGGGTCTCACTATGTAGCTCTGGCTGTCCCGGAACACACTATATAGAGCAGGCTGGCCTTGAACTCAGAGATCTACCTGTCTGTGCCTCACAAGTGCTGGGATTAAAGGCCTGTGCCACTATGTCCCGCCTTTCTTTCTTTCTAATGTTTATTTATTTTACACATTAGGTTAGAGGGTTTTCATCTTCTACCATGTGAGTCCTAGGAATAAAACTCAATTCCCAAGGCTTTGCAGAAAGTGCCTCAACAAACTGAGTAAGCTATCTACTGGCCCTGGGGTTGAGATAGGCCTTGTCTGTAGGCCCTATCTCATGATGATCCTTTTCCTCAGCCTCCCAAGTACTGGGATTACAGACATGTGCCTGTGCCATCCATACCTCATGTAGGGCCACAGCTTTACACACACTGATATATATTTAAGTGTCAGATCGACTATCGCACTCTGACTTTAAGAAGTATCAACTCACCCAAGCCTGCTTCACCAACCGTTACAGCCACACACACACTTGTAGCTCTGATGCCATTTTAGGCCACTTCAACAGCTCAGGGTTGGTTCTGCTTTCAAAATATACTAAATGGCAGTATATACTAAAATATACTTCACAATGGCGGTCCAAATTACCAACACCTCCTGGTTCTTGCCCGATCCACCTGTATTCCCCACAGCATCCAGAGTGAGACTTTAAATTAACGATGGTTTCTTACTGTAGGGTAACTGAATCTAATGTTTCTAGCAAATCTGGTTCCCAGTGCCTCCAACCTCATGGGCCACCTTCCCTCCCCATTTGGCCACCACATTGGCCTCCATAGTTTGGCAGGCAAAAACAATTCCAATCCAGCCCCAAGGCCCACACACTCACGGTTCCCTCCTGGAATGCCCTAATAGGTTTGCACAGAATGTAAAACAGCACAGTTATAATCTTTTAATGATTAAAAAATTTATTGTATTTTATGTGTGTGAGTACCTGCATGTATGTATGTAGTGTGTATGTACCATCTGAGTACACTTCCTGCACTGAAGTCTCATCTTTTACTCTTGTTCTGGTATTTTTTCTTTTTTTTTGGTTTTCATATTTTGAGACAGGGGCTTTCTACATAGCCTTGGCTGTCCTTGAACTCACTATGCAGACAGACCAGGCTGGCCTCAAAGAGATTCACCTGCTCCTGGAACTTGTAGACACCTGCCCCAGCCTTCCCAAACTGGAGTTGCAGATGTAGAGCCGTCACACCAATCCTGTCACCCTTGGCCTCTCAGACCCAGGGTTATAAAATGCATTCTGCCCAGTCATCAATACTTTCTATGCCCCTGAATCCACTGCCTTCTCCTGTTGAGTGCACATATAAAGCATATGCCGTCTTCCCCACCAGAGCTTTGAGAGCAGAAGCTTCATGCAACCACACCTGGCCCAAGAGCCTGAAACAATGCTTGACACGCCAATCTGTTAACAGTCCTCCTAATGGAGCAATTTGAGATCTGTCCCAATTTTACAGATGGAAAAGAACCAATTCCGAGAGGTTATGCCACAATCACAATTCCAGTATGGACTGAAGCAAGGATCTCAACTGGGTTTGTCAGTGTCCAAGGAGGTGATTACACACATTCAAGCTGGAGCTGAGGTTGGCTGGGGTACAGCTCAGAGGCAGAGCACAGGCTAGGCTGAGTGAGGCTCTTCCACACCCTCCACTGTGTGTGTGGACTCGTGTACATGGATTCCTTGATGGGACAGCAGGACCTGCATTCTCTGTGTGGCACCTTCTCTGGTCACCATCTCCAATCCCCGCCACAACCATGGGGTGTGACCAGTCTGGCACATCCTCAAGTGGTGACCTGACAAAGGACACACAACTAGGGACTGAACCAACTAGCTTCTGCATGCAGGCAGGCTGAGTTCGAACAAGCCCAGGTTTCCCAAGGGCAGGGTGACTTCATGGTCAGTCAGGCAGACTAGAAAAGAGCTCTTCAGCAAAACCCAGACCCAGCAATTTAAAAGGACCCGGGCCAAGAGGGCCTCAGATACTGCAAATTGCAGCCCTGACACAATGGAATGTTGGCTTTGGACACTTCTGTCTCAGTGTGGGAGGGAATCCATACAGGGCAAAGTCTATAGCACTCCACTGTGAGGTTTTTAATTCTTTTACAGCACTGAGCAACATTACTTGTAGAGAAGAAACAGTGCATTAGTCCTCAGAGACACAAGAGAGCTCTCGGGCAGTCTTAGGACCTGGGAGCCCTCAGGCTGCTGCCAGAGGCTGGAGTGCAGAGACTCTAACACCCACAGAGCACAGCTCTCACCCCAGCCCCCACTCTCTAGCCCCCTTCCCTGACAAATCTACCAACTCAGTTTTACAAATCAGAGGAAGGCAGGAAGATAGACGTGGTGTGAAACCCTCAGGGAATGTGACTTCTGTGGCCACACACGGAAGAAACAAAGTGAGCCACCCATCCTTCCTAATGAAGA
Source organism: Cricetiscus sungorus (assembly GCA_030556225.1). NCBI lineage: Eukaryota > Metazoa > Chordata > Mammalia > Rodentia > Cricetidae > Cricetiscus > Cricetiscus sungorus. The sequence continues at coordinate 135,117,132 of JANBXA010000734.1, forward strand.
CACCTTGCCACCTTTCCCCCAAGAAACTCCCATGTGGGTGGCTTTGAAAAACTAAACAAGCTATATGACATTGCCACCTCCAATTTTACTTGCACACCCAAGGATGCTCTAATCAAAGTCTAGTTTGAATCCGTCAGTGGCACTCAGCAGGCACAAGATCACCAAGGGGGGACTCCAGAAGAGGACAACAACCAGGACCCAAGTAAAGGCACTCGAGCCCAATAACCCTGAGCAAAAACTACTTACGTTCTCTTTTTCACCTGGCTAAGTGCTAAAAAAGTCACTTCAAGCCAAATGAAGGGAGGCTTGAGCAGGGGACTCACAAGTTCAAGGCCCACCTGGGCTACACAGTGAGACAAAACAAAGGCAGGACTGTTTTGTGAGACTTCCACCAGCCAGCACCTCACTGTTTTGGGTGTTAAAATGGGCTCTTTAGTGCTCAACTCAAGCTCCTGAGGCGGTCATGTCTTAGCTCCCCACCCCCCCCTACAGTACAGAAACAGGTCAAGCCCAGGTGAGTGCCCTGGAGAGCTTCAAAGGAACCAACAACAAAGCATGCGAGAGCATTTTACTAGTTAATTGCCAGGTGCCACACATGTAAACAAGACCAACGGGGCTGAAATTAACTCATGATTTCCTTCCTTGGAGCAGGGGTAAATCAACTTCTACCCTAACGGTGTAGGAGAGCTCACTGTCTCACAAGCCCTTTTGGAGGATCTGTAGGACCTGTCTGTTCACCAGAGAGCAGAGCACACAGGCAACAGAAAAAAAATCTGTCATCGGGAGGGAGGGTCACCAAAGCTTTGTGTACTAGCTGGATTTATGTCACAACTAGAGTCATCAGAGAGAAGGGAGCCTCAGTTGAGAAAATGCCTCCATCATACCCAGCTATAAGGCATTTTCTAATTAGTGATTGATGAGTTAGGGCCCAGCCCATTGCAGGTGGTGCCATCTCTGGGGTTGGTAGTTCTGCATTCTCTAAGAAAGCAGGCTAACCAAGTAAATAAATATATTTATATAGCCAGGCAGTGGTAGTGCATGCCTTTTGTCCCAACACTCAGGAGGCAGAGTTCAAGGCCAGCTTGGTCTATAGAGTGAGTTCTAGCACTGTCAGAGCTACAAAGAGAAACCATCTTTAAAAACAAAAACAAAAACAAAGCCAAGCGTTGGTGGTGCACGCCTTTAATCCCAGCACTGGGGAGGCTGAGGCAGGTGGACCTCTGAGTCTGAGGCTAGCCTGGTCTACAGAGCTAGTTCCAGGACAGGCTCCAAAGCAATGCAGAGAAACCCTGTCTCAAAAAAAAAAAAAAAAAAAAAAAAAAAAAGAATGACAATCCTGACCACTCCAGACTCCTATACAACTCATCCAAGCACCAAGGTCTATACTGTCCACCTATCCTTTTAGGGAACAGAGTGACTTACTTCCTGTGTACAGAAGGGAGGTCTCAGCACCAGGGACAAGGTAATATACATATAAACCTAATTTGTTTTATTTATTCTTAATTCCTGCATGGTTTTTTTTCCCTTAGTCTTAATGTTTGGATCAACATTCCGAAAAAACACGATGTTAGGAAGTGGTGTGTCAGAGGCCAACAGAGTTAAAACTGTTCTTGTACTGAAATCTCTGGAGTTACTTCTGACAGTGCTTCTGCAGACGTGCCAGGCAATATTGTCCCCAGGCATACATAGCCTCAGCCACCACCAAACTACCTAAAAACAAAGGCAGAGGGCTGCGGCTGTTAAGCTCAGCGGCTCTTAAGCCTACAATGCACAGGCTCCAGTACCACAAAAATAGGTAATAAATTAATTTTTAAAAAATTCTGTACTTTGGCCAGGCAGTAGTGATGCTTAATCCCAGCACTCAAGAGGTAAAGCCAAGTGGATCTCTGTGAGTTCGAGGCCAGCCTGGTATGTAGCAAATTTTAGGACAACCAAAACTATATGGAGAAACCCTGTCCTTAAAAACAAAACAATTCTGTACTTTGGCCACAGGCAGGTAAAGTATTTAAACGCAATCTCCTCCTAGAAACCAACATGTCGGTCTCTATCTTCACAGGAGAAATAAACAATCTATGTTATTGTTATGTTCTGTCAGTGAGGGAAGAATTAAGAAAACATTGTGTAGCCAGGCAGTGGTGGTGCACACCTTTAATTCCAGCACCTGGGAGGCAGAGGCAGGCGGATCTCTGTGAGTTTGAAGCCAGCCTGGTCTACAAAAGCTAGTTCCAGGACAGCTAGGGCTACATAGAGAAACCCTGTCTGGAAAACAAAGAAGACACCATGCTTAGTGGAGGCCAGCTACCTGACCCAGCCAGGGACTGGTGCTCACTAAGGGTGGCCATGTCCTCTACATGAGGTGGCTGTTAAGAGGGCTGGCCCCAAGAACACGTCTGGGTCCAACTTTCTCTTGCAGGGTTTCACCAACAGCTTTAGAGAGACACGGATCTCTCCTGCAGAAGGAAAGGCAAGGCCCGCAGTTCACTGCAACCAGGGCAGCTCCCTCAAGCACTCAGCATCGGAGCAGGCTGAGAACAGGCCCCCCTGCAGCCCCAGTGAACAGGGCTGGGAGCCTCTTCTGAAAGGCTCATTGTCCTTCTCCGAGGCCGCAAGAGCAGATCTCTGTCGAGAGCTCAGGGACACCGCCTCACAGCCATTGTGTCTAGATTGGCCAAAAGCTCTGCACAAAACCCCTTCTGACATCAGTGCAGGTCCTGGGACTCACTTCCTGAAAACAAAGTTGCTTAGAAGCCTTCAGGCTTGGCAGACCTGGGTGCCCTCTTTACCATAAAGATGGACAGAAGGAAATCGGCACCTCTGAGCCCCAAACTAACTCATTTGTTTTGTGCCTGCAACACAGTCAACTGCAGACATTCAAAAATGACAACAGCTACATCTTGAATATGACCACTTCTCCAAAGAAAAGGTAAAGATTCAACCTCTTAAACAAAAATCCAACGCCATCTTGCCTCTGCCACAGGAAAGGGGGGGGTGGGGTGGGTAGGAAAGCAGCTATTTAAAACTTTCCACTGCTTTACCCACAAAGTTGCAGCTTCCAGCTCCCAGCAACAAGTTCAAAGCACCCCGCAAACGTCTTCTGGCTCCATCTCTTTCCACTGAGCCCTGCCAACCTTAGTTCCTCGGCCAGAAGAAAATACTTGCAGTGCTCCCAGCTCCCCCTGCGCTGCCTCATCCATGGATGCACTGGCCTCTCTACCACCTGCCCAGTGACCAGACGGCATGGCTCCGCTCAGCTCAGCCCTCAAATCTTTTACTGTTCCTTTTTCCTGAGACAGTCTCCCTGTGTTACCCAGAAGGCCAGCTTCCTGAGACTTGGGATTACAGGTGTGCACCATATTCTTGGCTCTTAGTCTTTCAAAGCTCACGGAAGCATAAGCTGCTACACAAGACATTCTCTGGTACCAATCACAGCACCTCATTTGTACTTCTACAAAGCACTGTTTCTCTCTATCACTGGACCAGCGAGGCCCAGTGCCTGACACACAATGGCTATGTTTATGGGCACTTTCTTATAGGCTTTTACACCACCAAGCATCACCAATGGGGCAATGTCCGGATGACTGGCTCACTCTGGTGTAAAGTAAACACACTCCCAAATTCTCAATCTGGAAGACCAGTTACCTAGTTATCCTTTAACCTGCACAAGACATTTTCTTGGGCTTGGACATGAGCTCAGCAGTAGAGCCCCTGCTGATACTGGCGAGGCCCTGGGTTTCAATCCTGGTACAGCCAACTAAAAAGGGGGTTAAGAGACCTTGATATGGAGGCACAGGTCTACAATCCTGAAGGCAGGAGGATCTTGTGTCTAAAAGCTCCATTAGACCCCACTTTTTAAAAAGAGGCTTGTACAGTGGGGTGAAGGTGCTTGGTGCCCGAGTTCAACCCTGGGAACCCACATGGTAGAAGGCAAACCAACTGTTGCAAGTTGTTTTCTGATCTCCACATATCAGCCCCCCCACACACACAAAATAAATAAGTGTGAAAAAAAGAGACAGTTTCTTCCTATTAGCTGCTTAATTAGAGAAAGAAAAAGTCAAAGGAAACTCCAGGGATCTAGGGAAATGAGAAGTGGGCAATGCGTTATAACCAATCTAACTTCATGTATCACCACCCTTTTCTAGGTGAGGTGGCTCATCCATCACTAGCAAGATTAGCTAGGCCATGTTTTATGTATTTCTTTTGTCTAAACAACTGATGTATATAAGCTAGCTTCAAATCATCAGAAATGAGGCTAGGCATGATGATGCACACCTTTAATTCCAGCAGAAACAGGTGGACCTGTGAGTTCAAGGCCAGCCTGATCTACAGTTTCAGGACAGCCAGGGGTACACAGAGAAACCCTGTCTCAAAAAAAACAATCTAGGGCCTAGTTTCCAGAAGAGGTCTTCCGATTACACACCACTGTCACTGCCATTTGAGATTTGCTGAAGACAGAGGACACAATTCAAAATTTGAAGTAGTGTTTAGCGTGGGAAATGCCCTGGGAATAATCCTCAGGGCACTTCTGAATCACAGTGACTCAGTTCTACACTTCACCTTTCCCACCAAGAACCTTTTAAAAGAAGCATTTCTTGGCCAGGTGGTGAGGACTCACGCCTTTAATCCCAGCACCCAGTAGACAGAGACAGGAGAATCCTTGTGAGTTCAAGGCCAGCCTGGTCTGCAGAGCAAGTTCCAGGACAGAATCCAAAGCTACACAGAGAAATCCTTCCTTGAAAAACCAAAAACAGAAAGCATTTTTTTTGGTGCACCTAATTTTCAGACTGTGGCTGTAACCTCTCTGAAAAATCCAAAGGGGCAGCTGTCCAGAAAGGAAGCATCCACAGATGAGCAGCAGCCAGTTTACCAAGTACCAGAGGTGGCTCTTCAATGTGGCCTTCCAGCAGCGGAACAAGCACACTCTATCCTGGGTATTCCAAAGACACTCAAGAAAGGAAAACATGACTTCAGATCTTGACACGGGAAAGAAATTCTAACATGATCCAACTTTGCCCTGTTGGAGGGCAGCGATCCCAAGGGCAATGCTGTCTCTGGGTCCATGGAGTCTGCACACTCAAGTTTATAACCAGCCAACTCCCATTTGCTAATCTGTCTGCTTCCATCCAAATTTTGCTCTACTTGTTTTGGGCTTTTTCTTTTTTGGAGGTTGGGCACTCATTACCAGTTAGTGAGGCCAGGCCCTGGGAATAATCCTCAGGGCACTCCCTACCAATAAGGTCCCCATGCACTTACACATTCATGAGCATGTACATTCTCACTTTCTCAACTAAAAATAAATCTTAAAAAGAAGGCCAGGAGTGGTGCACACCTTTGATCCCAGCACTCCTCTTGGGAAGCCAAAGCAGGGTAGGCAGATCTCTGTGAGTTCCAGACCAGCCTGTTCTACATAGCAAGTTCCAGGACAGCTGAGACTACATAAGGAGACCGTCCCCAAAAAGAAAATAAAAGACACCCAGAGGTCAAGGGAGCAACTCTGAGTCTGTGCTTGGTGTATATGTAGCCTAGAGATATGATCAACAACAGGGAAAAAAACAAACAAGCAAATAAATAAATGAGATAGGTATGCCCAAATCAAGTCTTTTCAAAGTAAGAAGGTGGCAAAATGGTAGCAAAGGGTATCCACTTTGAAATCTGTTTTGAAGTCAAATCCCCAAACCTCACCATCCTGTCTATAAAAGCAGAGCAACTTCTGGGCAGCTTGTTTCAAAACTGAATTAAATAAAGATACATATAACCATGCCTCATGCACTTAATTCCAGCAGTTGGGAGGCCACAGTGGGTGGATCTCTGAGTTCCAGACTAGTATAGTCTACAGAGCAAGTTTCAGGATAGCTAGGGCTCCATAAAACACATAAAAACCATGGTTTTGAAACCCTGTCTCAAGCAAACAAACAAACTAGTGTGCTTGGAAATGAGCAAGGTTTTTCTTTTTCTTTTGTCTTTTTATGCAGGGGTGATATGGGGGTGTCTGGGTGATTCACAGACTCCTCCTAGTGACAGACAATAAACGCCTCTACCAGAAACTGTGCATCTTCAGGCAGAAATCACTATTGTGCACACTTCCTAACACACACTCGAAAATATTTGTGGAATGAATAAATAGCCAAATGACACCTGTTGCTCTCTGTACAAATCTTTAACTTGCTGAGTCTGGTGGCTCTTGCCTTTAATCCCAGCACCCGGGAGGCAGAGCAAGCAGATCTTTGTGAATTCGAGGATAACCTGGTCTACATAGTGAGTACCAGGACAGCCAGCGCTGCACAGACCTTGTCTCAAAACAAAATAAAAACAAAACCCTTTAACTTGATTTCTTGATTCAAGCTGAAAAGTACCTTAAACACTACTGACTAATCTCTTAACCAAGCACTCCTTCAAATTCTCGATTACTTTAAGTGGGAAAACATCACCAATCTTTCGAGAAATGCTGAACCAGCGGAAAAAACTTCGAAGCCAAGTTTCAACATTCCTGTGAAAATACACCCACTGCCGATCAGAAGCGCCAGGGGAAGATAGACCCGGCTTCTCTTCTATCCTGGTGTATGTGACTCCTCACACATAAGCTTTTGAGCCCAGCACGGCACAGGCGCGGACACAGACACATGGTCACCAAAGAGACATGGAGGATTACTGTCCAAACTCAAACTCTGAAATTACTAGATTAATCACGAACTTAGTAGAAGAATCTCTACTTGGAATAATTTTTTTGATGTTGTTCCTGTAACTTTTGAAGGCAAACAAAAACTCCCAAATCATTCCGATCGGTAATCTCCCCTTCTCGCAGGCATGGGAGCTTTCTTACAAATCACACCCTTCTTCCCTACTTTCCACCAGTCCAACATACTCCGAGATCCTCCCCTACCGCGCAGATCATTGGATGGGTCTCGGGAAAGAGCGGAGTTAAGGGGAGCTCTGCTGAGATCCCCGGGAAACCCAACTGCCTCTGGCTCTCGGCGTAAAACTGAGAGGAAAAAAAGAAAAAAACCAGGCTCGCCCACCGAGGCGGAAGGCGCACAGAGGCGGGGGATTTCGGCTCAGCGCCGAGTGGGTCCCAGAGGACACATGGTTGCTTGCTCCCCGCTATCTGGGGGCCTCCTCCCGCTCTTCCTCCCGATCCAGGCACGCCGCCCGAGCCCCTCCTTCATCAGACAGAGCACATGAACTTCAAAATGGTCCCTGGGGCGCGAGGACTAAAGAGAGTGGCCCGGGGTAGAGGGTGGGGCGCCCTGAACGACGCGCACACCGCGGGGCGGACAGGCACCCGGCAAAGGTGGAAGGAAAAATGGAACGCGTCCCCTTTAAGAGGCCTTCACGGCGATCCGGGACCGGGGGCCCTCTTCTACCTCCGGCCCGGTGTGTGGGACCCTTCCTTGGGGGAAACTATCCCCAGACCCGCTCCCCGGAGGCTTCGCTCACGCCAGGTCGGCCCGGCCCTGCCACGGGGCGGCAGCTCCTCCTTACCCCGCTGTCTGCCGCCTCCTCCCAGCTCTCAGCGACCTCCTCATCTTCCATCTTACTCGCCGCTTTCCCTCCTCCCCCAACCCCTCCCCGCGCCTGCGCCTTGAAGCGCGCCTCGGTCGCGGGCGGAGGCACGCAGGGCTTTCCTCAATGGACCACGCCCCCTCGCCCAGCCCGGAAGAGGCTCCGGGCCAGGCCCTGAGCGAACCTGGTCCGCCATCATGGAAGAGGGCAGCGAAGAGAGAGGACGTCCATCTTTCTTGTGGTCAATGCTCTCGCTCGTTTACGGGATGAGAGTTCAAGTGAAGTAACCTGCTTGAGTTCGAGAACTGTGTACATTAGAATCATCTTCTCCAAGATCATGGAATTATTGAAAAAATCAATTTTTCTTCCAAAATTTGAGTCTCAAAGGAAAGAAAGTGAGCCTAAGTTTTTCTTTTTATTTGAGCCTAGGTTTTTCTAAGTTACAGGTTAGAAAGCCTGGTTATGTGTTTTGTTCTACAACATTCTGAAAATGTTTTTGTAGTTCATCAAAGGGTTTCAAATATCTCTTATACATAAAACATTATATTAGCGGGGCAGTGATGGTACACACCTTTAATCCTAGCACTTGGGAGACAAAGACAGGCAGATCTCTCAGAATTTGAGGACAGCCTGGTCTACTGATCGAGTTTCAGGACAGCCATGGAACCTTGTCTTGAAAAACCAAAATAAACAAACAAATAAATAAAACATTATATTGTGTCTGTAATAATCCAGGCAGGCCTGGCCCCGCCCCTGGGGAACCTGGCAGTACTCTGCGAGTGGCAAGCAGAACCCTGGCTCTGTGCTGTGCGCAGGTGCGGAGGTCTCTTTAAGAGGCAAACGCCACCCACTTTCGCTCTTTTCTCCTTTCTGCCTTTTCTGAGGAGGCAGCTGTCTGTCTCTCTTTCTCTGTCTCTTTCTCTCTCTTATCTCTCCCCTTCCCTTCCTCCCTTACCTTCACCCAATAAACTTTCCTCAGAGAACCTCATCCGCCGTTTATCTCTCACCTGCTGTGGGATCCACTAAATGGCAGACCTCTCGCCGTATTATTTACAGTCTCTATTTGACAGGATGAAATTTTTACAATAATTTTTTTACTCATAAAACAGTATTCTGGAACTGGAGAGATGGCTCAGCGGTTAAGCCGCTCCTCCAAAGCACCCAGGTTCATATCCCAGCACCCACGTAGCAGCTCACCACTGCCTATAATTCCAAGGTCTGACATCCTCACACAGACATGCAAGCAGGCAAAACACCAGTGAACATAAAATAAAAATAAATTATTTAAGAAATCAAACAAAACAGGATTCTAGGGGCTGGACTCAGCACTGGATGTTCTTGCGGAGGACCCAGGCTCAGATCACAACCATTTGTAACTCTGGTTCTAGGGGACTGGATGCCCTCTTCTGGCCGCTGTGGGCACTAAGCAGCACGCAGGGCACAGGACTAAAACTTTTAGTTATGTTCTCTAAGGACCATGTCGAATCAGTAACTGACCGGTGTGGTGAAGTGATTAAAGAAAAACGGAAAAGCAGCAAGAAGAAAACATTGAAAAATGACAGCTGGGGGGCTGGAGAGATGGCTCAGTGGTTAAAAGCACTGGCTGCTCTTCCAGAGGTCCTGAGTTCAGTTCCTAGCAACCACATGGTGGCTCACAACTATCTATAATGACATCTGGTGCCCTCTTCTGGCCTGCAGACATACATGCAGGCAGAACACTGTATACATAATCAATCAATCTAAAAAGAAAAGAAATGATGGTTGAAGATGATGAAAATTATACCATTTAGAAGCAGGCCTGCAAGAGTCCAGGATGATGGCTCCAGAGCACCAGCTCCTATTACAGGCTGCATGTACCGATCCCCAGCAGATATCAGAGAATGGAAAAGACTTGGAAGAAGCTGAGGAGTATTAAGAAGCACTCGGAATACTGTTCCGTGAAGTCAGAAGCCTGACATTTTCCATACTAGGTGGGTTTTTTTTTTAACATTAAATCCTGGGCTCCATTCTATTATGCATTGTTTTTGAGTATTTGCTGTGGGTTTCATAATATGAGAACATGGTTCTTTTTATGCAGTTACACATATTTTTCTTTTTTTTTTTTTTTTGTTAGACAAGGTTTTTCTATGTATCTTTGGATGTCCTGGAACTCACTCTATAGACCAGGCTGGCCTGGAATTCACAGAGACCCACCTGCCTTTGCTTCCCAAGTGCTGGGATTAAAAGTGTGTGCCACCACCACCTGGCTGCACATATTTTTCTTTGCATAATCTAATGTGTCAGAGAAACAAGGTCATAGATCTCCGTGAACATCAGTCAGTCTGGAGAACATAGTGAGACGATGTTTCAAAAAAAAAAAGTTTGATAATAACTCAGACAAACAGAATTTCCAGCTACTGAAGTTGTTCTGGGCCTTTAATAACAGAAAAATATAGTATATCTTAAAAATTGTTGTACTTTTTCTTCAGATTAAAAAAAAATCTGTGTATGGATGTTTTGCTGGACATGCCTGGTACATACAGATCAGGAGGGGGCCTGATCCCCTGGAACTGGAGTTAATAGATTCTTGTGAGCTACTATGTGGATGTAAGAACCAGGTCCTCTACAATAGCAGCAAATGAGTCAGGCATTGGTGGTGCACGCCTTTAATCCCAGCACTTGGGAGGCAGAGGTAAGCAAGATCTCTGTGAGTTTGAGGCCAGCCTGGTCTATAAAGGTAGTTCCAGGACAGGCTCCAACCCAAAGCAATACAGAGAAACCCTGTCTGGGGGGGGGCAGTAAGTGTACTTAAATACTGACCCATCTCTGCAGTCCAGCATGGCAGTGTGTTTGCTTAGCATGCACACACACAGATGAGCTGAGTTCTATCCATAGCAACCCACACACACACACAAAAACTGTGCTTGTGCTGGGAGGTGGTGGCACACGCCTTTAATCCCAGCACTTGGGAGGCAGAAGCAGGCAGATCTCTGTGAGTTTAAGGCCAGTCTGGTCGGTCACCAAACAAATTCCAGGACAGCCAGGACAGTTACCTGTCTATCCAGGACAGAAACCCTGTCTCTAAAAAACAAAACAAAACTGTGCTCCTGGATAGTGTTCCTGTATTATTTTTCTTCAGTATGTAAGTGGGCTCCTACAGGGACTGGAACAATGGCTCAGTAGTTAAGAGCTGGATGCTCTTCCAAGCTACAGGGTCCAATTGCCAGCACCCACATGGCAACTCACAAGTGTCTGTAACTCCAGTTCCAGTGGACCTAACACTCTCACACAGACAGACATACATGCAGTCAAAACATTAATGCACACTAAATAATTTCTTTTTAAAGTGGGCTCCTACCAACACCTGGAGTTTGAACAAGTCCTGCGATCTTATGAAGTTCCCACTAAGTTTCTGTGCATCAGTTTCCCTAAGTCACTATGCCGAGGGCTGAGGAAATAACTCAGTGATAGAGCACTTATCTAACATACATGAAGCCTAAGTTGTTTGTTTGAGGTTTTTTAAGTTTTATTTATTTATTAATTATGCATACAGTGTTCTGCCTGCATGTTCGCCTGCAGGCCAGAAGAGGGCACCAGATCTCGTTGCAGATGGTTGTGAGCCACCATGTGGTTGCTGGGAATTGAACTCAGGACCTCCGGAAGAACAACCAAAGCTCTTAACCTCTGAGCCATCTCTCCATCCCCCTGGTTTGGTTTTTTTGAGACAGGGTTTTCTGTGTAGCTAGTACTCAATCTGTAGATCAGGGTGGCCTTGAACTCACAAAGATAAGCCTGCCTCTGCCTTCCAAGTGCTGTGAAGGAACCCTAAGTTTAATACCACACCTTATTATACTGAAGAGTCCCAACCAATATCTGGCTCACTGTAAAAATTTGAAGGGTTATGGGTAGGGACAAGAGAGGTGCTTTGCCAGTCTGAGGAAGATGTGCAATTCTCATCTCTCTAATCCTTTTCCCAAACACAGAAATCGAGGAGAAAACAACATGCGTTTTCATTTCAGGGACATGCTCCTTGTCATTTTTTCTATTAAAAACATGCTGTTCCTTAGGGAAGCATTCAGCTGCTATAACCAAGTTAACTGACTTGGAATGTGTTTTTTCCCTCATATTGTTAGGGTGCTGCCAATCTTAATAGAGTAACAGCTTCCTCTTCAGACATTTTGCAGTTTATATTCTTAGTGATTACAATTGCAACCAAGTTGGTAAAATGTTACTAGTTTTTATCTTCTAGTCAAGTGACCTGTTTACCCATTCTCTGATTTCACAATGTCCTGTATTGTGGTCTCCAGGTCTGTCCACACTCCATGCTCTTACCTAGAACCGCCTGCCTTCGGCCTCTACTTGTATATGGAAGACTTCCCAGGTGTCTTATTCTAGTTCCAACCCCGTGTCTCCCCATCCAGCTCCCCCACCCCCATCAACAGGGTCTTATTATGTATCCCTGGCTGTCCTGGAACTGAGATCCACCTGCCTCCTGAGTGCTGAGATAAAACATGTGCACCACCATGCCCAGCCCTGATTCCAATTCATGTAGTCACTGACACATAGCTGTACCTACACAAAGAATTTGGCTATCTTACCATCTTCAAGAATAAAGGATGTCATCTTGTCCATCTCTGGACAAGATATATTTGTGATAGTCTTCTGTAAATCTATTTTTAAATGTGGGTGTGTGTGTGGGTGCCTTTTCACATGTGTATGTGTGTGGAGGCCAGAGATTGCATGGATGGCAAGTGTATTCCTTGATCATTCTCCACATTATATGTTGTCGGGGTGACTCACTTGAACCATGAGCTGGAGGATTCACCTATGCCCTGTCTCCAACTCCTGCCAGCTCAGGGATTGCAGGCATGTCCCCATTGTCATTTATCTGGTTCTGCGCATCCAAACTCCAGTCTTCACATAGCAAGTGCATTACCAGGTGAGACATCTCTTGAGCCTCTGAATTCATTTTCTGAAGTGAATTCTCCTGTGTCTTGGAAACAGCAAAGGAAGGAAATGCTCTCAAACATCACCTAAAAAGACCTTGAGATGAAACGGATTCTTAGTAAAAGTTTGGCCTTGTAGTTACAGAGTGCTGACAGCAGAGGGAGGCAGTTTCTTACAATTCCTCTGTGGTAGACAACCTTAAACGCAGGACAATCTTTAGCCATGACATTTAAGACAATCAGAAAGATCTAAATCTTGGGAATCATTTGAGGATGCTGCAAAGATAATAACTTTTGTTCCACTAAGTGGGCAATCAAGAAGGCAACCCTAACTAGTCATAGCAGCCCCTTGAGACCTAGGGCAAGTCCTTTCCTAGCTTGTTCTGTTTGCTTCTCTATAAAATGAGGCATAGGACAGAAAACTCCACAGTTGAGACAGCGGGGACAGTTTCATTTTTCAAGGGGAAGCCCCAAAGTTGAGATTGTGGCAAGATTCATGTATTGGCAGAGACCCTAAGGCATGTATATCTGTTTCTTGTGAAATGTCCTTTGCCACAGTTTATACTTGGCTTGTATTTTAGGAAATCCCCCCTTAAACCTGCAGTGTGGTAAGAACACAAGCACAGAGCCTGTAGAGAGATATAACAACATTTTCCTGGAGCTCTCTTTACAGACCAGAACGACCTCAAACTCATAGGGATCTGTCGACCTCTACTTCCCAAGTACTGGGATTAAAGTGTTGCCATCATGCCCAAGCCATTTGGAGGGTTTGAGACAAAAAGTCTTACTTTGTAAAACAAGCTACCCTGACACTTAACATGTAGTCCAGGCTGGCGTTGAACTTCAAAGTAATCCTCTTGCCTCAGCCTCCCAAGCACTGGGATTATAGGCATGAGCCAGCATGCCTAATCCTGAGATATATACATACATATATACAAGCAGATATATGTCAACATTTTAACCTTTATTTTGAGAGTGTCTGTGAGATTAAAGTTGTGTGTCCTGAAATTCATTTTGTAGATCAGGCTGGCCTCAAACTCACAGAGATTCGCCTGTCTCAAATTCACAGAAATACACCCGCCTCTGCCTCCCAAGTGCTGGGAATAAAGATGTGTACCACCACACCTGGCAGAAGCATACATTTTAAATAAAAATTAAAAGAAAAAAGAAAATGGTTGAGCCAGGCAGCAGTGGTGCATGCCTTTAACCCCAGCACCTGGGAGGCAGAGGCAGATGGGTCCCTGTGAATTTGAGGCTATCTGGGTCTATATAGTGAGTTCTAGGACATCTAGAGCTACATATACTATCTTAAAAAACAAAACAAAACAAAACATCAGATCCCTTGGAACTGGAGTTAGGCAGTTATGAGCCACCATGTGGGTGCTGGAAATTGAGTCAGTGTCCTCTAAAAGAGCTCTTTAGCTCTGACTTTTCTTCTCTTTCTTTCTTTCTTTCTTTCTTTCTTTCTTTCTTTCTTCCTTTCTTTCTTTCATTCTTTCTTTCTTTCTTTTTTAAACCAGTTGCTCAAGCTGGAACCCAGACCCTCATATTTGGCAGGCAGAAGAACCCAAGTCCAATTCCCAGCATCTACATAGTGATGGTTGTGGGGTCATAACTGTTTGTAATTCCATTTCCAGGGGGATCTACCTCTTCTGACCTCCAAGGGCACCCACACATGTGGTACACATAATGTACTCAGGCACACATAGTATTTATTTTATTTGTGTGTGTGCAGGCTCACAAGTGTTATTGTTAGAGAATGAAGGTCAGAGGGTAACCTGTGGGAGCTGGAGTTGATTTTCTCCCTCTATCGGGAGGCTCCTGGTCTTCAGGCTTGGGGCAAGCACTCTTACCTGCTCAGCCATTTTGCAGTCTAAGACTTTTTTCTTTTTTGGAGATGGGTCCTCATTATCTACACCTGGCTGGCCTTGAACTCAGAAATCTACCTACCTCTGCCTCCTGAGTGCTGGGATTAGCAGTGAACTACCACACCATGTCAGTGGAATTTCTTAGTTTCTCACACACTGTATGCCAGGTTTTTTTGTAATATTCGTTGGAGGAACATAAACATGTTTCGTAGATTGAAACTCCTCAAACTGGTTTTGAACTGCTGGAATCAAGTAATTCTTGCCCTTAAGCCTTCTGCATAGCTGGGATTTAAAGGAGTGCCACCACGCCTTGTGGTACTTAGCTTCTGACCCAGTCCTAGGTCCCAAGAGCTAGCCTAGGAGGTCTACTTTATTCCAGAGCAATTTGCTCTATGTTTTAGGATGTTCCAGTTGCAAAAGAGGTGAAGCGAAGCTCTTGAGTTCTCTGTATCTGGCATTTATTTAAACCAAATCTGTTTCTAGAAGGTTCTCATCTACACCGGTTTTTGTTTTCTTTATCCAAGACAGGTTTCTCTATGTAGCCCTGCCTGTCCTGGAACTTGCTCTGTAGACCAGGCTGTCCTCAAATCAAAGATCCACCAGCCTCTGCCTCTGGGATTAAAGGCATGAGCCACTACCGTCCGGGTATTTTATTTTTAAATAAAGCAGTTCTTTTTATTTTATTTACTTTTCCTTTTAAGACAGAATGTCTATTATGTAGCTCGGGCTGTCCTAGAACTCACTATTTAGACCAAACTGGGATTAAAGTCATGTGCCGCTACAGCCTGGCTCACAGAGCTTTCTTGAAGTGAGACTTTGCGGGACCCCACACCCTGATGATGGCGACAGTGGGAAGGAGAGAAACACAGAGGCCTGTTTCCTCCCGTTCTACGTGGGTAGCTTTGACCCTGGGTTTCCTCATTTATTAAAAAAAAAAAAAAAAAAAAAAAAAGGGTGGTAGCAACATAGCTGTTGCTAGTTTCCAAAGATTTCTGCCGCGGTGAGATGACTGGCGATATCTAAAGGCACTTGCATTCGCCACTGCCTTTCTCTGTGCTCAATGAGTACCCTGGGGCACAGATGACTTAATCAGAGTAAGTCTTTAGTCTCAAACCAACCGGAAAATAGCCCAGGTACCCGCGCCGATTCCAGATAGAGTGCAGGAGACCTCAGCTCCCTTCGGCCCTTCTCAATATGGCGCCGCCCAGCGGCCACCGCGCACAGGCCGGCCGCGCTGACGTAGGTGTGCGCGCGCGCTTCCTCCGCGCCCCGCCCCGGAGCATGCGCGCTGCGCACTGTCTTCTCCCAGCCTGAGCAGCAGCGGCGGCGGCGGCGGCGGCATCAGGGACAGCGGCGGCGACGGCGGCGGCCGCGGCGGCGTTTGAGTGGAGGAAGATGGCGGCTCCGGGCGGCCCCGGGTCCCGCCAGCTGTGACGATTCCCCGAGCACGGCAAGCACCGGCCTGAGGCTCAGCGGCCGTGCTCTGGCCCTGGCCCTGGCTCCTTCGCCATCGTCGCCGGAGACGCGAAGCCGAGAGCGCGGAGCGGGCTGGGCCAGGTGAGGCCTCTCCCGGTGCGGGGCCGCAGCCGGGCGCCGACGCCTCCTGCGCTCTATGTTCGGGGACCCCGGGGCACCCCGAGTCCGGCGCGGGCCCGGTGTACTGCGCGGGCGTGGGTCTTGGCGGGCCTGGGGTCTTGCTGTCGTCATCCTCGGCTCCCCTGGCTGAGGTGGGGACAGGCGCCTCTTTGCAGCCTGCCCTCGGGATGCGTGCAGACCTGTGCCCTCTCCTCAACCCGGGCCAGGAGAGGATGCGTGGCCAGGGCAAGAATGGCTTTTCGGGGTGTCATCGAGCCTCACCCCGCCCCCTGAAACCCTTAAGTCCTCGGAGAAGAGCGGGAGACGGCTGCCCTCCCGAATTAGGGCTGCGGCGGCGAGGGGCTGGCATCTGGGAAGCTGCGGCTACAAAGAGATTTTTTTTTTTTTTGGAACTGGCTGACAAATTGAAACACAAGCAGTTCCTTTCCTGACCCCTAGCCGTTTGAATGTTCTCTTAGGGACGGGAATTTCAGCCCTCCTTGCTGGAGACAGCACTCCACGCTGTGGCTGAGGAAGGCTTGCCCTGGTGAGAATTGTCTGTTCAGAGAACTGTGGAGGGTGGGAACGAGTTTGTAAATCAAGAAAAACACAATTGGGTGAAATCCTGATAGTCACAGCAGAGAAACTTCAGATGATGGAGTTGGTTCGAAACCTTTGGAACACCCGATTGCTTTGTCTGTTGGATCTTCTGAGTTTTAATAGGGAAATAAACGCTTCGTTTCGTTTCTCAATGGCCAAGATGTTTGGACTCTTCTGTAGGAGTGTTCCGATGGATCTAGATGCAGAACCAGACACATAACCGGTTTTCACTTGCTGGAGGCAACACTGTACTATTTTGTTATTGTTTTTTTTTTTTTTCCTCCTTGCAACAACTTTTTGTTGTTGTTGTTGAAATGCTAGTAATTGAGACACTTTGTTTAGTTTTTCGGGTAGAGAAGACGGTTTGATGCCTGGTGGCCTTTTCACTGAGGAAGAATGGCTTCAGTTGCAATTGTGTTGTGAATTGTTGGGACCATCTCTTTTTCTTGGACACACCAAACGTCTTCTGTAACAAATCGGGCTTTGCTTGTGCTTAAGAATGATGACATCATGGATTTAAAGGGACAAGGGAAATTGCCTTAGAAACACCCTCACTTAGAATTCAGTCTGTAGCTCTTAAGCTACAGAGGGCTGCTACTGAGCTTAGTCAGTTGTCTAGTGTGGTTGGGTGTCTTTTCTGTTGCACGTTGATCAGTTTATATCTTATAGCTGCTTGCTTTAGATAAACCCAATTTAATCTAGCATTCAATCTACATTGAGCCATGAGTGGATGGATTTGATTTTCGTTTTTTTTTTTTTTTTTTTGCACTTCAGCCAGCTCTCAATGACAGCTAGTAAGTTAAAATGACAGTTACTTTATCTAATATTAGTTTTTTTTGGCCATTTTTCCTGCTTTCTTAAGTCAGCATTTCCTATAGAAATGCATAGATTTCCTTAGTGTCTTTGCCTAAGACAGAGACTTGAACTTAGGGTAGGAAATTGGAGGGTCGGTCATTCTTTGTGTTAATTTGCTAGTGGAGGGTCATGGTGGTTTGGCATCATCTGTTGTGTCACTGTGCTACATAATCATCAGCTGTTGATGGAACTTCGTGCCATCATTCACTCTGCAGCATTTCAGCTTTGTTTCCTTACCTGTCTCAGGTATGAAAAGAGAAAGAGCAGGAAAAAAAGCTAAGGCTGTGTCTTTGTTGTTGTTTTAGCTTTATCCATTTCATTTCATATGTACAGGCGTTTTGTTTGTATGCACATTTATGTGGGCCATGTGTGTGCATGGTACCATGGGTCCCCTGGAACTGGAGTTATGGGCGGTTGTGAGCTGCCATGTGGGTGCTGGGATTTCAACTCCAGTTCTCTGAAAGAGCAGTCGGTGCTCTTTAACCTCTGAGACATTCTCCAGCCCCCGATTTATTTTTATTATTAAAAATGGTGTGTGTGTGTGTGTGTGTGTGTGTGTATATGTATGTACCTATGCATAAGAGAGAAAGGGAGAAAGAAATGTAGGGTCTGGGCTAGAGAGAGAGAATCCATGTGTTAGCAGAAGCCAGAAGCATCAGATTCTCTGGAGCTGGAGTTGCAGGTGGTTGTGAGCCATCTGGTGTGGGTGCTAGGAGTTGAACCTGAATCTGCAAGAGCAGTAAGCACTTTTTAACCACTGAGCCATTTTCTAGCCCTAGGATGCTTCTTATTGTCAACTTCTGGAAGCTGTGTGATAACAACCTTCTCTAAAGAACAGGCAAAAAAAAGAGCTAGCCAAATCTTGGATTTATGAGCATGCTGAAGTCTCCTGGGAGGATGGTCTAGAGATGAAGAGTATGTGATTATGTGTTTTCAGGGGGTTTTAGTTAGTGAATTAACAATTCTTTATAAAACCCAAAGCCCCTCGATTCAATAGTAGTATTCCCACTTTACATATTATGTAGATAAAAAGTGATAATGCTTGTGAATTATCACAAGCTTGTGAATGCTCAGAAAAATGTATACTTTGAAATATGTGAAGTAGTTGGTCTTGACAGTGCAGGCCATTGATCCCAGTACTCGTGAAGCATAGGTAGGCAGATCTCTGTGTTTCTTCTAGGCCATTCTGGTGTACACAGAGTTCCAATATAGTCAGGACTTCATAATAAGACCCCGACTTTAAAAAAAAAAAGTACATACAAGGGAAACAGAAGATTATCTCTTCATTAAAACATCTATTAAGAGGCCGCCTCTATGTGTTGGGTACTTATGGAAGGAGGTACTAATGATTCTAAGGATAGCTTTTTTACCTAAAGTTGGCTAGAGCCTGGTGAAAGGCAGACAAGAAAACCAGTTGCTTATTGTAGTGCAGTAAGTGCACTTGTCCGTCCTGGAGAGAGGGGGGAGGCTCTCAGAACTGGGGGTAATTTTCTCCAGCCTTGCCTATTCTGTTAGTCACTTATTTACTAATATTTTTGAAATTTATTTTATGGGTATGACTTTTTCCTGAATGTGTATTCACCATATGTGTGTTTGGTGCCCTCAGAGTTGAGAAAGGACATGGGATTCCCCAGCTGGAGTGGTGGATGGTTGTGAACCACCATGTAGCTGCTAGGAATCCAGCTGTTGTTCTCTGGAAGAACAGCTGCTACTCTTAACTTCGGAGACATCTCTCCAGCTCTGGGATTTGTTTATTTTCAGGATGTAGCCCAGGTCCTCACCATCTTCTTCCTGCTTTCCTTCCCTAGGGTTGGGATTCTAGGTGTGGACCGCCACACATGGCTTATGAAAACTTAAGACTTTTTTTGGTCCTGAGTTTTTTTCCCTTTTATTCATTCACTGTCATGACGCTTCTTACACAGCCTGCCCCAGTTAGTCTTTCTAAATTGTCAAAGATCCAGTAGTCTTGGGAGAGCCTTTCTGAGTGAGTCTCAGGCACAGGCAGGAAGCATTTCCCTCAGCAAACTCCCTCAGGTTCTGAATGAGGAAACTTCAGAATGACACTTTTTATGTTTTGGGACAAACTAGCACATGAGCATTGTGTTTTTGTTGCTGTTACAGGGGTGGTGGTGATGATGGAGACCTAGCCCCAGCTTTGCCATTGAGCTCCATCCCTAATCCTGTTTTTGTTTGTTTTTCCCCGAGACAGGGTTTCTCTGTGTAGCTTTGTAGATCAGATTGGCCTCGAACTCACAGAGATCCACCTGCCTCTGCCTCCCAAGTGCCTGGATTAAAGGTGTGCATGTGTTCGTGTGCCACCACCACTTGGCTCCTGTTTTGTTTTTATTTTTCATTGTGTGTGGGTCTTTTGCCTACATTATATATGTGCACTGTGAGCATTCCTGGTGCTCACAGGGGCCAGAAGAGAGGGCATTGGATCCCATGAAACTGGGGGTGCAGAGGTTTTATGCTGCCATGTGGTGCTGGGATTCCAATTCAGGTCTTCTGGGCAAGCAGAGAATGTTCTTAATTATTGTTGAGCCATCTCTCCAACCCTTTCTCCTTCCCCTGTTTGCTTGTTTCTTTTGAGATGGGTAGCAGAAGATCGATGACCTGGGACTTCTGATCCTCTTGCCTCTGCCTCCCTAGCAATGGGATTACAGGTCTGTACTACCAAGCCCAATTTATTTGGTGCTGAGGATCTAGCTGTAGGCTGTGTGTGCATGTCAGACAAGTACTCTACCAGTGGAGCCATGTACCCAGCCACTTGTTATTCTGTATTGTTACAGTTTATTACATGGAAGTATGATCTGACATACATACATACATACAAAATTTTAAAATTGAGTGCATCATGTTATTTCTGAAATTGTTCATGTGATATTACAAATCTTGGAAATTATGACTTAGTGGCATTCCTTGAATTTTTGCATTTCCTTACTGATGCATATATTAGAAGGCAGTTTTACTGTGAATTCTGGATGTTCTTCTTGTATTAAAAGTTTTACCTTTATTTGTAAAAAAAAAGTTCATTTATTTTTCCCAGTGTTATTCTGTTTTGCTTCAGAAGGTAGAAGTATTGCATGGTATTTTGTGATGGTGTATTTTTATGTACATATATGAATCTGATAAACATGTAGGTGTTATGTAAAATTTTGTAGTTCTGGATTGTAGCTTAGCTTAGGTAACTCACACACCTTCCTTCTTTTCCTTCCTGGCTCCCTCCCTCCCTTCCTTCTGAATTGAACCCAGGGACTTCTGCATGCTCTGGTCACAGCCCACACTCCACCACTTTCCCCCTGAGCTGTGCTCTAAGTCCCTGACAGTACCTGTTTCACATTTCAACATGGTCACATGCAGTTTTGAGGCAATTCAGTTAGTTTCTATAAGGGCAAATGAGTTTCAGTTTAGATGGTAATGTTCCTAAGACTAGTTAGCCATGCTCTTCCAATGCTCCTTTATTCTCCAGGCAGGCTGTTTAGATTTTTTTTGCTCTTCATTATAAAGTTCCTTTTTAACAATTTAAATTTAAAAGTTCAGAAAGCTCTCTCTCTCATGTGCATGTGTGTGTGTGTGTCTGTCTGACTGTCTACCTGATAGTACCTGGAAATCACAAACTGGCTAGACTGGCGAGTAAGCCAGTATTGGGACTACAGGTAGATGCTGGTCTGCCCTGATTTTTGTGTGGTGGTTTGAATTCAATACTATCCCACTGAGCTGTCTCCTGGGAAGATTGTGGGAAGATCTAATTCAGATATTTCTAGAAGTAGGCTGTGTAAGTCACCTGGCATGTAATTGAAAAGTGTCAGAGCTGTTGATAGTATACAGAAGCTGGGGCAGGAGAGAATGGGAAATGTATAGCTGGTGAGTGTGGACTGTCTGAGATGGGTAATGTGTACAACAAGCAAAAGGCCTTAATGTCACCAAACTCTATACTTCAAGACAGTAGTGAGTGGAATAGCGTATTACAAGAAAAGTTGAAACGTAGAGGGGGGAGGGCGGGGCGGGGAGGCGACTGAAGAAATGGCTCAGCAATTAAGAACACTTGGCTGTTGTTCTTCTAGAAGATCTGGGTTCAGGTCTCTACAGGTGGCTGACAATTGTAACGTCAGTTCGGGGGGACCCGGTCTCCTCTTCTAGCCACTGAGGGCACGCCATGCAAGTAGTGTACAGACGACACACGCAGGCACACATCAATTAACACAAAAAACAGATGACACACATAGGGATACACTATCCACACAAAATAAATACATTTAGTGAGTTCACATTAATCCACACAAAATAAATACATTTAATGAAGGTTGTTGTTGTTGTTTTTCGAGACAGGATTTCTTTGTGTACCCGTGGAACTCACTCTGTAGACCAGGCTGGCCTTGAACTCAGCAATTCGCCTTCCTTCCTATTCAGCAGTCCACCTGCCTCAGACTCTGCCTCTCCAGTGCTGGGATTAAAGACATGCTCTACCACATTGGGCTAATGTAACGAAGTTTTTAAACAGATTGGGGGTTATAGTAGAGTATTTGCCTAGTGTACACAAGACCCTGGTAGAGTTCAATCCTCAGCACCCCCAATAATAAAAGCAGAGAACATGTCAGGGCTGGGGAGATAGTTCAGTGGTTAAGAGTGTGTAGTGCTCTTGCAGAGGACTGGAGTTCAGTTCCCATTGCCCATATGGAGTAGCTCACAACCACCTTTAACTCCAGCTCCAGCTCCTATTTTGCTGTCCTCTATAGGCACCTGTACTTAGACTTGCACACATACATAACTAAAAAAATTTTTTTTGGAGGGGTGGGGGCTTTGATCCAGGTTTTCTCTGTTTAACAGTCTTGGCTTTTCTGGATCTCGCTTTGTAGACCAGGCTGGCCTTGAACTCACTGATAACACCTGTCTCTGCCTTCTGAGTGCTGGGATTAAACGTGTGTGCTACCACCACCTGGCAAAATTATTTTTATTTTATGTATATAGGTGTTTTGACTGAAAATATGTCTGTATATGAGAGTCAAATCCCTTGGAACAGCAGTTATAGACAGCTGTGAGCTGTCATGTGGGTGCTGGGAATCGAGCCCAGGTACTCTGGACAGAGCAGCCTGTGCTCTTAACCGCTAAGCCATGTCTCCAGCCCCTAAAAGCAAATCTTAATAAAATGCCATGCTAATGGCCTTTGATTTGAAGTGTCCAGGGGGTTGTTTATTTGAGACAGAGTCTCAATGTTTGCTTAGTATGGGTGACCTAGAAAGCATTTACTGTGTATCCCTGCATCTCTGACTGGCCTGGAACTCTCCATGTGGATTAGGCAGGCTGGTTTTAAACTCAGAGATCCATGTGCCTCTACCATGTCTGGCTGTGTTACAGTTTTGAGTATGGAGGTGCCATGTTACAACCTGTGGGAGTTATTTCTCTTCTTCCACCACGTGGGTCCTGTAGGTAGAACTCACGATCCTGCTTGGTTGTCAAATGACCCTCGATGTAGAAACTGGCCAGCAAGAGGAAAGTGAGCAATTTTTAACTCTGTCCTTTAAATGCTGGCCCTTAAACTTGAATTGCAGTGTTGCTGACTATAGCCATCCCCGCTTTTTCACCTGTGGGGATATATTATGGGGCGACACAGAATATTGAGGACAATCTGTAACGGCACTTTCCATGTATCTGGACCTGATTTCTTCTTGTTTCTGAGATAGTCTCCCTCTGTAGTCCCAGCTGAGCTAGAATGCATTATGTAGATGAAGCTGGCCTGGAACTTGTAGCAGTCCTTGGTCCTGGGGATTACAGCATGAGCCGAGACTGTACACTATATCTTTTTGTTTGTTTGGTTTGGTTTCTTTTGAGATGGTCTCATTTTGTACCCCTTGCTGTTCTGGAACTCACTATATAGATCAGATTGGCCTCAAATCACAAAGATTCACATATCTCTGTCTCCCAAGTGCTGGGATTAAAGGGTGATCACCACCTGGCTAGATCTTGTATCTTGAGCCTTACTTGCTACCTTAAAGCAAAATTCTGGCTGTGCGTGTTACATCTTATTATCTTTCTGCTATTTATTGCCTTTGTCTCCACTTCCATGGAAACCATGGCAATGAGAAAGGAAGTGTGGGTTTTAATTAGGTGATTGGTGGGTAGAATCTAACTTGTAAGGTGGTGAAAGGCAGCAGCTCTCTGCATGGTTGCTTGAGTTGGCTTTGGTCTTGTAGGCCACCTCACTCAAGTGTTGACACAGCTCTAAGATGATGAAGGGGTAGAAGATCAGGAGAACTTCACTAGCTGAGGGTCCCACCATACTCCAAGTGGGGATGGTCAGCAAGAACAGAGGTTCAAAGAGATCTGAGGATGTCTGAGGACCAGGGCTCAGTGGCTGACGTGAAACCTGTGGGACAGACCACTAATCTCACTGGTTATCCCCTGGTCGCAACATGGTAGGTACTGTCTGACCATTCTATTTTTTGTTTGGAGTCAGTGTTTCTCCGTATAACCTAGGTTGTCTTTATACTTGCTCTGTATACCCAAGCTGGCCTAGAACTCAGGATCCTCTTGTCATGGCTTCCATGTTGCTGAGATTACAGGAGTCCATCTCCCTACCCCACCATACCAAGCAGCAGAATACGCCAATTAGGTATCCTCTAATTCAGTCACTCATTTTAATTGACACTACCTGGAGGTACTGATAGTTTCCAACACTAAGGTTGAGAGTTCAGGACTGCCAGAGTTACCCAACTCCCACTCTAGTTTCTCATGACTCCTTTTGGCTCACAGAACCTCTACAAACACTACAATACTGTATTGTAAAGATGGCGATGGGGTGCTGGATTGCGGGATGTCTGCAGCATTTGGTCCCCATATAACAAACTAGATGTCATCCCATACAGGATCACATCTCACAGCACTGAGCAGGACCCTGACAGAAGGATTGTGGAATTTACTGGCCACCAGCCATAAAACACTAGCTGCAGTGTCAGTAGGGAGCCTGCCTCAAAGTAATAAGGTGGAAAGTGATGGAGGAGACATCTCCTCTGGCTTCCATGTATATGCACAAGACACACACAAACGGACACATTCAAAACTCTAAAGGCTATATCCTCTAGATGCCTCTACATACTCAGTATGTAGTAGTAGTAGTCTGGACTCTTCCCAAACCCAGATTTCATTTGCTTCTTTTTTTGTTCTTTTTTTTTTTTTTTTTTTAAGGCAGAGTATTATGTAGTCCAGACTGGCCTCAAACCCTCTCTCTGTTGTAGATGAATATGACTTTGAGTCCCTGGTCTTACTGCCTTAGCCTCCTGAGAGCTGGGTTACAGCCTTGTACTTCCATGTCTAGTGCCTTTTTGAGTTTGATTGATTAAATCTTTAGCTATTGGTGATCAAGTTAGCGGTTGGAGGTTGGGCCAGTGTGCTCCCCTTTTAATCATGCCTTAATCTTGCCTGTGAGCCCAATCCTGAAGCTCCTGGGGCTGCAAGTTGTAAGTCAACTTATTAGTACAGAAAGATTGTACTTTGGAATTCTCTGGTTTTTGGAGTTGTATGCCAGGAAACAGAAGAAAGGACAATTCTATATTTCACAATTATCACAGTCACATAGAAATCCTTAGCATTTCAAGGTTAGTTTTTTACAACCAGTCATTAACATTAACTTTGTCAGTAAAGGGCTTTATGGTTATTCATTAGAGTATTGACAGCCAGACATGGTAGTACATGCCAGTGATCCCAACACTGGCATGGCAGAGATAGGCACATTAATGTAAGTTTGTGTTTAGCCTTGCTACATATCAAGTTCCTGCCTTAAAAAACAAAGGCTGTTGAGGTGGCTCAGCAGTTAAGAGCACTGGCTGCTCTTGCAGATGGCCTGGGTTTGGTTCCCACCACCCACATGATGGCTCACACCATTTGTAACTTCAGTTCCAGGGGCATCTGATGCCCTCTTCTGACCTCCCAAGGCATCAGGTATAAATGTGATACACAAATACATATCCAGGCAAAACACTCATGCACATAAAACAAAACAAGCTGATAAAACAACAATAAAAAGATGTTAAAGTTGCCCGGGAATATAATAAGTTGATAGGGTACTTGCTGTGGGTTTGATCCCCAGCACTGTAAGAAAGCAAAATATTGATATTGATAAATACTTATTAGTATGCTGGAGAGGTGAAGTTTTAAAAGCAAGCAGGCTTCCTGGTGACACCCGTTGGAGATTCGCAAAGGTTAAAGGTTCATTGATGTTAAACATTTGTAAGCCAAAGTTCCTTGTGGAAGAATGCTTTAGATGCCTGTGGAGCCCACTCATCTCCACCTAATGTCAGTTTAAATTATGTGGTTAGCAAAGGGGCAATTGATGCCAGCTTAGCTACTGTAGTGAGCTGTAGGCTAGGGCAATCAAAGCAAGAGGACTCAGTACTTTTTTGGGTGGGGGATTCAAGACAGGGTTTCTCTTTGTAGCCTTGAATGTTCTGGAGCTCACTCTGTAGACCAGGCTGGCCTTGAATTCACGGATCCACCTGCTTCTGCTTCCCAAGTGCTGAAATTAAAGGTGTGCGCCACCACCGCCTGGCTGTGGGACCCAGTTTTAGCATTGCTTCTCCCATTATAGTCACCTCAGTTTTGCAGTTTTTTATTATTACGAGGAAGGTGCTCGAAGCTGCTTCTACACATGTGCTGTGTGTATATGACTGTTTGCAGTGGAAAGATGTCTGAAAATTACCTTGCTCGGTCAATCCCCCTCCCCTGTTTACATATTTAAATGGATAAATGTTGCCAAATGAAGTACTTAAACTTTTCTGTCCTCTGTGTTTCTTCCTGCCTGTGCAGTAGCAGAAATCACTTAGATGACATTTGCAGATGCAGCTAGGAAATGTTAGGAAAGAACAGTTCACTCTGCAGAACTGGTGTACGGAGCACAGTGGATTAAGCCAGCAAAGCTGGCCCTTGTATGGACACAGACCTGCTATAGATGAGTGTGCGGCTCTGTTTCTCTTAAGCTGGAGCCATGAAGCATGTCTCCATGTTCCTCTGCATCATGTGAGTTTTCTGGCCTGTATAACTTTGTAATAAGGTTTGAATTTTCTCTTCAGTGGCATTAAACTAACATCATGTGCAAATCCATGGGATAAGCTTATGAAACTGACCTGACTATATTAGAGTTTCTTTGATATAATCAGTTGGAGTTTATTAGATAAAAGTACAATATAGTGTTAGGTGGTTAAATTTTGTTAATAATATAGACCTGAGTAATGTAGTGAGAGAGCTGGACATGGTGGTACAGGCAGTCAGGAAGCTGAGGCAGGAGAATTACAAGACTAGCTTGAACTGGATAGAGACCAAGTCTGGAAAAAAGGGTTTGTGTGTGGGGGGGCACTTTTGATTTGTATTGTTTTATTTTATAACAAAGTCTTCTATTTAAAGTTAGTTACATATCAAATTATTATTTTTTAATTCTTTGCTCTTAACCACTGAGCCAACTCTCTAGCTCCTATATACCAAATTATTAAAAGCAGGGTTATCCTAATTTTGCATGTTTGTATCATCTTTTCTTAGATACAGAAATTCAGGGCTAGTGAGGTGGCTACTTGGGTGAAGCTGTCTGCTGTACAAGCCTGGCAACCTTGCTCAGTCTCTGCAACCCTCAGCCTTGACAGAGGTGGAAGGAGAGTTGTCTTTTGACCTCCACAGATGTGGAGAAACCCTGTCTCCAAAAACCAAAACAACATCAACAAAGTTTGAGTATTACAGTTTGATTATGCTTTTTCTACAAAGTACAGAATGTTGAGTCTTTATAAGAAGAATTTGGAACCTGGAGTATCTCCACTGACTGTTGAAATCAGTGTCCTTTATATCAGCATATGCTTAGCAGTAGCAAATCCTTTGACTGCTACATACAGATGAGGAGAGTGAGTAGCTGTGAGGCTGGCCTGTTTCTATAGCCCTTTGAAAGTCCTAAGGTACTTTTATTTAATATTGATCGTTGTAAAGAATGATATGATTTGGGACTGGAAAGATAGCTATATGGTTAAGAGCAATGGTTGCTCTTCCGGAGAACCCAAGCTCCATTTTTAGCACCCACATGGCAGCTCACAGCAATCTGTAACTCTAGTTCCTGGGGATCTGACACTCTCTTCTACCTCCAGGGCACCAGGCAGTACATGGAGCACCAGGCACACATGAGGTACACAGACATACCTTGCAGACAGAATTATCCATTCACATAAAAATGTATATATTTTTATATATCAGGCGGTGGTGGTGAACGCCTTTAATCCCTGCACTTGGGAGGCAGAGGCAGGCAGATCTCTGTGAGTTTGAGGCCAGCCTGGTCTACAAGAGCTAATTCCAGGACTGCTTCCAAAGCCACAGAGAAACCCTGTCTCAAAAAACAAAAATACAAACAAACAGAAAAGTATATATTTTGAAAGAATGATATGAGCATGGTGCCACTTTCTTGGAACACAGTATTTTGGAGGCTAAGGCTGGAGGATCACAAGTTTGAGGACAGTCTAAGCTACATAGAGAGTTCTAGGTTTGGGCTATGTCATACTGTCTCTAAACAAAAAGAATGTATGCTGGGTGGTGGTGGCTAAGGCCTTTGATCCCATCACTCGGGAGACAGGTGGATCTCTGAGTTCAAAGCCAGCCTGGTCTACAGAGTGAGTTCCAGGACAGGCTCCAAAGCTACACAGAGAAACCCTGTCTCAAAAACAAAACAAGAATGCTGATGGGAGATACAGTAATATAGATAGGTAATTTGAGGACATACTTTATTTTCCTATTTTATTAAAGGGAATCCTAATTGAGTAAGAGACATGTTAACCATTGAAAAAAACCCTCACTCCTGCTGACATCTGTTATTAAATGTGGGATGCTTTATAGCAGCTACTCAGTTGTGTCTGTGTATCAGAGGAGCTCAGTTTGCTAATAGCAATACAGTGATAGCTGTGCCAAAACATTCTATTCCTAGACTTTTGTTGTTGTTAAATCATTGACTGCCAGGACTGAAGGAATCTCCTGATTATGAGCTTCTATTACTATAGATAAGATATTTTAATATCATGACTGTGGTCAAAACATCTGTTTGAGTGCCAAATGGATTTTACCCTTTTGTCTAGTGTGTTTTTCTAACTGGCAAGTTATCAGTTTAAGAAATAATAATTTGAAACCCTTCCATCTCCACTTTCCTTTTGATGCTCTGAAACCCTACCTGTTAGCCAAATGAGTTCAGCATATCTCTCTAGCATCTTACAGTGGGTAGGTCCTCACCTCCCTTGAGCTAATCAAGCTTGATACCATGCATAATTTATCATATAGCTCTGCTATTGCTCATGTATGTGTGACTAGCTACTAATGGGATCGTTCTCTTTTTGTACCTTCTGTGAGATGCAGACAGTATTTTTCATAGTTGAAACACTTTTATTTATGTGTGTGTGTCCGTATGTGCATACCACAGTGGATGTGAGAAGGCAATGTTTGAGAGTTGGCTTTCTCCTCCCACCACAGCACCAAGGATGGTGCTGTATGACAAGTGTATGACAAGTACTTTTATCGTCTCCCCAGCTCTGAATATAGTCTTTTGGTCCGTGTAAGTGTTACATTGATATTTGTTGATTGCACAAACTATAGCAAAATATTATCCTTTGTAATTTTCCACTTCCTATAACTTTTCATTTGACTTGGTACAAAGATAAAGATGATAATGGCAGTGTACTCTTAAGGCTTAGTATGACCTTTGGGTGAACTGTGTTGTGACTGTGTATAGATTCCTCATCCAGTAGTGTGGGTTGTCAGGATCTCACACTGGCCCCTGTGAGGTGGGAGCCTTCTAGCTTCTAACAACACCTGTGTGATTATGGTAAAAAGCTTTGGAAGTCATGAAGAACAAGCTGGATTCTGTTCTAAATCTTCAACTGCATCTTAAGTAAATCAACTGAATTTCAGTTTTGATGTCTGTCTGTCTGTCTGTCTGTGTTCTTTGGTGCATGTGGGGAGGTGGGAGAGAAATGTATGGGAACTGGCTCTTTCCTTCTACTATGTGGGCTCTGGGGATTGGACTGAGGCCATCAGGCTTGGGGTAAAGTGTACCCATTGAGCCATCTCACCTACCTTTCAACTTTATTTGGGACAGAGTCTCCCACTAATGCTGGAAGTCAGCAGTGCAACTAGTGTGGCCAGTTAGCAACCTCTTAGCAAATAAAAATTGGCATTCTTAAAAAAACAAACAAAAAAACCCAACAACAAAAAATCTATTCTTTCTGTTCTCCTCTTTAAAAACAAACAAAACTTCAGAATTAGGCCGGGCAGTGATGGCGCACACCTTTAATCCCAACACTAGGAGGCAGAGGCAGGCAGATGTCTATGAATTTGATGCCAGCCTGATCTGCAGAGCAAGTTCCAGGACAGGCTTCAGAGCTACACAGAGAACCTCTGTCTTGACCCCCCCCCCCCAAAAAAAAGAGCAGACTATCTTGCCACTTAGTGACTGACGGGAGTGGGGGTAGGGTTTGCTGTACTGTGATTTGGTTTCTGTTATAAAGTGAAGCGAGGTCAGCATGCAGGTGCTCTAAGAATGTGATAGTTTGAATATAATTGGTCCCCATAAGCTTATGGGGAGTGGCACTATTAGGAGGTGTGGCTTTGTTGGAAGTTTATCCCTGTTGGTAAAGTCTCATGATATGCTCAAGCCACGCCCAATGTCTTAGTTCACTTCCTGTTCCCTTTGGATAAAGACGTAGAATTCTCAGCACCTTCTCCAGCGTGTCTTCCTACACGCTGCCATGCTTCCCATGATAATGGACTAAACCTCTGAAATTGTAAGCTGCTACCCAATTAAATGTTTCCTTTATAAGAGTTGCCAAGGTCATGGGGTCTTTTCACATCAATAGAAACCTTAACTAAGATGGAGGGGAAATATCTAGAAACCTTATGTTGATTGGGATGACCCAATGGAAGACAAAGAAGCCCAGTTAAACAGCATGACTTGGCACTCTATGTCTATTGAGAAGACTTCAGATTGTGAGTTTTCCCACAATCTGAAGAGATCTGATACTGGTGAGGATGAGAACTTGCCTTTTTAAACAGCTTCATGAAAACCACATTCCTTGAGTTAATGCATTTACGTGGGAAATGCTTTAGGCCAAATGAAAACAAAACGAAACAGAATTCAGAGCATCAAAACCGCCTTTATGCCCTCAGGAGCTGGCAGTACTTGATCAAAGACTGAGAAGGAAGCACTGTGTGAAGGGGTGTGAAGCAGGCACTTAAGGAGGAGAGGCATCTGCCACCCCTGTCAGGGCGGAGCTAGCAAGGGGAGCCTTTAGGGTATGGGGCTGGTGTTTCTGTGAACCAAGCAAGGGTTGACAGTGAAAGCTCCTTAAAACTTACATAGGCAGTGGGAATGCTGCCACACAGATTTGCTAATTGTGCTTTTAGAAGATTTGGATAGGAGGTAAATTGTGAGACAGATGTACTCTACATGGGAAAAATAGAAATGTAAATGACCTTCCACAGCCTCCTCTGGTTCAGTTATTCTGAGGCCAACCTGGGCTCACTGTCAGTGTTGTGTTGGCTGCCTGAAGTATTTGAAGTAGATATGAAAAATGACCTCACCCAACGGGTCTTTTTCTTGGGTAAATTTAGAGCAGAGTGAGGTTAATGTAACTGTGAATCAGCAAAGGGAATCAGTTGTGTGTATGTGGAAATGAAAATAGGAGCAAAACTCTTTAGGGGACACAGGACTGGTGAGCCGGGCGAGGATGGGACTACTAGGGGAAGATGGGGAAGTAAGCTCAAAATACTTCATGGACTTGCAAAACTAGGCCAAGTTAACCCACGGCTTAGCCAGATAGTGACACAGGAGCTTCACTGTGTCCATCCGTCATCAGATCCTCCTAACTGGCTGTCTTAGTAAGGTCTGTGAGACAGACTTGGCCAGCTTGGCATCATGATCTGTGTCTCCTCTTGTCTGATCCCTGTTTCTCCCATACCCCTTAGAGAATTTACTCCCCACTAAATTTTTACAGTCCTAATTCTGCTTAGCACCTTCTCCTTTCAGTCTAACTGGGACATAAGACAGGGTCCCCCTGGGTAGTCTTGGCTGGCCTCGAACTCACAGAATTCCTCTTGCCTCTTTACCTCTCGAGTGTTGGGGTTAAAGGTGTGCACCACTACATCTAATGTTACATAAATGACATTTCCTTAATTTTACAGTTTTATCTTAGGCTTTGCATACGCACATGACTTGTTTCCCTTTGTGTATGAATGATATAGAATTTTCTTTCTAGAAATTTCTGGGAATAAAGCTAAGCACAAAAGGAAATTTAAATTACTATCTCCACTAGAAATGACTACTAACAGGAGCATATTCTGATCAATTCTTGTGAAGTACAAGAGTATTCAGCCCATGACTCTTTCATAAAACATGTTCCCAATTAGGAACAGAATTTTACCAGGATATCTGGAACTTTGTATGTTAATCACTGTCCTCACTTATAATAACATAGATTGACTTTGGACTTGTATAAATAGTGTAGTGTTCATTCTGTCCTCTTTGCTGAGTGTTGCTTCTGAGAAACATGTATGTATGTATGTCATGCTTCTTTTTTTTTTTTTTGAAACCAGGTTTCTCTGTGTTAACAGCTCTGGTTGTCCTGGAACTCGCTCTGTAGACCAGGCTGACCTTGAACTCACAGAGATCCGCCTGCCTCTGCCTCCTGAGTGCTGGGATTATTGACTTCATGGGTTTTCATTGTGAATGACAGTTCACAGTATTGATTCTGTGATTAGGCATTTCGGTTTTTGTTTTTATTGCCTAGATTTGTCACGTTGTTGCCCATATTGCTTTATAGTTTGTGGTTTAGCCAATTAAGCCTGTTCTTAGAACAGTCATTATCCTGTAATTGAATTTTCCTGTGTAAGGGCCAACTTTAAGCTAAGCATGCACTCTACTGTTGAACCATAGCCCCTTTCAAACCAATATACATACATATATACATATATGCGCACACACACACACACACACACACACACCACATCCCCCTGAGGCAGGTCTCATTATGAACCTTAGGCTAGCCTCCAACTACTGCTGCTTCAGCTTCCCAAGTACTGGGGTCACAGGTGTGTGCCCTTATACCTGTCATAAAGCTGCTGGATTTTTGTTTGTTTGTTTGTTTGGTTGGTTTTGTGTTTTGAGACAAGGTTTCTGTGTGTAGCCCTGGCTGTCCTAGAACTCGCTCTATAGACCAGGCTGACCTCCAACAGAAGATATTTACCTGCCTCTGTCCCCCAGAGTGCTGGGATTAAAGGTGTGTGCCCCCAACCCCCCATGTCTCTCTACCCCAGCTTAAACTGCTGTTTCTTAATTCTTTTCAGTGTTCTGCTCTTTTGTAGGACACAGACTTAGTTTTTCCTTGTCAGTGGGAGGTTTTGGATCATTGGCTGTTCCCTGAATCATGTACTAGTCAGATCTCTGATTAAAGGAATTATGAAAGAACAGATTTTCCAGGTGGTTTTTCCTTGTTTGAGACAGGGTCTTACTATGAAGTCTTGGTTGGCCTAGAACTCATTATGTAGACTTTAGGCTGGTCTAAAACTCACAAAGATCCACCTGCCTCTGCCTCCCAAGTTCTAGAATTACAGGTGCTATGTTACCATGCGAAGCTTGGTGGTGGGTTTCTTTTTTAAGATTTATTTTTAATGTGTTTGCATGTTTACCTGAATGTATGGTCTGTGCACCTGTCACATGTGTGCAGTTCTCATAGAGGCCAGAAGAGGATGCTGAATCCCCTGGAATTGGAATTCAGGCTATTGTGAGCCACTTCGAGGTGCTGGGAACCAAACCTGGGCCCTGTCTGTAGAGTACTCTTTACTGCTGAGCCTTCTCTCTAGTCCCAGTTTCCTTGTTTTAAGATTATACCAGAACTTGAGTGCGATTCTAGGGAGAAGGAGAATGTGATGGGTTTGGTATTTGAACTCTGTCAAGTTAAGATGTCCCCAACCATTGTGGGGAAGTGCTGGAACAGGCCTATGCTATGTAGGAAAGAGTCCACGAGCTCTTCTGTGCTCTGAAAGTTGTACACTAATGTTTATTCCTTCCTGCTGCAGCTTCAAGTGGGATGTCATGGCCAGCTCCTCGGACAGTGAAGATGATAGTTTCATGGCTGTGGACCAAGAAGAAACTGTTCTGGAAGGGACAATGGAGCAAGATGAGGAATCCCACCCAATGCTGGAAGTTGAGGAGACAAGACATAACAGGTCCATGTCTGAGTTGCCAGAAGAGGTTTTGGAGTATATCCTGTCCTTCCTTTCACCCTATCAGGAACATAAAACTGCTGCTCTGGTCTGCAAACAGTGGTATCGGCTTATCAAAGGTACTGTGGAAAAGATGGGCTATTTCAAGTGTTTTAAAGAGATTAGTGTGTGTGTGTGTGAGTGTGTGTGTCTGTCTTTCTGTCTGTCTGTGTCTGTATATGTCTCTGTGTCTGTGTGTGTCTGTATGTATATACTCCATGTGTGCAGGTACCCATGAGTCCAGAAGAAGGCATCAGATCCCTTGAGTTATGGAAGGCTGTGAGTCACCCACTATGGTCACTGGAATTGAACTCAGCTCTGTGGAAGAGCAGCAAGAGCTCCTAACTGCAGAGTCATGGTTATGTTATTGTTACTTTATTAAGTAATTTAGCTTTAGATTACCCCCTTCTTCATTTGTATTTATCTTTATTAATAGAAAACTTACATGATCTATTCTTATCATGACTTCCCCTCTAGAACCTTCTCCCAGATATTCTCCACTTACCCACTCCTCCAACACCAAGCCTTCTTTTTCTTTTTTTATGATTTTTCCCCCAACATAATATTTTTATTATTTGGGAAATTCCATCATGCACCCTTATCATACTCACTTCTCAGTTCTTCAAAGTTTGCCCCTCCACTTTTGTGATCCCCCCCAAAAAGAAGAAGAAAACAACAACAAAAATGTTTAATTTGTGTTGCCCTTATACTCACTGTAGCATGGTCAAACTCCTGGTGGCCAGCCTCCCTAAAGAAAACTGTGTCCTTCCCCACCTGTACCCCCACCAGAAGCCATCAGTTGTGGAGAGCTACACTTCAGCATCCTTATTACAATTTTTAAGAGTTCCCTTTGATCACTATATTGACGTGCATAGTCTGAACTGCCACTGAAGACCATGCTGAGGTTTGGGGCACGTGCTGAGGCCAGAGACCATGTGGACGTCCGTGATCCTTACTGTCTAGAAACCTTGTGGAAGTTCATGATCCATGCTTCTGCTGACTGTAGAGGGCAAGGGAGCTACCCTTGCAGGGTTACCAATGACTGCAGACTCACAGTTGAGAAAGAGGGACATAGCCAGCATCTGTGACAATCCCTACCGCACCTTGTCCCCCCAAAAAGTAACAGCCTGGACAGAAAGCTATAATTATGTGTCTTCAACTCTTTCAAAGACCACAGAAGGATAATACATAAACTCTAGAAATGACAGAGACAACTCATTGCCTGGTCAGTCACCCGAAGTTCTTCTGTAATGTTCCATCTTCAGCCCATAGGCCATAGTGTGTCTCCAGACTCCTCAACAAAGCAGGAAACTTTTCTCTGTGTCCTGTAGACTATCTGGCAGCCTCTTCCATGAAGCAGGAATCCTGTAGCAATGTCCATATTGCATCAGCAGTCACCTTTTTGTGGGTCCTGCATGTCCAGTTTCTACAACATAAAGTCAAACAGTCTAGACAAGAGAAGTACCTTGCTCAAATGGCTAGTCTTGCCATATTAGAAGCAAACTCCATAATGTGTTTCTTCGATGTCCATCTTCCTTTCTTCTGTAGGTGGTGTTACCAGGAGCAGTTGTGCCTCACTGTCAAGAAAAACCCTAAAGCATTTTAAATGCCATATTCTGTAGGTCTTTGAAAGGTTTGAAGAATGCCTATTCATCTCAAATACATCTCTGCGTATCTTGAAATCCAAACTAACTTAACTCTAAGTTTTCATTATCATAGGCTACTCTCTAATCTGTACTAAATTATACATACATTTTCCAATGAGCTATATAAACACAATACCTAAGCAAGAGGAGAAATATACATATCACAAAATTGACCTTAAATTGTATCAATAAATGAAAATCCATTCCAAAGCAAAGTATGCATATCTATACCATAATTCCCTTTTTACCTTTAAAAAGATTGTTTGTGATTATAACCATTTATAATCAAGCCCATTTAAATGAAAACAAACATTTATAAACAATATTTGGGAATTTGGGTGTCGTTCTTTCCAAACTACTTCCTGCTGGTAGAGGGCGCTGTCATGGAGGTCCAAAGAAGACCCAGAAATCTTGGCTGTAGTGGTCTGTAAGGTTGCAATGTCCCATTGACGTTGTTTCAGGGGGTCTTGCTTGATCAAACCACATAAGTCTGGAAAGAATCCATAGCTTTTAATTTTCGGTGGAAACAAAAATAGAAATCCTTTTCCCCAGTAACTTGTCCTTAGGCTTAAATTTTGGAGTCAAAGCATTTTTAAAATATATAAGTTGAATTAATCCAGCAGCATTTCTTTTATCAGTAGTTGTTATTTTCTCAGCAATCAAATAATTTAAAGACAACAGAAGCACGTATAGTATCCAAAATTTCTCTGTGTTTTCCATCTTTAGGTGGCTTTTTTATTACTCTATTTATTCTACTTCTATTTTTACATATTTTGAGACAGGGTTTCTCTGTGTAACTTTTATCTGTCCTGGAATTCATTGCATACCAGGTTTACTTTGAAATCACAGAGATCTGCTTGCCTCTGTCTGCTGAGTGCTGGGATTAATGGCGTGTACCATTACATCCATCCATTTTACTTTCTTTTTGCTTTTTAAACCATTGTATCTTGTTTCCTTTTCTCTCCCCAGCCAGTGTATTTTTTTAAAACACAGTGTAAACCTTCATTGTAGCTCTTGTACACACCAATGAATTGTTAGCAGAGCTCTTTAAAAGCAAGGCGGCTTTATTGCCGCTTATGCTAATTTTGGAAACCTCCCTTAAAGGAGCCGTGCAAATCTCTGTCTACAGCAAAACAAATCCAACTGAGAAAATGTTGCTACCAATAAGTCTTGCTAGTCTCTGTTCCCTTGTTTCTAAAAACTATTTTTTAAGTTTTTGTTAAGTTTTAAGTGAAAGTTCTCAATCCCAGTTCTGACACCATTTTGTTGCGGCATGTTTTTCCCCCGCCGGCTGCCGCTGGTTCTGCCGCCATTGTCCCGCAACCACGTGTGCCCCAAATAACACTCAGAGACTCTGTATTTGATACAATCCTGTTGGCCAGTTACCATTACTGTTTATGGGCTAGCTCTGCCTTAATTATTAACCCATTTCTACTTATCTAAGTATTTCCACGTGGTCGTCTTATCCCAGAGCCGCGCAGCAGGCGTCCTGCCCCTTCCCTGGGCTACATCTCGACCCCTACTACTTCCTCTCTCCTCCTCCTGGTCTCCTAGCCCCGCCTATCTTGCTATCTCATTGGCCACAGTGCTTTATTTACCAGTATGAGAAACATATATACAGAATCACATCTCCCATCACCTCTGCACTCAGGCGGCAGAGGCAGGGGGATCCCTGTGAATTCAAGGTCAGCCTGGTCTACAGAGTGAGTTCCAGGCCAGCCAGGGCTACACAGTGAGACCCTGTCTCAAAAAGAAAAAGAAAAAAGCCCTGTCTTAGAAAAAAAAAAAAGAAAGAAAGACCCTTTTCCAAGAAAATAAAGTTGGGGCCACAATGCTCCTTGAGGCTGGGCCCACACCTGGGTGCACCTGTGTTGTCAGTATCTCCGAGTACTTTATGCCCCCAGGCTCTCATGGCTTTACTTTAGAATCATAGGTGAGTGTGTCTGTGAGAGTGTACGCCAGCTGTGTGGGTCTCTTCAGAGGCCAAAGGTGTCAGCTTCCCATATGAGCTCTACTTGTAAACTAACATACAATACATTTCTTTTTCTGTTTCAGTTTTCAAGTTAGAGTTTCTCTGTGTAGCCCTGGCTGGTATAGAACTCACTGTCAACTCACAGGTCCACCTGCCTCTGCCTCCCAAGTGCTGGGATTAAAGGAGTGCACTACCCCCCACCTGGCAACCATTGGATTCTAAAGCACAGTGCTTGCTGTTCTTTCAGAGGACCAAGTTGGATTTGCAGCAAACATAAGAAACTCCAGTTCCATGGCATCCAACTCCTCTCTAGCTTTCCCAAACACCAGGCCTGCACACAAAAACAAAAAAAACAAACACAATATGACCTCAATGAAATTAGCTATTAGAATGATATATTAGAAAAATAGATTGTTCCACAAGCACAGAGCTTTTAATTTTTTAAGATCTACTATATAAATACACACGCTTTTTGAAATGAGGCTTCCTTGTGTGTAGCCCAGGCTGGACTTAGCCTTATGACCCTACATCTCAGCTTGGCTTAATGCTCTATTTTTGAAGGAATTTTAGGTACATGGCCAACAGTGGTAGGCACAGAATTTGCTATCCACCTATGCCCCTGCACACTAATAGCCTCCTTTTTTTGTTTTGTTTTGTTTTGTTTGTTTATTTGTTTTTCGAAACAGGGTTTCTCTGTAGCTTTGGAGCCTATCCTAGAACTCTTTCTGTAGACTAGGCTGGCCTCGAACTCAGAAATCCAGCTGCCTCTGCCTCCTGAGTGCTGGGATTAAAGGCATGTGCCATCAACCTGACAATAGCCTCCTTTCTTGTCAGCACTGCCTGTCATAGTGGTACCTTGTTGCAGTTGAAGAACCTATATTGGCATATCGTTCCTCCCTCCTTCTTCCCTCTGTTCTTCCCTCCCTCCCTCCCTCCCTCCCTTCCTCCCTCCCTCCCTCCCTCCCTCCCTCCCTCCCTCCCTCCCTTCCTCCCTCCCTCCCTCCCTCCCTTCTTCCCTCTATCTGTGAACAGAGGTCTCACCATGTAGCCTGGCTGGCTTCTCACTCACAGTAACCCACCTGCCTCTGCCTTCCTAAATGCTAGAACTAAAGGTATACACCACTATGCCTAGGAAGCTCTTAACTTAAAAAAAAAGTTATTACTTTTATGTGTATATATGTATGTATGTGTATGTGACTTGAGTGTATGCTCACCATGTATGCCTGTGGAAGCCAGAGGAGAGCATTGGATCCTCTGGAACTGGAGTTACAGATTTGAGCCATCCAGCATGCTGGAAAGTGAACCTGGGTCCTCCGCAAGGATAGAAAGTGCTCTTAACCACTGCACTAACTCTCCAACCCCAAGCTCCTAATTTTTATCCATTTATTTTTATTTTATGTGTATGGGTGTTTTACCTGCATGTATGTGTAACACATATGTACCTGGTGTCCACTGAGGCCAGAGTGTATGTTGGATCCCCTGGAGCTGGAGTGGTAGACTGTTCTGAGTCTCTATGTAGGTGCTAGGAAGTAAATGGGGGTCCTCTAGAAGAGCAGCCAAGTGCTCTTAGCCACTAAACCATCACTCCAGCCCATACAAACTCTTAAATTTCAGAACACAATCTTTAGACACACACTCAACATTTCATAATCTGTTATATAATAATCTATGTTCTTACCTATGCTGGGGAATTCCTGATTGTCATGCTCCAACTGCAGAGCTTTTTGAGCAGCTGTTGAATTACAGACACTCTTTATCATATTCCTTCACAAAGACAAATTACTCCCTACCCCCTTTTGCTTTGTAGTAATGCTACCCATTATCTTTACTGCCACATGATATAACTAAAAGTGGACAAGGTTTATCATGTGAGCCAGTTTATTAGCCTTGAGCACATTTCTGAACCTCCTGGACCTTGGTAAAATGTAGTTCTTTCAATTTTGACATTTCTTGATTCCATTTCCTTTCTTTGAATGAAAATGAGAGAAACGTGGACTTCTCAAAACATTTATGACATATACAAGTGATAAAACAGTTAAAAGCTGCAATTTTAATGATTTTTCCCTCCCCAAATTAGGTATCCAAGCTGATGCCTCTGGTTTTTTCATCTTTAGGTGTAGCCCACCAGTGTTACCATGGTTTCATGAAGGCTGTCCAGGAAGGAAACATTCAGTGGGAGAGCAGGACTTACCCTTACCCTGGGACTCCTATCACTCAGCGGTTCTCCCACAGTGAGTATCCACCTCGGGAAAGCAGATCCCACCCTGCCTGTACTTAGTTTCTAGAAACTGTTTTGGAGGCGTGCATTTTGTCTGGCTTTAAATGAAGAGAATGTAAAATGAGAGTTCCTAATAGAATTTGGAAAAAGTGAATCTACACATGTCGTGAAGACTGGTAAGCGTGGAAGAGTGCTTACCTAGGCAAGGATCAGGGTTCAATCCCCGATCCCTCCACGACTGAATTGCCAGGCTTTGTTAACTTGGTATCATGCTTCATTTGATTCTCCTCCAGCAGGCGAGGATTTCAAACACATGCCACCAGACCTGGCTGTATTTTAACCCTTTTGTAGGAAGGAGCATTATATTTGTTACTGATGTCATAAAAAAAGTGACCCCTAAGCTGAGCACTGGAAACAGTATTTCTTACCTGTTCCTGGAAGTGTGGGATTTGGAGGTGGTTCACTGGGTCCTGGGTTAGGAGTGTTTCATGGAGAGTTCGCCATCACTCTCCAGAGCTTCACTTTCTGAAGCTTAGTCTTGGGATTGGGCGACCTTTCAAAGGAGGTCTTCGTTTCTTATTGCATGGACCTCTAGCTAGAGCCAGCCACACTGTCAGCTGCTTACTGTAGAGCAGGTGGTGATGAGAGGGTACCCAGGATGGAAGGAAGCCAGAGTATTTTTCCACAGTCTCTGAAGTGAATGCATCTCTTCCTTTCTGTTCTCTTGGTTACAGGAGGTGAAGATCTTTGGTGCCACTTACCCCCAGATTGTTTGCTATGCTTGTGTCTGAAGATGTTCAGAAATAGTTATAACCAATAGCTTATTGCTCTGGGGTTGGATGAAAACAGACCAAAGAGACAGATAAAGCGTCACGTGTGGCTCTCAAGGAGCTGCTTTTGTACTTGTGCCGCTCTATCCTTCTCCAAGGAGGACACCCTTGATACCTCTGTGGGACTTACTAAGGTCAAAACTGTGAGTGTGTGACAGTGGACGACACTGGGTTTACAAGAGTAGTTAAGGGTAGGTGACAACTCAGCTGGTAAAGGAGCTCACTGCCAAGCTGTTATGTATGTCCCATCTCTGGAACCCACACGGTGGAGGAGAACTGCCTCCTGTTAGTTCCTCTGACCTCCACACTCACGCTGTGTCACATGTCCCTTCCCCCCAGTGACTCTATCAACAATTGCAATGGAAAAAACAGAGAAGGGTTTAGTGGTATTGCCTTGACCATGCTGACACACCAGCAGTCACCCCGGTGCTTCTGAGGTGTTTGTGCCACTGCCAGCACAGTGAAAAATGGCATGCCAGCCTGTCATGGCAGCAGTGGTAGGAGGGTTTCAAGACCAGCAGGGCTGTCTAGCAGAACTCTGTCTCAGAAACAGAAGGCAAGTGCCATCATCACTGCTGGTATTGAAAGAGTTTTGAAAAGGTCTTAACTTTTCTGGAGTTTGCAGATCATGATTTAGAATGGCTAGACTAGATAACTTTCATCTCTCAGGATCCATATTTGGTTCGGTGTGAGTTACTACAGATAGAGGAAGGGACAACAGGGCTAACATGGAGAGTTTCTTTATTGGGGGAAGGAAATGAAAGAAGAGAGAAGGGGAGAGAGAGAGAGAGAGAGAGAGAGAGAGAGAGAGAGAGAGAGAGAGAGAGAGAGGAGAGAGAGAGAGAGGAGACAGCAGGGCCTCACCTTTTAAAGGAGGGGGCATAGTTGTGATACTGGCAAGCTCATCCTGCCAGGAGATGGGGTGGGCCAGCGTAATGCCCAAATGCTAACACTGACAGGGTTTCTGAAGACTGTTGGTCTGGATTTTGCAGGGCTGGGGATTGAAGTCAGGGCCTTTTGCTGAAGGCAAGCTCTTTACTACTGAGCTATGTCCCCAGCCCTGAGATTGTCCCACAGTGAGAAAAGAATGAGTCTGGATACATTCATTAGTCAGCTTTATGTCACACCCCAGCACACTGGAAGTACTCAGCTTCTGAAGGGATCCAGCCAGAGATTAGAGGCCCTGTTACTATGAGCCGCTGGCGAGGGCGGCTCACCATGCTGCTTGAAATGCAGCGAAGAGTCATAGGTAATCTTGTAAAAAAGGGGGGGAAAGTTTCTGTCTCATCAGTTTTTCTTTTTCTGGTCTGCCTATTTTCTTCCATGTGTCTCTTTACACTGCCTAGTTGACTGACAAACTGACAAGGACCATTACAGAAAAAAGGGCAATTTGCAAACTAGATTAAAAACTAAGAATCCCAGGGCTCACAACACGGCTAAACAGGTAAAGGTACTTGCAACCAAGGCTGCCAGCCTGGGTTTAATCCTCAGGACCTGTATTGTATATGGAGAGAATCAATTCCCAAAATTATCCTCTCCTCCACACATATACCTTGACAATGTGTTCTAACATAGGTACACAGAATGAATGAATGATTGAATGAATGAACTAATGAACAAACGAATAAATAAGTGTAATTTTGTTTTTGTTTTTGAGACAGTGTTTGTCTGTGTAGCCTTGGTTATCCTGGAACTCACTCTGTAGATCAGGCTGGAC
The DNA here is from genome assembly GCA_030556225.1 of Cricetiscus sungorus. Taxonomy (NCBI): domain Eukaryota; kingdom Metazoa; phylum Chordata; class Mammalia; order Rodentia; family Cricetidae; genus Cricetiscus; species Cricetiscus sungorus. The sequence continues at coordinate 135,159,098 of JANBXA010000734.1, forward strand.
TCAGAGATCACCTTCCTCTGCTTCCCGAGTGCTGGGATTAAAGGCATGTTACTACCACCTAGCTAATAAATGTAATTTTAGAATTAAATCTAAGGGTTTAATTTTTTCCCCCCTTGTCTCCTTCCTTTTCCTATTATGTATCCTTGATCCCTCTTTCCCTCTTTCATATCCCTAATTTATGTTGATTCAAGATCTTCATTTTAAATTCTTCACTTATGTTACCATGGAGATACGGGATGTTTCATATTCAGTTAGCTAAAAGTAGAGCTCAGTGCCCCCTCCATTCCCAGTTTTCGTCCTTCCTTAATTTAGTGAATGTCACCATCATCTTAGATACACAGACTTGAGGCATTGGATTCATTCTCAGCTTCTGCCCTCAAGATCCAAGCTGGATGTGATAGTACATGCTTGTCATGGAGCCAGGAGGATCAGGAGTTCGAGGTCAGTCCTGGCTACTTAGTGAATTTGAGGTCTGCCTGGGCTGCCTGAGATTCTGTGTAAAACAAAACAAAAAACCAAGTTTCTGTTCTGCCTCAAGCCTTTTTTCTTTCTTTTCCTTCCTTCCTTCCTTCCTTCCTTCCTTCCTTCCTTCCTTTTTTTCTTTGAGACAGGGTTTCTCTGTATTGCTTTGGAGCCTGTCCTGGAACTGGCTCTGTAGACCAGGCTGGCCTCAAACTCAAAGAGATCCTCCCACCTCTACCTCCCGAGTACTGGAACTAAAGGCATGTACCACCACATCTCTATGACATCATAATACATTCCTCATTTTTCCTCTTATGGTGCCGGAGGTTAAACCCTGAGCCTCATGCAAAGCAAACATGAACTGAATACTCCTTGCCCTCTACATTTCTGAGTGTCCTCTTCTCCATCTCAAGCTGGATGAACCTAAAGCTAGACCCTACTCCATACAAAACCAGACAAAGGCACTGTTCAAGCACACCCTTTCTGCTCCGCGCTGTCCCTCTGTTCTTCTGACACTGACACCTGCCTAGTTACCGTTGTCTTTGTCAGAGAAGCTTTGTCAACAGCACGACCTTTGCATCTGGGAACCAAGTTCCTTGGGCTTCTTACCCAGTTTCTTTATTTGTAAGATGTATGTAGCAAATACTGTTTATATTACGGGTTGCTGAAAAGTGTAGTTGAGAAGCACAGGTCAAAACATTATTTAGGCTGTTGAATGTGAGTGGTTATAACTGGTTATAACCACTGTAGCGTGTATGTTTCCGCCAGCCCACCAGTCTGGACCCACAGCCATGCCAGCCCCAAATAACACTCAGAGACTCTGTATTTGATACAATCCTGTTGGCCAGTTACCATTATTATTTATGGGCTAGCTCTGTCTTAATTATTAACCCATTTCTACTTATCTAAGTATTTCCACGTGGTCGTCTTATCAGGGAGCCGCGGCCTGAGTCCTGCTTCTTCCCTGGGCTACATTTCGACTCTCCCTCCAACTTCCTCTTTCCTCCTTGTCTCCTAGCCCCCCCTATCTTGCTATCTCATTGGCCACAGGTCTTTATTAACCAGTATGAGAAACATATATACAGAATAACATCTCCCATCATCTCCTCTTTTCTGTCTAAAGTAAAAGAAGGGGTTTAACCTTAACATAGCAAAATATAACATACAATAGTTATCAAATAAGAATCACAGTTAACAATATTTAGTCCATTAACATTTTGTAAGACTTAAAGAAAATATCATCTATCCTATCTTTGTGAGTCTAAAGTCCTATATGTAACTTATCTTTAATCCTAACTAAGGAAAACTATAACCATAACTATCTGTCTTCAACTCCTTCAAAGACCACAGAAGGATAATATATAAACTCTAGAAATGACAGAGACAACTCATTGCCTGGTCAGTCACCCGAAGTTCTTCTGTAATGTTCCATCTTCAGCCCATAGGCCATAGTGTGTCTCCAGACTCCTCAACAAAGCAGGAAACTTTAAACTGTCCACCTGTAATGGCAGTTTGTCAGTCATTTTTCTTTGTGTCCTGTAGACTGTCTGGCTGTCTGGCAGCCTCTTCTATGAAGCAGGAATCCTGTAGCAATGTCCATCTTGCATCAGCAGTCATCTTTCTGTGGGTCCTGCACATCCAGTTTATTCAGCATATAGTCAGTCTAGACAAGAGCAGTATCTTGTCCAAATGGCTAGTCTTGCCATATTAGAAGCAAACTCCATAATGTGTTTCTTCGATGTCCATCTTCCTTTCTTCTGTAGGTGGTGTTACCAGGAGTAGTTGTGCCTCACTGTCAAGAAAAACCCTAAACCATTTTAAATGCCATATTCTGTAGGTCTTTGAAAGGTTTGAAGAATGTCTATTCATCTCAAATACATCTCTGCATATCTAGAAATCCTAACTAACTTAACACCAAGTTTTAATTATCATAGGTAACTCTCTATAATCTGTATTAAATTATACATTACATTTTCCAATGAGCTATATAAACACAATACCTAAGCAAGAGGAGAAATATACATATCACAAAATTGACCTTAAATTGTATCAATGAAAGAAAATCCATTTCAAAGCAAAGTATTCATATCTATACCATAATTCCCTTTTTACCTTTAAAAAGATTGCTTGTGTCATTAACCAGTTATAACCAAGTGTCTTCCATGGGGGTTGTGTGTTTGAGGAGAACTCCCACATTGTAGACGCCCTTGTACCTCTTAGCACCCAGATCATAGCTAGTTCTAGAATTTATATGTTTTCCAGTGAGAAATCACTCCGTGCACATAGGGATTAATAAAGGAAAAGGCCCTAATGTAATGAATGCTGGGCTCTGGCTAATGCCAGAGGAGAAACCAAGCTCAAATAGAAGATTTCTCTAGCTTAGGTATACCTTAGGCATTTCACATATATTGTCATCCTTAAATTATTGTGTGGGAAATAAGATTCTGGGACACTGTATAGGCTGATTGATGTTTATTCAGGGAGAAATTACTTATATCAGAAACAGATAACCGTTGAGAGTTCCTACTCCAAGGATGCCCCTGGATGCTCTCTGCAACCCCACCAGGAAGAGCTGGGGTCCTGGTCCCCGCACCCCAATGGGTGTGGTCAGTGCAACAAGTGTGGGTGGGGTGGATGTCTCACTACACTAAATCTCTTGGTCCCTGCCCCACATTACACTGTGAAGAATTTAAGTAGAGTGGGGAGGCTGCAAGTCTGGTCACTTAGGCAGATGAGCAGTCTACACAGAAAAGATATTGCCAGGATTAATTTTAGTACATCAGTGTTCTTTTTCAAATAGTTGTTACCCAGGGTTATCTTGCTCTCCTGGCAGAATTATGCTTTTTTTTTTTTTTTCTTTTTTCTTTTTTCTTTTTTCTTTTTCCCCCCCCCCCCAAAAAAACTGAGGGCCTGTATGGCAGGCCAGGACTTAATATGGGTAGTGAACTTGGGTTGCCCCCTTGAGCTGAAATGGGGATGGGCCTATATGGCTGGTTATAGGTTAAGGTTGTCTCCTTTGATATGAAAGTGGAGCCTAATGGCTGGTTAACCCTGGTGAATGAACATTAGCATCATTGTCCCTAATAGGCCTGGGTAGTAGACTGCTCCTCTTTTGGGTACTTAGGAGGCAGCTCCCTAAGCTAAGTTCTGTTGTATGTGCCTTGATGTCTCCTAAGCAGATCTATGAGTAAATTCTTTAATAACATCAGTTCTATTTGAGCGCCTTCTACATCCATATGAATACATTTTAATAATTGTCAAGATTTGTAGGCTTAGATGCAGCAAATATGGGCCAGTGGCATAGCAGGGAAAGGCACCTACCACCCCAGACTGAGGACTTCAGTTCAATTCCCAGGACCCACACTGAAGAGAGAATTGGCTCCTGCAAGTTGTCTGACTTCTGCACACCTGCCTTGGCATGCATATATACACAAAAGTAATTAAAAAATATACAACAAATTAAAAAGCCAAATATACAACAAATATATGTCCAGTACAAGATCTTCCCTATGTTAAAAAGCCTGGGACAGAAAAGGCACGTGAAGTCAAAAGGTCAGTTTTGTAATCTTTGGTGAATGTCAGCAAGTCTAATCACACCAGCCCTGGTTAATGGAGGATACCCTTGTTGGTTTATTGTAGAGAATCCCCAACATTGAAGTGTTTAGGCTTCTCATATGGTCTGGTAGTTCCACACACTCTTGATTTGGCACTTGCTGGAGCCTGCAGGCCCAGACTGGATCACCACCCTTGCCTGTCCTGAGTTATGTAATTATAGACCTTATCAAATATGTTCCAGCTTGTAGATGGGAGACACATAACAGCATAGTCTCTTTCTGCATGGGATAAATGCCTCAGGGCCTTTCCCTGGTGACAGTAGGGAAACAAAAGAGAGTTTAACATCTGAAAGTCCGGAAAGTTAAGAGTGTGCAGCTCACTCGGGGACCATTTGGGGATTGTTCCAAGCACTGTGGAAATCCAGATTCCTTTGTACCTGAGATGATTGTAGTTAAGTAGAAAGCTATTGTGCTCTTGAAGAACGGTTGGCTTGCCTGTGTACAGTTAAATCGTGGCTGTACATGCAGTTAGATAGAGACTGTTGACAATTTGAGATAGTTGTCTTTGTGATAGCTGTTCACGCAGCAGGCAAATCTACTTGGACAAGTTTGGAGATTTAACAGTTGGAATACACAGCTTCTACATTGCTTATTGCAGTATTCATGCCGCTGTGAGCTCTAGAGGTCTAGATGTTCTGGAAGGAAAACCTATTTGGGTGGAGAATTTGAGTAAAAGGCCATTAACAGTTGGATGGGACTGAGAATCGTTAACATTCTTCATTTTGTTGGGTGTTCCCATTGCCACTACCACTTTAGTGTCTCAAGTAAAACAAGCTTGAACAATGGGATGCTTATTAGAATATTTAGGGTCCTATTTTCTTTCTGGATTTTGAGATAGAGTCTCACTATGTACTCTGGCTGGCCTGGAATTCATTATATAGAACATATTATCCTCAAACTTACATACACCATGATCATTAGTGTGAAATGTTCTTGTTCTACTGTATCTGAACTCTTAATATTGTTCTCTAAATTGACTCCTTTCTCTCCCAGCTTTACCAATACTTGACCAGTGGTCATTGAAACTCAGCTGTGTGTCACTTGTGTCTCAGTACCTTAGCTTTGGGCCCCATGTTCCTGTCTCAAAAACCTTTGTTTGTTTAGAGAGAAACAGGAAAATGCAGCCTGCCCTATTTTAGTATTGGATTAAAATACATGTGAAGGACCTCATGGGGCCCAACTGGCTGGGTTTTTAATCCAAATAGAGGAGAAGAATGTTTGCTATCTCTTTGAAAAATAAGGCACTCTGCTCATGAGGGAAACTGCCACTAAGAGTTTGTGTATAGACTTGGGCGACACAATCTAGCCTTGACTATCCTAGTAGGAAATCAGAGACTGGCTTTACCACATATTATTTATTTTGTGTGTGTATCACACTACCATGTATGTGGTTTCCAGGTCATCAAGCTTGTCCACAAGCACCTTTAGGCTGAGCCATCTTGCTGGCCTGGATTTGCTTTATCAAGTGTTATGATAAATGTTACATTTCAGAAGTTCTAGAATACTTCACGACTGCCTCATTCGTTGGGATTACTAGTTCATTCCAAGTCTGAGGGACTCCAGATAAGTAATCCATTCTATAATCCTAGTACTCAGGAGGCTGCAGCAGGAGAATGACCACAAGCTCAGGGCAAGCTTGGGCAGTATAGTGAGACCCTGTCTCTGTTGGGCCACTATAACCCAGAGCTTCTTTAATGGAGCTCCAGATGTAGGGCCAGGAATTACCCTCATTCCTCTCATGCTGTCTAACTTAATTCTTTGTTATTTTCAGTGAGCAATGGGATTTTAGTAGACTCTACTTTTTTTACTCTATTTAATTTTATTACTTGATATTATTTTACTTTGAGACAGGAGCTCACAGTGTGGCCCTGATTAGCCTGGAACTTGCTTTGTAAACCATGATAGACTCTACTTTTATTTTTTTTTATTTATTTATTTAACTTTATTTTATTTGCATTTCTGAAACCAGAATTACAGACAGTTGTGAGCTGCCATGTGAGCTGCTGGGAATTGAACCTGTATCCTTTGGAAGAGCAGCTAGTGCTCTTAACTGTTGAGTCATCCCTCCAGCCCCTAGACTGTACTTTTTAAACAGACTTTCTTTTATTGTGAAGACAAAGTAACTCATTTAGATATAAATTCAAAATTATTATTTAAAAGATTTTAAATTATTTTATTATATGTGTATGGATGTTTTGCTTGCATGTATGTCTTTGTGCCATGTGCATGCAAGTGCCCTCAAATGCTGGAAGAGACTGTCAAATTACTGGGTCCAGAATTATGGATGTTGTGAGCCTCCATGTGGGTGCTGGGAATTGAACCCCAGTCCTTTGGAAGAACAGCCAGTGCTTTTAACTTTGGAGCTGATAAAACTTCTAGCCCCTCAAAATTATTTTTAAACCCAAAACAAGAGTCATAAACGGGTTAATATTTATAGGACAGCCGTGGTAGTGCATACCTTTAATCCCAGCACTCGGAGGCAGAAGCAGGGTGCTCTCTGTGAGATCAAGACTAGCCTGGTCTACAGAGTGAATTCCAGGACAGTCAGGGCTACATAGACTGTCTCAAAAAAAGAAAAAAAGAAAAGAAAAAAAGAAAAAGGAAACCTCAGATGATCAGATGAGAACACTTAAAGCTCCATATATCACTGTATCAGTGCTGTGAGTGCCGGGTAGGCAGTGGGTCCGAGTCTGTGATAGCACTGTATTTATTGTTACTGCAGTGACATCTGCAGTCATTTACTCCTCTACTGTGGGATTACTGAGCAACTGATAAAACACACTGCTGACATGGCCTCCGTAATGAGCTTGCTTACACACGGGAGAACTGCTAACTTCCGGATTGTAATTGTAACAGTGAAACAGTGACAGCAGGTAGCGGGTGGGGTTCAGTGCAGGAACATGTCCTTTCTTCTGAGCTTGAGTTAGTGGCATTATATAATTGAAAAGAGACCTGGAAGCAGTGGTTCGTGAGACTGATCTGCACCTGCAGAGAGCTAGTGGCCCTGCAGCGAAGCACTAGTGTCTCAGAACTCCTTTCTTTCCTGTGACACCAACTGTTGCTTTCATATGAGAAATGAGGAGCGCCTCCCCATAGCCTGTATGGCGTGATGTGGACACAGAGGAGCTTTGCTCAGTCCCTTCCTGGGGCCACTGGTAAATGTGAGGCTGCAGGGCTTGTGTTCATCTTTTCCTAAGGGTGAGCCTTCGGGAGATGCCGGCGGAGCACAGCTTTCCCGCCTCTCACCAGAACTCAGGGTTAGGTCTCTCCGGTTTAGCCTTTTTCTTTGCATGTTTCTTGGGAATGCTCGGGTGATGTGCATGTCATCGGCCCTTCTGTGGCCTTGCTTCCCTTCGGGTGTTTCCTGCTGTCCTGCTTTAGTCCACACTGACCAGCATGCCTAGGGGTCCAATAGCTTTCTGCTTTTCCCTTCGGTTGCTTTGGGCTCGAACTGCCGTTTCCTTTGCTGTACTTTCACTTCAGGAAAATCTGTGTCTGTGTGGTTTTCACAGCACTGGTTAGAGCTGTTTTCACAGTTGTGTTTCATATAAAGATTTGTGCTTTAGCTTTCATTTGAAAATACAAAACTTAGAGAAAAATCCATGGGAAGACAGAGGAGGGACGTCTGTGGACACTGGCTTTGCCTTGCTCTAGGACCCGGTGTGGTTTACATAGTGACATAGCCTGGGCTCAGAGAAGCTTCCCTCTCTATCTGAATGTATGTTGCTCTTCCTGGAATTCTGCCATCTTGCTCCATGATGTTATTGTTAGTTTGGCTAGTGCTCAGAAATAAGATGTTTAGGGCTGAAGAGATGGTTTGCCTGTTAAGAGCACTGCCTGTTCTTCCTGAAGAGTTGGGTTTGGTTCCCAGCATCTAAACAGCAGCTGTTCCAGGACACCTAACATCCTCTTCTGGCCTCCATGGGCACTGCACATACATGGCACACATTACACATGTGCAAGAAAGGATCCATAAACATAAAATAAATCTTAAAAATTGCAAATATTAATTAACAAAAAAAAAAATGTTCACAGCTTTTCCCTGGGCTTCCTTTGCAAGGATAATGTGACATTGATCTATCTGAGGACAAGATGTAGGGATAGGAATTTGGTGTCTGGTACAGAGCAGTTGTTGAATGTGTGGAATAATTAGAGTTTGAAAATATATGTTATGGTTAAGGTATTGAAGATACCTCTAAATTAACCTTGAGTCACTTGTTTCTTGCTTCCCCCCCTCTGCTCTTCCCCTATAGGTGCGTGCTATTATGATGCCAATCAGTCTATGTACGTCTTTGGAGGCTGTACCCAGAGCAGTTGCAATGCTGCCTTCAATGACCTCTGGAGGCTCGACCTAAATAGCAAAGAATGGATTCGACCATTGGCTTCAGGTAAGTGATGGACTGCTGATTTCTGCCTTCTCACAGAGGCCTTCTTGGCATGGACTCAAGCACATGTTACTGGTGTCTCCGGTTCCTTGTCAAATGTGCTGTGTAAATGCCTAGGATCATATGTTCATATATGTCTTTGTATCAAAAATAAAATTGTAGCTGGGTTTAGTGGAGCACACCTTTAACCCCAGCACTTGGGAGGCAGAGGCAGATGGTTCTCTGTGAGTGTTAGGCCAGCATGGTCTACATAGAGTTCTAGGACAGCCAGGACTACAAAAAGAGACCCTGTGTTAAAAAAAATTAATAAAAATAAAAAATAAATTGCATTTTATCTGCAATATCAGTATTGGTACTTGTCCAGAATCCCTGTGCCACTGTGTGAATCTATTGGTGTGGGTTTCTCAGGTACTCACACAGGTGTGATTTGTGTTTGGAATGAAGTCGAAGGACAGAAGCAGAGTCGTGAGAACTGTAGTTGACTGACAGGAGCTATTGTCCCAGGGCTGAGGTCTTTGAATAACACTTGTTCTTGCCAGCTTAGATATTCGGGAGTGTATGGGACGTGCCTCTGCGGGTTACTCAGGAGTGTGGGAAGATTCCATAGTAGGTACATTCCTACACAGTCCCAGGATGGCAGAATTACCCTGCAAAACGGATTCCTTTTGATTTAATCTATAATAATAATAATAATAATAATAATAATAATAATAATAAAAGTTGTTTTTACACTCATGAGAGTCCTGTCAATTAGAAGTGTCAGTCATAAGATGGGAGGGGCTGGTGCCATGGAGAAATTGGATTCCTGGGGTGTAAAATGCAGGCTTTTTCCTAATGTTCTTCACTTGGCTCTTCAAGGTTGGAACTTAGTCTTAACACCAAGAAGACCTCAGTTTTCGTTTTCCTTGGGCACTTATTCTCCCATACTGGTCGGCTTAGGTTGGGGTCAGCTTGGCCTTGTAGAAAGGGCCCTGGTGAGGAGGCGGAGCTTCCTGTCTGGCATGATCTCAGTTCTCAGTGACTGTGAGTTGCTGACCTCTCAAAGGTGTGGACTGGGTGAGCCTGTCTTAAGGGCTGGGGAAGCCAGTTCACATGCCCTGTGTTTACAGAACCACTGCTGTGAAGCTGTGCCCAGAGGCTGAGACATGCCTTTAGCGCTGACAGTGCCATTCTTTTCCCTGCTACAAGCAAGCAGAGCAGGAGCATGCACACAGGGTCCCTGGAGTACTCGGGGGCTGGGGCTTGTGCAGGCCTGTTTAAAAGATTGAAAGTATGGCTGTTAATCTTACAGAAACGCTGAAGGCTAGGACTTGTTCAGGGCTCAGAGTTTTATGCTTAGGAAGGTCTCTTTTTGTAGTCCCCTTGTTCCCTATTCATTCCGTGAAGTATTGATTCATAAATATTTGGAGTCACAAATTCTTCTTTTTTGAAACTTTATGTGTTTTGCCTGTGTGCGTATGTGAACTGTGTGCATGATTGTTTGGATCTACTGGAACTGGGTTAATATTGGTTGTGAGTCATCATGTGAACACCAGGAATTGAACCCCAGTCCTCTGCAAGAGCAATTGTAGTGCTAACTCTAATTGGTTTTAATAATAAAAATTCAGAGTCAGATATAGGGGTTAATGCTGAAAGATCAAAGAAGCAAGGTAGCCAGCCACTAGTTCTTACCTCTACTGAATCCTCAGACCAAAGGTGTGATCCTGTCCCTATGAACCCTCAGACTGAATGCAATGAGCTCCTTTCTCCTCCTGCTTTATATTCCTCTCTCCGCCCAACCATATCACTCCTGTCTCTACCTCCCTAGTGCTGGGATTAAAGGTGTGTGACACACTGCCTGGACTCTGTTTAGCTAGTGGCTAGCTCCACACTCAATCTTCAAGCTAGCTTTATTTGTTAAAGCACAGACAGATTATCACCACAAGCCACAAAGTGCTCTTAACTGCTGAGCCGTCTCTCCAGCCACTTGAGTCACAGATTCAAACACATTGAGGCTGGAGAGATGGCTCAGTGGTTAAGAGCATTTGCTGCTCTTTCAAAGGACCCAAGTTTTGTTCCCAGCACCCACATGGTGACTCACAGCTATCTATAACTCCAGTTCCGGAGGATCTAACCCTCTTCTGGCTTATCCAGGCACCAGATACATACATGCAGACAAAACACCCATACATTAAATAAATAAACAAAAATTTTAAATGTGGGACACTCTTTCAGCTTAAGTGGCGTGTGGCCTAGAAGCCACCTCAGAGCAGGCTCAGTTATGCCAGTCACAGTGCTGGGCTGGCTGGGCCTTGTCTTCTCACGTCACACCTTGGTAATCTGTTGGCAGCTCACAACTGTCTCTAACTCCAGTCACAGGAGGCCTGACATTACACCAATGCACATAAAATAAAAAGTTAAAAAAAAAAAAAAAAAAGATTTATTTCCAGTTATGTAGTGTGGGGAGGTGCTTACAGAGTCCAGAAGAGGATGTCAGATTTTGCTGAGCTGGTATTTAGGCAGTTTTGAGCAACCAGCATGGATGCTAGGAGCCACACTTGAGTCTTCTACATAAGCAGAGTGTGTTGTTTTTGCTGAGCAATCTCTACAGCCTGTTTAACCTCTAAGTTTAAAAACTCTGCTTTGAAATCCCCATAGTAGACTTGGAGGAGTAACTGGTTTGGTGATTTAGAGTTTATGTGGAGAATAGTCATTGAGAATGTTCTCTTAGGTCGATTGATTGGTGGAGACAGGTACTCATAGCTCAGGGTAGCCTTCTTGTAGCTCTTCCTGCCTCTGACAAGTGCTGCGATTACAGGTATGCACCACCACACCTGTTTTCTTTTTAAAACAAGTCTCTGCATGTTTAAAGTCATTTTCTGTTGAAGTGTCTTAAATGAATCTAGTTGCCACCTTACTCAAACCTGTGACTAGGGCCTAGTTTTTTGAAGGGATTTTTTTGAGATACCTATTTAAAACAAAACATTTAATAAAGAATCTTAAGAAATTCTCTGATGTACTCTTCTAGCCAACTCAAGTACCAGGTACACATGATGTATGTGTACATGTGCGTGAGCACGCATGTGCACGCGCGCGCGCGCGCGCGCGCGCACACACACACACACACACACATATGCAATTAAACATTTGTAAACATAAGATGAATGTTGTTTAAAAAAAATTTGGTGGATGCAAGAAACAAGTGAACAGGGCTATGTCATCTCAAACAATGCAAAGACCCAGAGGTGGGAATGTGTTTGGCATAGCCTAGGATTCTAGTGAGAACCCAGTGAAATAGGGGCCAGAGTGTGGTGGGCAAGTGTCTAGACAGAACAAGAGGGAGAGCATAAGGAATTCAGCTGATAAGAGGACTTTGGTTATAGCCTTGGAGTGAAATAGCTGGTTAGGTTTCTGAGGTGAGTTCCTGTCAGAGGGTAACATGAAGGTAAAGAGAATCTAAACAGCTGGTAGTGATCTCTAGGTGAGAAATGACGCCCACTCAGAAAGGTATGAGCAGGAGGTTAAGAACCAGCTTGTAGAGTAGGAGAGTAAGGTGCCAAGTGACACGGGCATAAGATTGAGAGGGTTGTTGTTTGACGTTTGTTTTTATTGTTGGGTTACATATATCATGTCTCTGGAGTGTGGGGATATATGCACTAGAGTGTTGGCACTCCAGGATGCCAGAGGTCTTGAAGCTGGAGTTACAGTGATTTAAGAAAACTGGCTGACATCACTGCTGAGAACTGAACTCAGGTCCTCCGGAAGAACCGTAGGTGCCACTGAGCCATCTCTCCCGCTCTTGGTTGCTTTTTTGAGATAGGGTCTCACTGTGCAACCTGGACTGACCTAGAATTTATCATGTGGACCAACTTGACCTTGAACTCACTGAGATCCACTTGTCTCTGATCCCGAGTGCTGGGATTAAAGGTATGTGCCACCAAGTCCATTGAGAGGTTAGTTGTATTGTTAAGGCAGTGTATTTTCCAAGTGAGACAAACACCTGTAGTTTCCATACTTGCGGAGACAGGAGGATCACTGCAAGTTTGAAGTTCGCCTGGTCTGCATAGTGAATTCTAGGCCAGCCATGGCTATGATTTTATAGCATGCCTGCATGCCAATTTCAGTGATCTTCTAAAGGAAGTGACTGAGTCAGACTGAGGGGCACAGTTGTCATCAAGTGGAGGAGTTGGCAGAAATGGGAAGGTTGACCGTCCGTTGATAGGAATAAGGGAGTATATGATGCCAGGTGCTGGGCATTGGGAACTGGGACAGGCGTTCTACTGCTTGTTTTATCAGTCATAAAATCATGGAGGGTGGAACGGGAGAGAAGCCATTGGAAGTCATGGTTACTTGTGAATGAACAATTGTGTGTACATAATTCTAGTCTTTGCCAAATAGTTCCAGGAAATTGACTGACCTTCTGGAATTGTACACCTTAATTCATAATCAGGTTTGTTTGGTTCAACCTGTGTTTAATTCCCAAAGTAAATAAGCCATTCTTTGGGTGTGTGTTTCAAAAGACTAATGTTTAAACCACTTTCCCAAATAAATTACCCTTAATTCAAACTGAAGCTAATTCTAGCACCTATTTAATAACAACTGTAAGTTATACTGCCCTTTCAGTTGCTTTAAATCAAGATAAAATTAATAATTTTTCATTTGGTAGTTCAGCTTTTCAGAACTTCCTAAAGATTACCCCACTCTCATGTGCAAAAGAGGAGAGAATTTTAGTTGGTGAGGAAAACACATCTCCTTAGTTAGAAGCAGCTTTAAATACGGATGGAGTCTATAAATATTAACAACGCAGAGCTCAGCCTGTTGTGTCGTAAATAGCCTTGGAGCTCTGTTGATTTTCCCACCACTTTCTCCCATAGAGTCTTCCAAGGATATTTTTTTCCTTCCCAGTTTTTGCGCCTTCCCATGGAGTTCCCAGTACTGGCCTGTGGGTTCAGAATCTTGTTTAGAAGAATTTACCAAAGGACAAGAACTGCAGCCCTCTTCCCTGTTTACTCTCAGCCCCACACCTTCAGCTGTGTGTCTGAACTTTGCAGCTACTGTGTCCTCCAGGCCCCGATTCCTTTCTCTGTAAGAAGGAGCATAGGCTCCTAAAAAGTATATCTGACAGGTCCTGTTCATCCACATCACTGGTATATTTAGGTGTAGTCTTTGGTCCTAGAGAAGACTCACTCTTCTAATGTGAGGAGTAGGGGATTTGGAAATGGGGTGTGTTATATATGTGTGGTGTGTGTGCACACATGTGGAAGCCAGAGGAGGGTGTCAGGTGTCCACTATCGATCTCTACCTTATTCCTTTGAGTCAGGGTCTCTCCCTGTACCTGGAACTCAAATTGATTTGACTAGGCTGGTATCAGGCATCCAGCAAACCCCAGTAGTCTTCATGTGTCTGCTTTCCACAACACTAGGGTTTTAGTGCTGGTGAGATTATACCCAGCTTGTTACATAGATTCTGGAATACCAATTCGGGTCCTCATAGTTGCCACTGCAAGTGTTCCTAACCACTGACCCACCTCACCAGCATTAGTTACCGTCCTGATGCAGAATCCCTGACAGGGTACAGTAAGGAAGGGCTTATTCTGGCTCACAGTTTGTAGATGTTCCTCTCCTGGCAGGGAAGGCAACTTTGGAGTGATGAGACCCAGGGATGATAATCACCCCAGTTAGCATGGGCTTTTTACCTCAGTTAACTCAGCCCAGTCTAGGAACCCCACATGCATGCACAGAGGCATGTCTGAGTGAGTCTAGGTTCTCAGGTCAACAGTCACAGATAACATTCTCCTCAGTCCCAAGCAGTCTGCTGTCCCGAAAGGTCAAGCTGAGAGAACCTAAAATCACCAGCATAGCTGGCAGTCAGGAACGCTGCCGTGGAAGGGAGAGAGAGCCCTCAGCTGCCTGCGAATTCCATAGAGAAGCTGGTGTCCTTTTGGAGCCAGGGTCAGGAAGAAGAATATCATTTATGGAGATGTCATAGGAAACTGTTACCTCAAGCTGGAAAGTGCTGGAACTCTCCAGAAACACCCGCCCAAAGTGACAATGGTTTTTGTTTTGTTTTTTTCTTAATGTAATGATATCTTTAAAAAGAGTGACAGTGGGAGCTGGAGAAATAGCTCAGTTAGAAGCACTGGTTGCTCTTGCAGAGGCCCCGAGCTCAATTTCTAGCACCCATGTGGCAGCTCAGCTTCAGCTTCAGCTCCAGGAGATACAGTACCTCTTCCAATCTGTGGGCACAGCATGCACACATACACTCAGCACTCAGGCATACACACTCATACACAGTGCTCTGTAACTCCAGTTCCAGAGGATCTGATGCTGCCCGCCCACCCACCTTCCCTCCTGCTCTCCCTCCCTCCCTCCCGCTCTCTCTCCCTCCTTTCCTCCCTCCCGCCCTCATTTTCTCTTCCTCCTTCTCAGAACGTTCGTTCAAACTCCAGGTGTTGGTAGAAGCCCACTTATCTTTATGTCATGTTCACTGGTGTTCGCCTGCATGTATGTCTGTGTGAGGTGCCAGATCCCTGGGAACTGGAGTTACAGACAGCTGTGAGCTCCCATGTGGGTGCTGGGAATCATATCCAGTTTCTGGAAGAACAACCAGTGCACTAAACCATTGAGCCATCTCTCCATCCTTAATCTCACTGCTTTATTTTTGTTTGGTTTGTGAATGAGAAGATTCTATTCTACCTATAGATCCCCCCCTTTAGTTACCACATGCATTGATTATCAAAATGTCATTGGCTTTTTCTTCTATACTGAAAGTCCTTTATCCTTTTGACTTTGTGTCATTTAGTCAAATTCAGGTCCTGCAGTGTCACTGAAAATAAGCAGAGTCCTCAGTTTTTAAGCCTACACCATGGTTGCTCTCGGGTTCCCTGTGCAGTAACCCTTCCAAGTGGCCCAGCACTGCCTCTGTTTACTTCAGGTGTCCATGCAGTCAGTCCACTGTGGCTGTTGGGATGGGTCTGTCCTGCCAGTCAGCTCCCAGATAATGACATGGAAATTTCTTATTAGTTATGAAAGCCAGCATATAGCTTAGGCTTGTTCCTAACTAGCTCTTAAAGTTAAATTAACTTATATTAACCTGTGCTCTATCACATGGCATTGCCTCTCTTCCATCTTGCACATCCTGTTTCCTTTCTGTGTCTCCTGGTATCTCCTGTATGCCTCAGTTCTCCTATTCTCTCCCTGGAAATCTCTCTTATACCTCCTACCTAGCTATGGGCCGTTCAGCTTTTTATTACATCAATCACAGCAAATGCATCTTCACACAGTGTATAAATATCCCACAACAGTTTATGACACAATGAACTTCATTTTATATGTTGTCTTATATATCTCTGGTGCCATCTAGATGTTAACCTTTCTTTTATGCCCTGGACGAAATTGTGTGTGTGTGTGTGTGTGTGTGTGTGTGTGTGTGTGTTTCCTTTTTTCGAGACAGGGTCTCTCTGTGTACTTTGGAGTCTTTCCTGGAACTCACTCTGTAGACCAGGTTGGCCTCGAGCTCAGATCTGCTTGCCTCTGCCTCCCAAGTGCTGGGATTAAAGGCGTGCACCACCACCCGGTGCCCTGGATGAAATTGTAGAAAGCCAATTCTAACTGGAAACACAGGTTCTATCCTGACTCGCTTTTATGTTACACTTTCTCAGTGTGAGAGTTTGAATGAGGCTAGTGTATTTGAAGATTGGTTCATAGTCTGTTTTGGAAAAGATCCCCAGTTCCTGCTAGGCAGAGGAGCACTGTGATTGTTATTATTGACTTACAGGTGTCAGCTTGATTCTGGGTGGAGATTGCTTCATCCTTCAAAGCTCAGAAGCCAGCTAGCTCCCAGCCCTTGGGAAATGAAGTTGAACTACCCTTCTAAGAGTCTACTTTTCAAATAAGTAGTACCCTGGAACTCCCTCTCTCCCAGTCTCTACCACTACCTTTATATTGAGTGTGGCGTTCACTCTGTATCCTCTTTTTTATTGTCACCATTGCTATTTTAGGCATTTTATATGAGGAATGATTGCTTAAAGCAAACAAAAAAACAACAAAACAAAAAACTCACACTTGGAGCTGGAGAGTTGACTAAGCAGTTAAGAGCATTGTCTGCTCTTCCAGAGGACCTGAGTTCAGTTCCCAGCAACCACATGGCAGATAACAACTGTCTGTAACTCCAATTCCAGGGGGTCAGACAGCCTCACACAGACATATACAAAGGCAACACCAATGCACAGATAAAAAACAAATAAAAATTAATAAATGCCTCATTTAAAAAACCCACATGGGGGGCTGGAGAGATGGCTTAGCAGTTAAGAGCACTTCCTGCTCTTCTACAAGTCCTGAGTTCAATTCCCAGCAACCATATGGTGGCTTACAAACATCTGTAGTGAGATCTGGTGCCCTCTTCTAGTAGGCAGATATGCAAATAGAACATTGTATATGTAATAAAGAACTCTTAAAAAAAAAACCCACGTGTGTGTGTGTGTGTGTG
The DNA here is from genome assembly GCA_030556225.1 of Cricetiscus sungorus. Lineage (NCBI taxonomy): Eukaryota > Metazoa > Chordata > Mammalia > Rodentia > Cricetidae > Cricetiscus > Cricetiscus sungorus. Next base: position 135,176,025 of record JANBXA010000734.1, read on the forward strand.
TGTGTGTGTGTGTGTGTGTGTGTGTGTGCGCGTGCGCGCGCGCGTGCGCGCATGCTTTTGTATGTGCACACTTGCACACATTCATGCACTATGGCATATGTCTGCCGCTCAGGCCAATGTTTCTGAGTTGGTTCTCCTTCCCCCATATAGATTCCAGGGACTGAACCCAGGTTGTCAGTCTTGAGAGAAAATGTCTTTACCAAATGAATTATCTTGCTAGTCACAGCAAGAAGTTTAATTCTACTTCTGGTTGTTTACTAGTTAAAGTAGCCAGTGACATCATGTAACAACAATGGGGAAATGTTTACAGAAATTCGCTGTTTTGTTTGAGGCAGGATCTCACTATATAAATCTGACTGGCCTGGAGCTCACAGAGATCTGCCTGCCTCTATCTCAGGAATGCTGGGAGTAGAGGCATATATTACCATGCCTAGCTGCTGCTACTGCTACCCCCCCCCCCCCCCATTTATTGGCCTGGTGAGGGGTGGTGCTGGAGAGATGACTCAACAGTTAAAAGTGCTAGCTGCTCTCAAAGAGGGTCCAGGTTTGATTCCTGACACCCATGTGTTATCTTACAACTGTCTGTCACTCCAGTTCCAGGGACCTGTTCCTTCTTCTGTGCTTTGGGCACCAGCACTTATGTCTGCACAGACATACATAGGCAAGCAAAGCACACTGAAAGTAAAATGTTTTAAAAGGGCGTCACAAAGGAGGCAGGTGAGAAAAGGTGCATGGGTGGGAAGGAGCACTGGGGCTGTGTGTATCCCAGGAGCCTCTCCACCTGCTCAGCCATCCAGATGCTTCAGACTTGATTAGGGCTTTCATACAGATTTCCTTGCATATTGGGTGCTGACACATTGCAAGGCGACTCAGCTGGGCCTCTGGTCAATCTTTGTGGTCCCTTAGCAGCATTCTTAGCTCCCAGGTATGGGGCAGGGCCCTTTCCAAAGTGGAACTCTCATTATCTACTATCAAGTGTGGTAGGCCAGAACATTGCTTTGTGGCAACTCCAGTACAGGACAGTTTGTTGCCTCAGCTCAGCCAGAAGTTCTAGTTTCTATGGCCTGAGCCAGGAGCAAGAACCATGGACAGCTACCTAACCATTTCTCCTAACACAGCAGCCATGAGCGATTGCCTAGTTTATGATACAGATAACTCCAGGCAGTGATGATGCACACCTTTAATCCCAGCACTAGGGAGGCAAAGGCAGATGGATCTCTGTGAGTTCGAGGCCAGCCTGGTCTACAGAGTGAGTTCTAGGACAGCCACAGAAACCCTGTCTCAAAAAACTAAAAATAGAAATTATTCATTTTTTTTTTTTTTACCATTTATATAGTTTTTAATTAATTATTTTTTGAAGACAGGGTTTTTCTATGTTGTCCTGTCTATACTGGAATTTCCTGTGTAGATCAGGCTAGCATCAAACTCATAGAGATCCAGCTTCCTATGCCTTCCAAGTACTAGGATTAAAGGCATACACCACCATACCAGACCCCTAAGGCTATTTTTGCCATTGTATATTCTGTGACCCAGGTTGACATTGTAAAGGGCAGAGGCTATACGTTATTGGCAAAGGTTGTGGGCTTTTCCCACCATTTAAAAATTTTTTATGTGTATGGATTTTTTGCCACATATATGTACCCAGTACCCAAGGAGACCAGAAAAGGGTGTTGGGTCCACTGGAGTTGGATTTATAGACTGCTGTGAGCCACACTGTGAGTGCTGGATAGCAAACCCAGGTCCTCTGGAAGAGCAGCAGCCAGTCCCTGAACACCTGTCTTGGTTGGGGTTTCTAGTGCTGTGAAGAGACACCGTGATCATGGCAACTCTTACACAGAAGGAGTTAAGAATCTACATCTGGTAGGCAATAGGAAGTGATCTGGCATGGCTTGAGCCTACTGTGACATACTTCCTCCAACAAGGCCACACCTACTCCAGCAAGGCTATACCTCCTCTGGGGTGCCATTTTTTCCTTCTCTTTTTTGGGGGTATTTTGAGACAGGGTTTCTCTGTGTAGCTTTGTAGATCAGGCTGGCCTCAAACTCACAGAGATCCGCCTGCCTCCGTTTCCTGAGTGCCGGGATTAAAGGCATGCGCCACCACTGCCTGACTGCCATTTTCTTTCAAACTACCACAACCACTAAGCTATCTCTCTAGCCTCAAGGCTGTGGGTTTTTATGTACAGCAGTTTTGATGGCTGCAATGCCTTTTTACTCAAAAAACATATTCAGTTGGGCTCGGAGTGGGTGGAGACGTGGAGTAGCCCTTATTTACCATGTTAGGCATGAGTCGAATCAGTTTGTTCTGTAGAGGACTAGTGAGCACCCAAAGACTAAACTAGGGTCTTTAGTACCATCCAAACAGTAGGGTTTCCCTCTTCTTAGGAGACACTCTAACATAGAAGAGAGAGACAGAAGCAAGCAGCATGCTCGTGTGGTGCAGGGTGAGGGCTGTGTGTGTCCATGAACTGCAGCGCCTAAGGGGGCACTGGAGAGGGGAATATGGTGTTCCCAGGCTTGCGAGTAGATCTGTCCCCCAACCAGGACCTGTCAGAAGAGCTGTGAGAACAGGTCTTGGATCCACAGTTGGCTATTATCACACATTTCCAGCTAACGCTGCCAACTCTGTCTGTTAGGATGCTGGACACAGTGCCTTCGGCACAGCCTCCACTCCCGCTTTTGTTAGAGTCCAGGGGCTACAGGAGTGTGTGTCTCTGCCTCCCTCACTTCTGCTCCCATCCTGCATTTGCACATGGGCCTTCTGTGTCCTGTTGGGAGACGAGAGGGTACAAGCAGGAGGAGCTCAAGGCCAGGCACATCTCATAGGTCTAGCCTTGGTCGGCTGCTGCCAGCCTCCACTCTTGCTGGCAGACAGGAGAGCCTCGGGCAACTGGGGCTCAGGCGGGAGGAAATGGCTTGATTAGAGGGCTGCTCCACCTTTCATTAGCCGCTCTGGCTCCTCATTCTGTGTTTGGAGCACAGTCTATGGACCTTACTCTCCTTGGGTGGCAGCTTTGCCTTCTTTCCTCTGACCCAGTACAGCCCTGGAACAGTCTGTGTCTGTGGTCTCAGGGTGTGTGGGGAAGAGCAGAGGGAGGAAAGGAAGTTCTGTTCATAAAGTTCAGATCCTGGGATTTCTCTAGAACATGTTCTTTTTGAAGATAGGTAGTATTCTGTGCTGCTGGAGAGAGGAGCCAGAACTGCCCCGTAAAGAAAGAATTTTGGTGACCTTTGGTCCTCCCCAGGAGCATGAATAGACTGGCATATTTCAGGGTTAGTGGGCCTTTCCTGTTTCCTCCAGGCAAGGAGGTCTGTGACTAGCAACATTGTCTTTCTTCACTGTGAATGGAGCCACTTGAAAGGTGCCCCTGACTAGGGCTGCAATTAACAAGTTACCAGATGCAGCTTCTCCTGCCCTAGCAATCGCATCAAAGAGAGCTTGCAGTGGAGGCAAGGAGTCCATGCTGTTTTTAATGTTGTAACTGTTCATGCAGTGGTCTTTCATGTGGCTTTGTTTCTTGGCAGTGGGAACAACACCCATGGAGTTGTCTATGTTCATGGCTCTAGCCTGCTTCTCAACAGCAGGTACTGAAGTCCTTGCCATTGGGTGTCCCATAACTACTCAGGGATGCTTTAGAAGCATGGGTGTGGGGTATAAGAGTCAAAATGTGCATCTTTAGTTTGCCAGGACAGCACATGCCTATAATTCCATCACTGTGTAACCTGAGACTAGACTATTAAGGTCTCCCTCGCTCACGAAACACGTGGGGGGGGGGGGAATCAGATCTCAAAACAAAACAGCCACATAGTGAAACCTCTGTGTGTGTGTGTCCTGTCCATCTGCCCGTCCATCCTCAAGTTCTAACTTGAGTGAGTTTTTGTATCAATTAATGATTTATTAATGACTTATCTAATCTTGCTGAAACTGGGGAATGAAATAGAGAGGGGGAGGCATTGGAGAGACAGGTTTATATTAAGGAATGTTTAATGCCAGGAGTGGTGATACACACCTTTAATCCCAGCAGAGGTAGGTGGGTCTCTGTGAGTTCAAAAACAGCCTAGTTTACAAAGTGAGTTCCAGAATAGCCAAGGTTACACAGAGAAACCCTGTCTCAAAAACCCCAAAATAAATAAATAAGAAAGAGAAATGTTTGGATTTATTGTGTTGAAATGTTTGGATTTATTGTGTTGAGATGGTAGCTGCTGCCTCTAGGCTGTGTCATGATTACAGGGAGCCAGCTCTGTCCCAGCACAGGAGGCACCTGTCATCAGTAGGCTTTGATGATGGGTTTCAGTTCATCAGATGTTTTCCTAAGAAATAGAATTGGGTTTAAAAATGTGCACCACTACCACCACCCCACATCCACAACCTAACAGGAAGATTCTTAACATCCATGATATTTAATATACGTGATGTTTAGCTTTCATGATGTCTAATCATGATGGGCTCTGGAACCAACCAAGACATGCACTTCTGGGCAGGTCCTTGAGAGCATTCCCAGAAAGGCTTATCCGAGAGCAGAAGACCCTCAGAATGGATGATACCCTCCAAGGGGAGTCCCCCATATAAAAAGTCAGAGGAAAAAGTAGTATTGCTGCTCCCTGCCCACCAACCCGAATTCCATTCCTGAAACCCACGAAACGAAAGGAAGCAACTCCAAGGAATCCTCTGACCTCTACACACATGCCTTGACAAGTGTGTGCCCATCACCACACACACACACCACACACACACACACACACACACACACACACACACACACACACACACACACACCCCACATGATTTTTTTACTTATTTTAAATCTTAAAACTAAAATAACAATCCTATTTGTTGAGACTATACATGAGTTTTGAGAAAGTGATTGCATTGGAAATCTTCCTATTGTCTTGTGACATTTGACTGTTACTGCCTTGAACCCCCTGTGGGTTTCACTTACCCACATCAATCATTAACCCAGAAAATTTCCTACAGACTTTTCTACAGGCAGTCTGGTGGAGGCATTTTCTCAATTGAAGACCCTTTTCCCAGACAAAGCTTTGCATCACAGATTCACTCATTTGCACAAGGATCTTATTAACCCCATAAATAGAACCCTCACTCAGTGTAGGTGCTCTAAAGATTGTTAATGCTGATGTGTTTTGAGGGGCTGGAGAGACAGATCAGTAGTTGACAGCACATACTGCTCTTACAGAGGATTCAAGTTTAATTCTCAGCATCCATATGAGCAGACAGCAGGGCCTGCAACTCTACATCCAGGGGAGCTGAAGCCTCTGGTCACTAAGGGCACCCGTATTTACATGTGCATGCATGCATGCATGCGCGCGCACACACACACACAAATACTAAAATAAATCTTAATAAGTAAATAAAAATAAATGGGCAGTGGTGGTGCATGCCTTTAATCCCAATACTCAGGAGGCAAAGGCAGGTGAATCTATGAGTTGGAGGCCGGCTGACTTGGTCTACAGAGCAATCCAGGACAGCCAGAGTTACACGGAGACACCCTGTCTCAACAAGCAACCAAACAAACAAACAAGTAAAAATTGCACTTTTGTTCCATTGTGTGGGAGACCCACTGTTAAGTTTCAGTTTCTGCACTTGACTGTGAAGCAATTTCTCCAGGTCTCAGATCAAATCCACGTGAAAACCTGGAGGCGTAAGTCACTGAACAAAGGCCATAGTCACTCATACCTGTAAGAGTCAAAAGGTTGACACAATAGGTCAGAAGTTCAGTGTCATACTTAGCTATAAAGTGGTAAGTTTTAGGCCAGCCTGGGCTACAAGAGACCCTTTCTTAACAAAGAAAAAAGGAGTAATAGTTAAAATTCTAGGGTGGTGGAGGCAGAACCAGGTGGGTTTCTGACTTCAAGGACAGTCTGGTCTACAGAGTGAGTTTCAGGACAGACAGGGTTACATAGAGAAACCATGTCTTGATAAACCAAAAAAATTAATTTTTAGTTTATTTTGTGTGCTTGAGTATTCTGCCTGCATGTGCATCTGTGCACCATGTGTGTGCTAATACAGAGTCCAGAACAGGGCATCAGATCCCCTGGAAGTAGAGTTAACATCTCGTGAGCAGCCAGCCAGGTTCTGGCAAGCGAACCCTGATCCTCTGAAATAGCAGCCAGTGCTTGTAGCTGTTTTTCTTATTTCTCTTTGGGGACCCACCACCCAGCTCCCAAATAAATGCACGGGGACTTATTTTTAGTTATGAATGCTCGGCCTTAGCTTGGCTTCTTTCTAGCCAGCTTTCCTAACTTAAATTATATAGTTTCTCTTTAACTAAAATTTGGCTCTGGGCCTTTCACCTTTTTTTACTCATATATCTTTCTTTCTTTCTTTCTTTCTTACACTGGCTGTGTAAGCTGTGTAAGACTGGCTGTGTGGCTCGGGGGCTGGACCCTGGTATCTTCCTCTCTTTTTCTTTTTCTCTTTCCTTGTTTCCTCACTGCTCTCTTCCCTAGAGTTTTCCTCCTGTTTATTCTCTCTGCATTCCAGACCCGCCTATTTTTCTCCCCTGCCTTACTATTGGCCATTCAGCTCTTAATTAGACCAATCAGGTGTTTTAGGCAATCAAAGCAACACAGCTTCACAGAGGTAAACAAATGCAACATAAAAGAATGCAGCACATCTTTGCATCATTAAATAAATATTCCACAGTATAAATGAATGTAACACATCTTAAACTAATATTACACAAGTACTCTTAATTGCTAAGCCATTTCTAGCCTGGTAAAATTTTTCGATACTCCAGTATTTTCTGACCCCTAAATATTGGGACAAATTACTTGTCCCAATATTCTAACAGTGAGATACCCAGGGAGGAATGGGGGAAAATAGCAATGGTCATTTCACAACAGAAACTCTAGAAAAATATGTTCCTAATCGATGAGATATTTGTCATCCCAGCATGAGACAAATTCATTCCTTCCTTCCTTCCTTCCTTCCTTCCTTCCTTCCTTCCTTCCTTCCTTCCTTCCTTCCTTCCCTTCCCTTCCCTTCCCTTCCTGTTGGGTTTCATGGAGCCCAAGCTGTCTAAAGCTCAATGTGATTTATGATAGGGTTATAGCCCAATAAACCCACAATACATAGGAAGTATACATACTATACCTGGCCTTCCAGACACCTCAGCCCAGCCACACATTCCTGTGGCCAGGAGACTGACTGCACTACCTAACATTCTCACCAGCCTATAAAAGATGAAATTTCAAAGGAGGATTTCCACTGACTATAGCGCCACTGTAAACTTAAGCCAAGGTAAGCTGGGACCTTTTGAGATGGGTATCCAGCCCACTCCACTGTCCAAAGAAAGCTGAGTAACTTTCTCTGTTGGTTCTAAAGATGTTCAAATCAGTAATGAGTCTCTCAAACCTGAAAATCCAGCCTCTCCCCCCCCTTCTGCTGTGGGACACTGGTTTCTTCCTTGTCCTTCCAAGGAAATATGACCCTGGCTAGCCTAATGAATTGTAAGTTTCTAAATCCTAACCAAGGTGCTGTTGCCTTTTCCTAGGGTCCTATCCTTCCCCCAAAGCTGGAGCCACTCTAGTCGTGTATAAGGACTTGCTAGTGCTATTTGGTGGCTGGACGAGGCCAAGTCCCTATCCCTTACACCAACCAGAGAGATTCTTTGACGAAATTCACACGTACTCACCATCTAAAAATTGGTAAGCCACAAAGATAATCCATTCTATATCTGGAAGAAATGAGTTTCATTGTATTACATTTTAGTTGTGTGTATGTTTGCATGCTATAACATGTATGTGAGGGGCTCTCCTTTTACCATGTCAATCCTAGGGATCAAACTCAGGTTGTCTGGCTTGGTGGCAAGTGCCTTTGCTCATCAAGCCATCTTGCTGGCCCAAAAAAGTATTAATGAAACAACAGAATCCCTTGAAGCATTTGGTGGGAGCTGAAGTTGTGCCCAGGTGAAGGAGCGCACCGGAGCTTGCTTCTGGATTGAGATGTTTTGCAGTGCCTTTTCCCAGGAGAAGCAGAAGAGCTCTGCTTGTCTCTGGGGAGTGGGCAGGCTCTCAATGTCAGCAGCTCCTCTCCAGGAGCACAGGAGCAGTGGGCACCAGGGGACTCCTGTATTCTGCCACATTCTTGGACCAAACATGGTGTTTCTCAAACATATTTGTCTTGTTTTGTGTTTCTGGTTTTTTGAGGGAGGATCTTTCTACATAGCCCTGGCTGTCCTGGAACTCACTCTGTAGACCAGACTGGCCTCGAACTCACAGAGATCCACCTGCCTCTGCCTCATGAGTGCTGGGATTAAAGGCGTGCACCACCATGCCTGACAGACATGTCTTTCTGTCTTTCTTTTTTATTCGCATTGGTGTTTTGCCTGCACATATGGCTGTGTGAGGAGTCACATGTCTGTAGAAAGGTGACAGACTGTCTTTCTTAGTGGATGCCACTACTTCTTTATGCCTTACACTTCCAAGATGGAGCAGGTGGTTCTTACATTTGCTTCCTTCCCCCCTGCTTTCCATTAGGTGGAACTGCATCGTCACCACCCATGGGCCTCCTCCTATGGCTGGCCACTCCTCCTGTGTGATAGGTGATAAAATGATTGTCTTTGGTGGCTCTTTAGGATCCCGGCAAATGTAAGTATTTCTGATTTGGTTCATGTTAATAAAGGTAGAAATTTCTGGGCATAGCAGTCTAGAAGGGTGAACTAGGCAGAGCCATGTCCCTGAACATAGTTCTCCTTTGCCCAGCTGACTACTTCACCACAGCGCTTAGTTCTTCTGTCTCTCCATCACAAATCAATAGGTTGAAAAATTCTGCTCCATAAAGTCAAGGTTAAGTGGAATTTCTTTCTATTTAATCCAATGGGATCAAGTTCTTGTGACGCCTCCCCCTTGTCTTGTGCCTATGGAAGGTCACCTTCCAAGAAGCAGGATGCTCTGTTGCCCAGCTCGGGCCATCCAGAAGGAGAGAGGTCTATTTGCAAGATGGGTAGAAGTCGTG